>CM076848.1:13418637-14654184 GCA_039519185.1 Astragalus membranaceus
AGAGGTAGAGTGCGCATAGAGAAATATTAGAGTGTGCAATCAAGGGAGAAAAAATGAAGTTTACATGTATAGAGAAGAAATAGAAAAGACAAATCATAAGATTTGAGGTTCATGTTCTTGACAATTGTAATGTAGTCAAAAGGACAAAAAGAAAAATTGGGATTAGTTATTGAGTTAGACAATTGAGCCACAATTTTGTTGTAAAGGTATACACATGTATGGGTTGTGTTTAATTTTAAAATTGTGCTTTAAAAAATGTTTAATTTTAATAGCTTCCATGAAACTGGATGATGTGCTATATCTAACAGTTTTTGTTATATTGGACATTCACAAACGAATGTTCAAGCATAAAAGAAGACGTTTTTGTCTCTAATTAGAAAGTTCATTTATTTTGTTTTTAAAGTGAGTGCATGAATCAGAAACTATGAATATTGTATTCTGTTTCTAATTTTAAAATACAATTTTAAGAAATTGCTCTAATTTTGTGACTTCCAAAAATAGTCACTAAAATTAGTTACCATCGAATATAATTATAATGTTAAATAATACAAAATATGATTTAAGGAAATTTAAAATCACATCATAATAATTCATTCATATATATTTTACTAAATAGACTACATATAGTTTGCAAGAGCGTAATATTCAACAAAATTGTTAGTTAAAGAAGAGCGTAACATTCAATTACGAATATGCGAAAATATCATTAGTTAAAGAAAATGATAACTAATATCTATATCTTCTTCACATGTCTTCTCATTATTGTTATCACCCTCCTACATTTTTAGGTGATAGGTATAAAAATCAATATAAAACATAAGTCTTTCAAACTTCAATTACAAAACGTCGTGTTATTTAATTTGTATTATATTATTTAAATGACATTATAAAAACTATCACTTATTCAGAAGTTATTCTTACATTGTGCATAACTTCAATGAAACCGAAAGAAACGTGTGAATTGAATTGGTACAGAAATGTAGAGTTGTTCATTTTTTTAGTGATGTAGAGTTGTTCTTAACTTGAGTCAGAATTGATTCTCTTAGTAGAATATTGATTAACTATTTTAATATTTATATGAAAATTATATTTTCTTATGTAAATATAGAAGTTGATAATAACAAACTAACAATATTTTTATGTATAATATTTTTTTTGATACAAATGAAAGAAATATTTTTATCTATAATATAATATAATATAATATTTATAAATAAATAAATAAATAAAAGAAGTTTAACTCTTGAATTGTCAGTTTTTCTCCATTTTTCAATTTTATTTTAAAACACTTTATTGATAACTCTTAACTCATTACTTTTTTTTCCGACAAATTTTAACTCATTACTTGATGTTTTGTTGCCTTTTTGTATCTCTAAATTATTATCATGATTAGTAGTAATTATTATAGTTACAATTTTTTTTTGACATAATTATAGTTACAAATTAAATACACAAACATAAGTATTGAGAGGGGAGAACCACACGGACTGGCAAAGCTGAGTATACACGTGACCAGTCAGATTCTCAGGTGTAGATTAGTCATCGGCAAAGCCAGTGAAAACTGCGCACCAATAACATGGTAGCAAAAAAAATACACAAACATAAGTGATTACTTTTATGATAGAGAAAATAATGGTAGAGAAAAAAAATAGAGTCTAATAAAGCTTAACAGAAAGATAGATTTATATCAAGTATGTATTATTTTTAATTTTTTGAATGATAAATATAAACAGATACAGAATTTAAATATCAAAATATGCAATAATTACTATAAAAAAAGTGAATTAAATATAAGATCAATTAATTAAAACTTTACATCTTCAATCCATATTTTACAAACTCATAAGTTTAATCGAAATTAAAGGAATACAATTTATAAAAAATATTTATTCTTAAAATTTTATGTCTTTGACTAAAATTTACATTTTATATACGTTTTCCAATTTATTGTATAAATATTATGTAAACATAATATTTTGTGTAGGAAGCTCAAATGGAGCCTTTAGGTTGCTCCTTATTTTTATAATTTATTTTCATATTAAATCCCAAATTTCTTATTTTAAAGTATTTATTCAACTTTGTAAATTCATTTCACTTTTGTAAAATTATTTTCAAAACAATTAATTTGATAAAGAGTATTAACAAATATTTAGATTTAAAAACACATACTTTATATAAGATTATTGCCTAAAATAAATAAATTTTATATAAGAAATTAAAATTATATTAATATCATACTATATTCTATATTTAAATAACAATATTAGAACAACCCGTGCAACGCACGGGCATTCCCTTAGTAATACCGTATTTAACAGGTTTATCTATAATGATAACTTTTTTTTTGTCATTTTTACACATATTATTATTAATCGAGACATATTATTTTTACACCATATTGTACGAGACTAATCGCTTTTCACTTGATCAATTACATTTTGTAAAAGAAAAAGAAATTAAAATATTACATTATTATTTAGTAGTAAATTACTAACTTCGTTCATTTTTATTTATATTTTAAAATTGTTTTACACAAACCAATAAAACAAATAACTTTTTCTTTTGATAAAATTATAAGCCTTTTCCAATTATGCCCTTAATAACAGGTATCCATCACACTTTTTCTCCCTCTCTCTGATAAATAGTTATGGTATAATTAACAAACATGTAATTAATGTAACTTGAAATTATTAAAACTAAAATAACAAATAATAAAGGAGCAATTTTCTTCTAAAAAAAAAATAAAATTAGAAAATAAAAAGTCCCTTATAAATGCTCTGTTGTCTTCCGTTTTTGTTATTTCGCTTGGCTTTTCCATTCCATTTTGCTGTAACCCTAGCTCGGAAGAACTCGCTCGCATCTCATCTCTCTCTCTGTCTCTCCCTCTCCCTCACTCGTTTCCTTCTCACCGATTTTAAATTTTGCGGTGTTTCTCCTTTACCAGATCTCAATAGTTTCGTTTTGTTTTCATTGATTAAACAATTAATCCTTCTAATAATCTTAATACCGAAACAACCGTTTCGCGTTTTTTCTCCTGATTTTTGCATTTCAGTGATAGAATAGAACTAGATTAAGTTACTATTTGATTTGAAGTTTTGAACCGATAAGCGTTCAATTTTAGAATTTCGAGCGTCGTAAAAAGAGAATCACAGTTATAACTTTCAGAATTACACAACAAAAGCGGTTTTGTTGTTGAATCGTTTCATCGTTTAGGAAATTGATAATGGTAGGAGGTGGAAGCCGAAGAGACGAAGGTTCGTTGATTATTAACAACACGAACGTGTTTGCGGCGTTGGATACTTTGAAGAAGAAGAAGAAATCTGATAAGGAGAAAAAGAGCAAGGGTTCCACAAATTCCAAATCGTCATCGTCGGCATCGGCGAAAGCAGAATCGCAGGTGTTTTGGGCTCCGGCACCGTTGAATGCCACGTCATGGGCCGACGTGGATGATGATGATGACTATTATGCCACCACTGCACCGCCTCAATCTGTATGGAGTGTTGACCCTCAACACAGTAAGGACAAACCAGATAATTTTGAGGTCCGTGCATTTATTTTACTATTTACACCTCCTGATTTTTCTTTTTTGTCTTGTCATTCACTTTATGTAAGGATAATGTATTTTTTTGCTTGAATTTCAATTGCTTCAGATTATAGGATATTCTGGTCTTTACTTAGTTGTTGTAGATGCTTGGTAACGTGGTAGTCGAATCAGGAATGGCTAATTTTTTTATAAATTGATTCCATATGAATCCATTTTACTTCTTCTCAATGGAATATTTTATAGTGTAAATCCTAAGTTAATTCTGTCAATGTCTAATGTCTATTGAGATTAAGGGGGTGATTGAGTAATTGGTTTACTCAAGCACTTATTGCACTTATTCAATAAGTGCTTCTGTTGTGTATAAACTGTTTTTACAATTACAATTGAAGGAGAATGACGGGAAATTCCTGTGTAATCTCCTTATAAGTTGATTCTGTGAACTATGCCTTCATGTTTTTCTCTTTGTCTTGTCGCCCGCTTTATGAAGGAAAATAGATTTTTCAATCCTTTGAATTTCAATTGCTTCATATTACAGGATATCCGGGTCTTTACTTGTTGTGAATGCTAGGTAGTAGGTCACGTGGTGGTGGAATTTTCTGGAGTGGCTAAAATGAAGTTTAAACATTTTTTTTGTTTTTTTTTTGTATATTGATTCCATATGAATCTACTCTACTCTTAAAGCAAATCCTATCCTTGTTAGTTCTCTCTATGTCTATCGGAATTTAAGGGGCATTTAGGTAATCAATTTAATTATGCTTATTATTTGGTGCTTATCATATAAGTTTTTTATGTATAAGCTGTTTTTAGAATTGAAAAATGAAAAGGGAATGGGGAATGGTCTCCTGTTTTTATAATCGAAGAAAATGAAGGAAAATTCTGTATAAGCCCGTGAAAGTTGTTTTTGAAAACTCTTGGGAGTTCTGTTTTATTATAAGCTGTCCCTGTTGATAGTTTTTATGAAAACAAATGCTTATGTAGTAAGGTAACCTCAAATAATCTCTTCCAAAGGCTCTCTTGTTTTTCCGTGGTGTTTTCCTTTTTGTGCATACTTGTCTATAGCTATTTTTACCAAGAGACCTGGATCTTTATTATAGTCGTGTTCCTTTAAGGTAGTATTTTGATTTAATTATGCTTTGTATTTTGATTTAATTATGCTTTGTCTTTTGAAAGAATGGATGGTTTCGTTCTGAAAGTGCTATTTGGTTAATTCTTGTGATATGTATTGGAAAACTAGATATCCTTTGAGTAGTAATAATGAATTTTATAATGTCACCACATGGTTTTTTTATGGGCTAAATTTCAGTAATATAAATGTGTAGTGATTTCTTTTGTGTTTGCTTGGTGTGATTGTTTCTTGAATGGCTAATAAATCTTATGCTGTTCCTGATTTGATGCTTTACAATTTTCAACAGGATACGGAGAGTGATGAAGATATTTTAGATGAAGGGGATGAGGACGTGGAGGAAGAGCAAGATCATGAGCCAGAGCCGGTGCACACCGTGAAACCTGATCCCGAGGTTAAGAATCATTCTCAAGTTCCTGCAGCACCAAAGGAGGCAGAACGTCAGCTCTCCAAGAAGGAAAGGAAGAAAAAGGAACTTGAAGAGCTTGAGGCTCTTCTAGCTGATTTTGGAGTCTCACAGGGACAAAGTAATGGTGTTCAAGGCCAAGATGAGTCACAAGGTAGTTATGCAGAGCTGTATGCTACGTTATTTGCAGGATTTTAGTTTATCTCGCTCAAATTCAGTTATTGATTTTGGCCGTCAAACATGCCTTTCTTCCATACTAGCCTCTTCGGTTTGGAAATTTATCAGCTTTTGCTCAAATATATGTTCCCATTTTCTTCTTTTCTTTGCACTAATAGGTTTTTCTATTTGCTGCAAATTGTCGTATTCAAGCTACGTTTTTCTTACAAGTGAAATTTCTGTGCATGTCGAGATGCAATTTCTCAAGGCAATTTATTGTTGTTGATTTGCTCAAACAAGGTATTTTGAAATTGCAATGGCAGGTGGCGCACCTCAGGATAACAAAGGTGTTGAAGTATATGGAAATGGTGAAAAGAAAGAAGTCACTGCAGAGTCCAAGAATGCAAAGAAGAAGAAAAAGAAGGATAGAGCTTCCAAGGAGGTGAAAGAATCTAACAATCAACCCAACAGCTCAGGAACTAACAATGGACCTGATTTAGCCACAGACACTGAAAATGCGGAGGAGGGTGCTTCTGTTGTTGATGTGAAAGAGCGTCTTAAGAGAGTTGTTTCTTCGAAGAAGAAGAAATCTAGTAAAGAAATGGATGCCGCTGCAAGAGCTGCTGCTCAAGAAGCTGCTGCAAGGAATGCAAGGCTTGCTGCTGCAAAGAAAAAAGAGAAGAGCCATTACAACCAACAGCCTGTGCGGTAAAAGAACCCTACTCCTTAACATCAATACAGGAATTTGTATTTCTTGTGTATATGATGATGCTGAATAAACAGTGGGCTTTTAGGCTCTGGCGACTAGTTATGTTCCAGTGGACCTCAGATACCTGTCTTAAGCGTTAATTTTGGTTTAGTGTTTGATTAATTGTTATGGACCTGACATTTTGGGACAGAAAATTTTAGATTCAAAAATTACGTGAACTACATAATTGTGTACTGGAGTTCTTATTACCTTGTACCTCACTTAGTTTCGACTAATAAGAGAAGTTGAAGTTTACTCTTTTTTTGTTGCTTTTGTTGGGTAACGTAAACTTTGTGAAATCGATACAACTTGTTTAAGTTGTTTTGAGTTCAATCGTAATAATAGTAGGCTGCTATAATTCCCAAAACACCCCCTTCTTGTTCAATAGCTTATAGCAAGTTTTTTTTTTATTATTTTATAATAAGGCTCTGGTTACAAGTTACAACTAACAAAACAAGATAGTTTAAACTCGTACTTGGGTGAAGCTTGTTTTCGAAAACGTAACTCTACATTCTAGTTCTGAACATGTTTTAGTGAAAAACGTACATAGAATTTAGAGAATATTATAATTTTGGAGAATTGTGAAATGCAATGGTGTTCTTAAATTGGTTTTTATGTCTCTTCACCCAAGAAATGAGTTTTTATCTCTAAGAACTTATTCTTCTTAGAGCATCCACAATTGTGGGTGCTTCACTTACTTAGCATCATGCTAAATAAGCCCCATCATTGAGGAATAAATCCTTTGATTGCTTGTTTTGGATGAGCTCTCATTCAAACTCCCCCCCTCTCTTCTCTCTCTATGTGTGGATTTCATTTTTTTTTGTCGAGACCAGTGTATCTATCGCCGAACGCAGTGACTAATCTCCTTGCTGGATTGGAGGCACCTCAAAGGGTGGTACAGCTGGTCCAGGGATTTAAAGCTGCTCCATACCCAAGGCGATGATCGGACCTTCGACACTTGGTTAAGGGAGGATGAACCCCAACCGCTCAACCACACCCCTGGGTTATGTGTGGGTTTCAATGAAAATGACGAGTTATTTATTGAAAATGTGAAGATGTATAATTTCTTGTAAGATCCATCCTTCAAATTTTTAGAGGTGTTGGGTTGAAGATATTGAGTGTTTATTAAGTATTAATATTTGAAAAAATATAAAAGAGTGATGTGTATGTGAAGCTCAATCATAAGAGGAGTGCTCCCATTGAAGATGCTCTTAAGTGTCAAAACAGGACACACGATATTGTTTACGCAGTTCGGCCAAACTTTGCTTACGTCTGTGACTACAGAGTAGCTGTAGTTCCGTTTTATTGATTATGTTTCGATGCCTTGAGTACAAACACTAAAGCGTTTAAATAGGCTTTTATCTGAGAAAACCTAACAGGCCTGGGCCAAATACATATAAATAAATCTACAAATCTACTATTTACAACTTTCTTATTTCCTTATTCACATCCCCCCTCAAATTGATGCGGGTCATCAAGGAGCATCAATTTGCTGACAAGAAACTGATGGCGTGGACAAGGAACAGCTTTGGTCAAAATATCTGCAACTTGAAATTGAGTATTGATATGAGGGATGGATATAACATGATTATCATAGGCTTCACGAATAGCATGACAATCAACTTCGATATGCTTAGTACGCTCATGAAAAATCGGATTTGCAACAATCTGAATGACACTTGTATTGTCAGCATAGAGAGATGTCAGTTCGGTTTGAGGAAATCCAAGTTCACCCAAAAGACCACGAAGCCAATGTATTTCGGAGCATGCCGTAGACATAGCACGATACTTCGATTCGGTTGAGGACTTAGAGACTCTCGCTTGCTTCTTACTTTTCCATGAGATCAACGAAGAACTAAGAAACATGCACCAACCAGTGACAGAGCGGCGAGTGTCAGGACACCCAGCCCAATCAGCATCACTGTAGGCACTCAACTTAAAGGGGTTCCACTAGGAAAGAATAAACCCCGTTGAGAGGTACCCTTCAAGTAGCGAATTATACGACGAACCGCTGCCAAGTGAAGATGACGAGGAGAATGCATGAACTGACTTACTTGCTGAACAGCAAATGAAATGTCGAGTCGTGTAATGGTCAAGTAGTTAAGACTACCCACGAGCTGTCGATACAATAAAGGATCAGTCAAAAGTTCACCCTCGTCACGGTGGTACTTGACATTAACTTCAAGAGGAGTATTCACAGGAGTAGCAGATTGGAGGCCAGCCATAACAACAAGGTCGGTGGCATACTTATGCTGATGGAGAAATATACCCTTAGAGGTAGAATGAACCTCGAGTCCAAGAAAATAATGTAAAAGACCAATGTCTTTCATTTGAAATGAGGCTTGAAGCTTTTGTTTAACTTCCTGTATGGATGCTGCATCAGAACTAGTAATGATCATATCATCAACATAAAGAAGGAGCAGAACAATGCCCGTAGATGTGCGGTGAATGAACAAAGAAGAATCATACTGACTGAGTAAAAGAGAACCCAAGTAAAGTGGAACGGAATTTCGCATACCAAGCTCTAGGCGCCTATTTCAAACCATATAGAGAGCGTTTGAGCTTGCACACTCCCTTAGATGAAGAGAATAGGCCCTGAGGGGGAGTCATATAAATATCTTCAGTCAGGTCGCCATGAAGAAATGCATTCTTCACATCCATTTGGTGGAGAGACCACCCATGAGAAGCAGCTATAGAGAGCACCATTCTAACAGTAGTCATTTTAGCAACTGGTGCAAATGTCTCATCATAATCAATACTATATTCCTGCTTGTTGCCTAAAGCAACAAATCGAGCCTTGTATCGATTGAGAGATCCATCAGAATTCAATTTCACAGAATAAACCCATTTACAGCCTATGGGTTTGATACTAGGAGGGCAAGGAACAATATCCCAAGTGAAATTGTCCTGAAGGGCCTGAAGTTCCTCATTCATGGCATTTACCCAAGAGACATCTTTAACAGCCTGCGAATAACAAGTAGGAATAGATGTGCCAGATAGAGAAGCAGTTAAAGCAGTATGTGAGGAATCAAACCTGTCTGGGGAATATCTATCAGGTGCTCGAGACGTTCTACTAGAACGCCGTGGTGCAGGCGGTACAGGATCAGGATCAGGTGGCGGATCAGCGTCGGAAGGGGAAGTGAGAACGAGTCCTGGTTGGAATTGGGGAAGTATAGCAATTTCATTCAATCCAGAGGAAGAGCAAGGAAACATAAACTGATTATCAAAAAATGTCACATTCCTAGAAATGCGAAAACGATGGTTAGAGATATCATAACACACAAAACCCTTATGAGACTGACTATACCCCATAAATGCACATTGGACAGATTGTGCTCCAAGCTTATGTCTTTCAGTGGATGGGAGGTGAACAAAACATACACACCCAAAAGTATGTAAACTACTGTAATCAGGCTGAGTTTTAAAAAGGCGAAAGTAAGGAGAATCAAACCCGATCACCGTGGAAGAAAGACGGTTGATCAAAAAGACAGCTGTAGAAAGAGCCTCCACCCAAAATTTGGATGGAACAGAGGCCTGGAGAAGTAAGGTACGCGTCACATCCAACAAGTGACGATTCTTACGTTCTGCAACACCATTTTGCTGAGGGGTATTGGGACAAGATCGTTGAGACGGTATACCTTTTTGCTGTAAGAACTCCTGAAACTCATGAGACATATACTCACCACCAGAATCAGACCGAAGAATTCTAATACTGGTTTGAAATTGATTTTCAACATACATCAGAAATTTCTTAAACATAGAAAACACTTCAGATTTAGATTTAAGAAAATAAATCCAAGTAAAACGGCTATAATCATCGATAAAGGTGACAAAATATTTATAGTGAGCATGAGAAGCGACAGGAGAGATTCCCCAAACATCACTATCAATAAACTCAAAACAAGTAGAAGCACGATGAGCACCAGACGGAAAAGGAAGTGTTTTACTTTTAGCTAATTTGCAAACAGAACATGAAATAGAGGTACTAGAATCCACCAGTTTTGTACCTCACAAGCTAGTCTTAAATAAGTGAGACAAAACAACAGAGTTTGGATGGCCCAATTTCCTATGTCAATCCTCACATGCATTCAAAACACTATTACAAGCAAGAGATAAATGATTTGAAATAAACTGGAGTGGAAACACTCTTCCAACTTTAGGCCCCTTCGCGATCACTTTCCTCGACACCCGGTCCTGCACAAGACATCCATCCGGAGTAAGATTAACATCACAACCTTCATCTACTAATTGACCAGCAGACAATAAATTTGAGGCAAGCCCAGGTGCTATAAGCACATTTCGAAAACTAGAATTTATGTCACCAACATTAGTTATAGGAAGGGTACTGCCATTAGCAATTTGAATTTTCTGATTACCAATATAAGAACGTAAATTGTGCAGGAGTTCAGAGGAACCCGTCATGTGATTCGATGCACCAGAGTCAAGTAACCAAGATATGAAAGAAGACATACCAGTAATGCCCAAGGCAGAAAGATAAGATAGTACCATTTGTTGAATTAATTCAGGCAGTAGAGCACCACCATCAGATGCACCAGTGGTGGAAGGACCAGCTGTAGAGGTAGTAGTGGCATGGAATGCCTGCACCGGACGTTTAGTCAGTCGAGGAGGACGCGTAGGACATGCAGAGATGATATGACCCTGCTGCTTGCAGTAATTGCAAAATTTCTTAGGACAACTACGAACAACATGTCCAAATTGTTTACAAGAGAAGCATTGAGTTTGTCGCATATCACGGCCCACGCCTCTATTTTGTGCAGCATATGCAACTGTCGTAGGTTCAGAATGGACAGGATCATGAAACATGGTGCCGTGAGTATTAAGACGCTGTTCTTCCCTGAGCAGTTCACCAACACAGATATCCAAGGAAGGAACAAAGTTCCTATTCAGCAAAGCACCTCGAACAGCCTCAAATTTCGGACGAAGTTTCATGAGAAATTGATCCTGTTTACTAGTATCATAAACATCACGAACGGCCGACAGTGACGGCTTGGGAACAGCAGCATAGATAATAGTAGAGTGTTCTGTCCATAAATTCAGAAAGCCAGAATAATATTCTTGAATTGGCAAATTACCTTGTTTGTAATTGGCGATCTCTAACTCCAATTGAAAACGCTTGGCTGTATTGTCCTGATTGTAAATACGCTGCAAATAATTCCACATTTCTTGAGCAGTTGAAAATGCTCGCAAATTATTGATCATCTGAGGATCAATAGTACTGAGGATCCAAGAAATAATTTGAGCATCTTTTACTTCTCATGCATCTAAGGCAATTTTATCTTTTGGCGCCTTAGAAATCCCATCAAGGTGACTCCATAATCCTTTCCCTTTGACATACATCTTGAACTGAAATTCCCAAGCAGCATAATTTTTGCCGGTAAAGCGGGACACAAAAATTATCTTTCTATGAAGTCATCATAATTTCCAAAGGAATTGAGAGAATAACTACAATCCAGCAACACAAGTGGCCCAAATTTAGGGGCAAAAATCCCAAAAAAAATGAAGGAAGCCCAAAACTCACAACTCGCAAGTAGAGATACAATCTGAGCAACGAATCAAACACGCAAGGAGAAACACTAGCAGCGAATCAAGAAAACACGAGGAGAACCAAGATCGGAGCAAGAACCAGAAGTCAAAATCGCGAGCAGTCTCAAAGGAAGAACAAGAGCAGATAGCGAGGAACACCAGAGCCACCGAAATCGCATAACGCACCAAGCCCAGGTGCGACCAAGAACACGCAGTCACGAACGACGTAACAGATCGCAAGGAACCAGCGTACAGCAACCACAAGGAAGAAGCCACCAGATCGCGCGCAGGAGGAAGCCAACAGATCGCGAGCAACCGAAGCAACAGATCGCGCGCAGGAGGGAGCAGCAGATCGCGCGCAGAGACAAACAACACGATCAGAACCAAGAATTGAGACTGGTCACGAGCGGAGGGATCCACGGACCAGAAGAGACCCACGAACCCGAAGAGACACACGAAACCGAAGAGACCCACGAGCAACGATGAAGGCCAAGGCAAGAGCGACTAAAGGAGGAGTCGCTAACGGAGTCACAGTTCTTGAATGAAACCCCAACAAGATCACAAGTTGATACCATGTCAAAATAGGACACACGATATTGTTTACGCAGTTCGGCCAAACTTTGCCTACGTTTGCGACTACAGAGTAGCTGTAGTTCCGTTTTATTGATTATGTTTCGATGCCTTGAGTACAAACACTAAAACGTTTAAATAGGCTCTTCTCTGAGAAAACCTAACGGGTCTGGGCCAAATACATATAAATAAATCTACAAATCTGCTATTTACAACTTCCTTATTTCCTTATTCACATTAAGTTCACTATTGGAGGCTCCAAACGTGGAGTCTACGTGTAAGATTCTTCTATAAAACAAGTTTTATAAAACAAATTCTAATGAATAAATTGTTTCTTTTGGTAGAAAGATGTGGGTAATTTCTAGAATTCATTTTGACTTCTACATTTGAGTATACTAGAATTCCAATTAGTGAGATTAGAGAGATAATTCTTAAATGTATTTCTATCGGACATGAAATATGAACCTTGAGTTCCTCTAATAAGGACTCAGCTAGAAGAACCTATGATGTTTTTTTCGATAAGCAAGAACCTGTGATGTAATAAGACTCTGTTTAGCAAGTCTTATCCGCTAGTGTATAGTAGAATTGACTAGCGAATTTGACAAACATATGATAAATGTGTTTGGTAAGCACTAGCGTTTAGTGTTTTTTTCTACACTACTTCTAGTAGTGTTATTTGAAATGCTATTTATAGCATATAGTGTCTTACTTTTTTTTTTGTCATTTTTACCCTATTATTTTTCTTAAATCCTTCTCTATCCTCATTAAAATAAAATAAATAATTTTAAGTCCCTATTTTTTAAGCTTAGACTATCTTAAATTTTTATTTTAATTATATTACTATTTTTATTTTTTAGGAGTTTACCATTGTTATTTTGCAATACTCTAGTAATGGTGCGTCTATAGTTTACTATTATATATAAAGTATAAACTAAATGATACAATTTTTTAGAAATACGTAAATAAAACATTAGAATAATAAAGTATAAAATTTAAATTTTAACTTCTAAATGTTAGTTTAGTTAACCTGAATTTATATGAATAATAATCTATAAACATTTTTTCATATTTTATATTGATTAAATAAATTTAATCATGAATTAAATATGTCTTTTTATGTCATTTTACATTTATCGATTAGTTTAACTGCTAGTTTTAGCAAACATATGATTTGCTATCAACTAGCCTATCCGCTATCCGCAACTTTTACCAAATAGAGCCTAAATGTGAGACTTCAATACTTTGCTTCAACACTAGATTTGGCAACCAAAATATGTGTCTTGGACCAAGAGAGCTAATTTGGACCAAAATTTATTTGAAGAATTTAGTACCTCTGTCAATTCTGTAATATTCATCTGGCATCCTATTTAATGGTGCTATACTTTCTTTCATTAATATACTAAAACTAAGAGTGCAGATTGGCTATGCATTTAGCATCTACCTGATTAGCAAGCTCAATCTGAGCCATAGAAGAAAATACATGTATGCTACTTTTTACGCACAGAGAAGGGTACAAGAGAAATTCTCATTTCCTTTAATTTAACTGTGCAAGTTTTATATACCAGTAACAAAAGGTAAGATCCAGCAACCCTACGTTGTAACATAATATTCAAAAAATATGCATTGGAATGGAGATGACTGTAGGCGCAGATGCAAGCGACTTAGGGTTGCCGGATCTTACCTTCTGTTGTTATTAGTATATAAAACTTACACAGTTGAATTAAAGGAAATGAGAATTTCCATTGTACTCTTCTGTGTGTGTAAAAAGTAGCATAGTTTCCATTGTCATCACCTTTCTTTGAAACATTTGAAAAAAAAAAAATCAATTTTTCATACAAGATCAGGGCATTGGTCATCTTTTCAATTCAAAGCGTTGTTGCGTATAGAGACATGTTAGAGATAATAATACATTAGAATCATTTGCCTAAGAATCTGAAAATTACTGATATTACAAAAATGAATGAGTTGCTGTTTCAATTGAATAAGTTATTACATGAATTCAATAAAAACAAATTTTGAGTTTTCACCAAAATCTCCAGGGATCTTTGAATGGAGGAACGTAATTTTCGGTTGGGCTTACGAGTCGGAACGAACTCACCGTCTTTTCTAGTAAAGGCCCCATCTGCATCAAAGATATTGTGACATATGAATAACAAGTAAAAGATTATAAAGGTAAAACTTATTAGAATCGCAATCTTTTGCAATGCTCAGAGCTCAACTGCTACTATAAAATAACTGCAAGCCTTGAAAATCATAAAGGTATATAACCAGAAAAATCAATGTGAATTTAGGCAAAAGTTAAACCATTTACTTTGTCTACTTCATCAAAACATATTCCATAAAGTGGAGAGAGAGAGAGAGAGAGAGAGTACCTCATTCCACTGTGGGCTGAGAGTTGATGCACTGATAGAGTACAAATAACCTGCAATGAAGCACTTGGTTAATAATAGTCATGTGAATTTCTAAAACACAATACCAATAATATTATTTCTTTTTGGGTAAAATATGTTTTTGGTCCCTACAAAATTCGGTCCTTCTAAGTTCAGTCCCTACATTAACGAAATAGGCGTTTTGGTCCTCAACTTATTTTTCCGTTTGTAATAATAGTCCCTGATGTTATCGGCTGCTGAGTGGCAACCAGAATGCTGACATGGCATATTTTACGTGGCACAATTAAATGATGTGTGTTCCACGTGGCTTTTCCATTTCATTACTCTTTTTTTTTTAATTTTGTATCAGAGGAACCGAAACACACACCGATTAAACTCAACCAAAACACAAGAATTCATCTTGCAGGCTAAGTTGAACCTCAACGTTGAAACCCAGACTTCATTATCTTGCAAGCTAAAATGGAATCCTAAAATTGAAACCCATGCTTCATCTTCCTCAAAATGCTTGGCAAGAAGAACACAACAAGAAGAAAAACATGGTAAGAAGTAAAACAAATTGGGTTTTTTACAGATCTCAACTGTAACATCCCCAATTTAGCTAATTTCATTTATTGAAATTAGCAAGATGTCATAATAAAATTAATTAGCTAATTTGAATAATTAGGCCTAATTGATTATGTGTCATAGCTATTTTAATTATCAATATTAGGAGTTTGTGCATTGATGAATTAAATGTGTACTTGAGTACTAGATTAATTAGGCAATATATGAGTAATTGTTGATTGTTCATGTAATTGGAGTTTAAGTAAGGGTAAACTGGACTTTTCCTCACATGCTCACATAACCCTCAGCTGGACACTTGAGATCACTCACTCAGGGACAGCACACACTCACACCTAGTTGCTGAAAACAGAAAGAACTAAGAAGGAAAAGCTCAGTTGAGAGAGAAAGAGGGAGAAGTCGTAAGAGAGGGAGAGAGTTTGAAGAAAGAGAACTCACCCACACCTTGATGCATGTCTGATCTTTGACCACTATCCACCACCATTTTCTCTCCTCTTCCCAGTGGTACTATTTTCGAAACCCACACCACTCTCCATCACAAATCACCATTGAAGAGCATCCAAGCTCCACTTGGTCCAAATAGGAGTTTTGAAGCTTGCATGTTGTGGTTGAAGAACCAAAACCATTTCTGAAGCTCAACAATCAGCACTAGAACCATTTCTCAAGCAACATTACTGTTTTGGGTCGTTTGGGATCGTTCGAGAGGATTTGAGTTCGAGTTGTGGTGAGAAGTTCGAGTACGGGGACCGTTCGTGGGGTTACATTGTCGTTGCAACCTGTGGATACGTTTTTGTGATTTTCATCACAAATGTCTATACTTTTGAGTTCTATACTCGCTTAGGGAAGTTTGCATGTCTCGCGTTTTGTTTCAAAATCGAATCGAGTCAAAAACCGCTTTTAACGAAATCACTTTTTAATGATAATTTATACGATTGATTGATTGGTATTGTGATTGATTGAATGTTGATTATGTGATTGCTATGATGTGTTGTTCTGGACTGGAATATTGTTGTTGTGTTAGGAAATCGATCGGAATGAAATTTGGAATCGAAACGGAATGAAAAAGTACATGAAAACAGCAATTTCTGGGTTACTGATGAACCCGCACGGATCGTGCGCCCCCAGTGGCACGGACCGTGCGTCTTGTTCGCAAGTGGCCTGAAAGGTTTTAAAAACATGGTACGGATCGTGCGCCCAGTGGCACGGATCGTGCGCCCAGTGGCACGGACCGTGCGTACCCTACGCATGTGTTTTTCAAATATTTTGAAAACACACACGGGTCGTGCGCCTCTAGGGCACGGACCGTGCGTGAGCTTCTGTTACCCTATTTCAAAATACACTTTAGTCCGTTCCAAATGATTCCAAGTTCCTTCTAATCATTTCCCAAGATTGCCTAATGATTCTAATGCTTGAATATCATGCAATTGAGTATGTTTGAGATGATATTCATGAGTTATGAAATAGAGGAAAAACCGTACATTAGTAAACGCGAGCGTACATACGTCAAGATAAGATAAAAGACTATAAGTCCTATTAAGTCATGCTAAGGCAAATGATTGTAAGTCTATACAAGTTACTTTCCCGAAAGGAGAGGAAGAATTAATTTCTCTAAAAAGAAAGGTAGAATGGCATACATAAAATAATACATGTATATCAAGGGTGACGACCCTAAGGATTAGCATACTAGGGGAGGGGAAGTCATGAGCCCCAAAACCTAGGCCCCATGAGGTTTGCCCGCTAATTAGTGATTAGTGGATTGGATTCACCAAAAGCCAAAGAAATAACCGGATAAGGTAGGCTCGAGGTGTTGTGCTAAGTTAAAGGAAAGATAAGACATGAAATGTAGTCGCTTATTAGGGCTACAAGACTGAATAAAGAAAGATATGTCCACATGGTTGCTTATTAGGGTCATGATGTTCAAAGTACAATGCATAATAAACCGCTAGAGTTAGTAAGGGTTCTCGATAGGACTCACTGAGATAAACAAGGAAAAGCAAAGGCGAAGAAGCACAGTTAGCAGGTGTGACTTATGAAGTCATTGAAGATTCAGCTTCATATTTAGGCTTTTGCCCCCTTTTGTTGTCTTTGTAATATCGATTGTATAACTATTATTAGTAACAGTTGTAAATCGTTTCCGCTACTTATGTTTTGAGTATTGAACACCACGATTGTATAAGTTTTAAGCCATGAGACTTAAGTAGTTTGTTAAGTTTAATGAGGTTCATGAAACCATTTGATAATTATTTATCGAAAGTTTTTAGATGTGTTCAATATTCAATAACAGGAAGTTACTCTGATGTATGCCATGTTGTGCACTTTGGTATTTCTACAAACTAGAAATATTGAGATGTTACATCAACTCCTTTCGTAACTTGTTCTTCGACTCTGAACCCATTCGGCGAAGCTCCATAATTTTTCGTTTGTAATATCGAAAATTGCCACATGAAAAACGAGTTCTTTGCCTCTTTGGTTAGGGATTTTGCCACATAAAAACAATTATCGCAGTCTATAACACAAGGGATTTTTCTCGGTGAACTGAACTGGATTTTTCCCTTCTTCTTCTTCTACTTTTCTGGATTTTCCCTTAAGAACCGAAAAAGAGAGTGAGATAGAGGTTGTAATCAGTGAAATTGATGTTAGAATCGGACTCAGGTGACGATTTTGTGTAGGTGTACAAATTTTTGGGGCTGGCTGTTGGTGTATGGAAGAAAAACGAAAATGATGAAGAAGCCAGTAGGGATTAGGTTCCTTCTCTGTGTACTGTAGCAGTGTACCAGGGAAGAAGAAGATTTTTTTTTTAATAAAACAGAGTGAAATAAAAAAGAAAAGCCACATGGATAGAAAAAGCCACTTGTAGTTGACACCTCAGAAAATCGTTAGTCCAATCAGCATTATTTAACTTCAGGACTAATAATGGAAACGGCGAAATAAGTTGGGGACCAAAATGCCTATTTCGTTAATGTAAGGACTAAACTTAGAATGACCCAATTTTGTAGGGACCAAAAACATATTTTACCCTTTCTTTTTCTTTAAGTCTTGAACAAGCATGGCTCTATTTAATGAAAAAGATAAAAAGAAATAAAGATGAAAAGGACAACTTCATACATGATGAGATAGAGATAATCTATATGCATGTTTGGATTATAAAAGTGGTAATAGAATGATAGGGTATACCATCTCTTTCAGCTGTTGAAGCAACATAATGCCTGAAAACTCCTGATTCTTCTGACTGTACAAACAGATTTACAAATCCAACGTAATCATCACATACACCACAATTTTCCCAAAGAAAAACAGAAAGAAAAATGTACTGAAAGGGAATACTTACCATTCCTGTAGGCGATTTGCGAATAAGGAATTCATAGTACCAGTAAAGCTCTCCGTCAATCTGTGAGATAACCGATAAGTACGCATAAACTTTACTAGTCAATTTGTGAATAAGGAATTTTAAACTACGCATAAACTTGAACTAAAATATGAAAATGTATCACAACCATGGTTATCAAATCGAGCTATGTATTGTAAATCAGAACACCTATTTTCCAAATCGTGAATCGTATCTTTTTATGAATCGTGAGATACATTATCACTAACAACTGCTAACTGATATAGTAGATGCAACTAACTAACAACTATAACAGAAATAAAACTAAAACTGTTACATAGCAAAAAAGAAAAATACACAAGTAAAAGGACCAAAGACTAAATTCTTCTAATATATAATGATAAACAAGTACATGTTTTGGGAGATTTTTCTTTTCTTATTTGTAGATAATATGTTTATATCAAATGCATTTGTCATGCTCATGCATTTGCCAATAAATAAAGATTATTCATGAAACTTACTTCACCGGTATGTGTATCAAGAACTGAACTCTCAGCTCTGCGCTGACTTGACGTAACTCGCTGCGAAATGTTTTTAAGAGTCAGAAATAAAGTTGAAGAACTTTCACTACAGATCACAGGCAAATGACCTTTGTGATGTCCATGAGAAATAAAGGAGTGAAAAGTTACCAGTGAAGATTTGTCAGCTAAAA
This sequence comes from Astragalus membranaceus, assembly GCA_039519185.1. Classification (NCBI taxonomy): domain Eukaryota; kingdom Viridiplantae; phylum Streptophyta; class Magnoliopsida; order Fabales; family Fabaceae; genus Astragalus; species Astragalus membranaceus. Next base: position 13,437,717 of record CM076848.1, read on the forward strand.
CTGAATCAGCAACATCTTTTGCAGTCCATTTGCTTTTATCCTTCAATTTTATAAGGTTTGAATTTGGAGGACCTATCTGAATTTAATGCAAAAAAAGAAAAAATGATAAAGCATTGAATGCTATAAACAAAACTTGATGAAAAAAGTTTGAGGTTGAGAAAATACCGTGACGGAAATGATGAGATTATCCTTAATATCAACACGCTCCGACACAATACGCAGACGTGCATTAGCTGTATGAAATTCACAGAGTGATTTTTATCCAGAAAAGGAAAACTACAATGCCAATTCTGAAATTATTGGCAAGATAAAGTTTTGCTTGTAAAAGAAGACAACAAAAACTTACGTGAAAGCGGTGCAGCTGATGAATATCGTTCAGGCTTTCGGGATTCTACCCTTTAAATATATGGAAAGAGTTAGCTTAACAATTGATTATAGTTCTGTTATTGAGAGAAGTTCGTTTGACATAGATATTACTGATATAGACATATTGTTTAATGGATCAAAAACATTCCCAATTCATTATAAAAAGTATTTTATTTTCGGCTATATAATATAACTAGCCATTAACAAACACAAGTAATTATCAATAATACTTTGGCCATTGAAGTGGGATCAATTTGATAACAAGTAATAACTAAAAATAAAGAAATGTATGTAGTTGGCATACCATTTTAAAGGAGATTTTTTAGAGGGCAACTGAACGGGGTAGAGATAAGAATATGCATTTACTTCATCTGAAAATGAAGCCATTTTTGGTTCTTCTCCAGCAAGAGCCTCTGCAAGAAAGGGAAATGATAGATAAAGCAAATAAGCCTCAAATCTCAATTCAATTCTACCACATGTCAAAACAATGTAGCATTGTGTTAGGACTTAAGCACATGAGGAAAGCACATGAGGAGAGCCCAATCCAAAAAACTAGTCTGTTCGGTGGGAGAGCCTCATGGTTTAAGTACCATATTGAGCTTTCTTGTTTACTCAAGGTGGGACTCCCAACACATTGACACTTCATATTGAAGGCGTGTTCGGTGTCCTTACACGTATTGCTGCACTAACACGACACCCACACATGTGGTTACATTCAATCACTTCCATTTTTTCAAACTATTATCTCTATGTCTTTTTTTGTTCGATAAGTAAAATTATTATCAATGTCTACGAACCGACATTTCGTATTCGCTATATGATTATAATCAATCACTTCCATTTTCCCAAATTATTATCTGTTTCTACCTATCATACGTCAGAAATTAAATTACTATTTATTTTTGGTTTCTACTTATGATAGGTCAGAAATTAAATTAGGTGGAGAGAGATATACCAGAAAATTGGGGGAATGTTGTTGATGTTAGAGATAGAGAAGTGAGGCCGCCACCTATTAAGAGCAGCAAATCCCTTCTGCTTTGCGAAGTGGAATTTAAAGAACAACATGAAAAGTCTCGTCTTTCCTCGGATAGTGGTACTCTGTTGTTGTTGCTCCTGCTGCTTCTGATGATGAAGGAACGAACGAATATAGATTATAGTTTTAGAAAGAAAAATGAAATGAAATGAAATTAGCGTAGTATACCTGAGGTTGTTTGGAAGCAAAGTAGGGAAAGAGAAGTGACTACTGAAACATTGTAAAACCATTGTCAGATGTAAATCTTAGCTCACTCCACTTTACTTGTTGTGTTTGTGTTCTCATTCCACTCCACTACTCCTCGCTTTCCAATTCGATCATCCCTTCACTTCTCTAACATTATCTCCCTTCTTATTTTATCATTATCATTATCGTCATCGATTCATTTTTGGGTACAAAAGAGATAGATTACTGATTATTTTTATAGGTGAAAATAAATAAATAGATTTTATCCTTAATTGTAAATTTCAATTATTTTATCCATAATCCTAATTATTATAACAATTAAAATAAGAATATTTCTGATTTTATTAATGGTAATTAGTTGACAAAATTGAAATGGCCGGTGACTGTTTTATAATAAATCCATTTTTTGGTAGAAAAATGAATGAATGTACCATGACATGTGAAGGTATAGCTTCCTCTCTTTTTGTTAATGTTGACTGTTTTGTAATAATAATAATAATAAATTTTATTATAGGTCAAATAAATTAGTTATTCAAGAACCTAAAACTACAAAATTTTCATATAATAAAGATCGAGGGAGTACGTAATAGTACATGACAATCGTAGTATTAGTAAGAGCATGTTTGGTTTGGCAGTAGAAGCACTTAGAAGTGCTTTTGGAGGGTTAAAAGTGATTTTGGTGTGATAAATTGATATTTGGCTCTCACACTTAAAATCAATTTCATTGGTCTAGAATTGATTTTATTAGAAGCTAGAAATTGTAGCTTCTAAGGTGACACGGAATTGATTCTACCATTGCATATTTATATCTTTCATAATTACCCTTCATTATATTTATCTTTGTTACTTTTTTTTAAAATTATACAACAATTCTCTAACTATAAATTAGATTATATAACAAATATTAAAAGTATATTAAAATTTTATCTTCCATAATTTCCCTTTACTAAATTTTGATATTTCATAGTTGCTCCTTACTTTATTTACGTTTTCCACACATGCCCTTCACTAAGTTGCATTGCAATTTAAATTATATTCTCAAATTATAATTTTAATTTAGATATTTTACATGCTCATTTAATCTTTTGGTCGTCTATTTTATCAAATTTTAAGTTTTTAATGTTATTTTAAATTGATATCTATTTTGGTAATTTCACACCTAAAAGCAATTCTAATTCAACATATCCAAACAATAATTATAACAAAAATCACTTTTTTAGTGAAGGTATCTAAATAAAAATCACGTCATCTTCAACTCACCTTTTAACTAAAATCAATTCTATTGGAAACAACTCTTGGAACCAAACACACACTTAAAAGATGAGAACACACACTTAAAAGATGAGAATTGAAAGTTAACTTTGTCAATATCAATACAAGACAACCTATCAGTTATGACTGCTAGTCACCGCCACAGAGCTGATAATTGCATATTTGCATGCTGTTCAATTATACTACCTCTCATGGGTTAGCTAATTTTAAGGGGTACAATGACATTGGTGGGCTCTTGAAAAGCTCTGCCAGTATTGGTGCTCTCGGGTTCGAATTCCGCAATAGATAAACTTGATAGGTGCGAAATTTGATCCTAAACATAAATAGAGATTAATCTTTCGTTGAAAGCGTTGGGACACTCTGAGTAGTCAGCAATAGTTCGAAGAGAAAAAGTCAATTATTTTTACCGTAAACTAGCAGTATACCCGTGCATACGCACGGGTAACGTCGTGTTGTTTGTATAAATAGACCCAGACTGAATTTAATTAGTTTTTTTTTGGTTTTTACTGAATTTAACTAGTATTTTACTCGTGCATACGCACAGGTGACACTGTATGGTCGGTGTATTGCTATGAAGTCATAATAGTAATTTGGAAGATAATCATAAGTTGCGAACAATGTCCAAAATGTATGATTTGAAATTCAAAGTGGAAAGAGATAGGTATTATGTCAAATAAGATACAAATAAAAATTATATTGAGTCGAAGAAATTAAAGGAGATTGACAATCAGAATTACATTGATCCATAATAATGTATTTAGACATTAGAGGTAAAATATGCATCCCCGTTGACACTCCCATTTGCATCCTCGTTGGCACTCCTGTTGACGCTCTCGTTACCTCTCTGGTTGCCACTCCCGTTGCAGCTACCATTGCCATTCTCTCGTAGTCGCTCTCGTTGCCACATGTTAACTCATATTTTTCTATACGATTTAATATTAATTAAATCATATTCGTTTAATTATAAGTAATTATTTTGTAAAGTTTGGTAGTGGCTAAAGTTGTATGTATATAATAATTCTTAGTGGTTAAATTGATTGATTTGAATAGTTTTAATAGAGAGATTATAGTAAATAATAAATTTTAGATGGAGTAAAAATGAAGAAAAAAGAAAATAAGAATTTTTAAAATATGCACCCATGTTGGCGCTCTCCTTGTCTCTCTCGTTCCCACTCCTGTTCCCGTTGCCGCTCTCGTTGTCGATTCCATTGCCAGTCTCACATTGCCGCTCTCGTTGTGTTGCAAATTTTGTCTTTTAGCGGTGAATTTACTAAAATAGTTGTGTTGTAAAAAGTTAAAACAAAGTCGGTATCTTCTTATAATATTAATAATGGAGTAAAAGGTAAAATATGCAGCCCCGTCGCTCTCGTTCCCTCTCTTGTTGGCACTCTCATTGGCGCTCTCGTTCGCTCTCTTGTTGGCACTCCCGTTGCCGCTCTCGTTGCCGATCTCGTTGTCAGTCTCTCGTTGCTGCTCCCATTGCCACATGTTTCTCCTTTTTTTTTTCTATATGATTTAATATTACAATTGTTAGTGGTTAAATTGATTTTATTTATTACATGAAAAATTTGATTGATTTTAGTACTATTAATAGAGATTATAATAAATAGTAAATTTTAAATTATTTAATTATTGAGTGTAATATTAATTTAATAATTTATTTTTTTGGAATAAATAATTTTGAAACTATTGTTAGAGGTATGGTTTTTTTTTTTTACAATTGGTAGTAGTTAAATTGATTAATTTTACCAGTTTGAGTAAATTATAGAAATAGTTAAAAAACATTATGTTTTTAGTAAAAAAACTGACAAAAAAGTGTATTTTATGGAAAGAAAAACTGAAAAAAAAAGTTGTTTTTAAAATTCTGCTGTTTTTTGTTCTTTTCCTGCGTCTGTTGCAGCTCCTGATTGCAGTTTTCAATCAGTTTTTTGTCCGTCACTTTGTTTTCCCTCTATCGTTGCCACTCCCGTTGCCTCTCCTGTTGGCGCTTTCGTTACTACTCCCATTGGCGCTCTCGTTGCCACTTCTGTTGGCACTCCCGTTGGCATTTTACTCGTTTTTAGTAATTATAAAATACTTATTTGGTAATTTTTGTTAGTTATTAAATTGATTGATTTTAACAAAAGTAGTTAAATTGACTAGTTTTAGTAGTTATTTTGTAATTTTTGGTACGGGTTAAAGTTTTTTACAATTCTTTTTTTGACAATGGATAGTGGCTAATTGATTTATAGTGACTAATTATTTTATTAATTTTAGTAGTTTGAGTAGATTATAAATATAATGAATAATTGATTTATAGTGACTAATTGTTTTGTATAAAAATATTGACAAACGGTTTTTAAATTTTTTTTAAAAAAACAGTGAATAAAAAAAAGTTTTAAAAAATTCATTTCTCTTTAAAAAAAAATATTTAAAAAAAAATAAAAAATTGTATTGGTACTGTAGCGCGTTAGAATTAGTACTGTAGCGTGTCAGATTTTCCACTGTTGCGGCACTGTAGCATTTTGTCTTTATGTGGTGAATTGTCTATTTTTCCCCTAAATTGTGACAAATGTCAAAATTTGGTGATGTCTAAAAATGTAAATATGCTAGCATATGTTTTTATTAGATTGAAAGTAGATTAGTTCACACATACAATGTTAAATTATAAAATTTAATGTCAAATTAGCAATTTACATAAAAAATAAAACACATATGTTTGGCGCCATTACAATAAATCTTTCAAGTTGATAAGAAATGAAGTTTCATTTCACATATTTTTATCGTTAGATAATTACCAATAATATAGTAATAATGTAGATAAATATACATAATATATTAAAAGGTGTAATTCAAGCAAAATATAAAATCAAAGATTTTGTAACATTTTCTCAGTAGTGAAATTATAACAACAATATCTAACATTTTCCTGTTATAACTCAAAAGTAGAATATAAAATAATTATTATGACAATGTCTAACATTCCACCAAATATTCTAAAAATAGATTTGAATAGTAAAGCTAATTTAGATGCTTTTAGTCAAATATCTGTATAGTATTTTTAAATAAAATAAAGATTTATAACATTATATTAATAATGAAATTATACCAACAACTTGCATGTAGCGTTGCATTTCCCCATTGTAATTCAAAAGTAGAATTTAGGAAATCAATATTCCGAAAATATTTATTATTTTCTCATCTTGACTCGAAAACAAAATAATCATTTATAAAAATTAAAGGCATTCATGAAGGCAATATACAAAAACAATTATTTCGACAATGTTTAACACTCGATCATAATGGATCAAAAAGTGGGACCACAAAAAATGAGATAAAATAAAAACTGCATTTTAGGAAAGGGTAGTTTGACATTTTTGGTAATGGAGTAGGACCCACAAAAATTAAAAAGTGAGTTTTAGTAAATGGTAGTTTGGTATTTTTGGCATTGGTTGTTTTGATTAAATGTATAGTTGATAGTTGATTGATCATTGTATCTAATCTAATATCTATTTATACAAACAGGCCACACTTAAATTACCCAAACAAACCTCTATATTTACTTGACAACTCATCTAACTAAGGAGAAAATTGTAATTTACTATCCCACTTTTTTCAAATTTATTCTCCCAATGCACTTTCTTCCCACTCCTACTTTTTATCACTTTTTACATTTTTTCTTACACACTTTCTCATATCATTTTTTATTTCCTTCTTCACTCTCTCTCTTATTATAATCTAATATATCTAATCTAACATAATATCTATTTATACAAACAAACCACACTTAAATTACCCAAACAAAGCTCTATATTTACTTGAAAACTCATCTAACTAAGGACAAAATTGTAATTTATTATCCCACTTATTTCAAATTTCTTCTCCCAATGCACTTTCTTCTCTATCCCACTTTTTATCAGTTTTTACTTTTTCTTTTACACATTTTCCCATCAGCTCTCTCTCCTTATCATCTCTCTCTCCTTTCTCATATAGTTCTTTATTTCCTTCTTCACTCTCTCTCTTCTAATAATCTAATATAACCTAATATCTAATCTAGTCTAATATCTAATATAAGAAATCTATGTGCTGAAAAAGGTGGTGCTGTCGGGCTGTCGGCGGCAATACCGCCGCCAGCAGCAGTGGTGAAGCAGAGAAACGAGGTCAGAAAATAAGAACTCGCTGCAATACCATATTAATTAAACCTAATTGATATGGAAAATCAAATCTGATATATATCCTAACATGATGTTATTTTATTGTAAAAGTGTAACCAATTATTTTGCATTACGTAGATAGAGGTATATTGTCTTCCTCATACAATTATTGTGCATTACATAAAGAAATATTGGATGCATGATATAAGGAGGAATCAAAGAGCTGCAAAAGGATCAAGTGCATTTTGTTGTCTGGGAATGGAAACACGATACTGTAAGTATTCTTTACAATTGAATGGTCGGTAACGGAGAGGGTGGCTTTTGTCATCCACCAACTCAGGCGGCACCTTAATAACCATATCTTCCCTTGGCAATGCAAAAACTATGAATGCGTATCTCTTTTTATCTCCTCTCTTTACCGCTCTCTGTGTCACCGCCTCAAGTCTCCCATTGCTCCATGCCTATTCATTTGTAATTAGCATCCTAATTAATTATAGCTATTCGATCGATGGAATTTCAATTCAAATCAAATCAAAGACTAAGATATATATAGAGTAACTTTATTATAATAGTGTTAATTAAAAATATGCATGTTTTACCAAAATTCTATATGCTTCTCAAAAAAGTATTCTATATGGATTACCTTCAATATATCACCAACAATTACCACAAAGCCATTTGAGGGAATGTTTATATCAATCCATTTTCCTGTTTTAGTGAGGACCTGCAGCCCTTGGACATCATTGTCACATAATATGGTTATGGTGCCTCTGTCGGTATGAGTTACTATGCCAATCTCAGAATTTATGCTATTTTCAGAAATATCGTACTTTGTCAACCGTGTATCGCTAGTGCTCTTCATCTCTTCAACATCTAATCTGTAGTATTGCGGAACAGCGTAATCCTCCAAAATCATCTTCAGGATAAAGGAGCACAATTCCATCATTTTTGAGCTCATCGAGTATAATGCCTCACTACATATCATTATCGAACAATTTTGTTCATGAGACTCGTATGATTAAGTAAAATTCATTTGAAATTCAACTAAAAATAACTTATTTTCCAACACACACGTGTGTTCCTATAAAATCAAACAGAATATAAATCAAAATTAACTAGATTAATTAATAACATTAAATGGAGTTGTGTTACTTGACATTTGCTTATAAAAAAAGTCAAAGATGGAGTAATTACCTAAAAGATGGATTTCCTTGAGGCCACATGAGGTTAGTGAAGGCTTGAGCCGAAGATGGTAAAATTGAATCATCAATTCGAAAGGATTCACATCCTGGAGTAATGTGGGACGTCCCTAAAGATGGATTTCCTTGAGGCCACATGAGGTTAGTGAAGGCTTGAGCCGAAGATGGTAAAATTGAATCATCAATTCGAAAGGATTCACATCCTGGAGTAATGTGGGACGTCCCTTTCTCAAAGCCAGTACTATAAGTCTTTGGGCTAACGTGCTTCTTCTTAATCTCTTCTGGAAGATCAAACAATGCTTCCATACCCTTGAACATTTTTTCACGTAAATCACTTGAGATCTCATCACACATTAAGAGGAAGCAACCATGATTCTCACATGCTTCTCTCACTTTCTTGCTCATTTCTTTCCATCCTTCACTCCCTTCTTCTAATTTGCGAAAATCTAGACATGGAATCATCTCACTCTCACTCATTTTTCCCTTTCTTTCTCTTTGGTTTGCTTGCTCTCATCTACTATCCGAATATACATATATATATATATATATATATATATATATATATATATATATATATATATATATATAAAAGCAAATGGATTGATTAAGAAATGGTTGGCAATTGTTGTCAAAATAAATGGCTGGCAGAAGTTGCTGCACATGCGAATTTTACCGAGAATCAAGGTCTGTGTCCCCGTTAGGTAGGTCTGCACAAAATAACTATGGTTACAAAACCAATTCATATCCATCAAATATTCATTTATTATAACCAATTCTATAACCAAAATAACATAACCGGGTATTAACTTGTAATACCGGTTATGTAACTGGTTATAGTGGTTATATCCATAATCGGTTAAAAAACCAGTTATAAATCTATAACCGGTTATAGTCATAACTTTTAACAATTATTTTAAAAAGAAATTCTGAAAATAATTTTTTTTTAAAAAATTCCGAAACAAAAATATATATATTAATTTTTTTAAAAAAAAACATTCTATATATTATATAAAATATAATATAATATGCCAACTACCACCGGCCGCTACCCGCCAGAGCTCCGCCGCGCCGACCGTCGGAGCACCACCACCGGCCGCCACATACCACCTTTGGTATTTATATATATTATAAAAATATTTCTATATTTATACATATATATATATATATATATATATATATATATATCAAAATATATATTTATATAATATTTATATAAATATTTATATATATAGTGTATATATTTGGTCAATATATATATATATATATATATAGTATTTTTATTAACAAGAAAGAAATATATATATATATATATATATATATATATATATATATATATAGTTTACATATATTTTCTTATGCATAATATTTATATATTTATTTATATAAATATATATAGGCAAAATCATTTGGATATCCATCACATAACCGGATAAAAACTATAATTATTTTTGGTTAAATTAAAATAACCGGTTATACAAATTAACAAAATATCTAAAAAAATTTAACCGAATATAGATATGGATATGGTTTATCCGTTGAACCGGTTATTTTGTACCGTCAGGTATGCACCACATCATAAACACCGTATGGAAACATTAATTAATTAAAGCACGTTGTGTTGTTGGTCACTAATTAATTAGTAATTAATAAAAGCACAAGCATCAATATAGGGATCTCATCACGATGAATACAAATCCCTTGGGAATCACGCATTTATAGTGCTTTTTATTTTATATAAAATAAGCTAAAATACACCAGAGGTCCTTTAAGTTATTTTTTTGTAACAAGTTGGTCTTTTTTGTTTTTTTTTTCGTACCAACGTAGTCATTTAAGTCTTAAAACGTTTTAGCTTGAGTGGTCCCTAAGCTCTGCTAGGGTTTGGTCCCTCTCCTAGGGTTTCGGTCCAGCAAGCTGGTTTAGGTCATATGCGCCTTGGCGCCTCCACTTTGTTCTCAACAAATTTCATCCTACACTTGATTCTTTGCACTAGATCAGCTATTCATAGTTAATACAAAGCACTCTTACATTACATTTGATCCCTTCCGTCGCTATACATTTCGTCTCACTCAATCTCTAGAGAGGTGTTGAACCAAGGTCAAACACTCTTTGTTTTGTATGATAACAAATTACAATCTGTTTACTAATGGTTATAGTTGATCCAAAGCACAGGGCATGAACCAAAGCACACGATATCTTAAAGTGTAGCAGCTCGGAGGAGAAGCTACTCAAGCGTTCAAGACTTATGTGTTATTTTGCTTTTCATAGGACGTGTGTAAGATCCCGTCACTTCAGCCTTATGACTTTTGTAGTTGAGAGATGATCTTTTAAAATTGGGCTAAGCTTGGTAAAATCTTTTATATAAAAGCTAATAGGTTAGGCACAAATAATAACTAGTTGTTTTAAAGAAAGTTTTTGAATCATGACTTGTTGTTTTTAAAAGAAAGAAATCGATTCATGTCTTCTTGGTTAAAAGCCAACAATCGATTTATGTCTTGATTGGTTTTAAAAGAACTTGTTTTGAAAAGAAAACAATCGATTGATGACTTTGTGTTTTTAAAGCAAATAATCGATTTTGGGTATGTGTTATAGAGTGCAAAATCGATTTATGGCTTCTATTTTAAAGCAAGGAATCGATTATGAACTCTTGGTTTTAAAAGAACTCGTTTTGGAAAGAAAACAATCGATTGATGACCTTGTGCATTTAAAGCAAAGAATCGATTTTGCTCTCTATTTTAAAGAGAGCAAAATCGATTTGTGACTTCCTTCCTCCAAGCTAGAAATAGATTTTCAAACTGTTTTTTAGAAGCACAATTTGTTTTTGAAGCTAGCAATCGATTCCTCCCTTATTTCATTAAAGCTAGCAATCGATTTCTCTCTTATTTCATTAAGCAAAAAATCGATTTCTCTCCTACTTCTTTTAAGCAATCAATCGATTTCTTACTTATCAAAATAGTGTTAAAAATTGCTTCAACGGTCATATTTTCACTATCCATATAAATAGGACTTAGGGTTTTCCGATAAAAATAGTACAATCGACAAATCAAAAAAAAGAAAAGAACTAGAACTCTCACAGTCATATTCATTCTTCACGTTCTTCATCGTTGAATCCAAATCTCTCATCTATCTCAACTACATCATTGTTATATTGCTTGAGTGATTGGATCCTAGTTTTCATTTGTAATCATCTATATTTGGTTGTTGTGAAATTCTGAGAAGTTTTCTTGGGTAATTCAATCGGGGAGATTGAATTGTCGCGAAATCCTTAGCGGGGAGCTTGGGTTCTCAATTTGGGAAAATTGAGATTGGGGTGGTAGCTATAGGGAAGTTGCTTGCTTGTAAGATGTTGAAGAAGTTCTTCTCATATAGTGGTTATTATCAAGTCCGAAGGTTGTAAAGCCGGAGGCCGAGGATGAAGGGCTTTTATTCCGAACCTCGTAAAATCACGGTGTACTTCTTTCCCTTATCTTTATTTTGCTTTTACTGTATACTTGTTAATTATCATTGAATTTGATATTACTTCGCGTAGCCTTCAATATCACTGTAATTGTTTCTACCATTGTTATAGCTTGCTTAGGTATTTCATATAGTTTAAATCCTCTTTTCCGCATTCGATTTAAACTTGCATCGTTAACTTTTCAAAAATCAAAAAGATATCAATTTTAGCATATAACCTTATTCACCCCCTCTAAGGTTATCATATAGTCCAACACTAGGGTTACTGCGCCTCCTTCTCTAGAGCTGGTCTCTTGCGCCTCCCCAGTTTTTCTTGCTTCTCCTAGTGTCTGCTGTTAACCCTGCTCATGGCATCCTCTTCCTCTACTCCTGATGACCCAGAGGAGCTCACTGAGCTTATGGTTCCTGCACAGTCAAATAATGTTGCGTAAGCTAGAAAATCTCTAGTTGGTAAAGTGTGCACCACAAGAACACTAAACAAAGCTGCAATCAAAGATATTCATGCAAAAGCTTGGAGCAAGTACCCAGATCTGCACATCTCTGAATTAGGAAAGACTATGTTCTTGTTCTCTTTTGCTAGTGAAGCTCACGCAAGAGAGGTAATGACTAAAACGCCCTGGTATATGATGAATCAGCTGATCTCACTTCAGTTTTGGCTTTGAGATTTCCCCATATGAGTTAGATTTCAATTTTAATGATTTTTGGATCCAAGTTCACAATGTGCCTCTAGAATATCTAAATTGCAAGAATGTTTCTACTATTTTACAAAAGATTGGCACAGTTAGAGAAGTGGAAGACCCTCAATTTGAGGGTAGACTGATGCGGACTATTGTGCAAAAAGGTGTGCAAGTGTACATAGTCTTTAACAAGTAATATAGTAGAAAATAGAGATTGTACCCACAGAGATTGGATTAATTTTTGAGAGTTTAAAGTGGTTGGAAAATACCCTTGTTCAAGCCAAGAGAGGCTAGCATGGAACACTTCATCACCACAAAGATGCCAAAAGCGCTTGTAGCTAGAAAGCTGGGTTCAAACCATCAGGACCAGGTGCTTTGTCCTTGTGCATTTGATGAAGAGCTTGATCAAACTCAAGCTTCGTGAATGGATGCAATAACATATTATTATCATCGTCGGATAGAAAAAGAGGAATAACATCGATAACCGGCTGAAAGGAAGTATTCATTGGTGGAAATAGATCCACGAAATAATCCCGAGCTGTTTCGGCAATCTCCACCTGATTAAGAGCTTGTGTACCATCATCCCGGACTAGTGTCTTAATTTCATTTTGGCGTTTCCGGGCAGAAGCAATAGCATGGAAAAAACGAGAATTAGAGTCACCATTTTTTAGCCACAAAACTTTGGCCCGCTGCCTCCAAAACGATTCCTCTTGAGCAAGAAGCTGACTAAGCTTCTGCTGCACCTCATGGTACCTGTGAGCAGCCTCGGTGGTATCTATCTCACGGAGAACCTCAAGTTCTTTACGGCATATCTCAATGTCTCCACGGAACCTCATACGAAGACTCCTCCCCCACATATTCATCTGCTCAGTATACGCCTTCAATCTATCCAGAACTCCCAAACCGTCACCTAAACCCCAACCCTTCTCAACAACTGCTTCAAGAGCCTCTTCCTCCAACCAAGAGTTCTCAAACCGAAACTGGCGACCCCTCCTCCTACGACGTTCCCCATGCAAGTGCAAGAGAAGAGGAGTATGATCGGAACGATCCACTACCGAATTACAAAGACGATAATTCGGAAATGCGTGGGTCCAATAGTCTCAATCAGGCACTAATTTTATCAACACTTTTGCTATTAAAAAAGTCTCCATTTCCATTTCCTCCACAACTTCCACAAAGAAACTTCTCCACGTGAATGATAGCATTAATTACAATGCTTCTTCTCATGGGAATTATTATAATGTGTTCTGTTTTTTAAAAGGCAACCCGCCATGTGAAATTAATTTTGCAATTAAAAAAGCCTCCATTTTTCAATTCCTCCGGAACTTTCCACAAAGATAGCTTCTTCCTCATGGGAATTATTCTAATGTGTTTTGATTTTAAAAGGCACAATCCAACCATGTGAAATATTAAAATCGAACCCACACAATCAATTTGAGCGTCAACTAAATTTGGAGCTCGTCCTAAGGTCTTCCGTACAACTCTTAGCCCTCGGCCATGTTAAAAATTCTACTGATATATAAGATAGAATCACACGAATCAACAAAGCCAAGTAAACATATATTAATCAAATTTGAAATGATCATAGAAAGAATCCAAATTGAAAGAGTAGAGAAAATAATTTGTTGATAAATGTGCAGTGAGCCCTATGAAAAAGTGAAAACATGTGTGATTTTATAATAGAATTTTTTTGGCAAATAAAAGGAAGAAAATCTCGTTAAAACCTTCTGATGAAAAGCATCAAGAAGGAGAAATAGTACTTCCCTTAATTTTATTTTAAAAAATAAAAAAAATATGACAGATAGGAGAAACAAAATATACCAAGTTTAATACAATCAATCATGTGCTAAACTAATAAAAACAAAATATACCAAGTTTAATACAGGAAAGAGTTAAGGATTAGCACACAATAGTTCAAGTGAGTGTCAATCCACCTACATCTAAAAATAAAGATAGGAGAAACATATACACCAACTGATATAAGAATTACATAGATCTAAAGGAAGAAAAGAAAGAACAAAATAAAAAATTAAAAATAAAACCATGACAGCACTACAAGAAAAATGTGTATTTTGGCCAGAAACGCACGAAATCCGCCGGAAATGTCACATTACCAGCAGATTATGGCCGTCGGTAAAATGCTCGTAGGTAATGTTTTTCGGCGGATTTTTCCATCGATAACGTTACCGGCGGAATATCCGATGGAAAAACATTGCCGACAGATTTTTATAAAAAAATGCACCGGTAAGCGGATTTACCGACAGATTTTTGAAAATAAAAAAACATTATCTTTAAAAAAATTTGATTTTTAATTTAATAAATGGTATAGGAGATAATGAGAATGAAGAAGTAAGAAGAAATAAGAATGAATGAGAGTATGAGAAGAAACAATATAAAAGAGAATAAGAATGAAGAAGTAAAAAGGAATAAGAAAGAAGAAGGGTATGAGAAGAAATAATTAATATAAGAGAGAATAAGAATGAAGAAGTAAGAAATAATAAGAATGAAAGAATGAGAAGGAAGAAGAAAGGGAAAAATGTAGAAAAGAGATATATGAAGATTGGAAAGTATGAGAAAGAAGAAGAAATATAAGATAGAAAAAATGTAGAAGAGAATGAGAAGAAAATAAAGAGAGAAATGAGAGAATGAGAATAGTGTAGGAGAAAGTTTTACTTATAGACATTTTCGGACGTTAATTTTTGGCAAATTTTTCTGTTGGTTACCTTGCCGGTGGATTTTTTTGTCGGTAAAAAATTACCGGCGGATTTTAAAATAATTTTTTAAAAAAAAATCCGCCGGTAAGTGGATTTACCAGCGGGTTTATAAAAAAATAAAAAAAATTATATTTTTTATAAAAAAAAATCCTCCGGTAATTTAAAAAATCCTCCTGGAAGTCTATTTTTTCCGCCGAAACTTTACCGAATGAAGAAAAATTCACTGGAAAGTCTATTTTTTCACCGGAACCGTACCGTGAGAAAAAATCGGTCGGTAATACACAGTTTCCTTGTAGTGCAGATATCAAGAGCTCCTCAACTTTGACAATCAATTTTTTTGGTAAGATCAAGGTGTTAGTCACAAGTTGTAGCCTACCAACAATCAACTTGCCAATTACTTGATCAAACTTGCAACTTGATCAAAGCCAACTTGCCAAGTTGTAGCCTACCGACAATCAACTTGCCAACTTGATCAATTGGCATGAACATGCATGTCTCAAACACCTATAAATAGAGACATGCAACAAGTGGAAAAAGATACATCCCAAGCCAAAGTGAGCAATATTTAGAGTTAGAGAGAATTTCAAGAGAGCTAGAGAGAATTCTAGTGAGAGAAATCCTTGGGTGTAATTGGGTTGTGGGTAGTGAGAGAGTGTGTGTTTGTAAACACTTTGTATATTTCTTTTATCAGTAAAAGGTCTGCAACAATCAGAAGACGTAGGCATAATTGGCCGAACTCCGTTATCAATTTTGTGTGTGCTATTATTTCCGCATTTATTTGTCACTTCCACTAATCTGGTGATAAGTCCATTTTAGTTGTCTTTTTAGTATTTATTTTAAGTTATTTGATATTTTAGTTTTATTCTAGAGCTATTTTACTACATTTTGTTTTATTTTTATTTTCAGGACAAGTATTGAGCAAAGCAAGTGAATTTGAGTTTATAATGCATAATGATGAAATCCCAAGGCTAGAGGTGAAGTTTGGAGCGATTTAAGAAAGGGAATTATGCAGCAAAAAAAGGGCTATTTAATCTGTTAAAAGGAATGACTATAGACCTGTGTGGGTACGCTAGCGATCCACGTGGTTCTATGAGCGAAACTGTTACAAACTGATCTAATTCCCTCCTTTATGGCTTGTAACTCGAATTTAATGGCTTGTCTATAGACCT
The DNA here is from genome assembly GCA_039519185.1 of Astragalus membranaceus. Lineage (NCBI taxonomy): Eukaryota > Viridiplantae > Streptophyta > Magnoliopsida > Fabales > Fabaceae > Astragalus > Astragalus membranaceus. Next base: position 13,453,919 of record CM076848.1, read on the forward strand.
GTGTGGGTACGCTAGCGATCCACACATCCACGTGGTTCTATGAACGAAAGCAATCCACGTGGTTCTATGAGCGAAAACAGTTACGAAACTCTTCCCATTCTTTCCTTTATGGCTTGTAACTCGAATTGATTGCATTGTCTATCATTTTAGGCTATAAATAGAGCTCATTTCTGAGTGCAAAAGGGGGAGGCCTTCATTGTAAACTCACTCCAAAAGTTTAATCTAAGTTCTTGCATTTCTTTTAAACTTTTGTTCTTTATTTTCATGTTCTTTACTTTCTTGCAATTATAATTTCTGTTCTTACTTTCCAGCACTTTATTTTCTCGCACTTTATATTTCTGCACTTCTACTTTCAGTCCTTTATATGTTTCTTTTACTTTCTGTCATTTACATTACGCAATTTACAATTCTTGTCATTTATTCTTTATTTATTCTTCTTCGTCCTTGTCTATAATGAATATGAGTGAGTAGGTACAAAGTCTTGGGTTATTGGGAGTAATCCAATGATAGGTCCCTAATAATTCCCAAGACTATTATCCACTCCAAATTGTTTTATATTTCAATCTAATTTTATTGTCCTTCAAATCTTATTTTAAACATCAAGCGAAGAGCCGAAAGGTGAAGTATTGATGTTGGAACTATGAAATTAGACAAGGGAATCAAAACATGAGAATAGTTTTGAAACTCTATAACCAAAAATGGTCTGTGTCCGTTAGGTGTGCTAAATGATGTCTAGGACATTCAGTATCCATTTCATTTCGACTGCTTCCAGGAGCAAACTCATTCTTGAAATAATAAGAATAAAAATGGGTTGTTTCACGGTGTAAGTAAGAAGAACATGTCGATCCTTCAACTCTAGCTTTGTTTTTCACCGATCTTTTTGAATCACCCATGAACCTAGAGAAAATGATATTAATTAACATAATAATCATCTATTTTAAACTTGTTTCTTATATTATAAAAATTAACTGACCTTTCAAACGGATACATCCATCTATATTGGACAGGTCCGCCAAGTTTAGCTTCATATGCGAGATGCACCGGTAGATGCTCCATAGAATCAAAGAAACTAGGCGGAAATACTCTCTCCAACTTGCATAAGATAAGTAGGATGTCTTGTTCCATTTTTGGAAGATCATCAGCTTTTAGCGTTGCAGAACACAAATTCTTAAAGTATTGACTTATTTCAATAAGCGGATTCAAAACGTGTGTTGGCAACGAACTAAAAGCGATAGGAAGTAAGCACTCCATGAATACATGACAATCATGGCTCTTTATCCCATGCAACCTCCCATTATCCACATCCGCACATCTAGATAAATTGGAAGAATAACCGTCTGACATTTTCAACTCTTTTATCCATTGATAAACTACTTTCGCTTGTTCGGTAGATAAAGTATAATTGGCTTTGGGTTTCCAAGTCCTAGTACCTTGCTCAACCAACAACAAATCTTTTCGTCTACAGTAATAATCTATATCCTTCCTAGCTTTCTCATTGTCTTTCGTTTTGCCTTTCACGTTTATGACAGTGTTAAATATGTTGTCAAAAAAATTCTTCTCTATATGCATTACATCGAGATTGTGTCTCAATAGATTATCTTTCCAATAGGGAAGTTCCCAAAAAATACTTTTTTTTGTCCAATTGTGCCATTGTCCATAGCCATCTGGACGAGAAACAACACCCGCTACGACTTCCACAGGAGGGATATCCCTAGCACTATTCCAAACTTCCTCTGGTGTCAACCTACGAGGTGGTCCAGCTGTTTCAACATTTCCCTTGACGAACGCATATTTCTGCTTTCTAAATGGGTGATCCATAGGTAAGAACCTACGGTGTGAGTCAAACCATGAAGTTTTTCCTACGTATTTAAGAGTAAAAGCCTTTGTGTCAACCATGCAAATCGGACACGCCATCTTACCATGTGTCCCCCATCCAGACAACATTCCATAGGCAGGGAAGTCATTAATGGTCCACATCAAAGCCGCCCTCCTCACAAAATTTTGTTTGCGTGCTGCATCATAAATTAACACACCATTCCACAACCTTTTTAGGTCATCAATCAAAGGTTGCAAATATATGTCAATACCAGCTGTTGGATTACTTGGCCCTGGAATAATAGAATTTAAAAACATGTATGGTTTAGACATACACATTTCTGGAGGAAGGTTGAATGGGGTAACAATAACTGGCCAACATGAATACGGTGTTGCCGAGGCTTGAATATATGGTGTGAAACCATCAGAGCATAAACCAAGCCCAACATTGCGTGGATCACTAGCAAAATCTGGATGAACACGATCAAAATGCTTCCAAACTTCATCATCAGATGGGTGGCGTAATTCACCAGAGTTATTTCTATTTTGATGGTGCCACGTCATTTTACCCGCGGTCTCCATTGAAGTAAACATCCTCTGTAGCCTTGGTATAAGCGGCAGATAGAACATTGCTTTTCGTGGAACCGGTTTGCCTCTGCTCATCGCTTTCCTGCTCACACGATAGCGTGGCTCTCCACACAACTTGCATTCCGACAACTCTCCATCATTTATGCCAAACTCATTGTTATAATAGAGCATGCAACCAGACACACAACAATCAATTCTTTTAGATTTTAAGCCAAGCTTCGATACCAGTCTTTTAGCATCATAATAACTCTACGGCAAAAGCCCTCTAATGGGGGTTGCATCCAACATCATTTTGGTCATATATTCCATGCACAACTCAGCAACATTAAATTGAGACTTAAGACCCAACAACCAAACACACATTGATAATTTTGAGTCTTTAGATCCTTCAAATAATGGTTTATTTGTCTCACTCAAAAACATGTAAAACCTTTGAGCTTCCTCATTTGGAACTTCTTCAGCATCATATTCTGGTTCTTCAAAATCCAAATTTACTCCAACAGCGTCAGATATCATTCCCTGATAAACATCTAACAGTTGTATAATTTGGCCTCCAGATGTCGTAGTCGCTGGATAACTACTTGATGTGGGAGCTACTACTTCAACCGGAACATTAACCGCAGGAACTGCAGCTACCCCTGGTCCTACTTCCTCGTGACGACTCCATATCCAATAATTTGGCCTAAACCCATTATTGTACAAATCAACTCTAACTTTTTCTTCATTTTTTTAAATCGAAATGAACATTTCAAGCACGGGCATCTAATTTCGCCTTGTCGCGCAAATTCTTCATGATGCTTAGCACAAAAAATTAAACTCTTCTACTCCTTCTACAAAACGTCGCTTTAAACCGGATCTTCCAGGAAATAATCGTTCATACATCCAACTACGATCCATAATTTCAGTATCTATGTACTACACTACAATAAATATTATCATTATCATAATTTAGGGATCTATGTACTAACAACATAAATAACATTTTGACTAAATAATAACTATAAATTACTATGTTTTAAACAAACTATCCAATTTTTGATTATCAATAAATTAAATATCATAACTATTCAAAGTAAATGAAATAAACTATCAAATATTACTTTTTGATATATATTGATATATTAATTAACATCAACAGAAATGAATAATATTTCGTATTTATCTAAAAATTACTAACAATAGAAATTAATAATTACATTGACTTATTTTTTAACTAATATATTTTTATATTTCGGATTTATTAATTACATTGACTTTATTTTTTAACAAAGTAAATGAAATAAACTATCAAATATTACTTTTTGATATATATTGATATATTAATTACTTTATTTTTTATAAACTAATATATTATAATATTAATATTAATATATTATAATATGTGATATTTACTTAATAAAGAAATTCAAACTAATAAAATCAAATAACGTTTTATACCAACTAATGACTTTGATAACTAACCGTAGTGAAGAGGAGACTCTGACTTGATGCGAATCCCCAACTCAAACAAAAAGAAAAAAGAGGAAACCAAACTCAAACAATACCTAAACAAACAACACCACAATTAGTAACTAACTCAAATTATAAAATAATTCATCAACTAAAACTATTAACTCATGTTACAAACATACCTTAGATTGAAGAAATTTGCCAAAGAGAGGAAGAGATTTAGTAGAGAGAAGAAGAGAATTCGTAGGGAGGAAGAGAGGAATTTCAAGAAGAGAATTTGGGTGTGAAGAAGAAATGTGGAGAAGAAATTTGAAGAAGTTATATATATAGGAAGAAGGGGAACAGTCGAATTTTTCAAAAATCCGCCGAAAATGTCACCTACCGGCGGATTGAATATATTTTCGGCGGATTAGGGGATTTCCAGGGGATTTTAATGACTTACCGGCAGATATTTTAAAATTTAAATTTGGCGTATTTTCAAAAATATCCGCCGGAAATGACGTTTCCGGCGGATTTTGGCCGTTGTGTCATTTCCGGCGGATTTTTTAAATTTTAAATTTCGCGTATTTTCAAAAATATCCGCCGGAAATGACGTTTCCGGCGGATTTTGGCCGTTGTGTCATTTCCGTCGGATTTTAATGACTTACCAGCGGATTTTTTAAATTTTAAAACTCCCGCATTTTCAGAAATATCTGCCGGAAAATGACGTTTTCGGCGGATTTTGGTCGGTCTGTCATTTCCGGTGGATTTGTATGAATTTCCGACGGATTTTCAAAATTTAAAATTCCCACTGTTTTTAATGATCCGCCGGAAATTACCTTACCGGCGGATTTTGTTTTTTTTTTAAATTATATTTCGTCCACAATAATCCGCCGGAAAATTTTCGGAGGAAATAAATCCGCCGGAAAATCCCACAAATCCGTTGGAAAATCCCACAAATCCGCCGGTAATTCCTAAAATCCGCCGGAAATGTTCCGGCGGATACTAATCCGCCGGAAAGTCCTGGCCAGAAAATCCAATTATTCTTGTAGTGTTTACGTAATCTATCACAAAATTAATTTTTATCATCATTAATTTATATTTCTAATTTTTTTATAAAGAAAAATATGAAAAAAGAGAGCGGGAAGGGGGTAGGGGGTGGTGGTGGGAGTTTTGGAGGGAAAGTGGAGTAGGAGACTCCCTAAGATTTATATTCTTAAGACAGGCTTAAATGTAATTTTTGTCCATACAAATATCAAGTGCTTCGAATTTAATTCCTACAAAAAAATTGTTATCAATAACTCCATATATTTTCGATGTTTTCTCTTTGGTTCTTCTTTGTCCATCTCCATTTGTTGCGATCTTTAACAAAAAAGGAAACAACATCTTCGTTAGAACATTTTTTTGGTATGTAATATACACAACTGTATGGTCTTAGGTTCGAACTCGGAGCATGATATTCAGCCTAACAATTTCAACATTTACCTGATCCGCTAGACCTTACGAATCTTCATTAGAACATTTACTTATAATATTATAATTAACGGTTCATATTATATTATTAATTACAATGTGTTATATTTAATTACAAATCACAATAAATTATGTAATTATGCCATAATATGAATCATAAATTAAAATTTAATGATTATAAATAAATGTTCTTATTTCTCACTATAATCAAATGTTCGCACTTAGTATATTTATTTAGAGATATTTATTAATTTTATTTGTCCATGAATAAAACATTGTGTCAGGATTCAAATGATTACAAAAATTTAGAAGCCCACATTACAAATAATTTGTGGAATATATATGTCTCGCATTTTTTTATTGAATGAATTATTGAACCTTACTAGTAATTCATTCAATAATAGAGAGTGGTTGATTGGTTGGTGTAGTACTCACTCACTCTCTCTCTGTCGGTCTCTTAATAATGTCTGACAACACATGTATGGCTCCTTCACTAAAATTAAAAATTGTACCGACAGATAAGAGAACTGGTCGGGAGGGAAGAACCGCCAAGCAAGCAACTACTCATTCGGTTCTGTATTATACGTCGTTTTGAGTCATTTCACACATATTAAAAAAATTGTTAATATTGTATGAAAAAGAGAAATTATGAGTTTGTTTACCAAATTAACTTTTATTAATGTCATTGAGAAGATAAATTAATAGAGTTATAAAAGAGATATTATTAAATAATAAAGGGTATGGTAGAAAAGAAACATTAATATTTCATTGGGATTCTAAAAAATCATGTATTATGAAACAATTTTTTTTAGCTAGAGTCATAGGGGTCAACTTTTTTTAACTAAAAAGTCATATAATATAGCACAAGTTCAATTCATTTGTTTCATGAATAAAGTTCAACAAACTATTTATTAATTGAGACCAGAACTATGTTTGATTTGGTTTGGTTCATTGCCAACCCTCACTCCTCATCATTTTCCTCCTTATTAATTAATTGTGTGCTCATCAATTGGAATAAATGAATTACTAAATAATTAGGTCACATGGTACCCACATGGATTAGTCACCGTTTAAACGTGCTTACGTTGGTGATGTTGCTGGTCCACTGACATTTAAAAAAGAGGAATACAACGGGAGCGTACCAAATGTGGTATTGAATCCACATTCATGGACAAAGGCTTAGCATGCATGCATGGATGTTTTGTTGCCTGCCTGAATTAGATACATTAATTAATGATACTAATTTCATTATCCTTCTTTTTAATTTTTTTTATGCAAATCTAAGTTTAATTGTTAAGCTTATGTTGGTCATCAGGTGAGTAGCATTATATTTGTGGATTTGCCAGTTGGCACTGGATTCTCTTATCCCAAAATAGAAAGTGCTTTTCAGCAAAGCACTTGGAATTGGAAGTTAGTTCACAATGCTCATCAATTTCTTAGGAAGGTAGTACAAACATGTTCCTTATTTTCATTACATTAATTTTTAATAATCAATAATTCTGCAGTTTGAGTTTCTCAAATCAACATTGGAACAAACAATTAATAATTAATCATCTTGAAATGTATGTATGTATGTCTGTAGTGGCTGATTGATCATCCAGAATTCCTCTCAAATGAAGTGTACATTACTGGTGATTCATACTCTGGCATTCTCGTCCCAGCTATTGTTCAAGAAATTTCAATTGGTACCACACTCACTAACATTGTAACTACAAAACTTAAGTAGCAGCTAATGCCTGCTCTCTTTGATCAAAATTTTAAATTAGTTACAGTAACAGACGCAATCGTGAAGAGTGTCACAACTGAATATGGCCTCAATCGCAGTCTTGAGGACATCACCATTCACCAACAATGATCGATGTCGCGACTTAAATCGTGTTTGTATTTTTTTTCTTTTTGATATGTACCATATCTCAGAATGTATGGACGATCCGGGATAGTTGGTAGTAATAGGTCTTGATCGACAATGTTCCGGTCTGAGATGGGGGAGGTACCTGCAAAGACACTCTGACGCTCAAGTCAGGTAAAGAGTCAAGTACAGGTCAGAATTTGGTGAAATGGTGTGTACATGCTTGCATTGAATGCTTATTTATAGAGTCAATGTGAGGTTTGACCTAATTGATCAGAGCCGTCCAATCTAGAGCCTAGATCTGAGTCGTTGGTTATTGGGTTGCTTTTGATAATGGGCCTCACTATTTATGGATTGGGCCCAATCCGTAACAGTTGCCCCCAAGTCGGGTCGTCTGTTTGGCGATCTTGACTTGCTAGCTTTTCCGATCTTGGAACGGACCGTGATTATTCATGTGGAATTTGCTCTCATGTGGAATTTTGCCCCCAATTCCGATCTTCCGGGATTCAATGTCGTGAAGTCACCAGTAAGTGACGAGGTATAAGCGACCATCGAGTGGCTCAATGTGCTATTTTAATGATGACGAGGTAAGGGCGACCATCGAGTGACTCGAGGTGCTGCTTGAAATGATGGCGCTTCGATTTACGTGCCTGTCATTACTGTTACTGATTTGACACGTCGTTTGATGGCGGCTGGAGTAATGATGGTGCTTCAACTTGCGTGCGTGTCATTACTGTTGCTGATTGGACGTGCTCTTTTGGTTTCGACCCAATTCAAAGCCTTTGGCCCACTATATATAGGGGTCCAATCCTCTTTCATTTGTTCTGAATCTTAGTTATTTGCTCTGATAAACGATCTTTACATCGTCTTTCTGAGTTTCGTTATCCGATCCCGTACTTCGTGGCGAAGGTCTCTGCCTTTCAATGGAGCGAGATCGTCAAGATACGCAAACACGTTCAACTTCGCCAAGCTTATGCTATCCGAGGTTAGTGACTTTTCTCTTTGCTCTGTATTTCGGCTGGGACCCCCCAGCCTACTCTTATTCGCACAAGGTGGGGGTCGTCAGGTTGGGTTCTGACTTGGTCGTGGATCCACCACATCGCTCCAACCTGACTTTGCATGTCCCCACTTCTGCAGGTCCGATCCGGCGAGGACAAAACAAACCCTTCGGGTTGCTACTAATGATCGCCCTATCATCGTAAAATTGATGACATCCGTTCCCAACTCTCCGGTGGGTGACCGCCCTGAGCATGCCGAGGCAACAGAACCCGAGGTTCAAGAGCATCTAGATTCTGCTCCCACGAGTGATCAAGCAGATGACGACTTCAGGATTGAAGACCGTTCTCCCGAGGTTCCAACAAATGAGCCGGTGGAGGAAGATCAAACAAGTGAGCACCGATCAGAGGAGTTGTGCTAATGCCATGATGTACGTAGTTATCCAAACTTGGGCTACGAATGGAAATGAATACAACAACGTAACTATCTAGACTTGGGTTACGAGTAAGATATAAATAAAATACCGTGAGTTGAGTGGTGAGGGGTCATGAAAGAACTCACTGAGATTTTATCTCACTGTTTATGATTTGTGGGTTTTACAGAGAAACAGGGAAAAGCTAAGGCAAAGGAGCATGAGTAGCAGTTGTGCTACGTATGAAGATTTTGAAGGATTTTGGAAATCCATTTGACATGTTGCTTAGTTCCCTAGCTGTATATGTATTTCGATATTATAACTTATAAGTTGTTAAAGTTATGTATCGTTGTCTTTTTTCTGTTTGAGATGTTGAACAATAGGTATGAAATGACTTTAGACTTGGGTCTAATGCTATTATGTGATTCCCTTTGAGGACTTATGATGTTTTAAGTGGATTATAAGGATGAGTTTTCATCCAATCTAGTTATGTTCAATATTTTAAATTAGAAATATTACTCTGATGTATGCTTTTATGTGCGTTATGATATTTTATTGTATATGAAATACATGGGTGTTACAGTTTAGTATCAGAGCAGTTCGACCTAGTCGGGCTTAGAGATAGAATGAGTCAGTCAGGGACTTTGACGATCAACTGTCGAAACCTTTCAGTATATTGTGTGGAACCTCGAGCTTGATCAACTCGAAGCATCATTCAAAGTATTGAGAATAACGACAAGTGATGGCCACAGCCCCGAAAATGTCTGAAACCTAACCCATAGGATTCCTGGACTCCTCGTTTCATCAGAGCATGCAGCGGAAATAATGGGCATCCGAGTTGGCTCGAGGAAATGTGGGCGACCGTCCAGTCATTGGAGCCGGTTTGACCATTGTGTCATTCCGAAAGTTGTAAAAAGGGTCACCCAGAGAGTTATAAGCTGTGAAACCTTCCGGTAGGAGAAATGTTAGTGTCCTAGATTTGTTCATGACTAGTGAGCACCGTAAAACACAGATTGCTGCCTGACCAATCTCTTAGTTATTGAGATGACGTCTAGTAGTCAACCCTACCGTGTAGCATAGATTAACTCTAACTTATGTTTCAGCCAAGTAAGATCCTTCAGGATAGTCATGGTTCTAGAATATGTTTCCTTTCCTAAGAAACACATTTTCCAATGTTATGAAACCAAACTAATAAGCCATTAGTACACTTGCAATATTGACAAGTACTACCACCCAGTGTCTATTAGACTAGTTACCTTATCAAAAACTCTGAGTTGGGTTCCTATCAAAAAGGGACTAGTAATTCATGTCAATAGAAGTAAACATATCACGATTCTCCGATTAGGAGCATATCAGTTTCTTCTGTGAGGAATTTTTGCTAGTCTTCCAACTTGTTTTATCCATAACTTTTGATCCGGAACTCCGATTTATGTGTTCTGTGATGCGTTGGAAAGCTAACGAAATTGTCTACACATACCAATGAATTTTTGGACTATGTTTTATCCTAGTTCCAAAAAGTATTCCTACTCTACCCAAGCCCTTAAGCTTTAAGTGCTAGTAGAACGTAAACCATAGATTGGCATACGAAGTATGTAGTGAGTCACCAATGAGTAAGACTAAGCATGTAAGACCCAGATTGGGATAATCCCTTTTGGCGTCTTAAGGAAGGCTATTTCTCAGAAATGGCCATTAGTAGTAATGTCTTCCCTTGAGAAAATCTTAAGATTTAGTGAAAGTCCTATACGATTAGGCACACCGTTTGCATGTTGGAAAAGGGAAGAGTTTGGTTTATCGAAGTACTAAATGTTTTTGATAGTTCATGGGTAGGTAAAGTTTTCGGGTTTAGTTGATTACGACAGTTGTAACAATTTTGTCTCTATTGTGTATGGAATTCTGAAAGATGGAGGACCTAAGAAATGTTCAAAATTGTTAGAATTCATTTTCCGAATCAACACAGGATGCACTACTCGTGCGCCCGTTTGATTCCATACAAGAATTATTCTATTTTCTCGTTTCTTTGATGATACAACTATCCTAATACCGTACGTAATCCAAATGTAAATGATTACACCTAGATTAGTCAACAATCCATCATGATAGGATTAAGTCTATAGGCTTTTAGTGAACCCTACTTTTTAGGGAAGTCGTTATGCCTCACCAATGAGATCCCTATTGTATAGAGATTCTCGTACCTTAATGGGTGGGGAGTTGAGGCCCTAAGAGGGCTATTGGTTCGAAAGGATGAGTGATAGATTCTCAGACAAATTTTATCAAGGAGGATAACCAGTCTTGTAGGATTTCATTTGGCTAGAAGTTTTCCCCAAAGATCTTTGCACTAGTGTTAGGATTTAGGATTTTATGGTTATTGAGTCTAAGACTCAATTCATGAGTTATGGAGATTCACTCATACTAGTAATTTGGGTTAGTTGATAAAGTTGACTCTGATAGGTCATGACAAAAAAAACTATTTTTATAAAATCCTATCATTATGTGAGTCATTGAGACCATATAGTCGACTCCGATAGGTCATGGGAAAATTATTTTTTTATAAAATCCTATCACTATACGAGTCACTGAGAACAGTAGTCGTTCCCGAGTCTAGCCCAAAAATACTAGGTGTATCTCCAATAGGACCGAAAGGTAATGTCCCAAAATTTTCTTTCCGTTGCGAAGAAAATTTGGAACAAAAGCTGTTAGTGCATTGACTAATAAGAAAAAGTAGAGGTTTTAAGCATTGAGTTGGGAATTAGCCCTAAGCCACGGTGCCAACACAAGTCTCCACTTTGGTGGCGAGGTTTTAGTTCGTTAACCTCTCATTTGTGAAGGTTAACGATTAGATTGTATTTATGTAACTTCTGTTTGACAAGTCAAACGTGAATATTATTATGAAAAGTGATGTGACTGCTGACAGTGATTTATGCTAGGAATATCCATCAAAAGATAAATTGATTGAACTACTTGCACTTGACAGAAATAGGGTACATGCATTTGTGAAATAATGACGGGAGGTATACTTTTGTGAAATTGCATTGTGTCTAAGGATAACTGGATTGTGACTTAAAATTTTTAAAAAGTAAGGATTGATGTGCTGAATAGATGAACTCAAAGTGAGTTTCTCACATTGGTTGATGGTTGTTAGTATTGCATGTTGAAAATGAGAATGCATTCAGGGCTTGTATCATTTGTATGTGATTGTCTGATAAATTGAGTTTATGAAATGATAACACAACTCATGTGATTTTGAAAATTCAGGTTTAATGTTTGTGTTATTGAATTCTGATTGACTGTGATGATTTACATGAATTATGACAAGAGAGAAGGACTGTTTTAACAAGTTATGGCTTAAGGTATAGCTTAGGATAAGTGTGGTAACAAAAGGAATGCACAATTTCGAAGTAAAAATTTGATTTAGTGAACTGATCAAAGAGCTCGATCCGTGCGCCAGAGAGGCACGGACCGTGCGCCAGAGAGGCACGGACCGTGCGAAAATTTCTATCACCTCTTTTCAAATTAAGTCCAAATCATTCCGTTTCGACACCATTGCTTGCCTAACCTTATCCTTAACCTAAGTTGAGATAAATTACATTAAAAGCAACTGATTGGATTCATTTTTAGTGTCTCGAGAGTGTACAACGGTTTACGGGTACATGTAAGGATAGAGTTTGCGTAGTGAGAACCAATTAAGTTATGAGATACCTTCGCATGAAGTAGAAATGTCCTTAGGTTCGATTAAGCTAAGAGCATGTATTGGTTTCACTACGAAGAGGAAATTTTATTTTTAAAAACAACTCTAATATGGTTTTCTTGTTCTTCAAAAATTATTGGTGTCATCACGGCCCATTTCTATGTTCAAGGTAAAGGTTTTTAATAAACCCTCATCTCATCTTTTTGAAATATTTCTATATCAAAAACTTGGGAACGAGTGAGAAGGTTCCTACAGAATATGTTACCCCAGTGATTAAGAATTTTACAGTTTTCTTTTCCGTCACATTTTTCAATATGTGCAAGAACTATTTTGGGTGTAGAGGATTTGTTGAAAATGTGTTTACCCCTTCAAGAAAATCATTTTTTGCTCTTACATTGGTCTAGAAATTCAAATATGTTGACCTTATTTTCAAGCTTGTATTCCTATTAAGTGTCTCATATTATATGTTTTGATTAAGATTAATCAAAGTTGGGGGGGGGGGGGTGTAAACCAAACTAATAGGAGTAGAGTTTCAAGTTATTTCACTATGAGTTTAAGGTTTGAGATGGGAACAAGGTTTGCTATAAATCACATGTCATGTTTGGCTTTTGTGCCAAAAGAGAAAAACGAATTTCAAGTTGACAAGACTGTTTTCTTTTAGTGAAGAGTCTTCGGGAAATGTATGTTCTCGGTAAAATTTAAACAATTTTTGAGGACAAAAATTTCCAAGTTGGGGTGTAATGTAACATCCCCAAAAAAATTGTTTCAATTATTTTAGTTGGTTATTTTAATTATATTGATTAGTGAATACCCTACAAAAAACGTCATTTGCGACGGACATTAGCGAGGGAATACTCTTCCCTCGCTAAAACTGAAATTAGCGACGGAATTTGCGAGGGAATAAGGGTCCTCGTTTGTTTTGATCATTAGCGACGGAACAGTCCGTCGCTAACTGTTAGGAGGGAATCTGAAATTAGAACAGCACGAAAACCGAAGGGATTAGCGACGGAAATACTGGTCCCTCGCTAACTATTTTGACCGTTCCAGTCTTGGTTAGCGTGGAGGGATTAGCGACGGAATGGTCCCTCGCAAATTCCGTCGCTAACCCCAATTAAATAGAATCGGATCCCTCATTTTTCTCTCTCTGTTTGGTCTTCCCTTCACTCCCTCACTCTTCTCTCTCACGAACCCCAACTCCACCACACCATTTCCACCACCACCACACCACCACACCACCAAAACCAACTGTCGTCGCCGCTCCTCTCTCTCTCCCACGCGAACCTCTCTCTCACCGGAGCTCTCCCTTTTCGCCACCACCGGAGCTCGCCCTCTTCACCACCACCGGAGTTCTCCCTCTTCACCACCGGAGCTCTACCTTTGGAGGTTTTGATTTTTACTGATTTTGATTTTTTATGATATTGTTTTGTTAGAATTTGTAAAATTAGTTTTGTGATATTGTTGTTTTGAAAGAAGAAAATAGGATTAGGTTTTGTGATATTGTTGATTTTGGTTTGGGTAGGGTTTTAGGTTTGGGTAGAAATTGAAATTGTGTTTAGGATTAGAAATTGAAATTGTGTTTTAGGTTTTAGGATTAGGTTTAGGATGTATAGATATTGTGTAGGATAAAAATTTGAAGTTGAAATTGAAATTGTTTGTTGAAATTGAAGTTGTTTTATTGAAATTGAAATTAATAGTGAATTGATTTATGTTTTTTGCTTGAAATTGAAATTAATAGTTGAAATTGAAGTTGATATTGAAGTTGTTGTTGAAATTAATAGTTGAAATTGAAGTTAGTTATTGAAATTAAAGTTGAAATGGTTTAGGATTGAAATTGTTGGTGTTTGAAGTCTCACAACCGCACCGGAGTGCGCACCATCACCGAACCACCGCACCGGACCTCAATCTCATAACGGTTAGTTTTCAAAATAAATTTATTGAAAAGTGTTTAATTAGTGTTTTCATGAACCCTAGGTTAGATGACTGTGTGTTGTTGATGGAAAAGGGTGAGGTGATGTCGTCCCTCACCCCCATATTTTGCTCGAAATCATCTCCATTGAGATAATTGCGAGGCGATACTAACAATTTTAAGGTTGGGAGTTAGAAATAACTCCCTTCACTACTTATATGGAAAAGGGTTTTGTCTGATCTGTCCTTAACCCCCATATTCGGCTCGAAATCATCTCCACTGAGATCATATCGATGCCACTAACTTGATAGATTATTGTGAATGTTAAGGGAATCTAACACGTTTTCTTAAATGCGTGTAGATGAATTTGTATGAATTTAATCGTGATTGGGTGTATGATCGGTTATATCCGAGAAGAGCGGGTTTGAATGAATCTTTTGTAATTGGGGTTGAACAGTTTCTTATGGTAGCGTGGCGACATGAATTGGCTAAACGGGAAAAGTGGGTTAGATGTCCATGCTTAAATTGCGACGGTGTACCTATTAGGACCGATAATGAAATCAGGGAGAACTTGTATCATTGGGGGTTTAGGCCTGATTATTTGATTTGGGTGAACCATGGAGAACAACGACGTCAAAATTTTGAGGTAGGGGCTTCAAGCAGTTTTGGTGTTGGTGTTCCACGTAATGAAATTTTTGAGTCGATGGAAAACATGATTTGTGATGGTCTTAGGGTGAATGTGCCATTTTATGAGCCTCAATATGACGATCATGATGAACTTCCAAATGAAGAAGCACAAAAATTTTATAATTTGTTAAGAGATTCAAACAAACTGTTGTTTGAAGGCTCGCCACAGTCAAAATTATCTATGTGTGTGAAACTTCTAGCTCTCAAGTCCATGAGTAATATTTCCGAGGTGGGATTAGACTATGTGACTGAAATGATGTTGGAAGCGACACCTAATAAGGATAATTTGCCAAAAAGTTATTATGAAGCAAATATGTTAGTTTCGAAGCTGGGATTGAAATTTAAGAAGATTGATTGTTGTGAGAAAGGGCACATGTTGTTTTACAACAACGAATTTGGTAAAAATGATGGTGAGCTACTTGAATGCAAATTCTGTGGAAAGCCAAGGTATCATGATCGTAAAGGGGAAAAACATAATTATAAACCTATCCCTGTAAAGTCGATGTTCTATTTGCCTATAGTTCCAAGGTTGCAAAGAATGTTTGCATCGATCGAAATTGCGCAGAAAATGACTTGGCATTATGACAATAGGCGTACCTCAGACGACATTTTATGCCACCCATCTGACGGTGAAGCGTGGAAGCACTTTGATCAAGTGCATTCAGATTTTGCCTCAGACCCACGGAATATTCGGCTTGGCTTGTGCTCTGATGAATTTACTCCATATATCCAAGCATCGGCGTCACCCTACTCTTGTTGGCCAGTCATTATTACCCCTTACAATCTTCCTCCTGAGATGTGCATGACTAAACCGTATATGTTTTTGACTTGTCTGATACCTGGTCCATCCAATCAAAAAGCTAACATTGATATCTTTTTGGAACCTCTGATTGATGATCTTAAGAGATTGTGGGGTGGTGTTTTGACATATGATGCAGCACGAAAAAAGAATTTTATGATGAGAGCCGCATTGATGTGGACAATTAACGACGTTCCTGCTTATGGTATGTTGTCTGGTTGGGGGACTCACGGTAAACTGGCATGCCCCCACTGCATGGAACACACAAAGGCGTTTACCCTAAAGTACAAGGGCAAGAGTTTTTGGTTTGACTCGCATCGTAAATTCTTACCGCAAGATCATAAATTTAGAAAGAACAAGAAGGCCTTCAAGAAAGGGGTAGTTGAAACTGATGGACCACCACCTTTGTTAACATCAGGTGAAATCTGGAGCAGAGTTATGGATTTGCCACAAGTCACGGAGGTTGGGGAACTCACCCGGCTGGATGGTTATGGACAGGTACACAATTGGACAAAAAAAAGCATATTTTGGAATCTCCCATATTGGAAAGATAATCTGTTGAGGCACAATCTCGATGTTATGCACATCGAGAAGAATTTCTTTGACAACATATTTGTCACTGTGATGAATGTGAAAGATAAAACCAAAGACAATAATAAGGCTGGATTGGATTCTGCTCTTTACTGTAGCAAACATCGATCCGATTTGAATTTGGTGGAAATGCTTAATGGGAAGATGTTAAAGCCCAAAGCCAAATATTGTCTAACAGCAGATGAAGCAAAAGATGTTTGTCGATGGTTGAAAGGATTGAGGATGCCAGATGGTTATTCTTCTAACCTTGCAAGATGTGCCGATGTGAACACCGGGAAGATGTATGCGATGAAAAGTCATGATTGTCATGTATTAATGGAGTGTTTGTTACCAATTACTTTTAATTCATTACCAAAGTGTGTTTTGGAACCACTTATTGAAGTGAGTCAATTTTTTAAAAATATGTGCTCTTCAACATTGATAATGGATGATCTTATTAAGATGGAGCAGAATATTCCTTTCATCATCTGTAAGTTGGAGAGAATATTTCCTCCCGGTTTCTTTGATTCCATGGAGCATCTATCGGTTCACCTTGCGTATGAAGGAAGACTTGGTGGACCAGTTCATTATAGGTGGATGTATCCATTTGAGAGGTAATTATCTTTTTCAACATTTTATTTCAACATTTGGTGGAGAGAATAGTTTAATGAAGTGGTTTTCGGTCATATGTAGATTAATGGGTGATTATAAACGATCGGTGAAGAATAAAGCTAGAGTTGAAGGATCGATCTGCACAGCTTACCTACACCGTGAAACAATTTATTTTTGTTCACATTATTTCAACAACTTTATGTTGTCAACAAATAATAGAAACGAAATGGAGATTGATGAAGAAAGACACCCGCTCACTTTATCTGTGTTTATCAAACCTGGTCGCCCCTCGGGAAAGAAGTCAACCAACTACTTATCAGATAAAGAGCATAAATCAGCACATGTTCATGTCATGATCAATTGCACTGAAGTTAAACCATATCTTGAGTAAGTACTATGCTCCAATTCAGTTGTTAATCTATACAGTATGAAGTTAAATCAGATTTTGATCAACTTTCAATCTAAAGAGTAATAATAATTCTTTTTCAGTGCATTATTACGAATTGAGGGAATAGGCGCTGAAGAATCTTCTATTCGTATACATGAAAATTTTCCATCCTGGTTTAAGGCTAGAGTAAGTAAATAAAACTAATGTTTTAATGTCACACGTTTAAAGTTGATATGAGACATGACTTAGTTTTTCCATATGTTGTTTACTTAGGTTTATGAAGCGGAACCAACTCCCCAAATCCGACACTTGAGAAACTTAGCTGATGGTCCTTTTAGTGAGGTGACCGAGTGGCACACGTACCTAGTTAACAGTTACAAATTTGACACCCAATCATGAAGTGAGGGGAAAAAACAATTAATAGTGGGGTATATGTTAAAGGTGAAACAGGAGGAGGTGAAAATGACTACTACGGTGTGATCGAACACATATATGAACTTGAATACCCACGGTTAGACTATGAAAAGAGAATAGTTTTGTTTTTTTGTAGTTGGTTTGATCCGTCAGTTAGAGGAACGAAATTGAATCCAAAATGTAATACCGTGGACATTCGAATGAATGGAAGGTATAAACTTTATGACCCGTTTATCATGGCAGAAAATGTGAGGCAGGTGTATTATGTTTCATATCCATCAACTCAGAGAGGATGGTGTGTTGCAATTAAGACAAAACCACGGGGTCGCATTGAAGGCACTGATGCAGGGGATGGGGTTCCTTATCAGGTGGATGAAATTTCGGGAGTAGATGAGGTAATTGAAGTTGAACCGATTGACTCCTTATGTGATGATCGACTCTTCGTTGAAGAAGTTGATGAAGATGAAGAACAGAATGAAGATGAACGAGATGAAGAAGAGAATGAATATGAAGATGATGAAGAAGAGAATGAGGATGAATAATTTGATTAATCTTATGTTGTATTTAAATTTATTAGAGTCATTATTGTTCTTGTGTTTTTCTTATATATGTTGTCTACTTATGTTGACTCCTTATGTTGTCTTTAAATTTATTAGAATCATTAATATATCAATATTGTTCTTGTTAATTTACTTTCTTTAATTTATTTATAAATATTTATAATTAATGTTGTTAGTATCACATTTCGTTTCTATTTTTTCATAGATATGGATCCAAGAGGAGGTTCTGACCCACCGAGACGTCCTAATAAAGGGAAGAAGATTATGACCGATGAACCTCCTAAGAGGAGGCGTAATCGTGAGGTGGTACTTAATATTGGGAATATGAGGAGTCATACGTTTTTGGGCCCACCAGCTACCGCTCCCATTGCTCCATCTGGCCCCGGATGGTATCATTTACCATCACATGGGCATTATATTGGCCCACCAAATGTGTATGCAGCAGGGCATATGGGTACACCAGCTGGGTATATGAGCACACCAGCTGGGTATATGGGCACACCAGCTGGGGATATGGGCACACCAACTGGGCATATGGGCACACCAGCTGGGCATATGGGCACACCAGCTGGGCATATAGGCTCATCATCTAGACATATGGGTCCCACAGCTGGGTTATCTATGCCTACACCAGAGCCCCATGATGATATTGAGCATGATATTGGTGGTGGTAATGTTGATTTTGATTCACCGACCGATGACGAGAGAGTGGAGGTGGTTGTTATTAATGGTGTCAGACTCAAAGTCATTTATAGACGTGGTAACGCGTAAGTATTATATTGTTTGTTTATTTTAAGTTAATTATGCAACGACTTATATATATTTGATTGTTTGATATATCTTGCATTATGCAGGCTTCTTCCTGCAAAGACAGCTTCATCAAGCATCACTCATGTCATCCGCAAAAAATATTTTCAAAAGTTGGATAAAAAATGGAGTAAAGTCGATGAAAAGGACAGGAATGATCTGCTGGACTTCTTTAGGGTAAGTGTCAATTATTTTGTCATTACTTATATTGTTAGTTTAAATTTTATGTTTAATAACATTTAATATAATTACTAATACATATTTTCATTTTACTTAATACAGACCAAAGTGACATGGGACATAGAAGATAATGACAATGTCCAGAGACTTTTTTTAAAAGGATGGGCGCTCAAATATCAGATTTGCTTTATAAGCTGCGGTGTAAAGATAAGAAGCCTAACTACATGAGTGATGAAACTTGGAATGCCTTCAAGGGACATTGGGCTACAGACACTTTTAAGAAAAATGCTGCAAAAGCCAAGAATAATATAAACTCCGAAAAGGGTGGCTCGCTTCACTGCGACGGGTCCATCAACCAGGCTCAGCATGCTTCTAGATTGGTAAATTATTTTTAAAATCTGTGTGTTTTTTTACATTAGTTAATTAGTTAGCAATTTTTGAAAATGTGTTTCATTTTACAGAGTAAGAAGGCAGGACGCCCTATCACTGCTCCTGAGCTGCATAGAGCCACCCATGTGAGGAAAGGCACCGGCGAGTATGTTGATGAGTGCTCCAGGATGACTCAGGTAAATATACAACTTGATTTGTATTATATAATGTTGTTTTGTCAAAATGGAGCGCTAACTTGCGGTTATTCAAAACAGGAGCAAATAAATGAGATCATGACTCAGCTGACTCAGGGGAGCTGGGACCCTGAATCACTTGGCCAACTTACTCCTGAGATGATAGATCTGGCAAACCAAAATTGAGAGAAGACAGTAGGTTGGTCTAAGAGTCGCACTTTGGGTTGTCACACTTAACACTAATTAATTCAATTGCCATCAAAATTATCACTACAAGGTCCGATCCGATATTCTGTTCTGAATTAATTAGTGTTAAGTGCTAATGCCCAACCCTCACACCATTTCAGGAAGATCCATAATATATATATATATATATATATATATATATATATATATATATATATATATATATATATATATATGTCATTCATTTAATTTAATTGAGTAGTTGACAATAAAATGAAATAAGAGATTCTTTTTATTAAATATTAAAATATTAAAAATTGCTAATTTAGTAAACTTTTTGTTGAAAACTAGACAATTAATTGTATTAACCAACTTTTGTCATTTTCTTTTTAACTAAAAAATACATTTGTTTATTTAAATTAATACTACCTCCGGTCCACAATATAAGAAACAAAATGTGTTTTTTAGTGGTCCACAATATAATAAACAAACACTATTTTTAAAATGTATTAAATGATCAATCTCAATTTTACACCTATTTAAGTGGTTTAAATTAAAAGTGATTTCATTAATTAGAAGTATAAATCATTATTTAATGAAACAGACAATTTTGAAAACAAGTTAAACTTTTAGCCTTATTAAATGATAATAGTCTATTTCAATGACATTCATTGGTATATGTGATGTAGAGGTTTGTTTCTTATAATGTGGATCGTAGGTAGTAGAATACATCGATAACAAACACAAAATCAAAATTGCTAAAACCGTAAAGGATAAAACATGGGAACAAAAACACAACACCCATGTTAATAGCATAAAACGACAAAATTCTTAGAAGTGTGACAAAATCAAAGTCATTGGAGTACTTATGCCGGAGTTGTAACTTTGACACTCAAGTCATTGGTTGAATTGTAATGGGTCGAAGCTGATCTGTCAATTGGAATCTAACAAGTATCGTAACAAGACGAAAAACTAAAGGCTAAAATATAAGTTAGTCCATGCAAATACACCATTGTCCAGTTTCGTCCCAGTAATTCAAAACTTTTTACTAGTTTAGTGCATGCAAAAAAAAAACGCATCCAATTACGTCTCTGCTGCTAACCTTCAAAAAATTGACACGGCAAACAGAGATGATGTTAGCGCCACATGTCAGCATACCAATGGACATTTGTGCCACGTGGCACTGACATGCCACCACACCATCCCCACATCAACAATGTCATGTGGCACTGGCTTGCCACATCAGCACCAACAGATGGCTTCCATGTGACACTCGCATGACAATATATGATCCACTATTACTACAAAATAAATTCCATTTTGACTTACATGAGATTCGAATTCGAACCTGCCACACACACACAAGAAACAAGAAATCTAATGGACCTTGGCGTGCTTGAATGCATTCATAATGTTCTTCATTTTTTCGAGTTATGTTTTAAAGGACCAAACAGAAACAGATAAGAAAGATAAATAACCAAAGAGAGAAAAATAAAAGATAAAAGACCAAACTGAAACAGATATGAAAGATAAATGACTAAAGTGGGGAAAATAAAGGAACAAACTGAAACGTTGATAAAAAATAGGCTAAATTATAGTTTTGGTCCCCCTATTTTCAAAAATTCAGACATTTGGTTCCCCTATTTTAAAACTCAGACATTTGGTCCCCCAATTTTAAAAAATCAAATACATTTAGTCCAAAGAGGGACCAAATGTCTTTGATTTTTTAAAATTGGGCGACCAAATGTCTTTGATTTTTTAAAATTGAGGGACCAAATGTCTTTGATTATTAGCCATAAAAAACTGAAAATTCCTCTTGGGACTAAATGTCTTTGATTTTTTAAAATTGGGGGACCAAATGTCTGAGTTTTAAAATAGGGGGACCAAATGTCTGAATTTTTGAAAATAGGGGGACCAAAACTATAATTTAGCCTAAAAAATAAAAGACCAAAAGTGAGATTTAGCCAAAAAGAAATATTATTGGCCAACTAAATATATACGATATATTCCATCAAGAGGCTAAATGGGGAAAAATAATGGACAACACTGAAATTTTGGTCAAAAATAAAAGACCAAAAGTGCAATTTAGCCAAAAAGAAATATTATTGGCCAACTAAATATATACTATATATTCTGTTCTGTACCGTATCTCTGGACCTGTATCCGATCTTAGACACAAGGTCCGATCCGAGATAGTTGGTAGGGGTTGGTCTTGATCAACCGATCTCCGCTTCCGATCCGGGACAGGTGGTACCTGCGAGGACACTCCGACGCTCAAGTCAGCTAGAGAACTAATTAGAGGTAAAGAGTAGGAAAGAATGTGTACCTTAGACATTGCATTGAATACTTATTTATAGGTTTTGGGATCCAATGGGAACCATTGGATCTAGGTCTTTAATCTCCACCATTGGTTGGTGGATCTGCATTTGGTGTTGGGCCTTATCAATCCGTAACAGTTTCCCCCCAAGTCTGGTCGTCTTGGGGCGAGCTAGACTTGAAAGCCTTGTCTGGGCTCCACGAAACCGGGCTAGTGCTCCCGAGACAGAGATGACCGTTGAGTGACTCAAGGTTCCTCTGAACATCCGGGATTCAGTCTTTAGATTGCTATCTTCTACAAGGACGGGCTTATAGCTACGAAGGTGTCTGCCCCCAGCCTCGGAAGCCTCGGAGTGTCAGGAAATGATGTGACCACCGAGTGACTCGAGGTGTCAGTTTAATGTCGCCTTTAGGAAAGTATTCTTCGAGACCGGGCTTATACCAACGAGGGTGTCTGCCACTAGACTCGGAGCGCCCGAGATATGGGTCTTGTCAAAGATCTTCGAGGCCGGTCTTATACCAGCGAGGGTGTCTGCCACCAGGCTCGGCAATGTTAAAAACGTGACCACCTGAGGGACTCGAGGTGTTAATTTAAAGTCGCCTTCAGGGCAGTTTACCAGGACTTGACCCAGATCGAACTCGCCCTTAAGGGTAATGGCAACCTCGGCCATTTAAAACGTGACCACCTGAGTGACTCGAGGTGTCAGTTTAAAGTCGCCTTTAGGAAAGTATTCTTCGAGACCGGGCTTATACCAGCGAGGGTGTCTGCCACCAGCCTCGGAGCGCCCGAGATACGGGTCTTGTCAAAGATCTTCGAGGCCGGGCTTATACCAGCGAGGGTGTCTGCCACCAGCTCCGACAATATTAAAAACGTGACCACCCGAGGGACTCGAGGTGTCAATCTAAAGTCGCCTTCAGGACAGTTTACCAGGACTCGACCCAGATCAAACTCGCCCTTCAGTGTAATGGTAACCTCGGCCATTTAAAACGTGACCACCTGAGTGACTCGAGGTGTCAGTTTAAAGTCGCCCTTGGGAAAGTATTCTTCGAGGCCGGGCTTATACCAGCGAGGGTGTCTGCCACCACCCTCAGTAATGTTAAAAACGTGACCACCTGAGTGACTCGAGGTATCAATTTAAAGTCGCCTTCAGGGCATTTTACCAGGACTCAACCCAGATCAAACTCTCCCTTCAGGGTAATGGCAACCTCTGCCATTTAAAACGTGACCACGTGAGTGACTCGAGGTTTCAGTTTAAAATCGCCTTCAGGGCAGTTTACCAGGACTCGGCCCAGATCGAACTCGCCCTTCAGGGTAATGGCAACCTCGGCCATTTAAAACGTGACCACCTGAGTGACTCGAGGTGTCAGTTTAAAGTCGCCCACAGGGCAGTTTACCAGGACTCGGCCCAGATCAAACTCGCCCTTTAGGGTAATGGCAACCTCGGCCATTTAAAACGTGACCACCTGAGTGACTCGAGGTGTCAGTTTAAAGTCACCTTTAGGGCAGTTTACCAGGACTCGACCAAGATCGAACTCGCCCTTCAGGGTAATGGCAGCCTCGGCCATGTTAAAACGCGGCCACCAGAGGGGCTCGAGGTGTCAGTTTAATGTCGGAGGATCTCTGTGAGCGAAGGCGCCGACGTTCCTGCCTCGGAGATTTTCCCCGGCTTCTGGAACGTTGCCTCGGAAAAGAGGAAGCCAGAGACGAGCAGGGCCGAGGGGAACCCTCAGATCAGTAGGAATCATCAGGAGTTCTGATCCTCTAGCGATGTTGAACTCGGTGTATCGGGTTCTGGTCTTAGCGTGAAACTTTAAGGCGATCGTTCGACCGATCCCAAATCCTTCCCTCCAACCTCGAAACTCACTTTTACTAAGCAATCAATGTGAGGAAAATCGTAGTCGATCCATATATATTAGATGGTTGAACATTTACAAAGTCGGATTACATCATGCCCGTAGGCTCATTCCAAGACCTAGGTGAAACGTGACCTTCCTGCGTTAATCCCTTCTTCATGATCGATATACTTCTGAGATCGTTGGAGGAACTCGGCAAGCGACTCAACTTGGTTGACCCCGACGTCTATCTGAAATAGACTTCCTTCACGGAGGCCAGCCTCCATGAAGTAAAGACGGAAGGAGTCGTCGAGGTTCCGGACTTGAGCAGCTTCTCTATTGAATCTCTCTATGTAGTCTCGGAGGAACTCATTTTCTCCTTGCCGAGTTGCCTGCAATACCTTCCGAGATTTAGGCTTCATCTTCGAGTGGGCGAAGTGTGCAGAAAAGAGCTTGGCTAACTGATCCCAAGAGGAGATCGTAATTGGCTTAAGATCCCTGAACCAGTCTAGAGCCGCCTTCTCTAGAGTGAGGGGAAAAGTTCGGTACTTTATCTCCTCTGGAACGTTACGGTATTGCATAATCGTGTCAAAGTAGTCGAGGTGGCGGTCCGGATCGCCAGTCCCATCACGCATTTTCAAACCCTCAGGAGGTTTCTCTAGGAGCTTTGGCACCGGGAAGTGTGTTGTGCGAATAGTAGTTGTGCAAGTATACACAATCCCAACAAGTAATATAATGATAAATAGAGATCGCTCCCACAGGGATTGGAATTAATTTAAGAGTTTAAGGATCTTAACAACTTAATGAAACATGTCTAGTGACAATAACAAATGTGAAGTTATAAACATGATAAGTTTGTTGTTAAAGCAGTAGTGAATTTAAGAAGTAATAAAAAGAGTTGGATAGTTCTTTGTTATATAAATTACCAAGAGTAAAGCGCTATAGCGTTAGACGCTGTAGCATTAAGCGCTGTAGCGGTATGGAAGCGTGCCTTTCAGTCACTGTCGTCAGGGTTTTGTTACAAGACTCCTATGTCTAGGCTCTAAATAAGTTCACCCCTGTATAATGAAGAACATACAGCTTTTACATTATGAACTATTACTCCCCTATGTCTAGGGTTAAGTACAAGTTATCTAAATGTCTTTAAATAACCTTTCATTCATATTATTCCTTGAGTTCTTATTCATAGACCATGTCTGTACCTATGAATCTACTTATTTTAGTTGATCATTCCCAAAACAAGTTTGAAAGCATTATGACACAAGAAATAAAACGCAAACGTCATAACATTACGTAAACTTTACTCAAGGTTCATTACAAACATGAGAACAATCCAACCACAAAAATTTAGCTCATGACAAGCTTCATCAAAACAACATAAACTAAAAAGATTATGTTACCGTATGTGAGCAAGAGAAGGATGTTTACAAAAGATGCACTCCAACAATCCCAAGTCATACACGTTGAATGATGCTTTGTTGTGAGCAAACCGTAGGTGATGTATGAAACTATACTAAAGTTTAAAGCTTAAAAGTAGAGTAACAATGGAAGAAGTCTAAAATGTCAAGTTAGGTTTTTCTCCAAAAATCTTTCTACTCTCTTCTTTCTACGAATACTATCTATCTTCTATTAGTGTCTATATATTTCTATATTATGGAGAGGATAATACTTAGATGTTATCTTCAATTTTATAAATTGACTTTACAAAAGGGCAATGATTGAAATCATCACCAACTATCACCTAAACATCAATTAGGAGACGCCAAGTGTTTTATTGAGTCCACTTGCATGCTTCAATGTCAGGCTGAGAAGAGGAAGATCAGGATGATGACTCATCAGGCAGCAAGTGGCTGCGTAAATATCCACGTGGCCAATTACCTCAAGGCGCTGTAGCGCTTACAGTTACATAACGCCCACCGCTGCAGCGCTCAAGCAAACATCAAAATATTCACAAAGGCATCTATTATGCCCAATATTTATGAAATTAACTCTTAACCTCTAATTATGATCTTAATGACATATTCACATATGAAAGTACTAAAATAACTTGAGAACTCAGTTTGATTTACGTAATAAGGGCATAAATAACTCATACAAATATGAGTTATCAAAGTGGTCGATCTTACTTGTGAAAGGTCCTTTACGCTTTGCCGACCTCACAAGGGGTGGAGACCGTCGGTAGCCACACTTGCCGGGGGATCCCCGCGAGCGAAGGCGCTGACATTCGTGCCTCGGAGACCTTTTACGACTTCTGGTACGTCGCCTCGGAGGAGAGGGAAACAGAAACGAGCCAGGCCGAGGGGAACCCTCAGGACCATAAGAATCATCAGTTGTCCGACTTGGGGGAGTCTCCGATCCTCGCCCTCCTCTACAACGAGGTGGAGTGCGGTGATGGTATCTCCTCCAAGCCAGAGATCGGTGGGGGACGCGGTCATGAGTCATTCCACTTGAAGAGTTGTGTAGAGAGGAACTCCAATCCGAAATGTTACGAGCCCGGATCTCAGCAATCTGAGCTTCTAACTGGGTGTAGCGTTTCCTTTCCTACCGGTCGGCCTCGGCTTGCCGATTTAGGAACAGGACGAGCTGTTGAACAGCCTCGACCGGTACCTGGATGGTCGGAGGGGGAGGTGGAAGTCGGTTCCGGGTTGAGCTCTCAGGAGCCATATATTCGGTTCTGTACCGTATCTCTGGACCTGTATCCGATCTTAGACACAAGGTCCGATCCGAGATAGTTGGTAGGGGTTGGTCTTGATCAACCGAGCTCCGCTTCCGATCCGCGGCAGGTGGTACCTGCGAGGACACTCCGACGCTCAAGTCAACTAGAGAACTGATTAGAGGTAAAGAGTAGGAAAGAGTGTGTGCCTTAGACATTGCATTGAATGCTTATTTATAGGTTTTGGGATCCAATGGCAACCATTGGATCTAGGTCTTTAATCTCCACCATTGGTTGATGGATCTGCATTTGGTGTTGGGCCTTAGTGATAAAGGCCCAATCCGTAACATATTCCATCAAGAGGCTAAATGTAGGAGTAAAGCGAGTTATGTATGGAAGAGTATTTTCGAGTCAAGGACGATCATTCAAGAAGGCACAAGATAGAGGACTGGTTTAGGGTCTGATATAAATATGTTTCAAGATCTGGGCACATGACCACAGTAAGATTTACGGGGTCTTGTACTTGTAAGAAATGATGTTGAACGAATATCTAAAAATGAAACAATATGCAGAATTTGTTTGTAAAAAGACATTTGGATTCTGTGATATTTCGGTGTCGGTTGTTTGAACAAATGACTCCCTATTTCATTTCAAATACATTTAGAGTCGGTTGTTTGAAGTTTGAACTACTAACTCCAAATGTAGCGAGGGAAATGCCAATTTTTGACCTAATTACAAAATGCTGTCATGTCCATATTTGGAGCTGTCATGTCCATATTTGGAGTCAAATATTCAAATTATCAACTTTAAATAGTGCTTTTTAATTAATCATCCGATCCTTGTTCACTGTATTACAATATCTCTAGGTTGTCAAAATCTGAACCGCTCATTTGTTTTACTATATATAGTGAATAAATAAATAAATTAATAGTAAAACATGGGCAAAATTGCACATCTTGTCATTTTATATAAGACTTTACATTGGTTCTTTACTTTTACTCAGTGTTTTAAAAACCGGCTCGGCCCGCCCGGCCGGACCGGTCGAACCGAGGGGTAACCGAGCCGGTCAAAGTTTTGGATCGGCCATACAGCAAACCGGTGGGAACCGGTGTGACTCGGTCGGTTTTTGGAAAAATCAGTGACCCGGATCGAACCGGACCGGGTTGTGTATTTTGCTTTTTTTTTATTTTTACCAAATCTACGCCTTGCTTTTATATCTCATTCTCCTCCCTGTTCCGTTCATTCTATGCGATGTGGGACTATTTGTAAACTACTTAAAACAAAATAGACTCAAAACCCTCAACAAAATGCCATTAGTGGGGTTTGAACCCCTGACCTGTTGAAAGCAAATGCTGAACGCTACCATGAGGCTACCAATCTTATTGAGGATATTATTTATTTCAAATATATATAATTGGTATCTCTTTTCCTAAAAGTCAACTACGCTCATCCTCATGGCATTAGCTTGTAATATTAATATTATGTTTCAACAAACTTATTTAATATTAAGTACTTTTTTTAAAGATTTATTTAATATTAAGTTGTTAACTTATGAAATTTGTTTTAAATATTTATTGAAGGATGATATGAACTTTTAAAATTTATTTAATATATACCAAGCAAATAAAAATAAAATAGGCATGGTGTGTAATTTTTGCAAATTAAGTTTTACAAGTATGAAATATATAGGTCCTGAAAATTTGGGAATTTTTTATATTTTAGTAGATATAAAATAAACATAGTTATTAATTTTACAGGGACGAAATTTATATTATATACTATATAGGTATTGAAAATTCTCGAAATAGAGACCGGGTCCGAGTCATCCGGTTCCGGTTTTGGTCATGTGGTTCAACTGTCGACCCCTCGATCCGACCCTTGACCCAATGACCCGGTACCTTCACCGAGTCGGTCACCGGTCCGAGTTTTAAAATATTGCTTTTACGTCTCAACTGGTCATTTATCTTAATTTTTATTGACATGGTTAGAATATTCAACATGATTTTTCTTCCACTTTGTTTATCGTAATTAAATCTTATATGTAAATGAGTTTAGTCAAGTCGAGTCAACGTTGGCTCAGCTCGAGTCAAGTTCAACATAGACATTTTTTTCCAACTTGAACTCGACTCGACCCTAGCTCACAAGCAGTTCGATTCAGTTCGTTAGCTCAACTAGCGTGAATAAAAAGTGAAAAAATCTCTTGCTAAGGTTAGACTTTATCAATGAAATTTTCTGAATTATCAAAAGAAAATCTCGTTTATGAATTAAATCAGCAAGCTATTTATCAAATTAAACTTATAACTATGTGTGAGTTATGTCTTGCTAAATACAGTTTTTTTCCCATATGTCCAGAATTTATTAAGGGGAGTACAAAGGGTAATCCAACTCATACAAATCTTAGGTGCCTCATTAAAACCTCTTGCCGCCAATACTCATTAGTTCCTATAATAATTGTTCATGTTGCAATTAGTGCTTATATTATTCATATTTCTTGTTGGTTTTGCTGGTATTTTTGCAATTTCTTTTGTCCAATGCATATTAAATTTTCATTTACTTTGGAGAAGGCCTAAATCCAATACACAGATAGGGGCCATAAACAAATGGGGCAACCCGGAAAAGTGTACTACATCACAATAATTTAGTTGAGGAATACACCTAGCTAGTTAGATAAAAATAGGTGGCTAACATATATGATATCAAAAGCAAACCAACAACCCTTGGAAAAGAATGGAGCAGTTAGTGTTAGGGGGCAAGGCTGGGCCATAGGATTAGGTTTGTTAGACATGATGGCGGAATCGGGTTTCATTGAATAGAGGCGTACATGAGATTTTAATCATTGTACTACGTGCAACTGTACGAGTGACACTGTATTTGTTAAAATTTGTTTTGAACTTATAAATGCTTTGAAAATTGTGATATATAATAAAAGAAAAAGATAGTAGTTGATGAAAAAGTTATATTTGAAGTTGTTTAAAAACTTGTGTTGCATAAAGTTAAAAAAAAGCCAACACTTTATTCAAATTTTATAAATGGAGTAAAATCCAGAAAAAAAAATGAAGGAAAATGTAAATTGGACATTTGTGAAAAAAATCTTTTATAAAAAGTCTAATCCAATAAAAACGCTTTGGGACACGGGGTTCGACACGGTGCTCCCAGATTCGATTCCCGCATCGGTGTTGGCTAGTGCGAAATTTTCTCCTAAACACGAGCGTAGATTAGTTTATTGTTGAAAGCGTTTGAGACACTCCGTAGGTATAATTTTTGTTAGCGGTATGGTTTTTTATTGACGATTGACAGTGATTAAATTGATTTGGTTGAGTAGTTTTAGTTGATATTAGTAAATAGTAAAAAAAATATTGTTTTTGTTTTTCGAATACCAAAAAAAATAAAAATTCTCTGCGCGTCGGCAGCTTTATAAATAAATATTTATTTTTTGCCAATTACCAATTTTCCCTTTGCTCACGTGTCATTGGGTAGGTGCACAAGAAATGTAAATTTGCTAACACATTTTATTATTATCTTATATTATTTTACATTTTTATCATTGGTTTTGGACACTTGGTAATTGTATAAGTGGGCTATTTTTGACATTTTGCTATCATATGAATTGATTGTGTTATATTAGTATTTGATATTTGATTAGATAAGAATGCGATAGATAGGTTTGAAGAGGAATGAAATAGAAGTAAATGAGAATAAGTAGAGAGAGGGAAGAAGAAAAGGAGGAAAAAAAGGAGAGAGGTGATATTATGTGAGAGGGAGAGAGAGAAGAGAAGAAAATAAGAAAAGAGAGATGAGATAGATGATAGGAAAGTGTGTAAGAGAAAAAGTAAAAACTTAACATTTTCTGTTTTTTAGTGGCAATTTTTCATTTTCATTTTTGGTTTTGGACACTTGGCTATTGAATAAGTGGATTATTTTTGACATTTTGCTAGCATATGAATTGATTAGATTAGTAATAGATACTCCCTCCGGTCCACAAGATAAGAGAAAAAATTGGTGTTTTTGTGGTCCACAATATAAGAAATAAGCATTGTTTTTAGGATGTGTTAAATGTCGATTTCCAATTCTACCCTTATTTATTTAGAAAGTATGTTTACGAGAAATATTTAATCTCTCCACTTTTCCGTGTACTGCTCCTATTTAATGCTGCATTTGTAGTCTCATTATTTAATCTCTCTATTTAATGCTGCATTTGTAGTCTCATTATTTTGGGTTGGTGATTCGCTAACGGCAAAATTCAAATCTATATCAAGTGGCATTGTTCAATCTCAACAATGGATGAATATGAAGCATATGAGGCTCCATCTCTTAATATAGCAGGGTTATTTACATGGAGGGAAAGTTAAAATTTTGGAAGTTAAAAATTTGATGGTGGGAAATCCAAATTTAACTCCCGCCACCTGATGGCTGAAGTGAGTAAAAATTTTAGAACATGAAGGGTTGCATTGGTTATTTAGATGGAGAAGAGAGAAGAATGTGGTTAATTAAATAGTGTCATTAATGATTAAAGGTGGTGTAGTTAATGAGGAGATTAAATTTAAATTTTATAAAAAGGGTAGTTTTGGAAACAAAATTATGTTTCAGCTTTGTAAATTGAAAAACACACGTTTCAATGTTATTCCTTGGTATGTGAGATGTCTGGTTTTTTCTCTTATATTGTGGACCGGAGGAAATATTAGATTAGATTAGTATCATATAAATATGTTTGAAGTGAAATAAAATAAAAGTAAATAAGAATAATTAGAGAGTGGAAGAAGAGAAAGAGAAAGAATGAGAGAGAGGAGAGAGAGGATATATTACAAGAAAAAGAGAGTGAGGAGAGAGAGGAGAGAGGAGATATATTTGAGGGGATACAGTACTTTCTCTATGATTGGTCATCCCCGACCCACACAAGTCACAACATCACATCAATGTGATGTTGTTGTCCACTATAGGAGACATGCAATACACGTTCACTGCAAGAAAAGAAATATCAGTATTAGCGTACTGAACACCACTCCCTCATGTTCCCATTCTTATTATAAAAAATTGATGTATTTTCTACGCGTGATTAAAAATAAATAAATAGTATTCAATAAAATTTATTTTAGTTTAAAAAAATATAAATTTTAATATATAAACCATGCTTAAAAAACAAATGATGTATACTTTTTTTGACACAATATGTATCAAAATTAAAAGCACACTAGCCTTATGTCTCCTGCCATGTACAAATTGCGCTATAGTGAAATAAAGAAGACAACACAAAATCCATATTTATCAAAAGAGTAATATTTGCTTGTGCTTAGGAGTATATTTCGCACTGGCCAATACCGAGTTTGTTTACTGTGGGAATCGAGTTCGAGAGCACCGAGTCGACACTTATGTCCTAGGGTAGCTTATGCCTGCTGGCCAATAATGTTGGTTTGTAAAAGGTATAGTCAGATAATATGGAATAAAAATTAAATTATAACTATAAATTAAATAATAAGATTATACAGTTAAAAGGAAATTAACAAAGACATTGAAATTGAGCATCCATAAATATTAAGAAGAAAAAGTCTAGAGAATTTTAATAACATAATCTATATTCGTCAAATGTTGTTCTGGACTGGACCAAGAGGTCCATTTAGCAATTCCAGGAGGTGCATTTAGCAATGGATATGGATTGGCCCTTATCCACAACATACACGCCCAATCACGCTTGGACAGTTAAGATCAATTCCGTTGATCCGACGACCCACAAACGGGCAGGATTTCCTATAAATACAGGCCCGCATAGCCATTTACGAGGTACACACTCTTCCCTTGCAAATTCACTAGCTTATTCTCATACTGACTTGAGCGTCGGAGTGGCTTTGTAGGTACCCCCCGGGCGCTCACTGACCTCCTGCCAGGGCAGCAAGAGCCCTACCAACAGCAGCCGACCAAAATACTGCTAGGTACAGAATATTGGCGACCAAAGTGGGAGATATCTATCTTTCACATCATCACTACTCGAACTTTTCTCTTGATACTCCATGGTTCTCAGAGGCAGACCCCGGGTTCAAAGCATTGCCATACCTTCACCCCGACCAGAGGATACCCCTGAGGGCAACGTCGCCAGCCTGCCTAATGAGGGCAACGTCGCCAGCTTGCCTAACGAGGGCTCCAGTCAGCCTGCCCAACCCTCGAATGTGAACCAACTTTTGGATCTCCTGGCCAGCCGCATTCAAGCTATGATGTAGCAGGAAGCTCGCCTAAGGCAGATTGAAAGGCGTGTGGCTTCCCTGCCTGAGAAGCCTCCTCCGACAACGGTGGCTTCAAGGCGCCATCGGTCTCCCCCTCGAAGGCACCTCGTCCACCATTCCCCCCAAGGCGAAAGCACGTGCATCGCTCCCCCCTCGACGTCGCAGGCATGGAGGGTCAGGCTCATCTCCAACATCCCCTCCAGATGATACCTACCAGCCTCACGACTCCCACTCCAAGACCTCCTCACGCGCATCCCCTGATTCTCGTAGGAGGTCGAGGAATTGGGTCGATACCCATCGGAGGCACCACCGGGGATCGCCATCGAGGAGATCCCCCGACCAACGCAGGTATCATGAGTTTGACTATGAAGACACCTCCCCCCGAAACTCAAGAGGGTTTTCGGAAGAAAGACCTTTCACTCGAAGGGTGGATGAATGCCGAATCCCAATGGCCTTGGAGAAGCTGCCAACCCTCAAGATGTATGACAGAACAGGAGATCCAAACCGCCATCTGGCACACTTCTCCCTGATGATGTGCTATAGAGGCGCCAGAGAGCCTGTTCACTGCAAAATCTTCCCCCTCACTTTCGAAAGTTTCGCACTAGAGTGGTTTCAAGAGCTAAGGCCGAACTCCATCTCCTCATGGGGGCAGCTGATGAGAATGTTCACAGCTCGTTTCACTGCCTCCCGGTTGAGATCCAAATCTGAAGAGGTTCTTAGGGCAATCAGGCAGGGAGAGAAAGAAACACTTAGAGAATATCAGGAAAGGTTCAACAAGGAGGCTGCCCACGTCAGGAACCTTGAAGACAATAGGAGGCTCTTTTGGATGAAGGATGGCCTCAAGAAGGGAAGCCTGTTTCAAAGGGACACGGGGGTTAACAAACCTCGGAGCTTGTACGAGTTCCTTCGGAAGGCACAGAAGCACATGGACTATGAAGAAGACAGCATGGCCTACCAAGAGGAGGCCAATGTTGGCAGCTAGAAGGGTAATCTGGCTCGTTATGGGAACAGTACCAGCAAATGCAACACCCTCGGGGATGACATGGAAGAGCTGATCCGCGAAGGAAAGCTCGCCCGGTACGTGAATGAAGAAGATGATGACATCAGGACTTGAGCCTAGGGCTAGTTATGAATTTTGTTGTTTAAGCACGAGGGCATAATGTAAAATCTTGATATGAATGATACAAAAATTCATTTTTACAGTTTTTGCTCTAGCTCCCTAGCATTAACGCTTGTTCCAACGGAAAATTCCTTAAGATCAAGAAATAAAAAAGGGGCCAACTCCATAGTTAGGAGTGGAGCAAGGCAAGCTTGAAACCCAACATCCCATGCAGGAAGGGACCGCCTGGATCGCGGGGGCAACCTCAACATTAGCTCAAAGCCAAGTTCATCTCTCCAAGTAGGGGAGTCAAGGGTGTCATGGCATGCTGATCTTCCTAAAGCAAAGTAACCAAGGTCACGGCACCCATCCAGCGGAGACCCAAGGCATGGCGCCATAGAGGATGCCTAGCACTTGGCACAAGAAGGAAACAAGGCTTGGCACCATAGAAGGCGCCCAGCACCATAGAAGGCACCATAGAAGGCGCCCAGGACCATAGAAGGCACCATAGAAGGCGCCCAGCACCCAGGCGCCTATGAGGGCGCCATCAACAGCAAGGCACCCAGGAGGGCACTATCAACAGAAGAGGGAAAACCATCGCCACTGGCCTTACAACCTCTCATGGGTGAGTTATATTCAGACCGAGTTCTGATAAACTGCCCCCCAGAGTAAACTTTGCCACGAGGCACGAATCGACTTTAAACGTGTCACAACCTTTGATGGGCGAGTTAAATTCAGATCGATACTGATAAACTGCCCCCAGAGTCCCACGAGGTGTGAAGCGACTTTAAACGTGTCGCAACCTCTGATGGGCGAGTTAAACTCAGATCGATTCTGATAAACTGCCCCCAGAGTCCCACGAGGTGCGAAGCGGCTTCAAAAATGATCGCAACCTCTGATGGGCGAGTTAAATTCGGATCGATTCTGATAAACTTCCCCCAGAGTCACCACGGGGTGTTAACTTTGCCACGAGGCACGAAGCGGCTTCGAAAATGGTCGCAACCTCTGATGGGCGAGTTAAAATCGGATCGATTCTGACAAACTGCCCCCAGAGTCCCACGAGGTGTTAACTTTGCCACGAGGCACGAAGCGACTTTAAACATGTCACAACCTCTGATGGGAGAGTTAAAGTCAGATCAATTCTGATAAACTGCCCCAGAGTCAACATTGCCACGAGGCGGTATGAGATTATACATTCAGATGCGCAAGGCAATGACTGGCGCCCGAGGCCACCCGACGCGTGCCAGTTACAATCATAAACAACAAGCTAGATAAAGAGGAAGCCTGGATGTTTCAAAATGTGACATAAAAATCAGGGGGGCAATAACATCGAAGTCAACCCCGTTGGGGTGGTGTTTGACAATCCTCCCGTCTGGAACCTCGTGATCAAAATTGAAAGATCGTGGAAATATCAAACAGATAATGGTAAGAACAGAAGAATCAATTCCCCTCGGCACCAAGCAAGCCCTGAAATTTCATCAAGAAGAAAAACAGGCTAAGAGACAGGATGAGCAACAAAAAAGCAAAGTGCCGAGCACACGCCAAGTCAAGAAGCAGCCAGCGCCCATGAGGGCGCCTGGCTGGGCGCCAAGTGAAGAATGTAACACCCCGGTATTCTTAACATGTAAAAATACCCAAGTGCACCATCCCTAATACATCATAGATATCATTTCCTGTCTAGATACTGAACACCACTATAAATTTTTCACTGAATAACAACAGAACAGTCTTAAACATAAATAAGACCATAAACCATCAGTGAACTACAATGTTCAATATCCTACAAGAAAGCGGAAATAAATACATAATGCTAAAGACAAAATGTCTTGATACACAGATAACAAGGAAAGATATACACTTAAGCATAAAGCTAAGTCTTCAGCAACCATCCTAGTACCACCTACTCGTGCCTCTTGGATCTCCACTTTTCCTGTTTATCTGTAAAACAACAACATATAAACAATGAGATACAATCTCAGTGAGTTCTACCGAGACCCTTACTAACACTCTCGGTCCAATTTTGAAATCGTTTTAACTTTACACGGCATCGACTGCGCGAACGCTACATACCCGGTGAACCACCTTACCAATAGTACTTTCCCTATTGCAAGAGGCCTAGGGTAAGGGTGCATGACTACCCCGCCTAGTATGTCTACATGGGTCGTCACCCAACTCGATATATATATATATATATATATATATATATATATATATATATATGAATATATCTACACTCACATGAACTCATAGTTCATTCACATCAGACAATCAATTGAATATTTAGTTCACATTACAATTTTAAATCCACGTTCACTCTCGCATACTAATTCATCACCTTTCAACACATTTTACGTCTCCAAAAACAGTTCATTTTGCCTTAAAAATAGAATATTCAGTTAGGCCTCTGAATAAGCTTTAAAACGCATCTTAGAACACCTCAATCGGGTTCCCGGATCAAAAGTTATCGCGAAAACAAAATCAGTGTATCGATCCTGAAAATCTGCAAACCGTCGCGACGCGAACTGCAAACTGTCGCGGCGCGAAAAGAGTCAGTGGCATTTTTCGTTGCAAAATTGGATCTGGTCGCGAGGCGATGGGTCGGGTCGCGAGGCGACCATCTGCAGAATTCTGCAGGTTTTTCAGTTTTTCGCGAAATTCGCTATTCCGCTCAATTCCGATTCCCGTTCCGATTGAAAACAGATTTAACAACCAACAAAACAGACCTAATCAATACCACACAATCAATCAAATCAATAACAAATTCAATCGAAATGAATTTTATCAAAAACGACAAATTTTCCAAATAGCGGTTTTGACTCAAAATCTCTCGACAACAATCAACGTAAAAATTATTTCAACACGAACACATCCTAAACGTGAGTAAAACTCACCCTTGAAGCGAGAGTCGATACCGAGCCGAAATCACCGAGACTTCAAAATCTCCACATAACCACACGAACAATCCCCGCATAAACTTCCACGCTCCGACGACGCCCAAATCCGCTTCCAATCTTTCCGCTCCATCACGAGACATCTTTGAAGCACTATTCATCATCTTTAACCTCAAGTTACTCCTATTCACATAAAACCCCAATTTGGATTTCTCAAACCTAAGTCACCCAAACCTTGATTTCTTCTCCTCAAGCTAACAATCAAGCTCCTAATTGAACTCTTATAACTTCAAAGCTCATAAATGGAAGGATGAACTCCAAACCTCCACTTTTAAGCTCCAAATTCGAAAATGGTGGAGAGTGAGAGGATGGTTTGTTGGTGATGATTCTTGGATCAAAATGAAGAGGGTGATGAGATGATCATTTTTTGTGTAAGAGGGATGATGATTTGATGAAAGCTCTCCTCTCCCTCTCCTCTTCTCTCATTCGCTTCCTTCTTCTTTCTCCCCCATTCTTTTCTTTTTTTCTTTTCTCCCCTCTGTCTCTCTCTGTTTCACGCCTCCCATCTTCTTTCTTTCTATTCCTTTTAATTCTTTCACACACACACACACACACACACACACACACACACACACACACACACACACACACACACACACATATATATAAGTGGTAATGTGGTCAAATTACCATATTGATCTTAATCTCTTATTTCGATTCCAAAACGTCATTGACCCATATTATTCGGTGAACAATCCGATGACAACCAATAAATAATTTTAGCACTCAATAAATTTACCAGTCAAGTAGTAAATTAATTTAATTGGGTTAACATCCAAATAATTCTATTAATTATTTTGGGGATGTTACAAAGAACAGCCAGCGCCCATGAGGGCG
This sequence comes from Astragalus membranaceus, assembly GCA_039519185.1. Taxonomy (NCBI): domain Eukaryota; kingdom Viridiplantae; phylum Streptophyta; class Magnoliopsida; order Fabales; family Fabaceae; genus Astragalus; species Astragalus membranaceus. The sequence continues at coordinate 13,491,738 of CM076848.1, forward strand.
CCTGACAGGGCGCCAAGTCAAGAAGCAGCCAGCACCCATGAGGGCGCCTGGCAGGGCGCCAAGTGAAGAACAGCCAGCGCCCATGAGGGCGCCTGGAAGGGTGCCAAGTCAAGAAGCAGCCAGCGCCCATGAGGGCGCCTGCCAGGGCGCCAAGTGAAAAGCAGCCAGGGCTCATGAGGGCGCCAAGTGAAAAGCAGCCAGCGCCCATGAAGGCGCCTGGCAGGGCGCCAAGTGAACAGCAGCCAGCGCCCATGAGGGCGCCTGGCAGGGCACCAAGTGGAAAGCAGCCAGCGCCCATGAGGGCGCCAATGAAAAAGCAGGCAGCGCCCATGAGGGCGCCTGGCAGGAGGTGGTCTGAAAGCAAGTCCTCCACGAGGAGACACCCAGCGTATAGGTGCCCAAGGCACCCATGAGGGCACCAAAACCTTGTCTCGCAAAATTAAGGGATGCATGAGCATGTGAGTGCATGAGCACGTAAGAAAATAAAAGAGTGCATGAGCACGTGAGCAAATTAAAGGATGCTTGAGCATGTGAGTGCACGAGCATGAAAGGAAATAAAAGAGTGCACGAGCACGTGAGCAATAAACACAGTGCACGAGCACGTGAGCAAAAAAACATAGTGCACGAGCACGTGAGCAAAAAACACAGTGCACGAGCACGTGAGCAAAAAAACATAGTGCACGAGCACGCGAGCAAAAAACATAGTGCACGAGCACGTGAGCAACAAAAAAAGCAGAGTGTCAACCACACGTCCACACAAGCCGGCACCCAAGAAGGCGCCTGGCAAGGAAGCAACCAGCCCCCATGAGCGCGCGTGGCAGGGCGCCAAGCACCAAGGCAGCGCCCATGAGGGCGCCTGGCAGGGCGCCAATACAGAAGCAGGCAGCGCCCATGAGGGCGCCAGGCAGGAGCGCGCCTGCCAGAGGGGCGCCTGCCAGGAGGGCGCCTGGCAAGGAGGGCGCCAGGCAGGAGGGCGCCAGGCAGGAGGGCGCCTGGCAAGGAGGGCGCCTAGCAGGAGGTGGTCTGAAAGCAAAACCTTCGCAAGGGGGTAGACAGCACTGTGCAACAAGGCACCCATGAGGGCACAAAACCTTGTCTCGCAAAACCTTCTCCACAAGGAAACACCCGGCGTATAGGCGTCCAAGGCACCCATGAGGGCACCAAACCTTGTCTCGCAAAACCTGCTCCACGAGGAGACACCTATCGCACGCACCGAACAAGCATCCAACAAGGCGCCCAGGAGGGCCCCAACAGCAGAACGTAGCACCCCACAAGGCGCCCAGGAGGGCGCCAACATCAGGATACGGCACCCTAGCTTGACGCTTGCCACAAGGATTACCCCATAGGAGGCCTGAGTCACGGTCGCAACGAAGTGATCTTATACGACCCGACAAGACAGACAAAGTAACGCTTCACGGCAAAGAAAAAATTTCTGTCTCTAGAGCAACAACAAATAAAATACAAGCAGAAACCAAGGACAAAAGCGTCTACGAGGGCGCCAAGTGAACGCTCAGCCCGGCACCCAAGAGGGCGCCAACTCTCAGGAACACGACAAGGCGCCTAAGGCACCCATGAGGGCGCCAGATCCTTCTCCAAGAGGCGGTAGCCAAGACAACGCAACAAGGCGCCCATGAGGGCGCCAGATCCTTCTCCAAGAGGTGGCAGCCAAGGCAAAGCGACAAGGCGCCCAAGGCGCCCATGAGAGCACCAGATCCTGCTCCAAGAGGCGGTAGCCAAGACAACGCAACAAGGCGCCCATGAGGGCGCCAGATCCTGCTCCAAGAGGCCGCAACCAAGGCAACGCAACAAGGCAGTGTCCCACGCGACGTCACGAATCCGGCAAATCGACGAAAATCCTTCAAGCCAAGACCATCCTCCGGAATAATCTCGGCTTGGGAGGCAACTGTTCTGGACTGGACCAAGAGGTCCATTTAGCAATTCCAGGAGGTGCATTTAGCAATGGATATGGATTGGCCCAATCACTTTGGCCCTTATCCACAACATACAAGCCCAATCACGCTTGGACGGTTAAGATCAATTTCGCTGATCCGACGACCCACAAACGGGCACGATTTCCTATAAATACAGGCTCGCATAGCCATTTACGAGGTACACACTCTTCCCTTGCAAATTCACTAGCTTATTCTCATACTGACTTGAGCGTCGGAGTGGCTTTGCAGGTACCCCCCGAGCACTCATTGACCTCCTGCCAGGGCAGCAAGAGACCTTCCAACAGCAGCCGACCAAAATACTGCTAGGTACAGAACAAATGTAAATATAAAAACTTAACCTATAATTAGAAAGGAAGACAACACAATTAGAAAGTGAAACCCGAGGTTCTATTATAAATGTGGCTGAAGTTCCACACGGAAGTAAATTTTGCAACACGATACTCGAAAGTAAAAGAAATATAAAAAAATAAAAATATAAACACTAATTTAAAAGCAAATAGAAAGTGACACATAGGGTTAGATGAAAATCACCAATAAAATAAAAGCAACTATATAAAGTTGAAAGAAGATGATGTGGGGTTCGATTGTTAATGTGGCTGAAGTTCCGGTGAATAAAAATTAAATAAGAATATAAAGTTAAAAAAACATAATAAGGATATTGAGATTGAACATTCATAAATAATAAGAAGAAAAAGTATAAATAATTGTAATAACATATTTGATATTCATCAAATGTAAATATAAAAACTTAACTCATAATTAGAAAGAAAAGAAGACAACACAATTAGAAAGCGAAACACGTGAGTATCATGCAGAGTTGGATGAAAAATCACCAATAAAATAGAAGCAGCAATACAAAAGTTGAAAGAAGATAACGGGGTCCTATTATAATTAGTATATTTTACACAATAGGGGTTCTATTGTAAATGTGGTTAAAGTTCCCGCCGGTTAATCGATAATTAGATTGAAAAGAAGACAACACCTTAAAAAAGTGAAACATGTCAGATAAAAAGAAAGTTGAAAGAAAATGATGGAGGTTCTATTGTAAATGGAGGTTTTACTGTAAAGTTGAAAAAAAAAATTATTGATTTTTTTACCAAACCGATTATTGATGAATGTAACGCGGTACACAAATATAAAAGTTGGTACGAAATGACCAAATTATAGAAAACAACAGAAATAGAAAGTGAAACTTTGGGTATCATGTAAGGTTGGATGAAAACCACAAATAAAATAGAAGCACCTATATATACAAAGTCGAAAAAACTATGATGTGAGGTTCTACTGTTGATGTTTTTTTAGCAAATAAAAGGAAAGATGGCTCGTGAAAACCTTTTGATGTTAAAAAACATCAAGAAGGAAAAAGTACTCCCCCTGATTTTATTTAAAAAAGAGAAAAAAGAAGAAGACAGATCGAAGAGAGGCCAATGGGGGACTATACCAATACCCTTGCCAAGAAAAGAAACTAAAACCAATCAATAATAAGGAGCCCCAAGTTAAAGACCCCCTAAGACAGTTTAAACAACTACGATACAAAACCAAATCAGAAGGAAACAAATGCAGAAATTGCCTTGGAACGGGTATTGTATCCGACGACCAATTTCTTTTTTTGCCTTAATTTCTTCTTTTGGGTTTTGGACACAACCGGTTCAAAATATTCATGCTGAGAAACTATTCCCTGGGTATCGGCATCCACCGGATCACCAACGTCATCTGACATCGCACCCCAAAGTTTTCCTAAAATTCTCATGTCAGAAGCTACTACCGGATTAGAAGTAGCAACAAACTTTGAGGCAGTAAGCAAATTTTGGGTCGTGGACTCAGCCGCAAAAACTTGAGAATCAGCGACAACGTCAATAACAACTACTAACTAGCATCAGAATCACCACACTATATTGAAGGTGCTGCTGCCACCTGCCATAATAACTCAATTAGGCAAACATCAATTGTCAAGTAACCGCTTATCCCACTGGAGATATCCTTCATCAAGATCCTGCACAAAACTAGATCTCCCCGCAGCTTGTCTCATCCTTTTCTCCTAGTATTCAATACTCAAGGAGGAATCGAAACTGTAACGAGATCTAGAATAGATCAAAGCCATGATTGAAGAGCGATAAATTTTAAGGAAACGATTTTGGGGAGAAATTTACACAAACGCGATAAAGGGTTTGTTTGGACCAAAATGAAGAAAGGAAAAAAAGAATGAAAACTCAAACATAATCAAAACTGTTAAAGAAGAATGCAAAAGAGACTGAGCAATAGACCTTGTTTCTGCGCAGAGTAAGAAAGAAGCTGAACGAGCAGAATGATGCACCGCGAGAAGACCAGAAGTAGGAGAACGCCAAGTAGAAACAAATTGCAACCACAAATCGTTTCCAAATCCCAGCGGTTCTATTCCAGTAGGTTCAAATCATAACCACAAATTAAGGTTTGGGTGAGTGTTGATGATGGTTAGGGTTTTAGTGAAAGACGAGAGGGAGGGCGACTCAGAGAGAGGGCGACTGAGAGAGAAGTGAGAGAGGAATGCGTGAAATGAGAGGGTTCGTGGGATGAGCTTCCCTTTAATTTGGGATATCTTACTTTGTGACGGACTTTTAGAGGTTTCCGACGAAAATATTCGTCGGAAATTTGCGACGGAAAACAACTTCGTCGCAAACTTAAGCGGGAATTTTAGCGCCTCTTTTGCTGAACATTTGCGACGACTTTTTCGTCGAAAATCCGTCGGTTGCGGCGGATAAGAGTTCGTCGGAAAGTTTCGTAGGAAACGGGGCTTATTCTTGTAGTGAACATCATCATCTGAGACATCCCCCCAAACCTCCCGTAATATTCTCATGTCAGGTACAACCACTTGGTTAGAAGTAGTATCTGACCTTGAGACGTTAAGCAAATCAAGCCTTGTCGTGAAAAAAATTTAAATTATAATTATAAATTAAATAATAAGATTATAGAGTTAAAAAGGAATGTAAACAAAGACATTAAACTTTGCGTATTTGAACATTTTAATTTTTTTTCAAACGCTAATGTGCCTCAAAACACACTGTTTAGCATCTCATTTTACGTATTTTGACACCCAATTATTTATTTGTTTTCACCAAACCAGCTATTGAGGAACAAACTCCGCGTATTGGAACAATTAAATTTTTCCTAACCATAAAGTACATCAAAACACACGCCTTAGCCTCCCTTTTTATGTATTTTGTCATCAAATTAATTTTTTGGCGTTCAACCGGTTATTGATAAGTCTCAAATTAAGTGTCTTTTAGTGTTTAATTTTATGAAGTTTGTGTAGCAAACTAGTTCTATTCTTGAGCTATTTTACTACCAAATGTTTGATTTTTATTTCAGTTCTTCTTCTTCTTCTTCTTCTTCTTCTTCTTCTTCTTCTTCTTCTTCTTCTTCTTCTTCTTCTTCTTCTTCTTCTTCTTCTTCTTTTAAGTCTTTGTCTACTATGATCATGAGTGAATAGACTCATAAACAAACCCAAATCTAAACTCTATTTTAATTTAATCCCATTATTTAAAAAGCTTTATCTCAAAATAGGTTTGAGGGGTCTTGGCAATAATCAACCATGAAAATAGGTTTGATTATTGGTTCAACACACACCATTGTATTCTGAAAGGAAACTTGAGTTACTAATGAATGTCTTGTCCTGAGAAAATACACCTTATATAAAATAGGGAATGGATGAAGGATTGTGAATTCATTATATCATTGTGATGAAACCACAATCCTAGGACGCTTCTTATCTATATATATATATATATATATATATATATATATAAAGGAGAACCCAATGGAGCCTCCACAATGAATCTCAATCTTTTTGTGTATTAAAATATTTATTTATAATTTATACATGAAGAGGAATTTAATTTTAATGAAAGCTAATAATTACCACTAACTTATTAAATGATTATCTTAGTGGAATATCAAATAAATATTTTATATTTACATTAAAATGATGATATTTTCAAATTAAAATAGAAGTTGATAATAACAAACTAAAAATAGTTTAAGTATTATATAATATAATATAATATAATATAATATAATATAATATAATATAATATAATATAATATAATATAATATATCTATCTATATATATATATATATATATATATATATTTGATCAAATATATTAGTATTTTTATCAGGTTATTATTAGTGTTTAATTTTATTATATATTTAATTGATTTATTTGTATTGCATATACATCATATTAATGGTATAATATAATTGTAAATTTTTAATTTAATCGTAATTGATAATATTAATTTTTTAAAAATATTATTACTGTAGAACTTATTAGTTTTAATATATTAAAAATAATTATTACATTTTTAACGGAACTAATATTATTATTTATATTATGAACATGTTGCAACATTAATATTAATTTTTATAAAAGAAGCTTGACTCTTGAATTGTGAGTTTTCTTCCTTTTTTTTTTAATTTTACAAAACTTCCTCTCTTATTGATTACTCTTAATTCATTACTTGATGTTTTGATTTTGGTTGTCTTTTAGTGTCTCTAAATTATTATTATAATTAGTCCTAATTATTATAGTTGGTTTTTAATAGAGATATAGTTACAATCTTTTCATTTTCCTTCACTTTAGGTCTTCTTTAAGAAATACTATAAATACTTAAGAAGGGTGGTCTAAAAATTATTAAAAAATTAATAACAATATATATACTCCATAGAGTAGGAAGAAAATAAGATGTTATTATTTTATATCAATTTTTTAAACGAAAATTAATTTTATAGGTGTCAATAAAACTTAAAAAAAACAAAAGTAAGACTTATTATTGTCTAAACATGCATCTTTTCATATCCATTTAATTATGAACCATAAAGTAGCCACAATGAATAATAGTAAGACAAAAAGGCAAACACATTGAAAAATAAAATGAATGTTATATTTTTTAAATGGTAAAAAGGAATGTTCATTGATCATTTAAGTAAATAATGGCTATATAAACAACAAAGTCTTGAACATTGTTGTCAATTGGACTCATTAGCACATCAGCTACAATGGGTTGTGATTTGTATTTCCATAAGCAAATGATGCTTGGAAAGTATTTGGTGCATGAGGCTTATGAGATTTGGAGGTTTTAATTTGTAGAATATATGGGTATGTATGGAATTGATTAGAGCTATTACATGTAGTAGCTTGAAGTTTGATTAGTAAATAGGTGAAAATTTAGGATATAATTTTGAGGTTGTCACTCATATGGTCTGGTTGTTGTAATTGTAACGTATATAAAAAGATTATTGATGTAACTTAGATTATAGGATGTTCAAATTCTTCTTCGATTCTCTTCCTATCTTTTATTTAGCCTAACTGTGTGTAATGATTGGCATAAAATATTATCATCTCATTTTTTTTTGTGTAGGAACCCCTCCATCTAATGCTATTTTCTTTTATTTCTTTGGTTACCTTAAGGTGATTTAATATATTTATATATATATATATATATATATATATATATATATATATATAAACCTTAACGTATTTTTGAAATTATGTCTTTATTTTCAAATAAATTATATTATTATGAGAATTTGTAAAAATATAAATTAGTTGAATAAAAATATTTACCAATTATAATAGTATAGATGAATAAAAATATTGCAATACACATGTGTTTATTTTTTTAATCAAAATTAATATAAGTTGTTCTTGAAATAAGAAATAATTAGTTGACTTTAAAATTTACCATAAAATTTTTCTTTCAATTGACACAAGACTTATGAGATGATACTTTTATTTTTTGATTTCTTTTATATATATTCAAAACACACACACACACACACACACACACACACACACACACACACACACACACACACACACACACACACACACACACACACACACACATATAGAGAGAGAGAGAGGGAGGGAGGGAGAGAGAGATAAATCTCAACAAAGTTTTTGAAGTTATATTTTTTTTTTTGAGATTCGAAGTTATATATTTATTCACAAAGAAATTATAATGTTATTAAAATTTGTAAAAATCTAATTAATTATTTGAAAAAATATATTTATATATTATAATTATTTAGATGAAATAAAAATATTACAATACCATGTATTTCTCTTTTTCATCAAAATTCATATAAGTTGTTTTTGAAATAACAACTAATTAGTTGGCCTTTAAAATTAATTTTTATGTAACAATTATGCATTGAAAGAGAGGGGTTTCACTTTTATATGAATTATTTCTTTAGTTTACAATATTATCATGAGTTAGTAGAATATGAGAGGAAGAGGTAGAGTTTTAGTCAATTATAGCAAGAAATAACTATTTAAGAGAGACAATTTTGGATGGTCATGGAAGAGATTTTGCCAAACAAATATTCATAATGCAAAATGTAACACCCCGGTATTTTTATTTGCTAAAAAAAACACCCAAGTGCACCAAACTATAATCATCAGAGATAATATTTCCTGCCCAGACACTGAATACCACTATAAAATTGTTGCTGAAATAAAACATAACCATCTTATACACAAATAAGACCATACGGTACTCAGACCATAAACTGTCAGCAACTATGGTAGTCAGAGTCATACAAGAAAGCGGAATGAAAGATAAACATAACACTAATGCCATAGTGCTGTCATACATAGGCAACAGAAGGAAAATAAACTTAAACATAAAGTTAAGTCATCATCCATCTCCTGGGGCCACCTACTCGTGCCTCTGAGGTTTCTTCTGTCCCTGCTTATCTGTAAAACAACAACATTTAAACAGTGAGATACAATCTCAGTGAGTTCTACCGAGACCCCTACTAACACTCTCGGTCCGTTTAAAACATTTTTTTAAGATTTAATACCACACCGACCGCAATCCGCTTGCTAATCCCGGTGAACCATATAATAAGGCTTCGACCTAGTAAGACACCGACTGCAATCCACTTGCGTTTCCCGATGAACTAGCATCCTAGGCCTTTCTACGTACCACCAGCCGCAATCCGCTTGCATCTTCTGGTGGACATAGTACAATAAGTCTTAACACAACACCGGCCGCAATCCCATTGCATCTTCCGGCGAACCCCAATACCAATAGTGTTTCCTAATGGCACGGAGCCTAGGGTAAGGGTTCATGACTACCCCGCCTAGTATGTCAACATGGGTCGTCACCGAAACTCGATATATATATATATATATATATATATATATATATATATATATATATATATATATATATATATATCAACCATCATATGAACATTTAGTTCATTTATATTATACTTTACCACGTAGGACTCATGGTCCGCTTTGTTATCAGTAAAAACATATCCGCACACGTGTACTATTGTTCAACTTTTCGAAAGAATCTCAACTTCAAAAGTATTTTATAAAACCCTTTTTGAAACATACTCAAAATCATGGCATTATAAGCCTAATATCATTGGAAAAGGGCTAGAAAGGGATTAGAGGAGGATTGGAATCGATCGGGATCGTTTCGGGCAAGTTTGGAAAAATTTGGGCAGCACACTACGCACGGGTCGTGCGCTTGGGCGCACGGGTCGTGCGTCTTTGACAGCACTTGTATTTTATCCCGTTTTCGCGTTTTTCGTCGTTCCGATCAATTCCGATCACTTCTGGTACCTGTTCCAGTGCAATCCCAACACCAAAACAGTACAAAACATATCCAATAGCATCACTCGATCAATCAAAACTCAACATATACGAATTTCGTCAAAATACAATATATTTCCAAATAACGTTTTCGACTCCAAATCTTTCGAAACCAAATCACATAAAATTTATTTCAAAACGGAAAAACCTAAACGTGAGTAAAACTCACCCTGGAAGCGAGAGCCGATATCGAACCGAATTTGCCGAGACTTGAAAACTCTCGAACGGAACCCTATTTCACCAAACCGCTCCAAACTTCGATTCGAACTTCACAACGCGATCAATCCGCTCCTAGCTTCGATCCTAAACATAACTCAATCATCAACACAACCTATCAACCCATGATTTCAACAAATTTCCCCCACAAAACCCTCAATTTTCGAAGTCACAAGCAAGGGGAAAAATGGAGGGGAATCTTACCAAGCTCTTGGGTTATGATGAGGGAGAGGAGATGATGATGGTGCTGAATTTTGGAGGGATGGGCTTCACTTCTCTTCTTCTTTCCTCTTCTTCTTTCTCTTCTTTCCTCTTCTTTTCTCTTCTTTTCTTTCTCTTTTCCTCTTCTGTTCGTGTCCTCTTCTTTAACACACACACACACACACACTTACTTATTTAATAAATAAGTGGTAACGTGGTCCAAGTACTAAAACAATTCAATTGGGTTTACATCCAAATAATTCGCCTAATTATTTTTGAGGATGTTACACAAAATAAGAAGTAGGAGAAAGGAGCGAGTTTCGCGAAAAAATGTAGAATACACAAAAAGATAAAGAGTTTCATCTTCTTGACAGCTTTGAAGTGGACAAAGAGGCAGAAAAATAAATTTGGATCACTTAGTGATTCATGCAACAATTTATGTGTAAAGTTATAGGCATTGAGAAATTATGTAATTTTAATATTGTTCGTTAAAGTTATGAGCATAAAGAAGTTATGATTTCGTTTTCATATCATTATAAAAAGTAAAAATAAAGAATAGATTTTTATTTTGATTATTTTCTTCTTATAAATTAAAATTAAAATAAATTTATTTAAACTTTTATTTTAGTTTTTTTTTTATTGTTTTACTTTCAATTTATGATTTATTAATTGGTGCTAAAAATCAAAGAAAGAAAATAATAAAGATCAATATATTTTTGTTTACTATGATATATGTTTTGCCATACTCATCTGTCTTTACTATTAAAATTTGTGCACATAAACTTACATATAAAATAGAATTACAATTACTATTTCTAAGTCTAATGAAGTTTAATAAAATTCTTTTTCAACAATTAAGCTCATAAAAATATTGCCAATTATTTATATTTATAAAAATAATACACTATATAAGATTTTTAGTCAAAATAAATGATTTTTGAATATAAAAATCAACAATATATTTATGAAATACTATATTTTTAAAATACATCATTTATATCAACAACTTATATATCTTTATATAAAGGCTTTATAAATTTTAAAAAAAATTAATATATCAACCCGTGCAACGCACGGGCATTCCCCTAGTTTTGAACTTAAAACCAAACAATCAACTTCTTCAACTAAATTATTCCATTTAGCTAATCACCACCGAAAAGAATATTGGTAATCACACAAGTCTCTGTGGATCGATACTCTTATTATTATGCGAAAAAAACAAAAATATTATATATATATATATATATATATATATATATATATATATAAATAATAACAGTTAGATTAAAATGAACGGTTCAGATCACGTCATTAATTACAAGATCTTTCGTGATCTTTAATTAAAAAGGAAACAATCATACAAGATCTTGTAATTAATGACCTAATCTGAACGGTTCATTTTAATCTAATGATTATTATTTAATGTTCTAATGTTCTCACAATAACTAAGTGTTCTCACCCGAGTCGTCCATATATATATATATATATATATATTGTATATCGAGTTGGTAAAGTTGGTTCATTATATTAATTTTTTTTGACACATGGTTCATTAATCTCATTTCATTAACAAGCTCAAATTTCAACTTAAATTCAGCTTGTTTTGTTCATGAATTAAATCAACAAGTTATTTATCAAATCAAACTTATAACTATATAGACACACGTATATATATTGTATATGGAGTTGGTAAAGTTGGTTCATTATATTAATTTTTTTTGACACATGGTTCATTAATCTCATTTCATTAACAAGCTCAAATTTCAACTTAAATTCAGCTTGTGTTGTTCATGAATTAAATCAACAAGTTATTTATCAAATCAAACTTATAACTATGGCAGACTTATGACTTGCTTAAGTGGGTTTCTTTTTTTCGATTAGTCAAGAATTTATTAATGGGAGTACACAAAGGGTACTCCAACCCGTATAAATCCTAGGGCCTTTCATTAAAACCTCTTGCCGCCGGGACCCATTGGGAAAATGAGTACTCGGAATATTCATAAATTAATAAATATATAAATTAATAAATACATTAGCAGAGAAGAATAGTGGAAGGCATGTTGTGGTGAGGAACAATTTATAATTAACAAGAAACGCAACAATCTATGTACCTATCCCCATGGCAAACAAACCTTCAATTTCACACTGCGAATCCCTGCAGAATGGCAATGGTGACCTTGAATCCTATGTCCAAATCCTGGACACGACCCTCCGCGACGGGGAGCAATCCCCCGGCGCAGCAATGTCGTGTAAGGAGAAACTTGAGATTGCACACCAGCTGGCTATGTTGGGTGTGGATGTCATTGATGCTGGCTTCCCTGCTTCCTCAAAGGATGACTTCTTGGCTGTCAAAACAATAGCCCAAGAAGTTGGAAACGTTGACACTATTGTTATAAATGCTATAGCTAGGTGCAATGAGAAGGAAATTGCAGTTGCATGGGACGCTGTCAAGTATGCAAAAAGACCAAGGATTGCTGTTTTTATTGCAACCAGTCCCATTCACATGGAACATAAGCTTAGAATGACTAAAGATAAGGTAATTGATATTGCTCGAGATATGGTCACTTTTGCACGCAGTTTATGCTTAGAAGTCGCATTTGCTGCTGAAGATGCTACCAGGTACGCTTAATTATATATGTATAGTCTCTTTATATTCATTTAGATAAAGAAAGGGGAGAGGGGGAGAAAGAAAGAAAGAAAGAGGAGAGAGATATAGAAATTATTGAATAGAAAATAAAAGTATAGTATTTAATTCTTTCATCTTCTCTCTCTTTAATGAAGAGGATTTCTGTTTTTTCTTTTTATTCTCTTTTGTAACAAAAAAAATGAAGAGGATCTCTACTTCTCTTTATGTGTGCGCCTAATTGTTTATCTAAATCTGTTGCGACCACATAAGACTTTCTCAATTTGGAGCAGATCGGAGAAGGAGTTTCTTTATGAAATATTTGGAGAAGTAATCAAGGCTGGGGCAACAACGGTGATCGTACCTGACACGGTGGGCGTAGCAATGCCATTCGAATATGGAAATCTGATTGCTGATATCAAATCAAATACTCCTGGAATTCAAAATGTTATCATTGCAACACACTGTCATAATGATCTTGGACTTGCTACCGCTAATACCATAGAGGTATATATCTCTCACCGCAACTTACTACTATCTTATCTTATACTAGTATGTCCGTCCGTTGTATCGGTAATTTCAACGATATTGGGATGTCAGCTCTCGAGTTTGAAAATGTGTATTTTTTTGTAACAGTTTGAGCCATTTTCTTTTTAGTAGGCTACCCCAGAACTGTACATCATGACATTCTCTACCCCCTTGTATAGTTTTTGCCTTCTGTGAGAATCGAACATTGTACTCGGGGCTAAAGTTTTTTCCATTTTATGAAATGTTATAAGGACGAAACTGAATAATTTTAAATTTTGTAAGGGCTATTTTAAAATGAAAGTTTTTTGCAAGGACCAAAATGAATATTTTAAATTTTCAAAGGGCTAATTTAAAACAAGAACTTTTTGCGGGACCAAAATTAGATATTATAAATTTTGTAATGGCTATTTTAGAAAAAACTTTTTGCAGCTACTTTAATAAGTGGACCCTCTAAATTTAGCAACAACCTTTTTATTTGGACCAAAAACTCAATAGATATCTTTAGGAGACTACTTTAATAAGTGGACCCTCTAAATTTAGTCCCTCTAAATTTTTTCTAGACTGAAAATTAGCAGAAACAATCATAATCAAAATTAACAGCTCAGATTATATCATTAATCAGTGCTAATAAAATTATGGATTTTTCAGGGGATCTTTAATTAAAATGAAACCATCATACGAGGTCTTATAATTAATAGAATAATATAAGACGTTATATATACAATTGAGATAGGAGATGGTATATTTCAAGAGTGATTATATTTTGTTTTTGCTATTTTTCAGGGTGCGCGTGCCGGTGCAAGACAATTAGAAACAACAATTAATGGGATTGGTGAAAGGGGAGGTAATGCCTCCCTAGAAGAGGTGAGTATCGATCTTCCATTTTTCAGAAAACTACAATTGTGTCGTATTGCTTGCTACAAATACTTTCAAAACCAAACTTGAATAATAATAGTAAGTCGCATGTCTTATGAAGTTCCTTTTATATAATATTTATATATAATTAGATATTTACCTATGAATAATCTCAAGTATATCAAAACAAAAATAAGTTACTATATAAAAAGGTGAAAATAATGCATAAAACATCTGTTATTTACTCTATCCAGTCTCTATTTATTATAAGCAAAAAACTACTTTTTCAATGATTAAAAAAATCAGTTAAGTGCAATTGATTATCTAGTGTTCATGCAAAAAGTAAACGAAATTTACTAAATTAACCATTTTAAATATTTACTAAGAAAATCTCTTATTTTACTTTGTTATCCACAACTCGTCAGACCTCTCTGGGTTGTGTGGTTCAATTACGTTAAACAGCTCGAATCCAGATGAAATCGCAGTCGAGCCGCTGAAATAACCAGGCTGTGATTCAAATTTTAAAATATACTACTGAGACAAAATGAATTGAATCGTTAGCTTCCATCAAACAACCCGTGTTTGTAGTGGCGGGGTTGGCCTACTCTTTTACCAGGGAAGTGTTATTTCTCACATAACAAAATATAAGGGGAAAAACCTATATATATATTTCCTTCAAACCAAATACATAGTCCCTTAATTTTTCTTTTATTTTGTTGCGATGTAAAAATTTAGAAACAAATAATATAATTAATGAAATCTTATGAAAATTAACTAGCTTTATAACTATACAATACACTAAAAAAAAGTATAATATCAAATAAGAATAACATTAAAACGTAACCAAATTATTATGTGCAAAAACAAACTTGCACAACCAGATTATTGTAAATTTAAATTGATGAGATGAATATTCTTTTACTGAATAATTGTGATAGACAAATCTAGGTTGTCCTTTTTATTTTAATGACAAATTTTAGAAATTATTGTATGTATTATGTGAGTGGGAAATTAATTAGACTCCCGAACTTTCTTCTTATAATCACTCCTACCTATATATGTTCCTCATCCAAACCAACCTATCCACCTTAATTGTATGTAACTCCCTCTAGAACGTTCATTTTTTATAGATAAATGTTAGTTGTTAATTTGTTAAGAAAAAAAGATAAAATTGTCAGTTGTAATTAAGGCCGAATCTTGTATCTTACTTAAACCAGCAAATTAAAGCAGCAGAGACAAACATCACCAAGTCCAGTTTCCTAAAAAATACTGAGTATGACTTTTGGTACTAAGCTAGTAGTTTAGTAATAATTACTAAAGGGTTATATAGGTAAATTCATTTAATAATAAAAATTGACAAAAAAAAAACAGATTTGGGTAATTAAATGAAGGAGCAAAAATAGGAACAGTTATAGAAACCAAAATATCCCACAAATCACGGAAACGGTTTCAGAAACCAAATATCATGGGATCTTGGATATTTGCTATTATATGAGTTCTTCTCTGTTCTTCTCCAAATTTATGCATCTCTGTAACTTCGTCGTCGCCGTGAGTCTGTAATTTCGCCGTCGCCGTGAGTTTGTTCTTCTCCAAAACAGTCCATTTTCTGAGTGTTTTTTTTCACACGAAAAAAGTTCGTTCATTAACCACTGATTTGTAACACAATGGTTGGATGTCACTAACCACAAATGTGTATCGCAATATGGTTAGTGGCCACTAACCACAGATATGCATAAATGTGGTTAGATGCCAATGGTTAGTGGCCACTAACCATTGCAATGCACATATGTGGTTAGTGACAACTAAGTACCATTGGCATCTAACCACATCTATTCACATTTGTGGTTAGTGATATCTAACCACAAATAT
This sequence comes from Astragalus membranaceus, assembly GCA_039519185.1. NCBI lineage: Eukaryota > Viridiplantae > Streptophyta > Magnoliopsida > Fabales > Fabaceae > Astragalus > Astragalus membranaceus. The sequence goes on from CM076848.1 coordinate 13,507,634, forward strand.
GCATAGCAATGGTTAGTGGGCACTAACCACATATATGCATAAATGTGGTTAGATGCCAATGGTTAGATGTCACTAACCACAGATGTGCATAGCAATTGTTAGTGGCCACTAACCACAGTTATGCATAAATGTGGTTAGATGTCACCAACCACACATGTGCATATCAATGGTTAGTGGACACTATTGTAGCCAGAGAATAAGATAACTTCGGTTAGTACGATCTAACCAAATAAAAATATGACTTTGGTTAGTAGAAACCACAGAATATATCAAGATTGGGTAGTTGGTCCTAAATGATGAAAAACTGATTTTAGTCTCATGTTCATCAACATCATAACGAGACATGATCAATGGCGTGCTTCAATGGCGTGGATCAAACGGAGTCCGTTTTTTAAACACCCGTGGGCGTCTTATTTTTTGGCGTGAGTGCGTATTTTAGTCTTGAGTTGCGTGAAAAATAAAGAAATATATATGTAACATGAAGAAGAAGAAGAAGAAGAAGAAGAAGAAGAAGAAGAATAAAACGAAAAATAAAAGATGAATATAACGTAAAACATAAAATTGTGACAATGTGAGAGAGAAGATAATTGGAAGAGAAAATCAAGGCTTAATAAATGTTTTTGTTTTAATATCCCTAAAAAAAAGGGAACATTTATTATATTAATTTAATTTAATTAAAACCAGAAAAACTGGATAGGACACAATTACCCCTACTAAAAACTAGCCATTGGATTGAATTGGATTGAAATTTTGTCAATCCAATGGCTATTAACAATTTAGTAAGAATTACTAAGTAATTGGCTTAGTAATGTAAGCCGTAGCCGCTTTTAAATGTATATTTGTTCTCCAAAGATTACTCTTGTTTGGTTGTTAATAACGAGAATTGCTATTTAATAACGAGCAATGCTAAGTGTTCGGGTGCTTCTAGGGTGAAAGAGCAAATTAAATCTTTCACCGGTGAAACACTAAAATTGACCGTTGGATGTAGTATAAAAATTCATCAATGGTTGAGATTTAATATTGGTTGATTCAATCTTAACCATTCATAGTATTTTAAACAATATCCAACGGTCAATTTTAGTGTTTCACCGGTGAGAGATTTGATTTGCTCTTTCACCCTAGAATCACCCTAAGTGTTCCGATAAATTTTCTTCCCGAATTTCCTAAAACGTTATATTTGTGTCTATTTTAAAGAGATGATGATCGATGCATGTGTTATCCAGTATTTCCTAAAACGTTATTACGTACCCATACACTCATTTTAACATTTTTTTTTTCATTTAAGGTTGTGATGGCCCTGACATGCAGAGGAAATTACGTGTTAGGCGGTCTACATACTGGAGTACATACAAAACACATATGGAAGACAAGCAAAATGGTAATTTCATATATATTTGAAACTAACTCTTTTTGTTCTTTTGAAATATAATCATTATTTTTTAAAAATATATATATAGGTGGAAGAGTACTCCGGTATGCATATACAGCCGCACAAGGCTTTAGTGGGTGCTAATGCTTTTCTTCATGAAAGTGGCATTCATCAGGTTAGTGATCTTACGTATAGGTTTTTGTTTTTTTATTAATTTTTTCCCTCTCCTCAAAATTTCCTTACACACTAAAGTTAATTGTATTTTATATAGTGTAAGCGTTGGTTGGTTGTAAAATTTAGTTGGCAAAATAAGATATCTTATTTTGCCACTCTCGTCCCGTCCCAAAGGTCAAGTGCCCATTCTCCCTTTGATTTTTTTTTCTTGTCTAATTTTGTTTTATACTTTATATTATAGGATGCCATGTTAAAACATAGTCGGACGTACGAAATAATATCTCCAGAAGATATCGGCATTGAAAGACCCAATATTGAGGCTAGTATTGTGCTGGGAAAGCTTAGGTATGTCATATATATATATATATATATATATATATATATATATATATATATATATATATATATATATATTTCTCCTTTTCAAATAACTATTGGTCTATGCTAGCTAGGCTTTTGTGAATTTGATAAGGAATATTTCCTTAAGTTTATGATGTCGATCATTACTTCGTAAAGTTGACAAATAATGTTTTTTTTGATAAGTTGATAAATATTAATGTATTACGGAGACTAATGAAATATATTTTTAAAAATTTTAAAGACAAATTTCTTAAACTTTTAGAGACTAAAATTGATAAATTTTTTTTAAAAATTAAACTTTAGGATCAAAAAGAAGAGAAAATGTAAGTTCGAGAACTAAATTGAGAGTTTAGATTTTACTTAACTGTCAAAGCTAAATGAGCTGAGGGGTCTATAGATGTAAAATTTTAAACTCGGTGGATCGAAATAAAAGTCATATAGAGAAATGAGCTGAGGGGTCTATAGATGTAAAATTTTCTTAATTTCATTAACACATTTACACCAATTGATATAGTGGACGCGCAGCGTTGAGAAGTCGACTTAAAGAGGTATTTATTATTTCATATGTAAGTAAAACATTATTAAATGTTAGTTTCTTTTATTTCATGTGTTATTCTCCATTGTTTCAGCTTGGTTATGAACTAAACGATGATAAACTTGAGAGTGTGTTTTGGCAATTCAAAGCACTGGCCGGAAGAAAAAAGGTTAAGAACTAATGAGTTTTGCTTTCCTTCCAATTTTTCTTTCAAATTGTGAATATAATATATATTTAGATATTTTTAGGTTTTAGGGGGAATTTAGGAGAATGTTGTCCATGCTAAGCCAATATCATAGAGAAAGTAGAAGGATGGCCCAAACGACATAGGTGGTTAAAGGGGATGTTAATTGTTAAGATCTACAACTTTTTTTGTTTACAGACAAAATGACAAACACCATTTGTAAATATCATGTATTATCTGTATTTTCATTAATATCTATCAGATTCTTTCTTTTCCATTAATCTTCATAATATCTAACTTTTTTTTTCGAGAAAAAAAAACTTTTCTACTAAAAGAAAAAAATTAGAAAACCAAAAATTACTTGCATTGAGAAAAAAAGAGTAAACAATTGGTACATTAATCAAAAATTTTTTAACATGCTTATATTTAATAATATAATTAAATAGATATTTTTATTCATATATGAAGGCAGAGGGATGCCTATTCTTGTGCTTTCCTGAACACACTTTATTAATTTTCTTAAAACATAATTATATTTTTATTTTTATCATCTGACTTCGATGCTTGGCATTTTCAGAGAGTTACTAATGAAGATTTGAAGAAATTGGTGTTAGGTAAAGTTTTCTAATCAAAACTTTTATGAAGCTATTATGATTCCAGAGTAATTAGTTAATCTTATCTTCTCAATCTTATATTTTACTCCTTTTCTATTTCACAATACTTTTAATTGAAGTATTTATCATTAACTATTTATTATTTCAATTTACAGTGAGAAACACTTAAGTCTCACTAAGATTAGGAAGTTTTTGGGCTCAGTGGTTTACTTTAGAAGGTTTCTAAAGAAACCTCTTACATACATGTATAGAAATGGTACACCGTTAGACAATGATAATTAGAGTGTGTGACTTTACTGAGAAATATAGAGACCTAGTCTTAGCGTGTTAGATTACCCTTAATAGTTTTTTTATAAGCAAAAATTTCATTTAAATGGGAGCATTTGGTACAAGAGATAACAAGACTCACAAGAAACATAATACACAGATTACCCTTAAAAGTGTTAGATGCGCCTTTTATAACCCGATTTATATGATGTTTTGTGCTTGTTTAATATATTTCTACATGAAGATGCCTTATAATCTTTGCTTTCTAGCTTTAGTCTTATTTTAAACTATTTTGTTCCTTTTATTTTATTTCCCCTCTTTCCCTTTTAGTGTTAGATTCTCTAGCTTCTAGGTGTTCCATTTCCTTGGCGTATCCTTGAATCGTATTCAGCGGTTTGGACATATTCTTTAGTTTATTTGTGTTTCATTTAGCTAGCACATGATTGGATGCCCTCTCAAAACTTTTATAGAAGGTGGGGAAAGTGTGTTTCAACGATGCTTTATTAATAATATTTTTTACTTGTAAAAAAAAAGGTAATATATTTCTACATCTTTATCATATACTGTGGTAATTAACGATCGATGTACTCACCTCATTCGTTATGTGTTTCTCTTGTGTTAATTATATGCTTTGTTTGTGTTCACTGTTCAGTGGATCCTCAGCTGGAAGTCAAAGAATATTGATGGTTGGAAAAGCTTCAAGAAAACGGTGTTTGAGGCACCCATGCCTTATATATTTATGTTCTTAGTTTTCATTTGGATGTTGAACTATGTACTTGATTTCATCATATTTGTATAGCTCTTCTTAGTGTGACATTGGGTTGTTGGATATTATTACTATGTTTAATTTTACTTTTGTGCCGGTGAACATGCTAGTAATCTATGTAGTCTTCTTCTCATTAGGCAAAGTTTGAACGATCCAAGCGTTCTTGAGCTTTAAAGCTAATAATTCCTTAAGCAAAGGCTTTTGTTCACTAAAGTGCCTCAACTTTATGGTAGTACTCTGGCTCATAGATGAGAGACACTTGCAGCACAAAATTCTCGACCGAGGTGATAGATGGGAGACTGATAGGCCGCAAGTATACAATTCTATCGCGTAGTAAAAATATCAATCTCACATAGACTTATGTGATTACCAATATTATTTTCAGTGGTGATTAACTAAAAGAAATGATTTTTAGTAGAAGAAGTGATTGTTTAATTTAACTTTATTAATAAAAGCATCTTAGGATTGTGGTTTCATCACAATGATATAATGAACTCACAACCCCTCATCCATTCCCTATTTTATATAAAATTTTATTTCTAAGGATAAGACATTTAATGGTAACTCAAGTTTCTTTTCGGAATACAAGAGTAACCAATAATCAAAACCTATTTTCATGGTTGATTATTGCCAAGACCCCTTAAGTACAAGCCTCTTTTATCCCAAAGGTCCAAAAACTATTTTCATGTTTTGTTTCCCTTGTTTAATCCCATAGTTCTGATATCAATACTTCTCCTTTCGGTACTTCGTTTGATATTTGGAATAAAACTTCGAAAATGATGGGATTAAATTAGAATATAATTTTAATAAAATAGAGTTTAGACTTGGGATTGTTTATGGGTCTATCATTGGATTAGTCCCACAATCCCAAGACAGTCTACTCACTCATGATCATAGTAGACAAAAACTTAGAAGAAGAAGAAGACATAATTTATAAATGACGGAATTGTAAATTGCGGAATTGTAAATGACTGAATGTAAATGACTTGGAAATGTAAATGAAAGCGATAAAGTGCAGAAAATAAATTGCGGAATTGTAAAAACAGAATTGTAAAGTGCAATTAAAAATTAAAAGCGTAAAGTAAAAGCGTAAGAACTTAAAAGAAAAATATAACTTGCATAAAGAACTTAGAAATCACTTTGAAGAGTGTTTGCAATGACAAAGGATATGCCTAGACACACAGAATTTCGTGTCTTATAGCATAGGAAGGGAACAAATCAGTCAAGACAATTTGCAAGCCATAAAGAGACAAATTGTAACGGTTTTGGCAAAACAGGGCAGCACAGATCGTGCCAGATTTCAGCACGGACCGTGCCACTTGCGGGTTGGCACTGCATCAATTTTCTCCTTTTGTAATTTTCAGCTTTTTGTTTCTCTTTTTGACTTGGGACTTTGTCTTTGATCTTTTTAAGCTCAAATACTTTGTTTACCTCAAAGTTAGACCTGAAATAAAATTAAACCACTTGTAGTAAAATACCTCAATAATAGAACTAATTGCTACACAAACTCAATGAAAATAAACACTAAAAAGACTCTAAAATTGAGACTTATCAAAGACACGTGGTTCTATGGTTGTTTATTTTAGAGGCCTTGTTGGGCATTCTATTATTGTCCTTATTACCAAGGGTTTTGGTCTAGTCCCCCCTTGTGCCTTTTATATCTCTATTTATTTTATTAATAAATTCGGGCTGACTGCCTGTTTGATTAAAAAATAAAAAGACACGTGGTTTGTTTTTTTTCGCGCTGAAATTCGGTATTTAAAGAGTTATGTGAAGGAAGACTAACATTGGTACATATCCGGATACAAGTGACCGGGAATTTAACGATTTTTTTGGGACCATGTTCCAAATATTAACACGTTTAGAGGGACTAAGATCATATTTAAGCTTTCATTAAACTAGCATCTTGACCCGTGCGATACAGAGGTAAAAACTCTAGTTAATATAGAATTATTTTTGCGTAAAATATTTTTCTTAAATTGCAACATGAAAAAGCCTTGTTTAAATTGAAGGTAACTATGAATAAAAAAAAAGTGTGGAATATTAAAAAAGGTAATTATGAACTTAAAAACTAAAATAGAGTGTGTATAGATATAATCTAGACAAATTGTTCCATACACATAATCCATAGTAACGGTATTGGTTTATAAAATATATAGTCTAATATCTATGAGTAAAAATTAAATTATAACTATAAATTAAATAAGAAGATTTTAAAATTGCTATCCATATATAGATACTAAGAAGAAAGGAATTCAATAAATGAATTGGAAGTGACCGGACTAAATGAATTTGATAAATATTTCGAGTTTAGAAAGATAAGGAGAATAAGTATAAAAATAAATTATTTTTTTTAAAGAGTCAGAAAAATATGGTCCTAAAAAATATGTCGGGAAGGAGTATAAAAAGAAATTGATTTTTTAAAGTGGTTGAATCACTAAAAAGGTGAGTTGCACGGGTCTGTGTCACAAAATTAATTTTTTTTTCACCAAACTAGTTATTTTGGAATGAATTTTGAGTATTTGAACAGTTAAAATTTGTCTGAACGCTAAAATACCCCAAAACACACTGCTAACATCACACTTTACGTATTTGTCGCGAAATTATTATTTGTTTCAACAAATCATTTATTGAGGAATGGAGTTTGATTATTTGAACGGTTAAAAAAAATTGAACCGAAAAGTACCCCAAAACGCTTTGCTTAACATCACACTTTATGTAATTTGTCACGAAATTATATTTTTTTTTCAACCAAATCGGCTATTGAGGCATAAACTTTGCATATTTGAATAGTTGAATTTTTTTGCGAACCCTAAAACATCCGAAAACACACTACTTAGCCTCGCACTTTACATATTTTGTCATGAAATTATTTTTTTCCACCAAAACCGGTTACTAAGGAACAAACTTTGCATATTTTAACAGTTAAGTTTTTCTTCGATCGATAAAGTACCCTGCTTAACATTGCACTTTATGTATTTTATTACAAAACTACTATTTTCTTTCTACAAACCGGTTATTAAGGAACGAACTTTGCGTATTTGAACAGTTCAAATTTTTTTGAACCCTAAAGTACCCCAGAACACACTGCTTAGCATCATGCTTAAAACATGGAAACAAAAAAAAATGAAAGTATACCCCAAAACACACTGCTTAGTGTCACACTTTACGCATTTTGGCATGAAATTAATTTTTAGTTTGAGAAACGAATTTCATGTATTTGTACATCTAATTTTTTTTAAAATTCTAAAGTACCCCAAAAGCCGTTGTTTAGCATCACACTTTCCATATTTTGTTACAAAATCAATTATTTTTAATAAAATTGGTTATCGAGGAACAAACTTTGCATATTTGAATAGTTAAATTTTTTTTTGGACTCTAAAGTACCCCAAAACACAGTGTCTAGCATCACACTTTACGTAATCTATGACAAAATTAATTTTTATCATCATTAATTTATAGATCTAATTTTTTTATAAATAAAAATATGAAAAAAGAGAGGGGGAAGGGGGTAGGGGGTGGTGGTGGGATTTTTGGAGGGAAGGTGGAGTAGGAGACTCCCTAAGATTTATATTCTTAAGATAGGCTTAAATGTAATTTTTGTCCATTGCACCCAAAAAAAATGTAATTTTTGTCCATACAAATATCAAGTGCTTCGAATTTAATTCCTACAAAAAGTTTGTTATCAATAACTCCATATATTTTCGATGTTTTTTCTTTTTTTTTGATTCGGGACATTTGCGGGTTACCCACGGAATGATCCCAACACTTTCAATGAAGGACTAATCTCTGTTCGTGCCGCGGCCCATTGAAAGCACTGGCCAAGGATTGTTTGTCACCGCAGGGAGTCGAACACGGGAGCAAACCGTGACGACCCCCCAAGTGTCTCATCTGGGCCAGATGATCAGCCAATCACTTTGGTTCGATGTTTTCTCTTTGGTTCCTCTTTGTCCATCTCCATTTGTTGCGATCTTTAACAAAAAAGGAAACAAATCTTCGTTAGAACATTTTTTTGGTATGTAATATACACAACTGTATGGTCTTAGGTTCGAACTCGAAGCATGATGTTCAGCCTAACAATTTCAACATTTACCTGATCAGCTAGACCTTACGGATCTTCATTAGAACATTTACTTATAATATTATAATTAACAGTTCGTATTATTTTATTAATTACAATGTGTTATATTTAATTACAAATCACAATAAATTATGTAATTATGCCATAATATGAACCATAAATTAAAATTTAATGATTGTAAATAAATGTTCTTATTTCTCAGTATAATCAAATGTTCGCACTTAGTATATTTATTTAGAGATATTTATTAATTTTATTTGTCCATGAATAAAACATTGTGTCAGGATTCAAATGATTACAAAAATTTAGAAGACCACATTACAAATAATTTGTGGAATATATATGTCTCTCATTTATTTTATTGAATGAATTATGGAACCTTACTAGTAATTCATTCAATAATAGAGAGAGTGGTTGATTGGTTGGTGTAGTACTCACTCACTCTCTCTCTGTCGGTCTCTTAATAATGTCCGACAACACATGCATGGCTCCTTCACAAAAATTAAAAATTGTACCGACAGATAAATTACTAAATAATTAGGTCCAGGGGCGATTTTAGGGCCCAGCTAGCCCGGGCACGCGCCCGGGCTCAACTTCTACTTTGTTTGTAAAGCCCCCAACCCAATAGCTGATTTTTAATCATAACCAGGGGCAAAAATAGTAAAACAGTGGGTGTGAAATAAAAAAAGAATGGTCCAGCCCAATGTAAAAAAAAGTAAAACCCAAAAATTAAATGAAACCCAAAAGCCCAATATATATAAAAAACTAAATAAAATAAACAAAGTAATTAAGCAAACACAACACATTCCTCTCTTTTCTCACGACAAACAGAACCCCACCCCCCCCCCCCAATTTCCTCTCTTCTCTCACGACACTCTCCCTCTCCTTTTCTTCTTCTTTTCACTTCAAGTAGTCCAATCCAAGCTTAAATCATTTACATTTGAGCTCTATTTTAAGGAAAACCAACTCATTCCTCTCTTTGGGTAGTATTTTGGAGTTAGGGTTTTTGCTCTAAAAAGAGGGAAAAGTACCCACACATTCAATGTTACTCTTTGAAGTTATTTGAGGTATATTCCCAATCCCTACTCTTTATTCCAAATAAATTATTGAGACATTAGTTTGTGTAGAATTGTTGATTCTTTTTTAGTTTGTGTAAATTATTGCGTTGGACTCTTTGAAGTTATTGAGACATTAATTTGTGTAGAATTGTTGATTCTTTTTTAGTTTCCTTATATGTTGATCATTATTTGTTTTTTACATAGTTTCTTTTTTTGGATCATAAAATTTGTTAGATGAGGAGGTTTTTGGTACCTAGAAGTTCTATTGAGAATGCGAATGTTGTGCAACCGGAAGCCGAAGTAGAAGAAACGCCCCCTAATGCGGCCAATGAGTTTATTCCAAATGACATTGTGCGTGATCCAGGATGTAGGAAACAAATTGATGAGTATGCTTCGGAGATTCAAGACCAAGTGAGGAGGGCGTATATATTGAAGGGTCCAACGCAACCAAATTTGACAAATTTCCCTCGTACTCAATTTGGGAAGTATTCAAGAGCATTTTGTAGTTCATGGTATAAGAGTTATACATGGATTGAATACAGTGAGTCCAAGGATGCAGCTTATTGTTTCTATTGCTTTCTCTTTAAGTCGCCCGGGAGGGCCGGGCACTTTGGGTATGAAGTCTTCAACAAAGACGGATTTAAAGATTGGAAGCATGCATCTAAAGGCTTTAAAGATCATATTGGTAAGCATGATAGTAAGCACAACTCATGTATGAAGCACTATGACGATTATAATAATCAAAGACAAAGTGTGACAAGTATCTTTGCTAGAGCAAGTAGGGAATCAGAAGAACTATATAAGATCCGTTTGACTTGTTCTGTAGATTGTACTAGATACCTCATAGCACAAGGCATTGCTTTCCGTGGCCATGATGAAAGCTCTACTTCTCTAAACAAGGGCAATTTTAGAGAGATGGTAGATTGGGTAAAATCTAGTAATGAAAAAGTGAGAGATGCTTTTGTCCGTGGTCCAAAAAATTGCACAATGCTTTCCTCTGACATTCAAAAGGAGCTTGCAACGTGTTGTGCCATTGAAGTTATGAAGGTGATTATGGAAGAGCTTTGCTGTTGCCGGTGTCGATAGCATCCGTTGAAAGAGCTTTTTCAGCAATGAAGATTATCAAGTCTAAATTACGCAACAAGATCAACGATGAGTGGTTCAATGACTTGATGATATGTTACACCGAGCGGGAGATATTCAAGTCACTTCAAGATGTTGATATTATGCGAACATTCACCCGAAAGAAGTCTCGGAAAGGGCATTTACCTCCTAATTTTATTTAGCACTCTATTGACAGGTTAGATTTCATCTCTCCTATTTAGCACACTTTATGATTATGTATATATTATGTCATATGTAAATTGGCGGGAAATTTTCTTGCCCAGACTCTAGAAAAATCCTGACTTCGTCACTGATTAGGTCACATGGTACCCACATGGATTAGTCATCGTTTAAACGTGCGTACCCAGACTGTCAATTTGTTGTAAAGAAATGTCCATAAATTAATTAGTCCTTTAAAACAAAATACTATTTTTGTTGATTAAGTGGTTTTTATTAGGAATGAATCCTTTTTTATTCATTCATTCAGGGTTACGTACTGGGAAATCCCCTAACTACAGAAAATGATGAAAATTATATAATACCATTTAATCGTGCTATGGGACTAATTTCTGATGAACTCTACAAGGTAATTAATTATTACGAATTAATAATAATAATAATAATAATAATAATAATAATAATAATAATAATAATAATAATAATAATAATAATACTTGGATGGCTTAGATTCATATCCACAATACAAAAGTCCATTCATGACTCTCATACATGGATGGCTTAGATTCACTCTACCGATCCAACGGCCCATCACGGACGCAATTCCCTATAAATACTGGCACTTATTGCCATAAAGAGGTAGATTCTCATTCCTAGCTAAATCACTCATCTATTCTCAATACTGACTTGAGCGTCGGAGTGGCTTCGCAGGTACCCCTCCCGGGCTCGCACTAACCTCCGGCCAGACAGCAGGTGACCTACCAACTACAGTCCACCCAACACTGCAAGGTACATAACACTTTGTCTAAGAGACATGTAATCCTACAGAAAGGTAAGCCATTTAAGTTATAATTAACAAATTTATTATAGTTATAAAGTTTGTAGATTTTAAAAATTGAGATACAGAGAAACTGATGTTAACTTTGTGTAACAAATACAAACTATTGCAAAATTGATAAATCTCCTACTTGGAACAGGTCATGTCTTTTTTTTTGATAAGTAACAAACCATATCTATTTCATAAGCTATTCCATTTAGGGCTGTTTATGGTTCAGTTCACAAGGAAAATTGCACCGAACTGAACCGAACTGTTTAAACAGTTCGACCAAACCGAACTGTATTTGCAGTTTGCCTGAATTGAACCGAACTGTTTTAATAGTTCGGTTCGGCAATTCGAACCGAACTGTTTAATTTCTGAACTATTTGTTTCAAATTGTTGAGCCCGAACCTTGCAAACTATTAAGGCCGAACTGCCTGAACTATTATCCTAACTACCCTAACTGTTTTTTAAAATAAATACAAGGCTTCTTACTAGTATCTTGAACAAGGCTTCAGTTAGGTACGTGCACAGTAGATGTTACAAAAGATTTCTTTTCTCGTGACCTGCCAGCTCTGGGCAGTGGCGGACCCACATAAAGCCAAGGGGGTTCAGTTGAACCCCCTGAAAAAAAAATTGCACTTACCACCCTATATAAATAACCCAAATCCCAACTGAACCCCCTGAAAAAAAAATTGCACTTACCACCCTATATAAATAACCCAAATCCCCTGAAATTTTGTTTTTGAACCCCCTCATAAAATCAAAGGTATCCATGAAGGGTAGAATTGCTTCACAGAATAAGGGAAGAAATGGAATGATTGAATGATTGTTTGTGAAGATTTCATTCGATGATTAGGGATTACAACAGTACTAGTTTATGTAGCAAACACTAGGGTGCATCATGCACTACAATCCGAATCTAAACAGAGAACCAAAAGAGGAAAAAAATCTACAAATCGTATCTAGGGTAAATCTAATGCATAACTGAAATGAGAGAGAAGAAGCTTTACTGTGAGTGCTGCTTCACGATATTTGTTGAGTGGTGGTGATATTTTCTCTACTCTTGCCCTTGGTTCTCTCTTAGGTGTAGCTGACAATTTTCTTCCTTGTTGTCCATGTCACCAAGTGACTCAGCATTCACTGATGTTGATTCAGCATTTGTTGACTTCAATAGTCCCCCACAAGCATGGCCATGGTAGATGTTGATCATGCCAAGCTTGGAGATGAAAGGATTGAAAGTAGTAAGAGGCAAAGCTTTGGTGAAGAAGTCTGCTAGCTGACTTTTAGATGATACTGACCGTAATTTCACCAACCCTTCTTGAAGCTTCTCTCTAGCAAAGTGACAATCTATCTCAAGATGTTTTGTCCTTTCATGGAAAACTGGATTTGAGGCTATGTGAATAGCACTCTGGTTATCACAATACAAAGTTGGAGTCCTTTCACATTTGACACCAAGATCAACAAGTAAGTACAATAGCCACTGCAGCTCACATGTTGCAGTAGAAAGTGCTCTGTATTCTGCCTCTGATGAGGATCTAGAAACTGTTTGCTGTTTCTTTGTTCTCCATGAGACCAAAGATGATCCAATAAAGAAACAGTATCCTGTGACAGATTTTCTGGTGTCCAAGCAATTGGCCCAATCAGCATTTGAGAAGCCTGATAACTGAAGAATGGAGTCTCTCTGAAATAACAGTCCTCTTCCAGGATTCCCTTTCAAGTATCTTAATACTCTGCAAGCAGCAGTGTAGTGTGTCACGGTTGGGGAACTTACATATTGACTCAGCTATTGAACAGAGAATGTGATGTCAGGTCTTGTGTTGGTGAGACAGCAATCTCCCAATCAATCTCCTATAAGAGCTTACATCTTTGTATGGCTCAGCAGTATCCCGGTGAATCTTCACATTTGGATCCATTGGAGTTGAAATTGGCTTTGAGCCCAAATAACCAGTTTCATGAAGAATATCTAAGCAATATTTCCTCTGGCAGATTGAAATACCAGTTCTGGAATGAGATACTTCAAGCCCCAGAAAATAATTTAAAACCCCTAGATCCTTGATTCTGAAGGCATTATCAAGGACCTGTTTTATTCTTGCAAACTCTGCCATACAATTGCCAGCCAGAATTATGTCATCAACATAGATGAGCAAAGCAGTAAATTCCTCACCCTTGTGCATAGTAAACAGGGAATGATCAGATGGAGATTACTTGTATCCCTCATTAACCAACAACTGTGTAAGTTTTTCATACCATTTTCTACTAGCTTGCTTTAGACCATACAAAGACTTCCTCAACTTACAAACTTGGTTGTCCTTGGCACATTTGACCCCCTTTGGAACCTCCATGTACACATCTTCATCTAGGTCCCCATGCAAAAATGCATTATTGACATCAAGTTGGTGTAGAAACCATCTTTTCATAGATGCAACAGCCAACAGAGCCCTAACAGTAGTAAGTTTTGCTACTGGACTGAAAGTGTCAAAAAAAATCAAGTCCTTCTACTTGATTGTAACCTTTGGCAACTAGTCTTGCCTTAAATCTTTCTATAGAGCCATCTGCCTTGTGCTTAATTTTGTAAACCCACTTACTTCCAATAGGTTTGATATTGAGTGGTAAATCAACCAAGTCCCAAGTACCATTCTTTTCTAAAGCTTCCAACTCATTACTCATGGCTTGTACCCAAGAGGTGTCTTTACAAGCCTCTTCATAAGACTGAGGTTCTATGACAATGTTTAGAAAAGCAGAGAATATTTGTTGTGCATGTGATAAATTAGACATAGAATGAAACTGTTCAATAGGATAAGATATACCTGAGGATGATGATGCCTTGGATGGTGATGTTGAGAGACTATATACATAATCAGATAGATATGCAGCTCGTTGTCTTTCTCTGCTTGATGTTCTTGGCACAGTCACTGCTTCTGCAGGTTCTGTGACTGGCTCAACAGTGTCATTTTGCTGGGCAATGACCTCACTTGGTTCACTTGGCTCACTGGCAGTAGGACTGTGGATAAAATAATGCCACTGGGAAATGGGTTGAGTTCCTCTATAAGGCAAAACAATCTCATGGTAAGTGGTGTTCCTAGATATGTATATCTCTCTATTGTTCAAATCCAATAGTATGGCTCTCTCAGGGATAAGGAACTCAGCCATTGTCAGTCCTAATTGTTTTTACTTTGGTTTCATATTGGTTCTCAATCATGTTTATGAAGGTTCTTACAGAGTTACTAGCTTCAGCTTTAGATTTAAGTAAGGTAAGCCAAGTGTACCTACTATAATCATCAACAGCGGTTAAGAAATATCTAGGGCCATGAATGGAAGTAGTTGACACAGGACCACAAATGTCTAAATGTATTATTTCATAAGATTTAGTAGCCCTGCTAGCACTTAGGTTATAAGGAAGCCTTTTGTGCCTAGCATAGTGGCATACATCACATATTGAACCTTCATCAGGTTTTACGAAAGGGAAATCACTATTCATAAGCTTCATTCTACTAGGGGATAAATGTCCTAGTCTAAAATGCCATAAGGCAGAGTCTGGAAGTCTCTCAGCGCTTCCTTCTTCAACAATAGCTCCATTCACCTTCTTAGTCTCTATCTCTAGGTATATAAGTCCCTCAAACCTCACACCCGAACCAATCATCCCATTGGTCTTCAAATCATGTATTTCACATTTTGGGCCACAAAAATCAACTCTAATGTTGGCTATAAGAAATTTGGGAACTGACAGAAGATTAAGGGTAAATCCAGGAACACATAAGACATTATGAATTTTAAATGAAGGACTAAAAACAATAGTTCCAGCATATTTAGCCATAACAAAGTTGCCATTAGGAAGTCTTATATTTACTGGTTTTATGGCAACATAACTCTCAAAGTGTTTGAGTGAGCAACAAATATGATCAGTGGCCCCTGACTCAATTATCCAAGACCCTAGATGACTAGAATTCAAAGAGAAAGCAAGTGGAAATATACCTGTATGTGGGTCAACATAAGGGGAATAGTCAATTTTGGTTACCATATTTGCCTTGCTAGTAGCAGCAGGCTGAGTGATCTTGCTCTCCTGGATGAGATTGAGCAGCTTCTCATACTGTTCTTGAGATATTCCAAATCTGCTCTCTTCCTTTTCTTTTGACTCGGCACTTGCAGAGTTAGCAGCAGATGAAGCATTCTTCCCCCAATGTGGAGGGAAGCCATGTTTCTTGTAACATACATCAATAGTGTGGCCAGTCTTCCCACAATGGGTACACACCTTGCCCTTGTTGCTGTAGTTTCCAGAGTAGCCACCTTTTCCCTTTCCTTGACCCTTTTTCATATCAACATTGATGCTTCCAACCATCAAATTGCCCTCATCAGTCCCTATGAGTTGCCTTTCATGTTGTATAACCATGGAAAAAATTCTGTTGATGTTTGGCAGAGGATCCACTAACAGTATTTGAGACTTTACCATAGCAAAATTCTCATTGAGTCCAGTTAGAAACCTGATTGTTTTATTAAGACTGTGGTGTTTATGAGCGAGGCTCATCCCCGATGCACACACACATTTTCTAGGGCATCCACAGCTTGGCTCTGGCATGTATGCCTCCAATTCCTCCCATAACACCTTCAACTCAGAGAAAAACTCAGTAACACTAAGGGATCCCTACTTCAGGGCATATATCTCACATTGCAGCTCAAAGATTCTAATCAGATCCCCTTGGGAAAAACGTTCCTTCAGCTCTTTCCATACATCTACAGCATTCTCAAGAACGACTATACTATGTCCTATAGATTCAGCTACTGACTTCATGATCCACGAATGTGCTAACATATTACACCTACTCCAAGCTTTATAACTAGGTTGAAAAGTTTCAGGTACCTCAATTGTGCCGTCGACGAAGTCGAATTTGTTCTTTCCACCCAAAGCCCTTCGCATTGATCTTGCCCAACTATGGTAATTTGCTCCTGTCACGCTCAACACTGGGGTAACAGAGACTGAGCTTGGTCTGTCACTTGGGTGCACATAATAGCACTCGCCACGTCAGCAGCTGGTGAAGCAGGTGGCGATGGTGGTGTGGCACCGGAACAACTAGCATTGTTGTTGCGAGCCATCTCTCGAGTGAGATTTGGGGAAAAAAGTAAATTAGGGCAAGGTAATCAGATCTTAAAGCTCTGATACCATCATAAAATCAAAGGTATCCATGAAGGGTAGAATTGCTTCACAGAATAAGGGAAGAAATGGAATGATTGAATGATTGTTTGTAAAGATTTCATTCGATGATTAGGGATTACAACAGTACTAGTTTATATAGCAAACACTAGAGTGCATCATGCACTACAATCCGAATTTAAACAGAGAATCAAAAGAGGAAAAAAAATCTACAAATCGTATCTAAGGTAAATCTAATGCATAACTGAAATGAGAGAGAAGAAGCTTTGCTGTGAGTGCTACTTCACGATATTTGTTGAGTGGTGGTGATATTTTCTCTACTCTTGCCCTTGGTTCTCTCTTAGGTGTAGCTGACAATTTTCTTCCTTATTGTCCATGTCACCAAGTGACTCAACATTCACTAATGTTGATTCAGCATTTGTTGACTTCAATACCCTCTGAAAATTTTAAATTGTACTAATAGACCAAGTTTTGCACCTATTTGACCCCGTCCTTAAAAAATTGACGCCCCTGACCCCAAGGTCCTGGGTCTGCCACTTCCTCCGGGAATGGTTACTTATTTATTGTTGATAGATACACGAGGACTTACTCAAATCGGATGACATTTAAAACCGTGAAGGTAAAACCCATATTACAACTTAAACTTTATTCAATTATTCATATCAATAGTCAGTTTAATTACTTCACCTCTGTTTTTATTTATGGGATTTAATTTCTTTTAGGGGGGGGGGGGGGGGGGGGGGGAGGACATGCGGCTCCAGAGTACAAACCTGAAGAATGTTTTGACATGTTCAGTAGGTGGATATCTAATAAGCAGCTGTAAGAATACTTAGCTGAGTCCAAGTGATTATGTGCTACAAGAATAATGATTTTATCATAACAAGAGCAAGTTCCCTGGGTGATTAAAATGTGTCATTTTTTTTCTCATTTTTGATAACAGAAAGGACCTACGGATGATGAATAATGAAATTTGATTTGTTTGGTATTGAAAAGAATAATTTGTGTGAATACGTACAATTTATTAGTAATCATCTGTTCAAAACATTTTTATTAGTAATCATTATTACAATCATTATGACTTCTGTCTGCACTCTACAATCTATCTAGTATAAATTTATAAATTTATACATTTTAACCTCCATTAAAATTACCTATTAGAACATTTGGCAAAAGTGATACTTCACATTATTGAGAGTAAAATTGTAACTTAACCTCTAAAAGACAAAAATACAAAATATAACAATTTTTTGCTTTTTGCTTTTATGTTTTTTCATTTTTCCTCTCCCTCTCCCTTTTTTTTTCTTTTTCTTTATCTTCTTTCTCTATTTACACCCTTCTCCTATTCTTTGGAATTAATTTTTATGGGTTTTTTTTCATGCAGATTTAAATTTATTAATTTTTCCTCATTTCATCAAAACACTCAATATTAAAATCTCTATTTTACCAATATCTCTTTGTTTTATGACTTTTATTAATAATTTTGCTTTCATGAATGTTTTTATTTTTTAATAAATGAACATTTTTCTTTGGAGTCTTGACAAGAAAATGTTAGGGCCCGTTTGGGGTGGTTGTGAGTTTTTGGTTTTGAAAGTCAATTTAAAAACCAAAACATGTTTGGGTAAAAAGGTGCTAAATAGGTTTTTTCTTTATTTTCGAAACAGTTTTCCATCAAAACATAAAACAAAACAAAAAGAGGTTTTCTAATTTCAGTTTTAGTTGTTGTCAAATTAATTGTTTTCAAAATATGTTTTAAAAACTAAAAAACTGAAAACTTGTTTGGTATATATACTTGTTTTCATTATTCTTTTTTAATATGTTTATTTTAATTTGAATATAGTTAGAAATATTTTTAATGTAATATTTATTATATTAAATAATAATAATAACAAAATAAGAAGTACAAAATACATTTTTAGTTTGATTTCACTTTTAGTCTTCGATATCACAAATATGTAAGCTATTTCACTATCGCTTTGAACCGCTCAAGCCCGGCTGAAACTGCACTGATATGGAGATTGATTGTGGTCATGGTTTAACTGGTTGAGCCGTTCGATTAGTTCACATTTTTAAAACACCAATGAAAAGCTCAAATCCAAAAATTTCACCATAATGTTATGTGTTGAGCTCACAATGTGGAGAGAAAAGAGAGAGAATTGTGAAGGAAATTTTTATTCATTGTAAACTGAAGACACCAAAGGTGCATTTACAGGTTATATACAAAGATGATAATCAGCTAACTAACTATCAATCATCTAACTAACTATTAACTTATCAAACAAAGATAGTTACAACTATGGTTAGCTAATTCTAACTATAGTTAAATAAAATTAACTATTTACATCATGTAATATTATGGGAGTACTAAAATGGCTCTAAGGGAAAAACAACCTTCAAATTCGACAAATGTTACAAATGCTGAGTTTTCATAGAAATGGTTTTTGAGTACATGAATGTAAAATGGAAGGGGTAATAATCATGTGTGAAGTCTTATACTACATCAAACATTATGATAAAAACAACTACTTTACATTTTACATCCATTTTCCCGATTTTTTAGCATCTAAAGCCTATTGCTGGCATTCATCTTCTCTGATGCCATCAACCATTAGTTTCTTCTTCTCTTTCGCTGAAAGTTGGATTTGTGTCCTTCTCTAATGCCATCAACCTCTGTCCCCAAACTTTTAGTAAAGAAAGAAACACCTAATAACCCAATAAATAAAACAAATCAAATTCCTTGGACAAAAAAATCTGTGCTCTCTGGCAACAGGAATGACTACATAAAGATACTTTATTTATGATCCAAAGTAAGGATATGAAGTGACCGTTTTCTCTAATGGAGGGCTGCTTTGGAGATCAACACCCTGCAGCGCTGTCCAAACCATATTTTAAGTTTTGATCCCATTAGGAACAAATAAATAACAAGTTCATCACGATTCCCATCAGATATAGAATTTTAACAAAAATGGTACTCATAGAAGGATTATGCTAAACAAATATCAATCATAATTATTACAAGTTCATCATGATTCACACCAAATTTTTTGCATGCTCCAAAATTTGGATAAAATAATTTCATAATTCCAAGAATCAAATAAATACCGATATCAACATTGGTCATATTACTTTCAAACCCTTCAGTCCTTCACCCCTCAACCCTCAACCCTTGAAGCAAAGTGATCAAACGATTTAATTTAACAATTAATATATATCGTCGTGTAGAAATTTTCTTACAACGTCAGTCAATCACGAAACAACACATCATAAAAAATGTTTGACTTTATCCCACCTACCTTAAAAAGTTTTACAGCGATGGTGTATACCAATTAAACATATTTTGTTCTTCTAATTTCGTAATTTCCTTGTGATTTTTGCATTACACTTTTGGTTGGTAAAAATCATGGATTATGCAATTTTATTTCCTTATTTTTCCAAAATTCAATATTTTGAGGACCAACAAGTGCAAATAATATATGATTTTGAGGAAAAAATTGCAAAGTTAAGAAAAATGGGGACAAAAATTGTCAAAGTAAAATAAAAATACTAAAATCACCAGGTTAACAAAAATATCATATTTATTTGTGATAATAATAGACTTTTTTTGATCAAATGAGACTAATTAAACTAATGGACTTGTTATTGTTCTTTTATCTCGTTAGACAAATAAAGTTAGTTGCAGTAGCTAAATAACATATTATTGGGGTAGCTAAATTTAAAATATACCTAATTATCCAAATACATATATTATTTTTGATTAGCCAAAACTATCTCATAGTTACACTACTAATCGCTCTTGGAGCTGCAATAAGAAAGAGTAGCTTGGAATGAAAACAGAAAAGTAGTAGCAGGATGTGCAAAAAAATAAAACTAGGAGTGTCAAAATATATTTTTCATAGGGGTATTGGTGTAAATTTTTAAATTTGAGGGTGTGCAGAAATTTTTAAATTTTAGGGTGTGCAGCTGACCTATATGTAGGTCCGCCCATGATTCCCGTGGAATAAAAACAATCATTACTAATTATAGACTAATTTTTTTTATAAACAAATATATATATATATATATATATATATATATGGGGTGCAAACGGGCACCCAAACCGTTACAAATACAAGGGGCCTCATTAAAACCTCCATGGGCCAAAACCCTATGAGAAAAAGACCCAATGAGGAAAAAGAGTACCCCAGGAAGAATGAGACTAACAGCCAGTTATATCGAGTTCATACAATCAAAAGGATTAACCCACCAATCAGAGATCTTAAGAGTAGAATTGCGACCTTCTAGGCTTATAAACCAAGTCCATGTTATTGACTTAACATGGTTAACAACCACTTGCGGATTACAAACTTAACCTCTGAAAAGAATATGGTTTCGATGTAACCATATACACCAAGTAACAGCCATCCAAAGCAAATACTTCAATCTACACGCCTTCTTCGATTCCAAATGCAATCCATGAGCTCGAAAATGTTCGACCCCTACTAGAGTATCTGAAATCGCCAAACCCGACCAATTCTGAATAGCATGCCAAACTATCCCAGAACACCTGCATAAAAAAATAGATGTGAAATCGACTCATCCTGCTCATAACAAAAGGGACAGCAAACCCCGTGTAGGTTATTGATAATGCCCTTAGAAATAACAGAATTTCGGGTTGGGCGTTTCCCCAACAATAATCTCCAGCCAAAAACTCCCATCTTAGTGGGAATAGATAACTGCAACATATCAACAAGAGCACTCTGAATATCGCTATCCAACCTAACCTGCTGCGTCAAATTTAACAACAACACATAACAAGATTTAATAGAAAAAGAATGAAGGTTTTCAAGCCTCCACCGCCAATGATCTTGCTCTGATTCTTCAGGATGAAACGGAATAAGAGTGGCCAACAGAAAATCCTAAACATCCCTCTCCTCCACCAACAACTCAAGACTCCACTCAAGATTCCAATGCCAAATATTGTCACGCCAAAACTCGTGCTCCAAAATGCTACCCTGTTTATGCTTAGCCACTTCAAACAGGCTAGGAAATAAATCCTTAAAAGTGTCATTGCTGGCCCACTTGTGACCCCAAAAAGAAATCAGATTCCCCTTCCCCACCATTGGCCTAAGCGCAGAAACAAATGCTCCCTGCCAAGAAGGATTACGACCTTCCAAAATTAATAAGTCCCTCCACCATAAAGAATCCTTGGTACCTCCTCTGGGCACCAGAGTCCCTGTGAAAATATGCCTCAAGTCCCCATATCGATGATTGAGAAGCGGCCACTAGCCTGCACTATTATCTTTGATGGATCTCCACTTCCACTTGCACAGAAGAGCCAAATTGAAGGCTTCCAAATTCTTCACCCCCAAACCACCATCCTTCTTTGGTCTGCAAACTTTGTCCCACGACATCCAATAAACAAGCTCTCTCTAGTACCCCCCCCCCCCAACAGAAAGTCCCTCTAAATCTTAACAAGCTCCTGAATAACAATCTTGGGAGCTTTGAAAAAAGAGAACATATAAAGCGGATTACTATTGAGAACCGAGTTAATGAGAGTTACTCTACCCCCGATAGACAATAAACGCCCACTCCACGATGAAATCATCTTTCTCACCTTATCAATAATCGAAACCCATGTATATCTTCTTCTAGGATTGGCTCCCACAGGAATACCCAAAAATTAAAAGGAATGTTAGCAGAGTTGAACGACAAAAAAGTTGCAGCCGCCTCCAAAAACTCGCCATTTAAGTTCATGTCATAAATACAACTCTTATGAAAGTTCACCTTCAACCCCGAGACCAGTTCAAAGATTCTGAAAATAGATTTAATACACCATAACTTGTCCTAGGTGCCCTTACCGATCAAAATAGTGTCGTCTGCGAACCGGACAATCGAAAAGCTGAGACTATTACGAACCTGAAACTCAGAAAAGCACCATTCACTCACAGCTTTCTGAACCATTCCGGTTAAACCCTCGCCAGCAATGAGAAAAAGGAAAGGAGATAAAGGATCTTCTTGCTTAAGACCCCTTTAAATCATAAAATCCTTAGTTGGGCTTCCGTTGACAAGAACAGACATCGAAGAACTGTAAAGACAAGATTTAATCCAATTTACCCACTTCGACCCAAAACCCATCTGACCCATCATGTACTCAAGAAAGCCCCAAGAAATAGAATCACAAGCCTTTTCAAAATCAACTTTAAACACCATACACTCACCTTTTATTCGTTTTGCCAAATCCACCAATTCATTAACAACCAAAACCCCATCCAAAATCTGCCAATCCGAAATAAAAGCCGATTGACAAGGAGAAATAATCCTAGAAAAATCTTTTTCAATCTACTAGCTAACACTTTAGCCAAAATTTTATAGATACATCCGATGAGACAAACCGGGCGATAATCCTTAAGCTCTTGAGGATTCTCCTTCTTGTGAATGAGAGCAAGAAACGAAGCAGAAATGGCTTTGGGCATCACAGCATTAGCATGAAACTCACCTATGAAGCCCAAGATGTCCTCCTTCACCACATCCCAGCAATTTTTAATGAAATTAAGGTTAAAACCATCAGGCCCTGGGCTTTTATTCCCACCACAACCCCACGCTTCTTCTCTAACCTCCTCCTCCGTGAAAGGAGCAATGAGAAGACCATACTCATCCTCGTTGATCTTACCAAACTCACCACCCCCGAGAATTGGTCTTTGAAAATGCTCGTCAACATAACTAGCTTCAAAAAATCTTTTCACTTCCTGCTTAACTTTCTCCACCTCCTCCAACTTCCTCACATCCCTATCCAAAGAAACAATCTGATTAGCTCTATTACGATTTTTTATGCAAGCATGAAAAAACTTAGAACTATGATCCCCTTCTCTTATCCAGTTGGCTCTAGATTTTTGTTTGATCATACTCTCTTTGATATGAATCTGCTTCCAAAAAGACGAAGATACCTCCTTCAACTTAGCCATATCTTCCAACCCACCCCCCTCTGCAATAGCCTGATCAAGCTCATTCATATCATAAACAAAATTACTAATACTAAGATTCATCTGACCGAACACCTCTTTATTTCAAACCTTGAGCTTATCTTTCAACAATTTGAGTTTCTCTTTTATAACATACCCCTTTTTGCCCCTTACTGGAAACCCTTTCCACCACTCCTCTACTAAACCTTTGAATCATACAGTTAGTCACACATCTTTCAAAAATACTAGTCACTACCAAAACAAGATCATCACTATAGATTAACCTAAGGTAGCCACAGTACATGGAGATCAAGAGAAAACACAACAAATTGGTTGCTGGCATTCATCTTCTCTGATGCCATCAACCATTAGTTTCTTCTTCTCTTTCGCTGAAAGTTGGATTTGTGTCCTTCTCTAATGCCATCAACCTCTGTCCCCAAACTTTTAGTAAAGAAAGAAACACCTAATGACCCAATAAATAAAACAAATCAAATCCTTGGACAAAAAAATCTATGCTCTCTGGCAACAGGAATGACTACATAAAGATACTTTATTTATGATCCAAAGTAAGGATATGAAGTGACCGTTTTCTCTAATGGAGGGCTGCTTTGGAGATCAACACCCTGCAGCGCTGTCCAAACCATATAAGTTTTGATCCCATTAGGAACAAATAAATAACAAGTTCATCATGATTCCCATCAGATATAGAATTTTAACAAAAATGGTACTCAAAGAAAGATTATGCTAAACAAATATCAATCATAATTATATCAAGTTCATCATGATTCACACCAAATTTTGCATGCTCCAAAATTTGGATAAAATAATTTCATAATTCCAAGAATCAAATAAATACCGATATCAACATTGGTCATATTACTTTCAAACCCTTTAGTCCTTCACCCCTCAACCCTCGAAGCAAAATAATTATCACAAGACTGCTAAATAAGAAATTCCCGTCAGTGGCGTATCTAGGACTCTAGTCCAAAGTGATCAAACGATTTAATTTAACAATTAATATATATCGTCGTGTAGAAATTTTCTTACAACGTCATGTCAATCACGAAACAACACATCATAAAAAATGTTTGACTTTATTCCACCTACCTTAAAAAGTTTTACAGCGATGGTGTATACCAATTAAACATATTTTGTTCTTCTAATTTCGTAATTTCCTTGTGATTTTTGCATTACACTTTTTGTTGGTAAAAAACATGGATTGTGCAATTTTATTCCCTTATTTTTCCAAAATTCAATATTTTGAGGACCAACAAGTGCAAATAATATATGATTTTGAGGGAAAAATTGCGAAGTTAAGAAAAATGGGGACAAAAATTGTCAAAGTAAAATAAAAATACTAAAATCACCAGGTTAACAAAAATATCATATTTATTTGTGATAATAATAGACTTTTTTTGATCAAATGAGACTAATTAAACTAATGGACTTGTTATTGTTCTTTTATCTCGTTAGACAAATAAAGTTAGTTGCAGTAGCTAAATAACATATTATTGGGGTAGCTAAATTTAAAATATACCTAATTATCCAAATACATATATTATTTTTGATTAGCCAAAACTATCTCATAGTTACACTACTAATCGCTCTTGGAGCTGCAATAAGAAAGAGTAGCTTGGAATGAAAACAGAAAAGTAGTAGCAGGATGTGCAAAAAAATAAAACTAGGAGTGTCAAAATATATTTTTCATAGGGGTATTGGTGTAAATTTTTAAATTTGAGGGTGTGCAGAAATTTTTAAATTTTAGGGTGTGCAGCTGACCTATATGTAGGTCCGCCCATGATTCCCGTGGAATAAAAACAATCATTACTAATTATAGACTAATTTTTTTTATAAACAAATATATATATATATATATATATATATATATATATATATATATATATATGGGGTGCAAACGGGCACCCAAACCGTTACAAATACAAGGGGCCTCATTAAAACCTCCATGGGCCAAAACCCTATGAGAAAAAGACCCAATGAGGAAAAAGAGTACCCCAGGAAGAATGAGACTAACAGCCAGTTATATCGAGTTCATACAATCAAAAGGATTAACCCACCAATCAGAGATCTTAAGAGTAGAATTGCGACCTTCTAGGCTTATAAACCAAGTCCATGTTATTGACTTAACATGGTTAACAACCACTTGCGGATTACAAACTTAACCTCTGAAAAGAATATGGTTTCGATGTAACCATATACACCAAGTAACAGCCATCCAAAGCAAATACTTCAATCTACACGCCTTCTTCGATTCCAAATGCAATCCATGAGCTCGAAAATGTTCGACCCCTACTAGAGTATCTGAAATCGCCAAACCCGACCAATTCTGAATAGCATGCCAAACTATCCCAGAACACCTGCATAAAAAAATAGATGTGAAATCGACTCATCCTGCTCATAACAAAAGGGACAGCAAACCCCGTGTAGGTTATTGATAATGCCCTTAGAAATAACAGAATTTCGGGTTGGGCGTTTCCCCAACAATAATCTCCAGCCAAAAACTCCCATCTTAGTGGGAATAGATAACTGCAACATATCAACAAGAGCACTCTGAATATCGCTATCCAACCTAACCTGCTGCGTCAAATTTAACAACAACACATAACAAGATTTAATAGAAAAAGAATGAAGGTTTTCAAGCCTCCACCGCCAATGATCTTGCTCTGATTCTTCAGGATGAAACGGAATAAGAGTGGCCAACAGAAAATCCTAAACATCCCTCTCCTCCACCAACAACTCAAGACTCCACTCAAGATTCCAATGCCAAATATTGTCACGCCAAAACTCGTGCTCCAAAATGCTACCCTGTTTATGCTTAGCCACTTCAAACAGGCTAGGAAATAAATCCTTAAAAGTGTCATTGCTGGCCCACTTGTGACCCCAAAAAGAAATCAGATTCCCCTTCCCCACCATTGGCCTAAGCGCAGAAACAAATGCTCCCTGCCAAGAAGGATTACGACCTTCCAAAATTAATAAGTCCCTCCACCATAAAGAATCCTTGGTACCTCCTCTGGGCACCAGAGTCCCTGTGAAAATATGCCTCAAGTCCCCATATCGATGATTGAGAAGCGGCCACTAGCCTGCACTATTATCTTTGATGGATCTCCACTTCCACTTGCACAGAAGAGCCAAATTGAAGGCTTCCAAATTCTTCACCCCCAAACCACCATCCTTCTTTGGTCTGCAAACTTTGTCCCACGACATCCAATAAACAAGCTCTCTCTAGTACCCCCCCCCCCCCCAACAGAAAGTCCCTCTAAATCTTAACAAGCTCCTGAATAACAATCTTGGGAGCTTTGAAAAAAGAGAACATATAAAGCGGATTACTATTGAGAACCGAGTTAATGAGAGTTACTCTACCCCCGATAGACAATAAACGCCCACTCCACAATGAAATCATCTTTCTCACCTTATCAATAATCGAAACCCATGTATATCTTCTTCTAGGATTGGCTCCCACAGGAATACCCAAAAATTAAAAGGAATGTTAGCAGAGTTGAACGACAAAAAAGTTGCAGCCGCCTCCAAAAACTCGCCATTTAAGTTCATGTCATAAATACAACTCTTATGAAAGTTCACCTTCAACCCCGAGACCAGCTCAAAGATTCTGAAAATAGATTTAATACACCATAACTTGTCCTAGGTGCCCTTACCGATCAAAATAGTGTCGTCTGCGAACCGGACAATCGAAAAGCTGAGACTATTACGAACCTGAAACTCAGAAAAGCACCATTCACTCACAGCTTTCTGAACCATTCCGGTTAAACCCTCGCCAGCAATGAGAAAAAGGAAAGGAGATAAAGGATCTTCTTGCTTAAGACCCCTTTGAATCATAAAATCCTTAGTTGGGCTTCCGTTGACAAGAACAGACATCGAAGAACTGTAAAGACAAGATTTAATCCAATTTACCCACTTCGACCCAAAACCCATCTGACCCATCATGTACTCAAGAAAGCCCCAAGAAATAGAATCACAAGCCTTTTCAAAATCAACTTTAAACACCATACACTCACCTTTTATTCGTTTTGCCAAATCCACCAATTCATTAACAACCAAAACCCCATCCAAAATCTGCCAATCCGAAATAAAAGCCGATTGACAAGGAGAAATAATCCTAGAAAAATCTTTTTCAATCTACTAGCTAACACTTTAGCCAAAATTTTATAGATACATCCGATGAGACAAACCGGGCGATAATCCTTAAGCTCTTGAGGATTCTCCTTCTTGTGAATGAGAGCAAGAAACGAAGCAGAAATGGCTTTGGGCATCACAGCATTAGCATGAAACTCACCTATGAAGCCCAAGATGTCCTCCTTCACCACATCCCAGCAATTTTTAATGAAATTAAGGTTAAAACCATCAGGCCCTGGGCTTTTATTCCCACCACAACCCCACGCTTCTTCTCTAACCTCCTCCTCCGTGAAAGGAGCAATGAGAAGACCATACTCATCCTCGTTGATCTTACCAAACTCACCACCCCCGAGAATTGGTCTTTGAAAATGCTCGTCAACATAACTAGCTTCAAAAAATCTTTTCACTTCCTGCTTAACTTTCTCCACCTCCTCCAACTTCCTCACATCCCTATCCAAAGAAACAATCTGATTAGCTCTATTACGATTTTTTATGCAAGCATGAAAAAACTTAGAACTATGATCCCCTTCTCTTATCCAGTTGGCTCTAGATTTTTGTTTGATCATACTCTCTTTGATATGAATCTGCTTCCAAAAAGACGAAGATACCTCCTTCAACTTAGCCATATCTTCCAACCCACCCCCCTCTGCAATAGCCTGATCAAGCTCATTCATATCATAAACAAAATTACTAATACTAAGATTCATCTGACCGAACACCTCTTTATTTCAAACCTTGAGCTTATCTTTCAACAATTTGAGTTTCTCTTTTATAACATACCCCTTTTTGCCCCTTACTGGAAACCCTTTCCACCACTCCTCTACTAAACCTTTGAATCATACAGTTAGTCACACATCTTTCAAAAATACTAGTCACTACCAAAACAAGATCATCACTATAGATTAACCTAAGGTAGCCACAGTACATGGAGATCAAGAGAAAACACAACAACTTTAACTTACCAGATGCTGCAGCCTATTAAGTCGACCCCTCTGATCTCGAGTCCTAAATCTGTCACCGGATGTAATCTCATTTTTCTCCTTCTTCTCATATTGTCAGTCAACTTGTATAATCTTCACCTTTTGCACCCTTCACTTTTATACAAATTTCGTTGTCAAATACTGATTTTCCAGTAAACTCCACTGAGTCAGGATTCTCGCAATTTACATAGAAAATTGCGATCTCCATTTCACCTAATATTAGATAGACACTTGGAGGGGTATCCCCCAATAATGAATTTGACTTATCAAAAAAAAAAGATAGACACTTGGAGTTAATGAAATTTAATGGCTGAGATTCGTTCTTTATAACATTTTATAATTAATTCTTGTAAAAAACAACTGAAAACCCTCTATCTCCATTTATTAGAATACTGTTAGAGTATACATTGTACTTTAATACTGTTAGAATACTTTCTTTACTTTCTTTATTATGACCATTGTGTCTTGGTTAGTTTGTTACAACCGTATGTGGTTAGTTAGAGCCTTTCCAGTGTATATATATTGTAATCTCTTCCATTTCTCAATTCAATGAAAATAGATTCAGTTTATTCTTTGACTGAATCCCTTTATGGTATCAGAGCAGATTAATTCTGCTCTGCGTGCCAATCATCCCCCCACAATCATCGAAGATCATCACCCATGGAGGTCATCGAGGAACACGAATCACCGCCGCATACGAAGAAGGATGACGATTCGAATAACAACCAAAACAACCAAAA
This sequence comes from Astragalus membranaceus, assembly GCA_039519185.1. NCBI lineage: Eukaryota > Viridiplantae > Streptophyta > Magnoliopsida > Fabales > Fabaceae > Astragalus > Astragalus membranaceus. The sequence goes on from CM076848.1 coordinate 13,537,093, forward strand.
CAACAATCCTGCCTCTTCTCTTACGAGCCCTTACTATCTGCATCCTGCAGAGAATCCAGGTGCCATTCTTGTCGCGCCTCCGATGAACGGCAACAACTACGACACTTGGAGTAAAAAGATGAAGAGAGCCTTACTCACAAAGAACAAGATCAAATTCATTAACGGGAAGATCACCGCGCCGGAGGAAGACGACGATCTATACGAAGCTTGGGAGCGCTGCAACGGCACGGTGGTTTCTTGGATAGCGGCTTCGCTGGCACCAGAGATAGCGCAAAGCGTCGAGAATGTTGAAGATGCTCGCGATCTGTGGAATGAATTGAAGACTCGTTTTTCAAAAGGAGATGCCTTTCGCATGTCCGATTTGATGCAAGAAATTCATTCCATCAAACAAGGTGAAAGAAGCATCAGCGCCTATTACACAGATCTCAAGGTCATTTGGGAAGATCTTGAAACCTTGAGACCTATTAGTGCCTGTGTTTGTGGAGTGATAGATGACAACACCAAGAAGCAGCGTGAAGCGGAGTATGTGATATGCTACCTGAAAGGATTGAATGATCAATACAATACGGTAAAGACACAAATCATGATGATGGAGCCCCTTCCCGGAATCAACAAGGTATTTTCTCTGACCTTGCAACAAGAGAGACAGTTGAATGGTAGCGCTGTTGGTGAGTCGACCAAGACAACATTGATAGCCAATACAGCTACCATTCAGGGTCATCAAGGCAGAGGAAATGGAAACTCTCGTGGTAGAGGGCGTGGAAGGTTTCCAGGAAGAACTCAAGGGAACAATTCCTCCAAGATATGTAGTCACTGTGGCAAACAAGGTCACACAGTGGAAGTCTGCTATTTCAAACATGGCTTTCCTCCTGGATTCAAGTTTCGGGACAAAGAAAATGCAACTAACAATGTCACTGGTGATGCGAACAATAGCCAAGAAGAAGCTACTTCAACTCAAACCAATGAATCATCAGTAAGTATTACACCTGAGATGTATCAAAAGCTGATGGCCATATTGAACAAGAATGGTGAAGCAGGAGTTAGCCAAACTCATCACATCATTGCATCCAATATGACTCAAGATGCATCAGGTAATATCACTTACACTGTATGGATTGTGGACACAGGAGCCACTGATCATATTTGCAATAACCTTGCCTTATATTACTCATATTATGAAATTAAACCCATTAGCATTAGGATGCCTAATGGAACAAGAACCTATGCTAAATATGCAGGCACTATAGTGTTTAATTCTGATTTGATTTTGCATAATGTTCTATACGTACCTGAGTTTGGATTTAACTTGATATCTGGATATAAATTGTCACACTTCTTGAAATGCAAAATAATAATTGATGATGATGATTGCACCATACAGGAAAAGCCTACATTGAGGACGATTGGGCACGCTAGAGCTTTTCATTCTCTATATGTTCTAGATCAAGATTCAAAGTGCTTGTCTGCATTTATTGAAAATACTAGTTCTGTTTCTGTTTCCTACTTGAATTTAGCTGATAAACATCAATGTAATCATACCATTTCTGAAAATTTTGCATTGTGGCACCATAGGCTTGGTCACCCCTCTCCCAGTGCCCTCAAGAGTGTCTGTAGCTACTCTCCATATGTTAAATTTGTTGCCAATAAAATCTGTGATTCATGTCATTTAGCAAAACAACATAAGCTCCCTTTCCCCATTAGTAATACTATGTCTAAAAGTGCTTTTGAACTAATTCACATGGACATTTGGGGTCCTTTCTCCACTCCATCTGTCCATGGTCACTTGTACTTTCTTACCATTGTAGATGATTACACTAGACACACATGGCTCTATTTGATGAAGAACAAATCTGAAGTCAGAGATCTAATCAGGAATTTCTTGAAGTTGGTCCACAGTCAGTTTGGGATTACAGTGAAAAATATCAGGACAGACAATGGGAAAGAGTTTCTGATGACTGAATTTTATCAAAAGGAAGGGATCATCCACCAAACAACTTGTGTTGAGACCCCTCAGCAAAATGCCATAGCAGAAAGAAAGCACAGGCATATTCTCAATACAACAAGAGCCTTGATGTTTCAATCCCATCTTCCCAAAATATTCTGGTCCTATGCAGTAATACACAGTGTGCATTTGATAAATAGACTACCTACTGTGGTGCTGAAAAACAAGTCTCCATATGAAGTATTGTACAATCAAGCTCCTGACCTTCAACACTTGAGAGTCTTCGGGTGTTTGTGCTTTGCCTCTACCATCTTGCAAGGACGAGGGAAGCTTGATCCAAGAGCAAAGAAGGGAGTCTTCCTGGGCTACAAGCCAGGGACAAAAGGATATATTGTAATGGATTTAAAGAGTAGAGAAATACTCATTTCAAGGAATGTCCTCTTCTATGAAGATACATTCCCTTACATTACATTTCAGCAACACAAGAGTAAATCCAACCCCACACCTAATGCTTATGACCTTACCACATTTGATCCTGACAACACCACAAATGACAGTGCCACCAGTGACACAACTTGCCCTACAGATGAAGATCACACAAATGACATTTCTCTCCCCACCAATGAGCCTCATGCACTAGAAGATCCTCTCTCTCCTTCACCTAGCATCACAGTTGACAATGCATCAAGTATTGATCAAAACACTCCTGTTGTTGTTCCCAATATTCATGATAGCATTGCATTAAACAAACCCACTAGAACTACTCGACCCCCCATTCGTTTTAATGATTTTATATGCAATGCTAACATAGCAAAACAGAAGTGCCTCTACCCTATTGGTTCAGTCTTCAGTTATGACATGCTCAAAAACTCTTACAAGAATTTCACTCTCTCTGTTGACTCAATCAGTGAACCATCAACTTATAAACAAGTTGTACAGTCAAATGACTGGGTCCAAGCAATGAATTCTGAGCTTGCTGCTCTTGAGGAAAACAATACATGGGAATTGACTGCTCTGCCACCTGGTAAGAAAACTGTAGGGTGCAAATGGGTATATAAGGTAAAATACAAGGCTGATGGCACATTGGAAAGGTACAAGGCAAGGGTTGTTGCCAAAGGTTACACCCAAACTGAAGGAATAGATTACTTGGATACTTTTTCCCCAGTTGCAAAGATGACAACTGTTAGACTGTTACTTGCCATTGCAGCAAGCCAATCATGGCATCTTCAACAGCTGGATGTGAATAATGCTTTCCTTCATGGAGAGCTTGATGAAGAAGTTTACATGGAGATACCTCAAGGGTACAACAAGCACCATGATGGTCAGGTTTGCAAACTTCTCAAGTCTATCTATGGTCTTAAACAAGCCAGTAGACAATGGTATGCAAAACTGTCCAGTTTTCTAGCTGCATTGGGATATAAACAGTCTCAATCTGATCACTCTCTCTTTACAAGAAATGTGGATGGAAAGATAACTGTATTGCTGATTTATGTTGACGACTTAATACTAACTGGCCTTGATTTGAGTGAGATTACTCGTGTCAAACATGAATTGGACAAGGCCTTCAAAATCAAAGATTTGGGATCCCTTAGATACTTCCTTGGAATTGAAGTTGCAAGAAACTCCACTGGTATCACTATTTGCCAAAAGAAATATGCGATTGATTTACTATCTGAGACAGGACTTCTGGGATGCAAACCAGCTGCCACTCCAATGATAAAATCACCTCAACTTGACTCTACAGAAGACTCTGCCCCTACTGACACCTCTAGCTACAGAAGGCTGATTGGAAAGCTTCTATACCTCACCACCACAAGACCAGATCTCAGTTTTTCTGTACAGCAATTAAGTCAATACATGGCTGCTCCCACTGTCAAACATTTGAAGGCTGCTCATCGTGTTTTAAGATACATCAAAAGTGCACCAGGTCAAGGGCTATTTTTCCCTGCTTCCTCTACATTGCAACTAAATGCCTTTAGTGATTCGGATTGGGCTACATGCACTACTACCAGAAGGTCTGTCACAGGTTTTTGTGTCTTTATTGGAGACTCTCTCATTTCATGGAAATCAAAAAAACAAACAACCGTTTCCAGATCATCCACAGAAGCAGAATACAGGGCCCTTGCTGCCACTGTATGTGAATTGCAGTGGCTCACTTATATTTTGCAGGATTTGTCTCTACATTTCCTTACTCCTGCTCTGCTATACTGTGACAACAAATCTGCTATGCACATTGCTGCAAACTCCAGCTTCCATGAACGCACTAAGCACATTGATATAGACTGCCATGTAGTCAGAGAAAAACTTAAAGCTCAGCTGTTTCACCTGCTTCCTGTCCCCTCATCAGCTCAACTTGCAGACATATTGACTAAGGCTCTTGAACCTCAAACCTTCTCTGCACTGTTATCCAAGCTTGGAGTGTTGAATATATACCCTCCAGCTTGAGGGAGGGTATTAGAATACTGTTAGAGTATACATTGTACTTTAATACTGTTAGAATACTTTCTTTACTTTCTTTATTATGACCATTGTGTCTTGGTTAGTTTGTTACAACCGTATGTGGTTAGTTAGAGCCTTTCCAGTGTATATATATTGTAATCTCTTCCATTTCTCAATTCAATGAAAATAGATTCAGTTTATTCTTTGACTGAATCCCTTTACCATTTCACTATGCTACCGTCGGCATCGCGCTGTATCGTCCTATTGTGCCCTTGGTCATTTTGCAATACATGTCTGAAAAACCATGAAGTATATAACCATTAAATTACGTATGTATTGCTGCTTCCACTTTCTATATAAACCATGAATTGAATCTCTTCCTGAACTGATTGCTCCTTCTTTAATTCTTTGATGTGTTTTTTATCTTATTAAAATCTTTAGTTGGATCAAAATTAGACAATCACAATACCAACATCATGAAACACCGATACAAAATAATGTAAAAAGACCAACATGGTATAGCACAAATGGTAGATACTTGGGCTTTTTAACCAATTGGTCACAGGTTAGATCATGACCAGTGCGTATGGAAAAATACCTGGTGGGAGAGGTCAACCCCTTAAATAAATCTCAGTACCTCGCGAGATTAGTTTCTACAGTTGCGCGCAGGGGATACCTTGGTTTACCAAAAAAGATAATGTAAAAAGGAGGAGAAGAATCTCAGGGTAGCCGGATACCCATGCATACGCACGGATGCTGTCGTGTTCTTTTTATGAATGAACTTAGACAGTATTTAAATAATCTGAACATTACTCCATGAAAATAAAGACAAATTTAAAGTAGATAAAAATATTAATTATCAGTGACAAATATTAATCTCGTATTATTTTATATATCAGTGCAGTTATCCCGTGTTTTTTATATATCAGTACAATTATCTCGTAGTTTCAATTGATTATTTTAGTTGATTAGTAGATTATAGTAGATAGTAAACTAGAGATAATAGGTTATCAATAAGAAATATTTGTTTTAGATATTAATCAGTAGTTTAAATAGTCATTAAATTAATCTTCTTGTTTTAAATAGTCATTAAATTGTATAAATTTAGAAATTTAGTTAAAAAAAACTAAAGTGAAGTGATAAGAAAAAGAGAGAAATTGTTTATGGGAAAAGTAAAAGTAAAGTAAAAAGAAAAAAAGGAAGAAAGAAAGTGTAAGAGAAAAGTAAAAAGGAGGAAAGTGTGTGTAAGAAGAAAGAGAAAAAAAGGAAGAAAGAGAGTGTAAGAAGAAAAAAAAAGAAAGAGAGGGTAATCACATTTTTACCCTTAAATTAGATATGCGTCTTGTTAATAAGATGTCCAAATTGGTAATTTCATAGGAGGTTTGGTTGTATAAATATATAAATATATATTAGATTAGATTAGATTTGTAGATTATAGTAGATAGTAAAAGACTCCCAAGATCTTTTACTTCATTCTTTGTGGCCTTAATACCGAAGGTTCGGTGTCCATTTACCTTGGGGGACTATCGTCCGATCTCCTTACTAGGATGCTTGTAATATTTATCTGAGAATAACAGGCTTCGATGTCATTTATTGATCTGTGTGATGTAGGTATTTGTTTTTAAATTTTAGATCGGAGGGAGCATTTACTAGTTCTAATAATATCTTTATAATATTTAGATAATCGAGTTTTGGAACCGGTTGTGACTATCTCATGAGTATTAAGTGGGATCTAGTTACCCCTACAAATATTAAGTGTTTCTAGTTACCTCCTTGCAAAGTCAGCATAGACTTAACGTTGTTAGCTAAAACTAACAGCAGTGGGGTAACTAGAAACACTTAATATTTACAAGATTTGTTTTGAAAGTTTTTTTTTTGCAGGGGATAAATGGATAAACGTGATATTTGCATGAGGTAAATGATATTTAAGCCTAAATTCAAATAATAACTATTAGTGTTAAAATAATTAAACATGTATCGGTATCTCAAGCCAAAAGAAAGCACGATGAATTACTTTAGGCTATAGTGGTTTTTTTTTTCAGGAATCACACCACAAGGTGGTAAAAGGCTGCTTGAAGTGAGGGAGATCAAAGAGAGATATCAAGACTTGTACGTGGCAAAGACAACATTCTTGGGACACTGTGAGAGATAGAGGGAGATCAAAGAGAGATATCAAGACTTATTGCTTTTTCGACAATTCTTCTTGTTAACTAAGAAATAGGAATTTATCAACTTGGAGGATAACACTGAGAAGCTCATACTTAGAAAGAGGGATTTTTCCTCTCAACTAGTTTCAAAAAATTTCTGGATACAATGTTTGACTCTAGTCTTTAGGAATGTCAGCAGTATCCTGTTGTGTAGTAAAGGACACGTTCAACAAGTTACTACTTACTAGTTTATTTGACTTGAAGTAAGTTAGTTTAGTTACTCTAGGTTGGAAACCGGTATTTAGTATCTAGTTCAAATTGGATGGAATTGGTTAACAAGTAATTATAAGGTGACTAATTATGATAAGTGGCACTGTACTATTTTGTTTTTGTTTTGTTCCCTTTACAAGACACCTGTATGTCGAATGCTAGAGTGTGGTTTAGGGTACTAAGTCATATCCTTAGTATTTTTTACTAAATCATACTGAGCCGTTAGATGCCTCTTATTTTAATGAAATGTGATCTAAGGGCCGTCACTTAAAGAGGGCAGTTTTGTCATTTTACACATCCTGTAGCCTTCCATTCCCACACATTCCATCCTGTAGCCTTCTTCTCCGCACGATCTGGTTCGCGGCGGACCACAGCATCCATTCCAACGCCGCACCACGGCATCCATCCGGCGACGTCCCCCCTTCCTCCGTCGTTCTCTCTTTCCTCTCTCTCTCTGCACTATTTTGGTGCTCTGAAGAAAAGAAAGGAAAGAACGATTCAACTCTAGCTCTGTGGGCGATCTACATCGATATGGGGGAAAGCACGAATCTGTCACCCTCCCTCTTCATCTCTTCCTAAGTTCCTGCGCATGAATTGATGAATGCTTTTGCAGAGAAAATTGCATCAAAATGGTTGGATTATATTTAATGGAATTTCTGGAATTGATTGAACCTGTTTTGTACATTAACCACACATATGCACAACACTGGTTACTGGCCACTAACCACAGAATTGCTTGACAATGGTTAGTGGCCACTAACCACATAATAGTACAATTGTGGTTATTACTTGTTTTTGAAAATTGCATTTAAGAGTTCAAAATGTACCTTGCAGTGACAAAATGATGTACCAGTGCCAAAGGGATTATAGATTCAACCTGAGGAGAGATACAAGAAAGGATGAAAGTGACACAATTTCAGTAATTGAAGCCCTTGGATGAAAGTGACACAGTTTCAGTAATTGATGAGAGTTTTGTTGTGGAGAGATACAACGTCATGGGAAAGGCTTGTCGTTATAAATGAGAAGAATTTGAATGGCATGATCCACAAATGCCACAACAGCGAGATGGAAAAGATAGGAAAATTAGAACTTCAGTGTATTTGAAATTGTAGATGAATGAAGAAATTGAACTTCTATGTAATTGCTCTGGCTAGTGTATGGAATTTATTTAAGATACTAATGAAGAAATTGAATTTCTAATGTACTATTCTAATGAAGAAATTGAATTTCTAATGAAGAAATTGAATTTCTAATGAAGACGTTGATATTTATGCTATTAACCACTGTTGCACTATTCTGTGGTTAGTGGCCACTAACCACAGTTATGCATATCTGTGGTTAGTGGCCACTAACCATTAGGGTACTAATTTGTGGTTATTGCCACTTACCACAAATGTGCATAACATTGGCAAGGATTATAATTTACTCTTAATCATAATATTCTAATGTACTATTCTAATGAAGACGTTGAGATTTATGCTATTAACCACTGTTGCGCTATTCTATGGTTAGTGGCCACTAACCATTAGGGTACTAATTTGTGGTTATTGCCACTTACCACAAATGTGCATAACATTGGTAAGGATTATAATTTACTCTTAATCATAATATTCTAATGTACTATTCTAATGAAGAAATTGAATTTCTAATGAAGACGTTGAGATTTATGCTACTAACCAATGTTGCACTATTATGTGGTTAGTGGCCACTAACCACAATTATGCATATCTGTGGTTAGTGGCCACTAACCATTGGGGAACTAGTTTGTGGTTAGTGTCCACTAACCACAGATATGCACAACACTGGTTAGTGGTCACTAACCGCAGATTAGTACAATTGTGGTTAATACTTTCTAGATGGCACAGATTTCCATAATGATTACTTGTCACTAACAATATAGCTTCTCAATAACTATTGCTTCAGATTTCACGATTAATTCATGTTGATGCAATCAGATTTCACGTTTACTCCATGTTGTGATTCTGTTAATGTGTTGGTCTCAGTTTTAACCATTTTAATACTAATCTGTGGTTAGTGGCCACTAACCATTGGGGCACTAGTTTGTGGTTAGTGGCCACTAACCATAAATATGCACAACACTGGTTAGTGGCCACTAACCGCAGATTAGTACAATTGTGGTTAATACTTTCTAGATGACACAGATTTCCATAACGAAGGAGATAAACCAAAACAACATAACACACTTCATTTGATGCAAAATCATCGTCTTACAATCACCGATCAAGTCAAAACATCGGTTATAAATCAATGAATCATTGCGAATTACAATAATTATAAATACAAAACCCTAAGCTTATTTGAGTGCTTTATGAACGGCAACTGAATCCGATGAATTAGGCCTCTCTGCCACTCCCTTGGCTCCCTGTTGCTGCTGCCGGATGATCATATTCCTCTCATACTCGCGCCATTTGTTGATTGCAAAGGTGCATGCCACTGAAACCGTTCGTTAACACGACATCGCGAGGGAGGTGAACGGCGAGGGAGGTGAACGGCGAGAGGAGAGTGGCTTGCATTGATCGAGCAGAGAGGGAGGTGAACGGCGAGAGGAGAGTGGCTTGCGGAGAAGTACGGTGGTTGTACGGTTGTATGTGTTGCACGGTGGTTCACGGTGAGAGTGTGTTGGTGGTTCACGGTGAGAGTTTGTTGAGGTGTGGTGTTTTTGAATTTGAGAGTGATATCATTAATTATTACAATATTCAAAGAAAATATGGGTAGTTACTAATCTACCATTTAGTATTTGTTACTATGCATTATGCTTAGTACCCTAAACCACTGCCGTCTTTCTATTACTCCATTGTCTACCTCACTTTAGTAACTATTTCGTGTTTTCTCAATTCAGGAGCTTTTAAAAAAAATACAATCAACTACAAAATTAGATAATATTACAAATAAAATAGAATAACGTACCTTTAATATTTCCAATTCTGCTCATTCCTATATATAACTCAACATAAAATCAGAAGTTGTTCCATCAAGCAAGGAATGAACACATCTTTAATGTAAATGTTGGAAATAATAAAAAACTAAAAAAAAAACTAAAAATCAAAAACACAAAAGAAAAATTCTAAATCCCTAATTCCAATCTCTTTCATCTTCATCTTCATCTTGGTCGGTTTCTCATGGCTACTTTATGATTAACCTCAAAAGTACCTCATATTATTTCGGTTCGGTTCCTCAAGTGGGTATCCACCACCAGCTTTGCAACTGGTATTCCTTGAAAGGAACATGCAAGCTAATAGAAGACTGGCACGTGTGTGCTTCATTGTCTATCTCCATGTGATCCAACGCTCCTCGATTGAAGATTCTTCTACAAGTAATTACCATTTTTCTCGTTTAATACTCTAGCTTTGATTCAAAATCCGTCTCTTAATTGCACCTTTTACGTTGATTAAAAAAGTTGGTAGTGTAATTTAATAAATATAATTTTGTATGACTGTTAGTAAATCATCCCAAACATTCGATGTTAATTTTTTATATACCAAAACAATTTCGTAGTGTCAACAAGGGATATATTTGGAAAAAAAACAATAAATGTATCTAGATAGTTGTAATAAGTTTTATATTTTGGGACAAGAAAAAGCGTCAAAAGGGTCTTATAACTAGCGGGAAATAGACCGTGTCGATTAACAGGGGCCTACGACCTAGCCTATGATAAGCTCAGGCCAGGCCAGACCTTTTTTTAAATAGACAATGCCAAAGTTTTTCAAAAGCCTATTTAGCTAAAAAGGTCAGACCACAAAGCCAGCAAAAAAACTTTTAAGCCTACCAGGACAGCCTAGTTTTTTTGGTTACCATGTCATTGGTGTACCGGCTTTGCCGGTGACTAATCTACCTCGGGGAACCTGGCTGGCCACGAGTTTCCGCCTTCGTCGGCCCGTGTGGTTCTCCCCTCCCAACAGAGTTTTTGCCACACCCAATATTCGAACCTGAAACCTTGGGGTGGGATCCATGTCCAGGACAGCCGTAAATATAAATAGTATTTTTAATTACTATTATCATATTATATCATATTTTCTATTTTGTGTTAAATCATTGAATTGCTAGCATTTTATGTTAATTTAAACATATTGATTTACATCAATTTTGACATATTTAAAGTTATTATTATAAAATAGAATTTAAAAAGGATGTCCTATAAAGATATTTTCTTAAAAGATTTTGTTAGATCTCAAATTAGAACTTAACCTCATTGACCTATTAGCTTGTTAGTTTATTTACAAAAGTTTACACTATTAGAAGGTTGTAAATTTTTGTAAAAAAAAAATAGTGAAATAATCTTTTAAACAGACTTTTCAAAAGCCTAGGTCAGGCCTAAAAATAGGCCTACAACAGGCCAGGCCTGGGCCTGACATTTTCAACGCAGGTTAGACTTAGGTTTTGCAAAGCCAGCTCGGTCCAACCTATTTCCACCCATACTTATAACTAGGGACAGAGGGAGTAAAAAACAAATCTAGTATATCACAAAGACAAATTATGGCATTGAAGTTAAATATCCTCGTTCAATTTAATAAGGTTAAAAGTTAATTTCTTTCTTTTTTTTTTATAAGAAAAAACTTCTTTCTTAAATGATGATTTATACTCCTAATTAATAATATCACTTTTACTCTTAATTAATAAAATCACTTTTCAAATTACACAACTCAAATAGGATAAAATTGAAATGATTATCTAATACGTCTTAAAAATAGACAACCAAAAAAATACTTTTTGTTTCATATAGCTTCAAAGTACTTAGTAGTACTCAATTTTCCTTTGTTAGTATTACGCTACTTTCATGTTTCATGTGTTATAATATATACAAGTGGCATATTATTTATTTGATTATTGTGAATTATTTCTTGAGAATGATTACTCCAACTATACACTTTGTTAAGTATTCTTGAGTTTATAGTCAAGAGAGTGCTCCAATTAGATTTTTATTTGATGACAAGTGCTCCATTTAGATACCAAAGTCGATAATCGATTTTTTTTTAGTCGGGAACTATTCTTAAAAGTTCTTAGGATTAAAAAATGATATTATTAAAGAGAAAGCACTCCTTTCATTTTTGCATTTAAGCAAAAATATTCACTTATTCATGTTATCAAAAATAAATATATTGAAACTATATATTTTTGGTTAATGTATCAACTATCAAGTTTACCAAACCAGCTCCTCTGCGTAGTGGGGGTCGATCCGGTTTGCTTTCGGGTTCGATTCCCACACATGTTAAAAGAGCGAGTTGGCCAGCGAAATCCTTGCCGCAAGTAGCGAGCAATGGTCCGAACCAAAAAACTATCAAGTTTACCTTTATTAATAGCTCCATTTTTTTTATCAGTACAAATAACTTTTAGTTTCCACGCTTTCAGGGTAATTTAAAAATCATATTTATTTCCTTAATTATTTTAGAGAATTGAATGATTTTCTTAATTTTTTTTAGATAAGCAAAAAATTCATTGAAGGGAGTACAGGGGGTGCCCAACCCTTACAATGGAGATATAGGAAAGGGGGAGGGCCTCCTTAAAACCTCTCTGAGCCAAAACCCAATGGGAAAAAGACCCGGGAAGGAAAAAGAGTACCTCGTACAACCTGTACTACAGTGGGAAAAAACAACCTAGCCCACTGTTTCTCCCCCTACTAGATTACAAATTGTTAACGAATGTAAGTGGATTAGACCACCATAGAGATACAGACAAAGATGAATTACAGTTAAGTTTATAAAGACACCAACTCCAAGATAAGTTCTTGATCCGGTTAACAACCCCCTCTATATTTGGTTCCTCCTCTTTGAATATGACTCCGTCCCTAGCTAGCCAAATGCTCCAACAAGTAGTTAACCAGAAGAGATGTTTCACCCGGTTTGCTTTCTTCCCTGTACACCACTGGCCACAATTACTAAAGAAATCCTCCACACCCAGAGAGACATCCACGTCAACACCTAGCCAAGTACCAACGATATGCCAAACAGAACACACAAAACCACAAGTGATGAAAAAATGTTCGACAGACTCGCGAGAGGAATTACAAAACGAACAACCAGCTTCTAGCTCGGAGTGGATGACGTTCCTGTGCAAGAGCTGCTCACGCACTGGTAAAGAATCTAAAAATAACCTCCACCCGAAGACTACAACCTTCGAAGGGACAATAGATTTCCATAGTCCCCCCAACAAATGCTGATGGTTCGACATGTTGGAAGCTATGTCACTACAAGACAGCTGATGATAAGAAGATTTTACCGTGAAACTCTTGGAAGTATCATGTGGCCATAACCATGCGTCTTTCCTTCCTCTAGTCGGCTTCACTGACTGTAAAATGCTGTCCAAAATTTGGCCTTCAGCCACCCGAACCGAATCCGTGTGGTGCTGCCACGGTGTAGACCACACCCACACGTCACCATTCCACGCACCCAATTCAGCCACCAAGAGCTGCTGCTGCCCTTCCCCATCGCATAACAGCGGAAAAACTTTGAATAAAGGCTCTATGTCTAGCCATTGATCCTTCCAAAAATTAATGGAAGTTCCGTCACCAAGCCCCCTTTTAATACACTAAGCGAACCTTCGCCGTTCCTCAAGATTGTCATCTAATTTTACCAAGTCTCTCCACCAAATCGATCCCGAGTTTTGGCTAGATATACCTTCAGCCGAATTATGAATAAAAGTAGTAGCATAGTCCCCATAACGATGTCTCAACAATCGGCTCCAGCAGACATTAGTATCCGTCAAAGCCCACCATTTCCACTTAGTTAACAAAGAAATATTGAATAACTCGAGATTTCTAATACCAAGACCGCCATCATTTTTTTCTTTGCAAACTTTATCCCAAGCAATCCAACACATTCCCTTGTCTCCTTCTTTAATACCCCAAAGGAAATCCCTTTGAATTTTGATCATCTTCTTAATCACCACTTTCGGAGCTTTATAGAATGATAGCATGTATAGAGGGATGCTATTCAAGACGGAGTTGATGAGAGTAACCCGGCCACCAATCGACAAGAAACGACCCTTCCACAAAGACAAACGTTTTCTAAGCGCAGCAAGAACAGGGCTTTAGAGCCGTCCAAATGAGCCCAACCCGACGGGCCGGCCCAATCCGCCCGACAAAATAAGTGATTTGGGCCAAAAAAATGAATTATAAAAAATTGTAACCCGGCCTGGACCCGCCCGAAAATTTATCAGCCCGTCATGGGCCAGCCCGTCATGGGCTGGGCTAGGCCGCTGGCCCGACAATTTAAAAAAATAGTGAAATTACATTTTTTTTTAAATCTGACCCAGTGTTTTGAACAAAAAAAAATCTGGCCCAGTGTAATTCCAATTTTCAGCCCACTTACACTAACTGATCAGCCCCAGCTTTTCCTAACCCTAAAAACTAAAAAAAGTAACAGGAGAAAAGAGACGCATCCTGAATCTTGATCCTCCATGCTTCACGAGTTCACGCCTTCACCGTTCTTCTCATCTCCTTTCTCAGGCTTCACCGTTCTTCAGTTCTTCTCTGTATCGCGTTTGCAGCTGCTGATATGGCACGTCCTCCACGTTCTCCACGTCCTCCGCCGCATCCTCCATCCCCACAACCACAACCACAGGTACGACTCACTTTATCCACTAGTTCTGTTTCTTTGTTAATTTATTAACAATGCCATTAACTTTACCCAATCCGTGCACTAATCAAAACCGATTTCACAGTATTAGTTCTGTTTTGAACCGATTCACAGTATTAGTTCTGTTTTGAATCGCTTCACGCCTTCAATATTTTGAACCGATTCACATTATTAACTTTTCAGGTTTTTCAATTCAGTTTTGAATCGCTATCTGATCAGTTCTTCAGTTCTTCACTGATTCACAGTATTACCTTCACCGTTCTTCAGTTCTGTTTTGTGTGAACTTTAGTTCTTTTTGCCACACCCCTATCTGATCTCCTTGCTTGTTGGAATCATTTATCTCAAAGTTTCATTTATGAACAAAATGCTGCAGAGTTTGAATACCACTGCTGCTAATATTGATGCAGAGTCTCATTGTTTCATTTATGAACAGAGTTTCATTTATCTCAAAGTCTCATTGTTTGTGTTTTTGTAAAAATGATGCAGAGTGTGAATACCACTGCTGCTAATATTGATGTTGGAGAGGACTGCGAAATTTTAGAGAACGCTGATTTACAAGCCTGTGTCAAAGAAGAAGATGAGCCACCAAAGAAAAAAGGTAGAGGTTATACCTCAGATTGTTGGAATCATTTTGATAGACTTCTGTTAGACTTTTGGCAAGTGTACCAATTGTCACAAGTAGTAAAATTAACGGTAAGAAACCGGTCGATCCATAGGGATTGCGTTCAATTATCAATTAAGCAAGTAAATTAATTCTTAGAGGTAAAAACGGAAAGATAATATTTTTGAGATTTTGTTAATTAACTGAAAGATAGCGTTTGAAAATAAAGAAAGATAAAAGTGATTAGGATTTGACTCCTCTCCCCTCACCTATCTTATGGACCTTCAGCTACTCACATATTAGTTGTTTGGAATACCAGATTCAATTCACAAAAATAGGTTTAGGACAATTCCTTGCCTCAAAACCCCTATTACCCTAAGAGTTACCCTAATTCCTTAGGTGAGTCATGCCAAAGGATAAAGCATTAAAATCAAGAATTAAAGAATTCATGAATCAAACCCCACATTCCTATGGTGATCGGAGTTTCATGATCTAAAACATCATATCAAGTATACAACTCATATCCCTATGTAATCATATACCCTAAATCAATATAGTTATCATATGTAACTATAAAGCATTAAGCAAAGATGTTTTAGACATATGATAAACCAAACAACCAATAGTCTTAACCATAACAAAGAATCCAATAGATAGGTTTGGGGAGAGTTATCTCTCCCTAATCAAGAGAAACTAGTTACACATCATCAAAAGATTAGAAAATAAGAGTAGAGAAGATTACATATAGAAGAATCTATTAGAACCTTCAAATCCTAAAATCGCATCCCAGATGAAGTGCCGGCTGTACTGCTTATTTCTCCTTTTTCGTCCGTTCTCGCGTACGCCGTCCTCCTGCGCTACTGTGCGTGTATGAATTAATCATTCATTCCTTTATCCTTTGAATTGCTCAGCTTCCACGCCTTCCTTTTCTCTTTTTTTTATTTGAAGCCCACATGAATTCCTTTTCACACCTCCTTTGTTTCTTTTTTTATTAAATTGGACTTACCAATTACATTTTGGTTACAATTCAACTTCTACTACAAAAAACTAAAACTATGCCAAATCCCTTAACGGTTGGCTGAAATAAACTTAAATGACTAACAAATTGGTTGCAAACTGAATAAAAATATACATATGATGAGGACTCATCACAACCCCAAACTTGAACTTTTGCTTGTCCTCAAGCAATCACTCCATTCACTGTGGCAATTTGACATTCAGCTTTTACATAATTCACAGGCCAATAGATCATTCAGCATATCAGAAAGTATCATCCAACATAATATAGTGACAAAGCAATTGAATTGGAAAATACAGGATCATAAAAAGGCAAGAAATCTCAAGTCCTCTCTTTTTCACACATCTCACTACTGTTTCGCTCTTTGAGGTGTTTTGGGTGTTCGCTCAATTCACAGTACCTGCATCATCGTTTTATAGGCTTGAACAAGTACTATACCAATCAATACACATGAATTCCACACACACTATTTGAGGACTTTTAAGGTTATATTGGGGCTTAGGTAAGGGTGGGTAAAATTTGGATAAGTAGGTTAAAACTTGGAGTTAGGCCTACCTCTCACTTTGTCAATTTTTTTCATTCTCACTCACTTACCATTTTCCCAAAGCATTTCACAAGAGAAGGAATTTCATACAAAATATATATTTTTTTTTATATAGCAACGCGACGCGAAGGCATGCTATCGCGACGCGAAAATAAACAGAAACCAGAACTGAAACATATATAGCATCGCGACGCGAAGGCATGCTGTCGCGACGCGAAAATAGACAGAAACCAGAACTGAAACATTTTTCTCTTTTTTTTCTCTTCCTTTTTTTTTTCTTCTTCTTTTTTTTTCTTTTTATGTTCCATTCTTTGTATGTTCCATTCTCTTG
This sequence comes from Astragalus membranaceus, assembly GCA_039519185.1. Classification (NCBI taxonomy): domain Eukaryota; kingdom Viridiplantae; phylum Streptophyta; class Magnoliopsida; order Fabales; family Fabaceae; genus Astragalus; species Astragalus membranaceus. The sequence goes on from CM076848.1 coordinate 13,553,977, forward strand.
TATACCGCCCCAAACTTAGATTGTTGCTATTCCATGAGCAACCCCAAACTTAGAATTTTTCCCCACCCTCATGCTTTTGTCTACGTAACTCCAAGTTAAGAAAACTAGGCAATGATATGTAGAAAAAAATACAAAAACAACAAAAAGGCTCGGAGGGGCTAGCAAAGGATAAACATTAATGGGTTGGCGTGAAAGGCTCAGGGGTGCCAAAAAACAATTTGCCTCAGTGTGTGTATAAATCACATGTATGACAGTTAAGTACAAGCTCAAGTTCTGCAGACTAATACAGGCAAGGAATAATCACACAATGAATATAGGAAGTGTTTGGGCTCAAACCTCACAGCTGGGATAAGAGATGAACTTTTGAGAGCTTGCCCAAAGATGATCCAGGTCTTCCTCAACCTTTGACTTGGCCACTGACATTATCTGATGAAAAAAATCTGAAATGGAAGAAATCACATGGTAGCTGCAAAAATGTTAGACTGAACAACCACCACAGTGAACTAGTTCAAAATTGTGGTGCATCATCATCAATGTAAAAGTTAGACAGCAGTACAACCAAAATGCAAAACAAACTGAAAAAGGGGAATGAAAAATAAAGACTCAAAACAGTAAATAGGGAACCAATGGGTTGCCTCCCACCAAGCGCTTATTTAACGTCACTAGCTTGACGTTTGTCATCCCACTATTAAGGTGGCTGATATGACACAAAGAACACATCATCCTTCTTCTTTCGCTTCTGGGGCAGGAACATCATGAATTTGAAACATAGTTGTAGATGCTTCCATACCCTTTTAAGGTGAAGGGTGATGAATAAGGCATAGAAGGAGTCTAAGTATATGTCAATCTCCTCACTTCTATCCTCCTTGCTACTTGGAAGAATAATAGGAACCATGATTTGTTGGGTTTTTTCTTGTTGGGTTTTCACCCCTTCCCCACATTGGGAGCTTTGATCTTCCCTCCAAACTACATGCTCCTCCATTTCCATCTTTTCTTCTTCCTCATCTTCCTTATCCTCCCCAGATTCTTCTTTTGTTGGGGCTTGTTCTTCTTGTTCCTCATTGGTAGTGCATAACCATGGGTAATTTTCTGATATAGTTACCCACTCATCCTCACAGTTGCACTCCACAAGATACTCCCCACAAAAATCGCAAAAGGTGCGTGTCATACATTTTCCATTCAAGTGGGGTTCTTCACAAAAATTACCGCTAAGTGAGGATGGCGAGGACTCTATCATCACTTGCTCTTGGGGTTGGAAGAGGGTCTCGGACATTCGCATAAACTCGGACAAAGCATCTTCCAACCGAGAAGCTTGCTCTTTAGGCTGGAAGATAGTCTCAGTCATTTGCCTAAACTGGGCCAAAGCATCTTCCAACCGAGAAGTGGATTCCATGATTTTTTCTTTTTTCGGGAAAAACAGAAATTCTTTCGAACTTTGCCCCTGCTACACAGTTCACTGAAACACTTCAACAAACCGTTAACAAGTCCAACACATATCTAAATAAATAAAACAAAAAATAAATACTAAAATAAAATAAAACAAAATAAAACAACTAAGAATTAACTCAATTGCCTTATTGACAATGAAATCAACAATCCCCGGCAACGGCGCCAAAAACTTGTTAGACTTTTGGCAAGTGTACCAATTGTCACAAGTAGTAAAATTAACGGTAAGAAACCGGTCGATCCACAGGGATTGCGTTCAATTATCAATTAAGCAAGTAAATTAATTCTTAGAGGTAAAAACGGAAAGATAATATTTTTGAGATTTTGTTAATTAATTGAAAGATAGCGTTTGAAAATAAAGAAAGATAAAAGTGATTAGGATTTGACTCCTCTCCCCTCACCTATCTTATGGACCTTCAGCTACTCACATATTAGTTGTTTGGAATACCAGATTCAATTCACAAAAATAGGTTTAGGACAATTCCTTGCCTCAAAACCCCTATTACCCTAAGAGTTACCCTAATTCCTTAGGTGAGTCATGCCAAAGGATAAAGCATTAAAATCAAGAATTAAAGAATTCATGAATCAAACCCCACATTCCTATGGTGATCGGAGTTTCATGATCTAAAACATCATATCAAGTATACAACTCATATCCCTATGTAATCATATACCCTAAATCAATATAGTTATCATATGTAACTATAAAGCATTAAGCAAAGATGTTTTAGACATATGATAAACCAAACAACCAATAGTCTTAACCATAACAAAGAATCCAATAGATAGGTTTGGGGAGAGTTATCTCTCCCTAATCAAGAGAAACTAGTTACACATCATCAAAAGATTAGAAAATAAGAGTAGAGAAGATTACACATAGAAGAATCTATTAGAACCTTCAAATCCTAAAATCGCATCCCAGATGAAGTGCCGGCTGTACTGCTTATTTCTCCTTTTTCGTCCGTTCTCGCGTACGCCGTCCTCCTGCGCTACTGTGCGTGTATGAATTAATCATTCATTCCTTTATCCTTTGAATTGCTCAGCTTCCACGCCTTCCTTTTCTCTTTTTTTTATTTGAAGCCCACATGAATTCCTTTTCACACCTCCTTTGTTTCTTTTTTTATTAAATTGGACTTACCAATTACATTTTGGTTACAATTCAACTTCTACTACAAAAAACTAAAACTATGCCAAATCCCTTAACGGTTGGCTGAAATAAACTTAAATGACTAACAAATTGGTTGCAAACTGAATAAAAATATACATATGATGATGACTCATCAACTTCCTATTCCTAAAGGTGGAAGAGCAAAGTGTAAATGTAAAGGTTGTGGGCAGGAGTACGGTTGTGCGACAAAGGGAGGTACGACTCACTTAAACCGTCATGTTAAAACTTGTGGAAAAATTGAAAAACCTGAAAATGTTTGGTTAAGAAAACTTGATGATAAAGTTGTTCGCGACTTGATTGCACAAATGATTGTATTGCATGACCTTCCATTTCAATGTGTTGAGTGGCGAGGATTTCGAGCATTTTCAAATTATATTTCTTTTGGTGAGATAGATACTGTTTCAAGAAATACTATTACCGGGGATGTGATGAAGGTCTACTTGCATGAGAAAGAAAAGTTGAAAAATCAATTAGCTAGGCATAAATGGTAGAGTGTGTTTAACCTCAGACTGTTGGACTTCTTGCACTACTCGTGGTTATATGACTTTAACTGTGCATTTTATTGATGAGAATTGGAAGTTGAATAGTAAGTTGTTGAGCTTTTGTCATTTAGAACCGCCACATACGGGTCATGAGCTATCAAGAAAGATGCTTGAATTATTGAAGGAATGGGGAATTGAAAAAAAGGTTTTTTCAGTTACTTTAGATAATGCTTCTAACAATGATATGATGCAAAATATAATGAAAGGTCAACTTTGTTTGTCAAAAAGTTTGTTATGCAATGGAGATTTTTTTCATATTAGATGTTGTGCACACATTTTAAATCTCATAGTTCAAGACGGATTAAAGGTAGCAACTGATGCATTGCTCAAAATTAGGAAAAGTATAACATACGTGAGGATTTCCGAATCAAGAAAGAAACTATTTGATCAATGTGTTGAAGAAGTTGGTGACATTGATTCAAGTGTGGGTTTGCGTATGGATTGTCCCACTAGATGGAATTCTTCTTTCTTAATGCTTGAGAGTGCACTTAGGTATAGTTGTGCTTTTGTATGCTTGAGTTTGAAAGATGAGCATTTTAAGCATTGTCCAACAAATGAAGACTGGGAAAGAGGAAAAAAGATTTGTGAATTTTTAGAGCCTTTTAATGAAATCACCAAAATGTTTTCTGGTTCTAAATATCCAACATCCAATTTATACTTCATGCAAATATGGAGAATTGAAGTTTTGTTGAAAGACAATAGATTAAGTGAAGATGTTGTGATCAAGGACATGACCTCAAAAATGGTGGAAAAGTTTGATAAGTACTGGAATGAGTATAGCTTAATTCTTGCTTTTGGATGTGTTCTTGATCCTAGAATGAAGTTTCAATTTTTAAAGTTTGCTTACTCTAAACTTTATTCCAACAACCTCATTGTTGATGAGAAGTTGGGCATCGTGAAGAATGCTTTATATAAACTTTTCAATGAATATGTCAACAACGTGGACGCTACTCCCACCGACTTTCATCCTTCAAATCCAACTAGCAAAGAAAAGACAAACACAAATTGGTCAAAAGAATATGATGTAAGTCTTAGTTTGTTATTTGATTAGATCACTTGTATTATGATATATCATTCTACTCGACTTTATTTTTTTGTTTGAATTATTATAGGCTTTTGAAGAGCAAGAGAAGAAAGAAACAACGTTCAAAGGAAAATCTGAACTTGACCTCTACTTAGCAGAGCCAAAACTTGTGGGTCAAAAGGATTTAGATGTTTTGGAATATTGGAGGGGTCTCTCTCAGCAACATGGTCATTTAGGAAGAATGGCTAGAGATATATTGAGTATTCCCATAACCACAGTGGCATCTGAGTCCACTTTTAGCATTGGAGGTCGCATTTTGAACAAGTATAGAAGCTCTCTACTTTCAACAAATTTGGAAGCTCTCATTTGCACTCGCACTCACAAGATGGTCAGTTAATACTTAGACTTTTATTTAATGTTATTCTTTTTACTCTTACAATTATGTGCTATTTATTTGACATTGTTATTTGTGTTAGGAGAATTTGATTCAGTATTCTTTTTATTGAGTATTCTTTTTATACTCTCACAATATGGTAAGTTAATTGTTTATTTTAATGTGTTAGGAGAATTTGATTCTAATGATGTTGCTATTGATGGTGCGAATGAAAGGACAGCCCAAATTGATGAAGACAAGAATCATCCAAATATCATCATTTTGGATGAGCAAGAATGATGCGGTGACTAATCTTATTTTAAGAAGGAACTTGTTTTTGTAATAGGACCATTTTGGGCCTTGTGTACTAGTGGCCTTGTTGCCTATTTTGAAGTAATTATGCTAATTGTTAAAGTTTAAGAGATGTTCAAAAGGTGGATTCCCGGGGAGGGGTGTAATTGTCAACCTTTGTTTTGTTTAAAATTGGGTGAACAATATTTTGTAGCTCTATATTCAGCATTTTATGACAAATATAATACTGATGCAGTATATTGGAAATGTGCATGGAGTATATAATACTGATGCCAATTTGTTATGAGCTTCTTATGTTTTTGGCCAATCTGTTACTGATGCAGTATATAATCTGTTACTGATGCAGTATATTATCTGTTACTGATGCAGTATATAACAGATGCAGTATATTGGCCGTGAGCTTCTTATGTTGGAAATATAAATCAGTTTTTAGCTAAAAATGTTGCAGTATATAACTCATGCAGTATATAACAGATGCAGTATATTGGCAGTATATAAATGTTACTGATGCCAATTTGTTATGACAAATATAATACTGATGCAGTATATTGGAAATATAAATCAAGTTTTTAGCTAAAAAAATTGAATTAAAAAGCCCATGGGCCAGCCCGAATGGCCCACAGCCCGCATGGGCTGGTTATTTTTGAGCCCAAAGTAAATTTGGCCCAGCCCGCCCGTACCCGAAATTGTCTTTGGCCCGAATGGGCCCGGCCCGCCCAAATTGTCAGCTCTACGGGGATCCAAGTAACTTCCCGTCTAGGATTTGCACCAATCGGAATACCCAAAAACTTGAACGGTATAGCTTCCGTTCTACAATAAAGGAAGACGCTAGCTCTTTCCAAAAAATCATCTGGGGTGTTGATTCCAATTAACTTACTCTTATGGAAATTAACCTTCAAACCGGACACTAATTCGAAAGCACGAAGTAAAGACTTTATACTCCTAAGGTTTTCCCACGTGGCTTTGCCCAACAACATTGTGTCATCCGCAAATTGTAGAATAGAAAACCGTACCTCATTAGAAATGGTAAACTCTTGAAAGGAACCAATCTCCACCGCTTTCCGCATTAATCCCGACATTCCTTCGGCAACGATTAGAAAGAGGAAAGGTGACAAAGGGTCCCCTTGCCTCAATCCCCTATGTGCTTTGAAGTCGTGAGTAGGGCTACCATTCACAAGAACCGACATGGAGCTATTTCACACACAAGATTTTATCCACGAAATCCATCTTTGGGGGAAACCCATACGCTGTAACATGTAGACCAAGAAGCCCCAAGAGATGGAGTCATAAGCTTTCTTAAAATCTACCTTAAACATCAAGCACTCTTCCTTACCCCTCTTTGCAAAATCCACCACTTCATTAACAATAGAAACCCCGTCAAGGATTTGTCTTCCCCCTATGAAAGTTGATTGGTGGTTGGACATTATGCTAGGCACCACTTTCTTAAGACGGTTTGCCAATACTTTGGCCAAAATTTTATAGAGGCAACCAATCAAGCAAATAGGCCTAAACTCACCTAAACCTTGAGGATTGTCCGTCTTTGGAACCAAGGCTATGAAAGACGCCGAGATGGCTTTGGGAAGATAAGCATGAGCAAAAAATTCATTAAAGTAACTCACCATCTCATCCTTCAACATATTCCAACAAGCTTTGATGAAATTGAAGTTGTAACCATCCGGACCCGGACTCTTGTCACCGTCACAATCCCACACACCCATCCTTATTTCTTTCTCGAAAAATGGCTGAATTAAAGAATCCGACTCGGAAGTCGATAGCTGATTGAAGGTAAGCCCATCAAGAGAAGGACGGTCATAATTTGGTTCAACAAAACACTGCTGAAAATGATTTTTAACCCGCATCTTCACTTCCTCAACATCCTCCACTAAAGCGCCATTCTCCCCGACAATCGAAACGTTGCATCTTCTTCTTTTATAACGCAAGAGTGAGTGAAAAAATTTCGAGTTCATATCACCTTCCTGTATCCACCTTACTCTAGACTTTTGAGCAAGAAGAGATTCCTTTACCTGGATTTCTTTCCAAAGGGAAGCAGAGACTTCTTTTCTATGCATCAAAGCGCCACTGTCCCATCTTTCACCAAGGATATCATCTAGAGAGTTCAAGTCCCGAACAAGAGAATCAATAGTGAGATCCACCTTTCCGAACACCTCTTTATTCCATCCCTTTAGTCTTCCCTTGAGCAATTTCAGTTTCTCCTTCAGAGCATAAGTATTGTAACCGTTAATGTGAAACTCGTCCCAACAACTTTGAACAAAGGGCAAGAAGTCTGCATGTTCCAACCAAGCATTAAAAAAGCAGAACGGTTTTGGCCCCCAATCTTTCGTTGCTTTAGGAGCCAAATGGGCGCATGATCTGAAATATCTCGACTACAAATCCACTGACTGGAAACCCCCCAATCAGATATTAGCCCCTCAGAGATCAGAACCTATCCAGTCTACTCATAGAGACACCGTCTGAACAAAAGTAAGAAAATTTCTTACCCGAAACTGGCAAGTCAACAAGATCCATGCCCACAATGAAGCTATTGAAATCATCCATCTCGGCGACTGAAGAATTCCCATTCCTCCCTTTTCTCTCAGAATCGCAAGTTACCGCATTGAAATCACCCACTAAGCAATACTCCCCACCGCAAATTCTCTGTTTCACCGCCATTAGATCAGCCCAAACTCTTCTCTTTGCTACAGTTGAACAAGGAGCATATATGTTTACAACGTGGACCACTGTATCCCGGACAATAGTGGAGGCGCCAATAAATCCACAACCGGAGAAATGCGATGTGACTGTACAAGCGCCCTCAAACCAAGAGCAAAGAATGCCCCCCGACGCCCCCCTAGATGGTTGATGGATCCACTGAAAAGGCCGATTGCCCCAGAGAAAACCAACCTCGCCCTCTAACAACTCCTCCCTCTTCGTTTGAATGCAAATAAAATCAAAAGACCCAGAATTAATAGACGAAACCAACTGGCGACGCTTCCCGCGATCGCCCCACCCTCTTATGTTTAACGATAAATTAGTCATGAAGACCGAATATCGTTCGCCCTCCTACTACACTCTGCTTCATCACGTCTCTCGCCTTGCTCAATCAAGTCAACATAATTATCATCAGGCAAATTACCTTGAACTCCCAAAACTCTTAGCATTTTCCCAAACCTTTCTTGCTACGGCCTTATTTTGAAGAGCCCAAAATTTGTTATTGCACAAACCAATATCTCCACTTGAGATGGAACCCCCACAAAGAACCGTACCAGGAGAGAAAAGGGACGATTGATTCCTAACAACCTCCTGTGAATCGCGTTGATCAATAGGGACCTGGATTGAGCCAATCGAAACCTCCTTGAGTACTCTTACTGCCAACGGCAATTTACCCGCCCGTGGCTTTCTTCGCTCGCCAACCTTTAACAACTTTCTCTGTTTCTTCTTCCTCGCTTGACCCACAACAGTAGTGGGCTTGTTTTGGATTGAAGGAAGATCTAACCCCTGAGCATTCTGGCATGGAGTTATTGGACGTTGCACAGGAGGGGGGATTGATTCCACAACAAAGCTTTCCTCTGACTGAATTGGTGTTCCTCCCACTGGAGGGGATTCGCCCCCCCCCCCAACCAAATCATCAGAATCGTTGACAAAGGAGTTCAAGTTATTATCCATAAGTTGCGGATCAACGTTACCAGAGATCTTTACTGCATTAAGAAGGTCATTCAATTCTTCTTCACCCACCTCGACATCATAATGAATGTCACGAGTGTGTGCATATCATACATTTAGAAATGCAAGGTAAATTGTGGAAGTCATTATGATTCCTAAGAATTGCATCATTGGAGTAAAAAATATGAGTTGCTCAAGAGTGATGTGGCATGGTATGACCCACTTAAATAACTCAAAGTGGGTTGCATCAATGTAGGTGATGGTGATCAATAGTTCGGACAAATCTAAACCAATTCATAATCCAATTCAAATCGGTCTATTTGGTGCAGACATCTTTTGAATTCGAGCCAAACCGAACAAACTCACACCAACTTGTAGTAGTTTGGTTTTGGGCTACAAATTTTAAAAAATAAACTCGCGAACCCAACCACCCTATCCGAAGCACCAAGTGACTAAGTACTTTGGATGATTATACAAAAAGCATACTATTTGCTTAAACTTTTTTACCTTTGTATTTTATGATTAATTGAGTTAAAGGATTTAAAACTTTGATTGATAACAGTTCGTGTGTTTGAATACTTTGGGGGAGCTCCATTGTAGATGCTCTTAAAGCAATTTTCATCCATAGTTGCTAAGGTCGTTAAATAACCCCTATCAAATTAATAGTCCCCATAAAATCACATCATTTTTAAGCTAAAAACATTTTATTCCAATGGTGGAAAAATTAAAGTAACATTTAAGCAACTAAAATTTGGGTTGAACTTTGAAATTTATGATATTTTATTTGTGGCGGTTTTTTTTTGTACCCCCATTCTACCCCATACCCCCCAAATTGACCAAACAGACCAAAATACCCCTAAAAAAATGTTAAAAAACGAGGGGATGTAGGGGGTACAAAAAATGTTAAAAAAGAGGTATTTCTGGAAGGTTAATTTCCAGTGAGGTATTTCCGGTAGGCATTTTGGTATTTCCGGAAGTCAAAATGGATATTTCTGCCTTTCGGAAATATGTGTATTTCTGGAAATTTTAAAAAATATTTTTTTTAACGAAAAGTTAGGGGTACTTTGGGGATTTAGGGTAAAAGGGGATATGTGGTATAATGGGGGGGGGGGGGGGTTTTAAAAAAAAGTGCCTTTTATTTGTAAGCAACACTGGTTTTGCATTTCGCCAACAAGCCACACCCAACTTAGCCAAGCAATATTCGAAGAAAATATAAGTATTCTTTCAATAATTACTAGACTCCAACTCACAAAATATACATTGAACAACGTAATATACATTGGGTGGATCTTAATTAGTATCTATGAAGTATTGGGCATTTAGCAGACTCATTTGGTAAATGGCACGAAATAAGTACTAAACTAAGTACTTAGTGACCACTTATGCATGTGTAATGTTGACCTTAGAACTAGATATCATCTTTAGTTGTTGTCGTGATAATTCCAATTACGTACGAGGTGAGGTCGAAGTTAAATAACTGGTAGAGAATATTGAAAATCCTCTCTTCTTTTTATTTTTATTTTTTCTCTCTCCTCTCTCCTTTTTACTTTTACTTTTCTCTATTTTCTCTCCTTTTTTTATTTTCCTTCTCTCCCCCATCTCTCTTTCCTAAAGCCCTCTCTTTCCTTTTTTTTTTCTTTTATCTTCTTTCTTTATTTACTCTATTTTCTCTCTTCTATCTTTCTTTCATCTATTCAAAAAATCATACCACTAACAAAAATTTCAAAATCATTTTTTTTAAAATTAATAATTCAATTAAAATGATTAATTAATAATAAATGATGTAGAATTTACTATAATCTACTGAAATTATCATTAAAAATTGTCAACCCCTAACAATTATTAACAAAAATTTAACCACTATCAAAAACTTCAAATAAACAATATAAACAAGTGGCAGCGGGAGCGACAACCAGAGACTGACAATGAAATCGGCAACGTGAGAGGCAACGGAGAGCGGCAACAGGGTACATATTTTATATTATATCTCTTTTTATTTTTTTCTTTATTTTTACTCCATTATTAAAATTGGAATAAGATACTGACTTTCTTTTTGCTTTTTGCAACATAAGTATTTTATATAAATTTTACAATTTTCAAAATATTTATAGGTTCATAGCAAATTATAAATTATAACACGTACGATACGGATAAATACTAGTACAATGAATAAATATAACCCATCACTCTCATGTTTAAAATCCACTATCAAAGTCCCTATCCATGCCATTCCAGGGTTATGGTGATGGAAAGCCAACCAAGAATTAATAATGACTATCCCTATATCTCGTCTTTATTACTTGCAAGAAGGAAAATAAAATTAATTAAGAATATTAAATTACAAAAAAATTAAAATAAATTATTTAACTCTTAATTATTTTAATTTAATTTCAATCGATAATTATTATTAAAATGTAATCACAAAAACAAAAACATAAAAGAAAATAAGAATATGAAATAAAAGTGGTGGGGTAGGGTGTTGAATTTTATTAAACAAAACTATTGTAGTGAGTAAAAGTTGAATGGGTGTTGAATTATTAGGTGGAAGAGAGAGAAGATGATGTGGAGTGTTAAAAAGTGAAAAAAGAGGGTGTTGAAACTTTGAGGGTGTTGAAACTACCGTAACTGGTCTAAGTAGTGTAACCTTTCATAAACCAACGAAAAGTCGAAAAGTGAAGCATGGAACTCACATCCGTCAATTTGATAACTGTGTCTTATTTGGAACAATACTCAAAGAGTAGCTTTAGTGATTAACTCACCAATAGCAGTTTACAACCTCGTGTGACCGAGTAACGCCCCCTGTGTGCACTCAACAGACCAGCAACGCCTTGCACCCAACTGACTCTCCACTGCTCTATAGCTTGCTTTCAGGAGTGTACTTTTCTTCACTTCTTTACACAAAGCACATCTATGTACATAGAAACATTCAGTACACACTGGTTGTTCTACTTCATCGGTTTCTCTACTTCCCTTCACAGCCTGTATACAACAACTCATAAGCAACAATTCTCCCTCTATAAAGGAGGCGAGATCAACCCTGAAAAAGGGGGAGAGGTAGAACAATAGAGAAAAATGTGAAGGAAAAAATAAAATGAGGAAAGAGAGAAATAAAAGAGGGTGTAGAGAGAAAGGGGAGAAGAAAACTGAGAAGGAAAACAGAGAGATTATCATCAACATTAGCTTCTTAGTCCACACCTCAAGTTCATACACACCAAAAATACAAATACCCATAAGCCACAACCAACAATCATTATCAACACAAAACTAAACACCCAATCCTCACATATATCCAATGAAAGAATAAGAGAATGAGAGAGCATGAGACATAGAAAAATCAGAAAAAAATGGGAAGAGAGGACCACCATACGTCCGCAACTTCCACCACCGCACCTCCGTGAACCAACAGCCATCACCGGCGTACCGGCGTACCAGCGCACCACCGTCGATTCCGCCGTTGCTGCCGTTGCCACCTCTCTCCACCGCTCCTCTCTCTCAACGACTCTCTCTCTCTCTCTCTCATTTTCTCTCTCGTGATAGTTCTAGGGATTTCAATCCCAAATTATATCTTTTATCGGATGTCCCCGAAATGGCTATTTTTTAGAGATTCTTTTAAAAACTAATTTATGTTTATTTACAATAAATTTTTTTATCATTTTTCATCAAAAGTGACTTGTCATTTTATTCAGAACAACATTTCGTGTAAAAGTTTTGAAAAACTAATACATGTAACTATTGAAATGTTAATCCAAATTCAGCTTAATATGGAGCCCTATCTGTTGGTGTTTTGGCTAAGTCAGCAGCACCAGTTAGCTGTTGTTCTCTTTCTTGTTGCTAAGTGTCTCTGTCTTAAGTTTTGCATTAGTGACTATGGTTAGTTTAGGGGCTAAATTTCTGTTAAGCTAAACCCTAGTTAAGGTGCCATATATAAGGCATCCGTGTAACCGTTTTGTGCAATTTTCAAAAAAACCAGATTTCATCTCTTTCAATTTCTGTTATAATCCTCTTTCAAATTCTCTGATTCTCAGTGCAAATTGGCACTGCAACTCAAACAATTGGCATCTAGAGCTAGTGTTTCTCGATCTTGTGAAGCTGCTGCTCACTCTGATTCTTCATCAATTCATCAATGGCGACGAACGGAAACTTTCCGATGAACCTACTTGTTCTCGACGGCAAGAACTGGGAGCAATGGAACGTGCAGATGAATTCCTTGTTTGGCTCGCAAGATCTCCTTGATGTAGTGCAGAACGGTTACGAGGCGTTGGGAGCGAATCCAACGGAGGCTCAACGTAATGCGTTCAAGGAGGCGAGGAAGAAGGATTGCAAGGCTCTGTTCTACATCCAACAGTGTCTTGATTCGTCAAATTTTGAGAAGATCTCGAAGGCGATAAGCTCGAAAGCAGCGTGGCACACGTTAACGAAATGTTACGCAGGCGATGCGAAAGTGAAAAAGGTGAAGCTGCAATCCTTGCGAAGACAGTACGAATTACTACATATGGAAGAGGATGATAAAATCAGCGAATACTTTACGTAGATAGTGAAAATCTCCAACAAAATGAAGAACTGTGGAGAAGAGGTTACACATGAGAAGATAATTGAGAAGATACTTCGCACTCTACCTCCGAAATTCGATCACATTGTGGTTGCAATTGAGCAAACAAGAAACGCAGATCAAATGGAGGTGGAAGAGTTACAAGGTGAATTAGAAGCGCATGAAATGAAGTTGAAAGAGAGAGGAAAGGAGAGGAGATCTGATCATGCTCTTCAGGCGAAAATCTCAAAGAAATCCTTTGAAGAGAATAAGAAGAAGTGGTTAGCTAAGAAGGAATCAACAAATAAGGATAAAAGAAAGTCAAATAAGGAACCTGTTAAGAGTAAGTCTGAATCCTTCAAGAAAGGAGGAGGATCAAGCTCTAATCAAGGAAAGAACAAGCCATTTGACAAAAGAAAAATTCAATGTTATAATTGTGAAAAATTCGGACACTATGCTGATGAGTGTTGGCAAGGGAAGGGAAAGAAATCTGATGATGAGGATGAGGAAGCAAACTTCGCTCAAGACAGTAACTCTGATTCTGACTTTGATTCAGATCCAGTGTTGCTCATGGCTACCATAACAGAGGAGGAGATCAAAGCTACCCATGACAGTAACTCTGAGGCTGAACCTTTGCTACAAATGATGGCAAATGAGGAAGGAACACAGACTTCTGAGGTATGGTATCTAGACACTGGCTGCTCAAACCATATGACATCTAATAGGCACTGGCTAAGAAATCTAGACACTAGTAAGAAAACCACAATAAGAAAACCACCATAACGAACCTTCTGCGCTGGAGTGCAGTCCATTACACGGAAGATCCTCTCCATCTCCTTCAGCCAAGCCAACGCTCCATCAGGATCATACTTGCCTTTGAAAGTAGGCGGATTCTCCCTTTGAAAGGCTACCAAACTACGAGACCCAGCATTTTCACCAACGTTTTGCTGACCTTCCACGGCCTGAGCCATAGCAGCCAAAGCAGCAGCGATAGCAGCATCGTTCCTTCCAGCCATCTCAACTAATCAGTACAACATAAACAACAGTTAGAACTAATTGACAATACTTGATCGTCAATGACACAATAACTTGACAACTTGGCCGGACAGACCGAAACTGCTCTGATACCACTAATGTAACACCCCATTTCTACCCGGTAAAATAATGCAAAGTCAGAGTTCATAAAAATCTTTTTCAACAAACAATGGAGTGCCACATTTGCTTCGTGAAAACAATAGACGGGTTAATTCGCTTTTGAAAACAGATACATAGCGCTCTTGGATGAACCGATAAAATAACCTTTTAGTCTTCAAAATAATTCCTCTTTAATTACTACGCAGCGGATTCATAACAAGTCAATACAAATAGACGTGGCGTCTTAACAACTCAAGACAGCTCAAAAACAACGACGTAACAACTTAAAGTTTCAACAACGAAATAACATAGCAACAATATTAAAACGTGTGTCCATTCCCCCCGAGTGTTACATATCAGAGCGACGACACCGACTCGATCAAACGAAGGTGAACAGCCTTCATTCGTGATTACCTGCACGTTACCAACATCGGGGTAACATTCAAATAGAAGGGGTGAGATATCGCACTATATAATCAGTCATATGAAAGACAATATGTAATTCAGGTCATAGCATCAATTCATCATTTAACAGCAGTCAACCTCATCTCAATCACATAGGTATGCAACATGGATGCGGAATGTGACTCAACTCAGGGCCACCGCCCTATAATGCATGTGGTACCATAATCCAGCCAATAAATAGAGGCATCAACATCGTAACATCATTTCATCATAATTTGCCAGTCCAGGCCATCGTGTTTTGAGCATAGCTCCATCATAAAAATATGCCATGTATGCGACGCTATGTAAATGCACAACCAATAACAACGATTACATAGCAACGCAACAACATCGGAAATCATCGTTGGCCATAGGCCTACAACATACCACCTGCCAATAAATAGAGGCAATTCAACTTGGTACACCATCATCAACAATACTTAGCAACTTTCAACATTTTTTGCAACACATCAACAACTTAGCAGCTTTCAACATTTTGGCAACACATCAACAATTTAGCAGCTTTCAACATTTTGGCAACTTTGGGCCTAATTACATATTCAACATCAACCCATCATTCCAAGCATCAAATGTGAAATTCACGTTTTTGGTCAGCCAAACTGGCGCCCTTGGCGCCCATGGCGCCCAGCAACACGATCGGGCAGCCAAACCGGCGCCCTTGGCGCCCATGGCGCCCAGCAACATAATCGGACAGCCACACTGGCGCCCTTGGCGCCCACAACGCCAAAACACAACACAGCAACAAGGCAGCCAGGTTTTTGGCGCCCATGGCGCCCCTACGCCAAACACAGCAACCAGGCAGCCAGATTTTGGCGCCCCTGCGCCAGACACAGTGTTGCGCTCGTGTGTTTTATAGTCGCAATATCAGTGCAAGTATACACGTCGTACAAGTAATAAAGTGGATAAAAAGTAAGAGATCGTTCCCACGAGGATTGATTTACTTTCAAAGTTCAAGTCTTTAAAACACAAGTGAAATAAGTAATAAATCGGCACTAAAAGTTGGTATTAAGACTAGTAACATAAATCAAGCAAGTAAACAAGAAGTGGTTGTGAATATGGAAAAGTATGAGTTGGATTGCTGCATGCAAATAAATCTCCTCTAGTCAGACGTTATAACGTTTACACGTTAACACGTACAAATGCTATGTTGTATAGACGTTATAACGTTTGAACGCTGTTGCAAAAGAGCTGTGCTTTTCAGTCACAAAACGTCAGAGCTTCAAGTACTAGAATTCCTATGTCTAGGTTCTAAGTAGGCCTACTCCTGTATTTTAAGTACCCACAGCAATGTCCTATGAACTATTATCCATTCTATGTCTAGACTTAGATAAAAATGCCTAAATGTCTTTAGTGCACCTTTTCATTCACATAAATCTTTGAGTTCTTTTCATAGACCATGTCTGTACCTATGAATCTACTTGTTTTAAGTGGCCAAGTTCAAAACAAGTTTGGAAATATTAACATGCAAAGATTTAAAACGCATAAACATCAATACTTTATAGCATTAAACTAGAGGTTCATTACATGCAAAACAACAACCCAACTACAAATGTTTAGCTCATGCTGAGCATCCTTACAGAAATAAGAGGAGTTAAAATCCAAGTACCGTACATAGAGAAAAGGAGACTAAACGCAAAAGATACGCCTAAGTAGCCTTCCTTCATGCACGCTGTAAAGACGTTACAACGTCTGAGCTTCACAGTAATGGTTGCGAATGGAAATAAAAATTGGAGCTTGAGAAAATTTAAAATGAAGAAGTCTGTGTCCAGAACTTCTTTTTGAAAAACTATCTCTGAAAATGGAGGAAGGTGGATGATGAATGGATTCGTGCATGATTTCGCATGATGCCCCCTTTACCTTTTGTAGAGAGAGAATAGCCATGGTCAAAAGAGGGTCACATGCTTGCTGATGTCATTCCCCACCTTCCAAGCTTGCTTGCGAGTTGACTCTGCCCTGAAGTGACACCGCACTGCTACAGTGCGTCAGCCGCGTCAGCGCTGAGGAGAGAGAAGATCTTCTGCACTTCTAGATCTTTGGCCATCATTTCTTGTGCGCCAAAAATAAGATATTTCTTTCTTGCTCTGCTGCCCTTCTTCAGACGTGATGAGGGACGTTGCCACATTCAGTTTACTGCACAAACACAAGAAGCATCAAAACGCTCACAAAAGCGCCAATTGGCACCAATATTCCTAGAACTTATAATTTAGCCCCTTTCTAACTAAAAAAGCAATAAACTAACAGAAACTTAATAGAAACAACCTACTATTGCCAGAGAATTTGCATGATTTAACTTTGAATAAGTATAAATAACTCATCTAAATATGAGTTATCACACCCCCAAACTTAGACCATTGCTTGTCCTCAAGCAATTGAAATACAACATATGACAAGATGCAAGAAATTAAATACACTAGCAGTTTACACCCCGCTTATCCATTTGATCAAAAATTTTCCTCAAGGGGCTAATTTCTTCAGACTTTCACTACACACTCACGCACCAATGCACAATTATATTCTAGATTCATTACTGCCCAAAGTGAGTGTGTGATCTCTGTATCAATTCTATTCCTAGCTAGGTTCAGAAGCTACCCTAGCCTATGAAAGAGTGGTTTCCATATGGTGAGAGTATAACATCTTTCAAAACAGAGAGTAGGCTAACATTTCCACATAAGACTTGAGGGTTATTTTAAGCACGACAAATGGTCTTAATTTGGGTGCTAGGACTAGATTAGTGCAAACTACTTTTCTGACTCACACAACATAAAACACACAGATGGCTGCAACCCCTCATTACTGAGCAACTTTCATTTGATTCACTTCACTTTTGGTTTGGAGTTTTTGTGATTTTCTCCTTTTTGATCCTTTGGATTTGACAATTTTGGATTGAGATATTTGGGGTACCCAGTATTTGTTTCGGGAAATTGCAGCAAACACAGAGGACATGTGGATTTTTCCACTTATTTAAAACAACACACACTTTTTGGTCTTTTTGGAGTAAACGTTATAACGTTTGTAGATGAGACGTTACAACGCTTGATAACACAGAACACAACACGAAAACACACACGGCATACGTTATAACGTTATGGGTAGACGTTACAACGTTGCACTCACACTACACAAGCACTAATCATCCTACAGTCTTTGCACCCAGCCTTAGTACAACCTGATATACCCCCAAACTTAGTTTCTACTGCTACTCTAAGTTTTTAATCAAGTTTTACCATCACCATAGTCAACCAAAACTAGCTTTTGGATCACATAGTCCTTAGCTAACTAGGTTTTCCTTAAAACAGAGTTTGTGTGGAAGCAGTAATTAATTCTATTCATCTAAGCATGCATCAGCTATTCACACAAATTCACACATAGTCATTCCTAGATTTAGCCCAAAGAGAAACATTTTTTGATGATTACTAGAGTAGGGAAGTAAACTGATTTTGCATTTGATTTTATGCATACACAAAACATAAAAATGATCCCCCCCCCCAAACAGAAAGATGAGCAGTGTCCCTACTGCTCACTGATTTGGAAAAATGGGAGAGGAACATTCACACATAACAGAAACAAAACAAACTACTGACTACTAACTCTCTAGACGTTGTAACGTCTGGACAGCTATTTATTTGTACTGAAATTACAAACTATAACTATACTACTGCTAAAAAGAGGGCTAACTTACTTGTTCAGAGCACCAGACCTGAGCCTTCCACTCTGTCTGGCTGGGATGCTTGCTTGCACAGTCTTCTTTTTCTTTTCCTTCTTCTTCTTCTCTCCTTCACCATCACCAGCATCAACTGAGACTTCAGTTTCTTGGGGCATCTTTGCACTGCTCTCAGCGACTCTTTTCTTTGCTTCCTCCCATGCTTTCTGCTTTTCTAGCTCTGCAGGATTAATCTGCTGCTGCTCTTTGGGGTCCCCCTGGGCTTTATCAACCTCTGGCTCTTGAGACGTTGTAACGTCTGCAGCTTTATCTTCAGTAACAACAGCAGGAGCATTCTCTGAACCACTAGCACCAACAAATGCTGCACTGGTAGCTGTTGCTGGCTTCTCTTTAGCAGCTTCAGATTTCTTTCTTACCTGCAACTTTTGCCTTTTGGTTGCAGGAGCATCAGCTAGTTGTTCTTCTTCTTCACCATGTCTTGTTTCTTCACTTGCAGCAGCTAATTCACGCCTTTTCTTCTTCCCAAATGGACTCTGGGTGGGTACAGTCTTGAATCTTTGCTTTTTGGGTGGGGGGATGAGTTGTGGGTCTGGGTTACTTTCAACAGCAGTAGGTTCAGACGTTGCCACGTCTGCACTGGCTACTTCTGGAATTGATGGTTGTGATGGCTCTTTAGTTGGTTCAGGTTGAGTGGGGGTTGGTTTTGAAATGGGTTGATCTTGAGGTTCAGATTGTGGTGTTTTGGGGATGTTTTGGTCATGGGTGGATTGTTCTTTAGCTGAGGGTTGGGGTTGTTTGGCTTTTGGTGTTGGAGGTGTGGGCTGGGCTGGTTCTTTGAGTGTTTGGGTTGGTGGAGAGTCAGCCTCAATATCAGTCTTATCACTGGAGCTTCCTTTCTCTTCTGAATGTGTTTCTTCCTCATCATCGCTTAGGATTTCTCTGCTCATCTTCTTTGATTCCTCTGCATCACTCTCACTGATTCTATCCAGATCGGCTGATTTGAGTTCTTCTTCCTCACTACTTACCTTCTTCTGTTTTTTCTTTGCTGGGCTCTTTCTTTTTGTGGCTGGTTTTCTTGTTTTCTTAACTCTTTCCTTCTTCACTGCCCTGAGGTTCATTGTTGATAAGGGTATGTTGTCTTCATCTTCCTCTTGCATCCAATCTGGAAGTACTGGTTCTTCAATCACCATCTTGCCTTTTGTTGTCTGTGCATTCACCTTCTTTTGCCACTCAAACTGCTCCTTGACAAACTTGGCTAGGCTGTTTTGCTGGTCCACCAGACGTTGTAACGTCTGTGCATCAACTGACGTGGTAGTATCTGCAGCTCTCTGCCTAGCTTTGAACTTTGTAGAGAATGCCCCTTGGGGTTCCTCTCTTAGCTCAGATGCTTCAATCTCCACTCCAGCCTCCATGCAGAGATCAGTGATTAAACAAGGGAAGTATAGGTATCCATCCTTCCTGTTCTGCCATTTGTTTATCTCCCTGTTGATGAGCTTTCCCACCTCAATCTTATCTCTTGACATAATCGCATCAATAGCAATCAGCCTCTCCTTATCAACCTAGAGAGTGTGAAAAGTGGGTATCAAGCAGTGCCTAATGAAATGAAACCAAGCACTGGCCTCATCACAAAGGTATCTTTTCAAAATTTTGAATTCATTCCCATGGTCGCCTCTTCGCTCCCAAACAGCTCCTTCAACACATATCCTTTCTTTGATTTCAGTCATCTCTGCCACTCCGTAAGTCTTTTGCTTTACCTCAACTGCCTTGCCATAGTAACCCAGCCCAAAGTAGTCATTTATGACTCTTACACCAAATTTGACTTCTTCACCGCGAACGATGGAGGTGTTTGAGAGTTCTCCATAGACTGAAAAGTCATCCATGAAAACTTCCATGGATTTTTCAATAAAATCTGAGAATAAAGCCATCATACACCTCTGGAATGTTGCAGGAGCATTACACAGCCCAAATGGCATCCTTCTGAAGGCAAAGGTACCATAAGGACAAGTGAATGTGGTCTTCTCTTGGTCCTCAGGCACAATAGCTATCTGGTTATATCCTGAGTAACCATCAAGGAAACAATAGAATTCTTTGCCTGCAAGTCTATCCAACATCTGGTTAATAAATGGCAGAGGAAAATGGTCCTTCTTGGTTGCTTTGTTCAGCTTCCTGTAGTCCATACATATCCTCCATCCAGTCACTGTCCTTGTTGGAATCAATTCATTTTTGTCATTGGTCACCACAGTAACTCCACCCTTCTTTGGTACACATTGAACTGGGCTCACCCATGAGCTGTCACTGATTGGGTAGATGATTCCTGCGTCTAACCATTTGATGATTTCCTTCTTGACCACCTCTTTCATTATTGGGTTCAATCGCCTTTGTCCTTCAATGCTGTTCTTTGCATTCTCTTCTAAGACAATTCTGTGCATACAGATTGTGGGACTGATACCCTTGATATCTGCCATTTTCCAACCAATGGCTTTCTTGTGTCTTTTCAAGGTGCTAATGAGATCACTTTCCTGCTTTTGTGAGAGATTAGAAGAAATGATTACAGGTAAAGAATCATTTTCCCCTAGAAAGGCATACTTCAGGTGATCAGGTAACACCTTCAGTTCCAGCTTGGGTGGCTCTTCAATGGAAGGAACTATCTTCTTGAGATTGGAGTCTTCTTGCCCCAAATATTCATACTTCTTTGTCCACGCCTTGGGTACAGGGGAGTCAGACGTGACAACGTCTGAAGTTGACGTTGTAACGTTTTGCGGAACAACTTCTTCTGTTAACAACTCTTGAATCTCATCATTTCCCAGAATCTTCTCCAAGTGGTCATTATCTTTATTGAATTGTTTTTGAACCACATGGTCAGGGGCAACCACAAAGGAACATTCCTCTGTGTTAGGTTCTGGATACTTGAGTGCGTTGAGGACGTTGAACTTGACTTCTTGGTCATTGACCCTCATGATTAATTCTCCTTTTTGCACATCAATGAGTGTCCTTCCAGTGGCTAGAAATGGTCGCCCCAAGATGATAGGAACTTCCTTATCTGCATCGAAATCTAAAATAACAAAGTCCACTGGAAAAACAAATTTGTCAACTTTAATCAAAACATCTTCTAATATGCCCTCAGGATAAACTCTACTTTTATCAGCTAAGGTAAGACTTAAAGAAGTAGGTCTGACAGTTCCTATACCAAGTTTTTCATAAATGGACTTGGGCATCAAGTTAATACTTGCCCCCAAGTCGCATAAAGCTTTGCCAATGTAAAAATCTCCAATGGAGCATGGTATAGTAAAACTGCCAGGATCCTTCAGTTTTCTAGGGAGTTTATTCTGCATAATTAAGCTACATTCTTCAGTTAAAGCAATAGTTTCAAACTCCCCTAGCCTTCTTCTTTTGGTGATGATATCCTTTGGGAACTTGGCATAGTTTGGCATCTGTTGTAGAGCTTCAACCAAGGGAAGGTTTATGTGTAGCTGTTTGAGCATCTCCATGAACTTGCTGAATTGCTTGTCTTCATGAGATTTCTTTAGTCTTTGAGGGTAGGGTGGAGGAGGATATTCAGGTACAAGCTTAGGAACAGTCTTGATTCCTGGTTCAGAACTATACGTTGTAACGTCTGGCTTAGATAGCACAATATCTGGAATGATCTTCTCTTTTTCTCCACTTCTGTTATTGTCCTTTTCCTCTTCTGGCACATTGGGTTCCTTAGGCATAGATGGGTCAGGATACTCAGTTCCACTTCTTAAGGAGATAGCATTTACCTGTGCATTCACCACATCTTTACCATTTGACTTTGATGAAGATGGTGTTTCAGTTGTGGATGGAAGAGATCCATTCTGTCTTTGAGTAAGAGCTGAGGCTATCTGCCCAATTTGGTTCTCCAAGGTTTTGATTGAAGACTCATGGGTCTGTAAGGTTGCCCTACAATCGCTTATGAAGGTCTTCATCAAGGCTTCCAAATTGCTGTTGTTGTTATTCTGCGTATACTGCTTTTGTTGTTGAGGGGGAAATCCTGGGGGTATTGCAGGAGCAGTATCGCTAGCATTCAAAGAATTGTTGTTCTTCCAACCAAAATTTGGGTGATTTCTCCAATTTGAATTGTAAGAGTTGGAGAAAGGACTATTACCTTTGTTATGGGATACAAAGTTTACAGACTGAGGGTTATGGGGACACTCTTCGTAGATATGCCCTCCTTCACAATAGACACACACTACTCCCCCGGATGGTGTTGGTTCAACAGCTGCAGCAGTCTGTCTTTCAGACGTTGCCACGTTTGGAGTACTCAAGTTTTTAATCATGTTGGTCAGGGAAGCAACCTGAGCAGAAAGGGCAGTTACTTCACTTATCTCATGGATGTGGATACCTTGTGTTGCAGGTAACCTGATATTGCAGGATATGTTTTGATGATGAAAAAGACAAAGGTAAGATTGACGGTCAAAGTCAATAAAAGTGACTAAACGTCAAAGTCACAATCCAAGACAAGCAAGCCAAGAACTGAAGATTCAAGTTTAAGGGTAGTCCTTAAATATAAGGGTAGTCCTTAGGGTTTGGGGGTGTCTTAGGAAAAAGTGTAAGCTCTTTCAAAAGGTCAGCTCATATCTCAAAGTCTCACACACTCACAAAATTTTTTTTAAGGTGCATGCATATTTACGTAAACATTCTTATCACCTTTTTAAATAACAAAATCGATTTTCCTCATGCATAAACAAATAGCAAAATCGATTTTCAGGCAAACTAGAAAAATAGAAATCGATTGTCAGGCCATGTCTTATAATACACAAATCGATTTCTGAGCCAAATATTTTTTAAGGGAAGAATCGATTCCCAACCTTTTGCACATAACTGAGAATCGATTCCCACTTGTCTCAGGCAAGCTGAAAATCGATTCCTACATATTTTCACTAAGTATAGAATCGATTCCTAGCTTTCCATGGCACTCAAGAATCGATTTCCCATATTTTACAAACAAAGATAAAATCGATTCCTTACCTAAATAAATCGATTCCTAGATCAAATACATTTTAACAAAGAATCGATTCCTTCATTATTTTCAACGTAAAAATGAATTTCTCATAGCCTATAAATAGGCAGTGCTTCACGATTCATTTTACACACAACACACATCAACCCATTTGTACGAATCAGAAAAACTCTTGAGAAAACTCTTCACGCTTATATTTTTGCTCGTCACGTACCGTTGGTCTGTCTGAGCTGATCTGTTGCTAAGAGTTAGTTGGGGTTGTATTCTTCAAGTTGTAATATCTGCCTACACTAGAGGTATTTCTGCATTTACAATTGTTTATTATTTAATTGTTGTGTTTTGTTCTAGGGAGTGGGGTATCTCTCTAGGGTAGCTGCATGTACTAGGAAGTGGGGTATCTTTCTAGGGCAGTTGATTGTAACAGGGGTGGGGCATCTCTTGTTATTGTTATAATAGATCTGAGGGCTCTCTATAGGTGGGGTATCCTAGGAGGAGAGTGCCTAAGTCTGTAAAGGTTTTCCAAGGCACCTGTAAGCCTTGTTGTTGTTTTAGTGGAAAATCTCACAAGGGTGTGAGGACTCGACGTAGGTCACTAGGAGGTGACCGAACCAGGATAAATCTCTGCGTGCTTTACTGCTTTCCTGCTTTACTGTTATACCGCTTTACTGCTTTATACTCTAATTCCTTCGCTTCCACTTAACCTGCGCGAAAATTGATCTAAGTCATTGAAAAGGGGAAAAACATTTTCAAAAGATCTAAAAAGTTTTTAAATCTCAATTCACCCCCCCTCTTGAGACTGAAGCCACTTGGTAACAAGTGGTATCAGAGCTAGACTCTTGTATAAAGGTCCTAGCAGCTTCAAGAGAAATGGCTTCAGGTTGGTCTACGCAAGAGGGTGCTTCTCTTACCCGTCCTCCGGGATTCAACGGGAAAGATTACGCATATTGGAAAGAAAGAATGAGAATCTTTATTGAAGGGGTAGACTTAGATGTTTGGGATGCTGTGGAAAAAGGACCCTATGTCCCCACACACTTAGTAGATGGTATTCTTACTATTAAGAGTAGAAATGAATGGTCTGATGATGAGAAAAGAAAAGTGCAACATAATTTACGTGCCAAAAATATTATTACTTCTGCTTTAAGTCCTGATGAATTTTTTCGAGTTTCAAACTGTAAATCTGCCCAAGAAATGTGGGATAATCTCCAAGTTACTCATGAGGGTACAAATGAAGTGAAAAGGGCAAGAACAAATACTCTTATCAGAGAGTACGAATTATTTAGAATGAATACAGGTGAAACAATACCAGAAATGCAGAAAAGGTTCACTCACATTGTGAATCAGTTAAGCTTGTTGGGTAAGTCATTTCCTGTAGAGGATCTAATCAACAAAGTTCTGAGATGTCTGAATAGAGAATGGCAGCCCAAGGTTACTGCTATAGCTGAATCAAGAAATTTAGCTACTATGACTCTGGCTACTCTGTTCGGTAAACTTCAAGAGCACGAACTAGAACTCACTCGCCTAGCTGAGTATGAAAATACAGATAAGAAAAAGAAAAGCTTGGCTCTAAAAGCATCTTGTTCTAGTCAATTTGATGATAGTGACAACTCAGATGATGAAATTGATGAAAATGAAGAGAATATGGCTCTTATGGTTCGGAAGTTCAAAAGGTTCATGAAAGGCAACAACTATCCAAAGAAGAACTTCAAATCAAAAAGGTTCTCTAGCAAAGAAAGTACATCCGGTCCTCCTACTTGTTATGAATGCGGAAAACCCGGGCACATGAAAATGGAATGTCCTAATCTACAGAAAAAGGACTCCAAAT
The DNA here is from genome assembly GCA_039519185.1 of Astragalus membranaceus. Lineage (NCBI taxonomy): Eukaryota > Viridiplantae > Streptophyta > Magnoliopsida > Fabales > Fabaceae > Astragalus > Astragalus membranaceus. Next base: position 13,579,090 of record CM076848.1, read on the forward strand.
CTGAAAAGAAGGCATTCAAAAATAACAAAGGAAGAAAAGCCTACATCGCATGGGAAGACAACTGCATGGATTCATCAGATGAATCAGAGGATGAAGAAGCTCAAGTTGCATTAATGGCTGATCATGAAAGCGAGAATGAAAACGAGGTATGCTTCAAGGTACGGGGGTCAGATTGGTACCTTGACAGCGGATGCTCAAAGCACGTGACTGGAGATATTACAAAGTTCCTAACTCTTACCCCCAGATCAAGCGGTCATGTGACTTATGGTGACAATAACAGAGGAAGAATCCTTGGTGAAGGTAAAGTTGGTAAAGACTTATCTACTGCTATTGATAATGTGCTCTATGTTGAAGGTCTTAAACATAATCTTTTAAGCATTAGCCAACTTTGTGATAAAGGTAATAGAGTAATATTTGACTCAGGTTCATGCATCATTGAGGATAAACAAAGTAAACAAGTTAGAATGATAGGAAACAGAGTAGAAAACATATACATGATGAGTTTAGATAGTGTTTCATCACATAATGCATGTTGCCTCATTAGTAAGGAAGAAAACTCTTGGTTATGGCATCGTAGGACAGCTCATATTCATATGGATCATCTTAACAAGCTAGTGTCTAAAGATCTAGTTAGTGGTTTGCCTAATATCAAGTTTGAAAAAGATAAATTGTGTGATGCTTGCCAAAAGGGTAAACAGGTAAAAGTGTCATTTAAATCAAAGAATATTGTGTCTACTAACAAACCTTTGCAGCTGTTACACATGGATCTATTTGGTCCCTCAAGGACAAAAAGTTATGGTGGAAATTACTATGCTCTAGTTATAGTAGATGACTATTCAAGGTATACCTGGACTCTCTTTCTGGCAAACAAAAGCGAAGCTTTTGGAGCATTCAAAAAGCTTGCTCGTAGCATTCAAAATGAGAAAGAACTGAAGATTGTCTCAATTCGATCTGATCACGGTGGAGAATTTGAAAATGAAAAATTCGAAATCCTATGTGAAGAACTTGGTATAAATCACAACTTCTCAGCACCTAGAACTCCTCAACAAAATGGAGTTGTTGAAAGGAAAAATCGATCATTGGAGGAACTTGCCAGAACAATGTTAAATGATCATGACATCCCAAAATATTTTTGGGCGGATGCTGTAAGTACTGCTTGTTATGTTATGAATAGAGTTCTAATTAGGCCTATTTTAAAGAAAACCCCCTATGAACTTTACAAGGGGAGAAAACCAAATATTTCACACCTTCACACCTTTGGTTGCAAATGCTTTGTATTGAATAATGGAAAAGACAACCTAGGTAAATTCGATGCTAAAGCTGATGAAGGAATTTTTCTTGGTTACTCTTTATCTAGCAAGGCCTTTAGAATTTTTAATAAAAGAAATAAGGTAATTGAGGAATCTGTACATGTTACATTTGATGAAACTAACCCCAAAAGGCTGGGAAAGGTTATTGATATTGCAGATGAACCTGAAGAGTTAGAGATAGGTGAGAAGAAGAAAGAAGAAGAAACAAAAATCACCCCTCAAGAGAAGTCAGAAGAAGGATCAAGCAGTGAACTTCCCAAGGAATGGAGAATCCCAAGGGATCACTCGCTTGAAAATGTCATAGGTGATGTAACAAAAGGGGTAACTACTCGTAACTCTCTTCGAAATGCATGTAATCATATGGCTTTCGTATCTCAAATTGAACCTAGAAATATAGATGAAGCCGTAGTTGATGAACATTGGACTATTGCTATGCAAGAAGAGTTAAATCAGTTTGAAAGAAACGAAGTGTGGGATCTAGTTCCTAGACCTGATAAACACCAGATAATAGGCACAAAATGGGTGTTTAAAAACAAGCTAGACGAATCAGGTATAATAATTAGAAACAAAGCTAGACTAGTTGCTAAAGGTTATAATCAAGAAGAAGGAATAGACTATGATGAAACGTATGCTCCTGTAGCTAGATTAGAAGCTATTCGCATGTTACTTGCTTTTGCATCAATCATGGACTTTAAATTATATCAAATGGATGTTAAGAGCGCTTTCTTAAATGGTTTTATCCAAGAAGAAGTGTATGTTGAACAACCTCCTGGTTTTGAAAATTTCGAAAAACCAGACCATGTTTTTAAACTCAAAAAGGCTCTATATGGTCTAAAGCAAGCCCCCAGAGCTTTGTACGAAAGATTGAGCAAATTCCTACTCAATCATGATTTTCAAAGAGGAAAAGTTGACACTACACTTTTTATAAAAAGGTCAAAAGATGACATCTTACTCGTGCAAATTTATGTGGATGATATTATTTTCGGTGCTACTAATGAATTGCTTTGCAAAGAATTTTCGAGTATTATGCAGAATGAATTTGAAATGTCAATGATGGGAGAACTCAACTTCTTCCTTGGGCTTCAAATAAAACAAACAAACAACGGCATTTTCATATCTCAATCAAAGTACTGCAAAGAACTACTCAAAAGGTTCGAAATGGACAAAGCAAAAGAAATGTCCACACCAATGAGCACCTCATGCTACTTAGACAAAGATGAAGAAGGTAAACCGGTAGAACTAAGCAAATACCGAGGTATGATTGGCTCTCTTCTCTACTTAACTGCTAGTAGACCGGACATCAGGTTTAGTGTCTGCATGTGTGCTAGGTATCAAGCAAATCCAAAAGAATCACATTTAGTAGCTGTCAAAAGAATAATGAGATATCTGGTAGGCACTCAAAATGTTGGTCTATGGTACCCAAAAGGTGCCACATGTAGTCTTATTGGTTATTCAGATTCTGACTTTGCAGGATGTAAGTTGGATAGAAAAAGCACTAGTGGAACATGTCACATACTAGGTAGTGCATTAGTCTCATGGCACAGTAAGAAACAAGTCAGCGTCGCACTGTCAACTGCTGAAGCAGAATATGTTGCAGCAGGGAGCTGTTGCGCACAAATCCTCTGGATGAAGCAACAACTTCTTGACTATGGTATAGATCTAGATCATATTCCTATAAAATGCGACAATACCAGCGCTATCAACCTTACAAAGAACCCCGTCCAACACTCTAGGACCAAGCATATAGAGATAAGACATCATTTTATTAGAGATCATGTCCAAAAAGGGGATTGTGTAATCGAATTTGTGGAATCGGCAAAACAGCTAGCTGATATTTTTACAAAACCTTTACAAAAAGAAAACTTTTTCTTCATACGAAGAGAACTTGGAATCATTGATTCCTCTTCATGCTGTTAGATTCGCATCTTTTATTACATGTTGCCCTCTTTGATCATGACAAAAAGGGGGAGAAGAATAGAGTTTTTAATATTTAGAATAAAGTTTTAATATTCAGCATGCATCTGCACTTACTTGCATATAGTCAATAAAACAGGGGGAGCATCATGATAGGGGGAGTATCGTATACATTATCTGTTTGAACTAACCTCCCACCTTGAGATGAGTTAATGTTTTGTCATCATCAAAAAGGGGGAGAATGTGGATACCTTGTGTTGCAGGTAACCTGATATTGCAGGATATGTTTTGATGATGAAAAAGACAAAGGTAAGATTGACGGTCAAAGTCAATAAAAGTGACTAAACGTCAAAGTCACAATCCAAGACAAGCAAGCCAAGAACTGAAGATTCAAGTTTAAGGGTAGTCCTTAAATATAAGGGTAGTCCTTAGGGTTTGGGGGTGTCTTAGGAAAAAGTGTAAGCTCTTTCAAAAGGTCAGCTCATATCTCAAAGTCTCACACACTCACAAAGTTTTTTTTAAGGTGCATGCATATTTACGTAAACATTCTTATCACCTTTTTAAATAACAAAATCGATTTTCCTCATGCATAAACAAATAGCAAAATCGATTTTCAGGCAAACTAGAAAAGATAGAAATCGATTGTCAGGCCATGTCTTATAATACACAAATCGATTTCTGAGCCAAATATTTTTTAAGGGAAGAATCGATTCCCAACCTTTTGCACATAACTGAGAATCGATTCCCACTTGTCTCAGGCAAGCTGAAAATCGATTCCTACATATTTTCACTAAGTATAGAATCGATTCCTAGCTTTCCATGGCACTCAAGAATCGATTTCCCATATTTTACAAACAAAGATAAAATCGATTCCTTACCTAAATAAATCGATTCCTAGATCAAATACATTTTAACAAAGAATCGATTCCTTCATTATTTTCAACGTAAAAATGAATTTCTCATAGCCTATAAATAGGCAGTGCTTCACGATTCATTTTACACACAACACACATCAACCCATTTGTACGAATCAGAAAAACTCTTGAGAAAACTCTTCACGCTTATATTTTTGCTCGTCACGTACCGTTGGTCTGTCTGAGCTGATCTGTTGCTAAGAGTTAGTTGGGGTTGTATTCTTCAAGTTGTAATATCTGCCTACACTAGAGGTATTTCTGCATTTACAATTGTTTATTATTTAATTGTTGTGTTTTGTTCTAGGGAGTGGGGTATCTCTCTAGGGTAGCTGCATGTACTAGGAAGTGGGGTATCTTTCTAGGGCAGTTGATTGTAACAGGGGTGGGGCATCTCTTGTTATTGTTATAATAGATCTGAGGGCTCTCTATAGGTGGGGTATCCTAGGAGGAGAGTGCCTAAGTCTGTAAAGGTTTTCCAAGGCACCTGTAAGCCTTGTTGTTGTTTTAGTGGAAAATCTCACAAGGGTGTGAGGACTCGACGTAGGTCACTAGGAGGTGACCGAACCAGGATAAATCTCTGCGTGCTTTACTGCTTTCCTGCTTTACTGTTATACCGCTTTACTGCTTTATACTCTAATTCCTTCGCTTCCACTTAACCTGCGCGAAAATTGATCTAAGTCATTGAAAAGGGGAAAAACATTTTCAAAAGATCTAAAAAGTTTTTAAATCTCAATTCACCCCTCCTCTTGAGACTGAAGCCACTTGGTAACAATGGACACCAGCCTTCTTTCCGGGAGTGAATCTTTCAGAAGGCCAATGGGCATTATGAGTGGCTATGTCTTCAATAAGCCTGCATGCCTCAGAGAAAGACATGTTCAATATGACACCACCGGATGAAGCATCAAGTATAAGCCTGGTAGGCTGATCTAAACCATTATAGAAAGTCTCCATTTGAATAACCACGGGTATACCATGGTGTGGGCACATTCTTAGTAATTCCTTCCATCTCTCCCAAGCCTCAAACAAAGATTCCCCTTCCCTTTGTTTGAAGGAAGTGATGTCATTTCTTAACTTGGCATTTTTGTTGGGAGGGAAGTATTTTCCAAGAAATTTCTCAGCTAGCTCATCCCAAGTGTGAATTGAATTTGGCTCTAAGGAGTTCAACCAATTCTTGGCCTTATCCTTGAGAGAATATGGAAATAGCTTCAATCGGAAGGCATCTTCTGAGACTCCAGGGATGACAAAGTTGCTACACACATCCAAAAATTGCCTTAGATGTGCATAGGGATCTTCTTGAGGGAAACCCCCAAATTGCCCTGCAGTCTGCAGCATTTGGAACATCATTGGCTTGAATTCAAAGTGACCAGTATGAATGGGTGGTCTTGCAATGCCTGTTTGTAAATGGGCAGGATTGAGCACGGCATAATCACGCATAGGCCTGTCTCTGTCATTGACCATGTCTTGTGGCCCTGCATTGATGAGTTGTTGTCTCTGCCAGTGTTCATCATCAACATATGTCTCTGTATGAGTCTGTGGTCCACGGCCACGTTCTCTACCTCCAGCATCAGAGTGCCTTCCTCCTCTTGGAGTGCGTCCACCTCTAGACATGATTGGTGGCTGAAATTGCTGGTGTTGTTGCTGCCTTCTTAACCTTTGTTGTCTCCTTAGTCGCCTGAAGGTTCTTTCAGGTTCTGGATAGAATTCAGGCTCAGATCCACTCCCTGGTTCAGTTGAACTAGAGCTTGAACTGGAACTAAGCATACGCTGTAACGATTACCTGTTCACTCACAGAAACAACAAACAACACAGCAGAATTCTTTCACCTAGTGTGTTAATTCTTGTTGAGCAATAAACGTTAAATTCAGTCCCCGGCAACGGCGCCAAAAACTTGTTGCGCTCGTGTGTTTTATAGTCGCAATATCAGTGCAAGTATACACGTCGTACAAGTAATAAAGTGGATAAAAAGTAAGAGATCGTTCCCACGAGGATTGATTTACTTTAAAAGTTCAAGTCTTTAAAACACAAGTGAAATAAGTAATAAATCGGCACTAAAAGTTGGTATTAAGACTAGTAACATAAATCAAGCAAGTAAACAAGAAGTGGTTGTGAATATGGAAAAGTATGAGTTGGATTGCTGCATGCAAATAAATCTCCTCTAGTCAGACGTTATAACGTTTACACGTTAACACGTACAAATGCTATGTTGTATAGACGTTATAACGTTTGAACGCTGTTGCAAAAGAGCTGTGCTTTTCAGTCACAAAACGTCAGAGCTTCAAGTACTAGAATTCCTATGTCTAGGTTCTAAGTAGGCCTACTCCTGTATTTTAAGTACCCACAGCAATGTCCTATGAACTATTATCCATTCTATGTCTAGACTTAGATAAAAATGCCTAAATGTCTTTAGTGCACCTTTTCATTCACATAAATCTTTGAGTTCTTTTCATAGACCATGTCTGTACCTATGAATCTACTTGTTTTAAGTGGCCAAGTTCAAAACAAGTTTGGAAATATTAACATGCAAAGATTTAAAACGCATAAACATCAATACTTTATAGCATTAAACTAGAGGTTCATTACATGCAAAACAACAACCCAACTACAAATGTTTAGCTCATGCTGAGCATCCTTACAGAAATAAGAGGAGTTAAAATCCAAGTACCGTACATAGAGAAAAGGAGACTAAACGCAAAAGATACGCCTAAGTAGCCTTCCTTCATGCACGCTGTAAAGACGTTACAACGTCTGAGCTTCACAGTAATGGTTGCGAATGGAAATAAAAATTGGAGCTTGAGAAAATTTAAAATGAAGAAGTCTGTGTCCAGAACTTCTTTTTGAAAAACTATCTCTGAAAATGGAGGAAGGTGGATGATGAATGGATTCGTGCATGATTTCGCATGATGCCCCCTTTACCTTTTGTAGAGAGAGAATAGCCATGGTCAAAAGAGGGTCACATGCTTGCTGATGTCATTCCCCACCTTCCAAGCTTGCTTGCGAGTTGACTCTGCCCTGAAGTGACACCGCACTGCTACAGTGCGTCAACCGCGTCAGCGCTGAGGAGAGAGAAGATCTTCTGCACTTCTAGATCTTTGGCCATCATTTCTTGTGCGCCAAAAATAAGATATTTCTTTCTTGCTCTGCTGCCCTTCTTCAGACGTGATGAGGGACGTTGCCACGTTCAGTTTACTGCACAAACACAAGAAGCATCAAAACGCTCACAAAGGCGCCAATTGGCACCAATATGCCTAGAACTTATAATTTAGCCCCTTTCTAACTAAAAAAGCAATAAACTAACAGAAACTTAATAGAAACAACCTACTATTGCCAGAGAATTTGCATGATTTAACTTTGAATAAGTATAAATAACTCATCTAAATATGAGTTATCACACAGCAACAAGGCAGCCAGATCTTGGCACCCATGGCGCCCCTGCGCCAGACACAGCGACAAGACAGCCAGATTTTGGCGCCCATGGCGCCCCTGCGCCAGAACACAACAACCAGGCAGCCAGATTTTGGCGCCCCTGCGCTAGGAACCTGCAAGACAGCAACACACAACAGCAAGATGGCGCCCATGGCGCCCAGCAATATTTCAGGAACGGCGCCCATGCGCCTAGGCAACAGAACACGCACAGAATGGCGCCCAGGAAGGCGCCCAGCAACATCAAACATGGACGACGCCCATGGCGCCCTGCGGCAGAATCAAGAACGGCGCCCATGGCGCCCATGCACAGAATTTTGGTTCCAAAACATCAACGAGCATGATCACACATCGTCAAATGGCAACAATCATCATCAATCGAAATTAACATCATCATTTCAAAGTTCAATACCTACAACTAGGGTTTTCTAAACTTAATAACACCTAGGGTTCCATAACCTTCCTACATAGAGCCATTCATACACCCAATTATAGAGATAGAACCCCACTCTTACCTTAGCCTTGAAGAATTAGAAGTCTTTGGCTTGCCCTAGCTCTCTCTCCTTCTTCGCGTCGTCCTCTCTCTTCTCTTCTCTCTAATTCTTATTTTTTTTGTTCCTTCTCAATGAGCAAAACCCTAAATAATGCCTATTTATACTTTAGTTAATTTTATGGGCTTTTTCCTTAGCTAATTCGAATTACATCATGGGCCTCCCTAACACTTCTCATTTTACTACTCCCAACCCTAACAATAGGCCCACATATACTAACATTATTATTATTTTATTATTTTTCTACCAATTAAATTCCCAAACAATTCAATTAAATAATTAATTAAATTTTTGGGCGTTACAGGAATCACCTTGATGGGATTTCTAAGGCGCCGACAGATAACACTGCCTTAGATGCGTGGGAAGTCAAAGATGCTCAAATTATTTCGTGGATCCTCAGTACAATTGATCCTCATATGATCAATAATTTGAGATCTTTTTCAACCGCTCAAGAAATATGGGATTACTTGAAGCGTATTTACAATCAGGACAATACGGCTAAGCATTTCCAGTTGGAGTTGGAGATCGCCAATTACAAACAAGGTAATTTGTCAATTCAAGATTATTATTCTGGTTTTCTGAATTTATGGACAGAACACTCTGCTATTATCTATGCTGTTGTTCCCAAGCCGTCATTGTCGGCCGTTCGTGATGTTTATGATACTAGTAAACAGGATCAATTTCTCATGAAACTTCGTCCGGAATTTGAGGGAGTTCGAGGTGCTTTGCTGAATAGGAACCTTGTTCCTTCCTTGGATATCTGTGTTGGTGAACTGCTCAGGGAAGAACAGCGTCTTAATACTCAAGGAACCATGTTTAATGATCCCGTCCATTCTGAACCTGTGACAGTTGCATATGCTGCGCAACATAGAGGCGTGGGCTGTGATATGCGACAAACTCAATGCTTCTCTTGTAAAACAATTTGGACATGTTGCTCCTTGTTGTCCTAAGAAATTTTGCAATTACTGCAAGCAGCAGGGTCATATCATCTCTGCATGTCCTACGCGTCCTCCACGACCGACTAAGCGTCCGGTGCAGGCATTTCATGCCACTACTAGCTCTACCACCGGTCCTTCCACCACTGGTGCATCTGATGGTGGTGCTCTACAGCCTGAATTAATTCAACAAATGGTACTATCTGCTCTTTCTGCCTTGGGCATTACTAGTATGTCTTCTTTCATATCTTGGTTACTTGACTCTGGTGCATCGAATCACATGACGGGTTCCTCTAAACTCCTGCACAATTTACGTTCTTATATTGGTAATCAAAAAATTCAAATTGCTAATGGCAGTACCCTTCCTATAACTAATGTTGGTGATATAAATTCTAATTTTCGAAATGTGCTGGTAGCACCTAGGCTTGCCTCAAATTTATTGTCTGCTGGTCAATTAGTGGATGAAGGTTGTGATGTTAATCTTACTCCGGATGGTTGTCTTGTACAGGATCGGGTGTCGGGGAAGGTGATCGCGAAGGGGCCTAAAGTTGGAAGAGTGTTTCCACTCCAGTTTATTTCAAATCATTTATCTCTTGCTTGTAATAGTGTTTTTAATGCATGTGAGGACTGGCATAGGAAATTGGGCCATCCAAACTCTGTTGTTTTGTCTCACTTATTTAAGACTGGCTTGTTAGGTCCTAAACTGATGGATTCTAGTACCCCTATTTCATGTTCTGTTTGCAAATTAGCTAAAAGTAAAACACTTCCTTTTCCGTCTGGTGCTCATCGTGCTTCTACTTGTTTTGAGTTGATTCATAGTGATGTTTGGGGAATCTCTCCTGTTGCTCACTATAAATATTTTGTCACATTTATCGATGATTATAGCCGTTTTACTTGGATTTATTTTCTTAAATCTAAATCTGAAGTGTTTTCTATGTTTAAGAAATTTCTGATGTATCTTGAAAATCAATTTCAAACCAGTATTAGAATTCTTCGGTCTGATTATGGTGGTGAGTATATGTCTCATGAGTTTCAGGAGTTCTTACAGCAAAAAGGTATACTGTCTCAACGATCTTGTCCCAATACCCCTCAGCAAAATGGTGTTGCAGAACGTAAGAATCGTCACTTGTTGGAAGTGACACATACCTTACTTCTCCAGGCCTCTGTTCCTTCCAAATTTTGGGTGGAGGCTCTTTCCACAGCTGTTTTTTTGATCAACCGTCTTCCTTCCACGGTGATTGGGTTTGATTCTCCTTACTTTCGTCTTTTTAAAACTCGGCCTGATTACAGTAGTTTACATACTTTTGGGTGTATATGTTTAGTTCACCTCCCATCCACTGAAAGACATAAGCTTGGAGCACAATCTATCCAATGTGCATTTATGGGGTATAGTCAGTCTCATAAGGATTTTGTGTGTTATGATGACTCAATCAGAGGATAAGCTTCTTCAATATTTTTGTTCATTAGAGCGCCTGCAGCTGCATCAACAGTCATTTTTGTGGTATATAACAAACCATTGTAAAAAGTGTGGATGATCAACCATTTCTCCAGTCCATGATGGGGGCAAAGCCTTAGCATTTCCTTGAAACGCTCCCATGCATCATAAAGAGACTCCCCATCATTCTGAGTGAATCTTGTAATTTGATTCCTCAGTTGAGCAGTTTTGCTTGGGGGAAAGAATCGGGCAAGGAATGCTTGCCTTAGTTGATCCCAAGTTCTGACAGATTCAGTAGGTAGTGAGTGAAACCAAGCTCTGGCATTATCCCTTAATGAAAAAGGGAAAAGTTTTAGCCTTATGGCTTAAGGAGTCACTCCATTTAATTTTAAAGTTCCACAGTATTCAAGAATAATTGATAGATGGAGATTTGGATCATCAGTGGCTGATCCAGAAAATTGATCTTGTTGGACCATAGAAAGTAAAGACGGTTTGAGTTCCAAATTATTAGCATCAACGTTAGGATGCACAATAACACCACGGGGTTCTGCCGTAGAAGGCGTAGCATACTCCTTGAGAGTACAATTTTGATTATCCGCCATTTCTTGTTTATTGCGCAATTCTCTTCTTCTTCTTCTATGTAAGAATATTTCAATCTCAGGAATTGGTTGAACAATCTCTCCGAGACTTCGGACTCTTCGCATTCGAAGAATAAGAGAATCAAAAAAAAAATAAGAAAATAAAAGAAAATAAGATTTCAGTCTAACCGGTACCAAAAAGTCGATTAATATCACTAACTCCCCCGCAACGACGCCAAAAACTTGATTGGCCGCAAGCACACGGTTCTATCGCGTAGTAAAAATATCGATCCCACATGGAGTTTAAGTGATTACCAATCTAATTTTCAGTTTTGATTAACTGAAAAGGAATGATTTTTGGGAGAGGAATGTTGTTTGATTTAAATTCAGAATATAAAAGACGCCTTAGGATTATGGGTCAAATCACAATGGCGGAGTTTAAACAGTCCCTTAACTATCCTCTATCTTATATCGAAATTGTTTTAGGGACAATGTATTCTTTTGGTGTAATTCAAGTTTCCTTTCGGAAAACAAGAATGTGTCTCAAAACAACGATCAAACTTATTCTCACGGTTGATCATCACAGAGACCCATTAAGCACAACCTTATTGTCCCAAGACTATTAAAATGCATTTTCATGTTTTCATAGCCTTGTATAACCTCATAGGTCCAATATTAAACTTCACCTTTTGGTACTTCGCTTGATATTTGATTTATGAATTGATACGATGAGGTTAGATTAAAAACCAAGTTCTAATAATATAGAGTCTAGTCTTGGAATTGATTAGGGACCCATCATTGGATTGTTTCCCACAATCCCAAGACTAAGAAATCTACTCACACATGATCATAGTAGATGAGGGAGTAGAAGATGAAGACATAAAAGTAAATGACAGAATGTAAACAAAGCAATAAAGAACTGAAATGTAAAGTGTTGGAAATGTAAATAACAGAAATTAAAATTGCAAGAAAATAAAGAACAATAAAAGAACAAGAGCTTGAGAGAAATGTAAGAACTTAGATTAAACTTTGGAGTGAGATTACAAAATGAGAAAGTATCCCTTTAACACTCAGAAATGGTGTTATTTATAGGCCTGGAGTCGTCAAAGCTCATAACCATTCAGAAATCAAACAATTACAGCAGTTATAGAATACGAAAGATGAAGACTTTTAGACTTCTGCACACAAATCTACTGATAGAAAAACAGACAGTTTTTAAAGGCAACTTCCACTGGTGGAAAACCCGTGCAAAACGCAACTGCTGCTATTTTAAGTGCAACTTCCACCAATGGAAGTTTAGTGCAAAATGAGACCTCTGGTGCTGCCAGAATTTTGCTGCATAGTAGCTTGCCTTAATTCGCTCCAAACTTCACCTCTAGCCTTGGGATTTCATCATTATGCATTATAAACTCAAATTCACTTGCTTTGCTCAATACTTGTCCTGAAAATAAAAATAAAACAAAAGGTAGTAAAATAGCTCTAGAATAGAACTAAAATACCAAATAACTTACTTAATATAAATACTAAAAAGACAACTAAAATGGACTTATTAGTAGGGCATTATCGGGAAAGGTATCTCGTTCGGGCAAGGTATCCCGGTCCTCATAGTCCTCTCTTGGGTGTTCTTCAGAGCATTATTGGGCAAGGTATCCCGTTCGGGTGTCTCAATCCTGTTGTTCTTGTAGGGCATTGTTATACCCTAATTTTGTCCGCCTAGGTCGAAACCCTAATTTTCCACAAAAATAAATAGTTTCAGAGGTGTGGCATTATTTTGAAAGGTGAGAAGTGCTATGGGCATGCATTTTTGAGTCTTGAAAGGCATTCCAAGGTTTTTAGAATCATTTTTAGAGTGGAAATGCATTTTTGGGCAAGAAACAAGTTTTTAGGTCAAAGGGTATTTTGGTCATTTTTCAAAGTAGGATAATTTCTCATCAAGAATCATTGTGCACTTTTAAGGGAATTTATTTGAGGCAAAACGTTTTTGGTCATGTGTATGTATGTGCATGCATGCATTGTGCACCAAAAAAAAATTCAAATTCAAAAAAGGCATCAAAAAGGAATATTCTACAAAAGTTTCAAGATGAGATTTTTATGATGTTTTTTGGTCATGGTGATCTCATAAAATGGCATATTCCTAAGATTCCTAGTATGTGACCTAAATTGGGTGTATTTGTGTACAATTATCCTAAAAAGAATAATAAAAAATGAAGAGATAATGGAATGGTCATGCAATAGTACAATAGTACAAGTTGACAACTTGCAAAACTTGGGCACCACTCTCCCCTCAATTTCGAATTCCTCTCTACTACTCTCTCATTTTGTGCTTTCTCAATACCCCCAATCCATGTGAACTTCAATCCTAGCCTTTGATTCAAAATTAAAGGCAAGGTATCCCGTTTGGGCAAGGTATCCCAGTCCTCGTAGTCCTCTTCCTACTGATCTTCGTAGGGTGTTAGAGGGCAAGGTCTCCCGTTCGGGCAAGGTATCCCGGTCCTATTGTTGTTGATTGTAAGGCATTATCGGGCAAGGTATCCCGGTCTTATTGTGGTTGTTGTTGTTGATGATGATTGTAAGGCAATATCTGGCAAGGTATCCCGATCCTATTGTTGTTGTTGTTGTTGTTGTTGTTGTTGCTTGTAGTCCTAGGACCATACGTGAGATTGCGACACTAGTATTAGCTGAAGATTAGTTAAGGATTGTTGGTGCATGCGTGTTATGAAAGTTGTAACCACTATTGTTGATTGTTTCCTTGTTATGTGATAGTCTTTGCTATTTTAGTTTCGGTCTTATGATCCTTATATGGCTTGGACACTCTTTCTCACCCGTGCACCACTTTTTAGATTGAGTTCCAGGTGCCGTTGGAGTGGCCTTCTAGGCAGCAGGAGAGATTTGATTCTACGCGTTGATGTCATTCCAGTTACAGTTTATTGGATTAAAGGTTAATTGCTCTGATAATGTGACATCGAGATATGGGTTGTATTTTTAATATTATATGTCAGGTCATTCTTGTTACTGTATTAAAAGAAATGGTTTATTGCTTTAGTTTTTGATGTTATTATAAGTCATGTTTATATGATTTTATTGAAGAAAGGCTTGGTCGCATAGTCTTTATTACTTCAATAAATTGTTTTATACGATTTCAGGAAATTGACAACATCTTTTATTTGCGAAAAGTATTTCCAAAACAATGGCAAATATTATTTTGAAAAACAAATTTACTTGTTCTGCATACTTTTTCACTATAATTACTTTCGGGGTAAAGAGTGTCACATTTCTGGAAATGATTTTTTTTAAATATACTTAAATATACTTATTTATTTTTAAATTATTTTTTCTTTTTAAATTATTCTTCCGCCGTCGATTCAAACAATGAGGGCCCTATCTCGTGTTCGATTTGTCGCCTTCTCCCATGAAACGCCATGGCTGCCATGGACGACCACCACCGCAACCACTTCTTCCCTCCCTCTTTTTGTGAGCGTTTCCTTCCCGTGTCACGAACCGAACCCACCTCTTTCTGTCCCAACGAAACAGAACAACTCCGACCATCTCCACGAAACCACCACCATGACATGACCACCTTTGTCCACCTCCCATCCTCGAGCTCCCTTAACCACGAAAATCTCGAATTTGCCCACTATAGCTTTAGAGCGATTGTTACTCAGATCTGTCAAGAACCATCACGCACTCCTAGAGCCATGGCATATGCGATTCAGCTTCTTCTCACGTGAACCCTCGATTCGTCCTTTTCTCAACAAAGTTCATGCTCACATTTGGCCAAAATTCTATGAAATCAGACTTGTTCTTTGGTTCGTTCGATTCGTGTTTCAAAATAGTGGTTACCGTGCTGTCTCTTCTGGATAGGTACCTCTCTTTGAAAAAAAAATATGATTAGTCAATTAAAAGAACGTATTCTCATTACTTTTATTAGATAATAATTAATTAATTGTGTTTTAGCGTTGTTTGCTTGTATCCGTTCGAGTCAATGGTCACGCCATCAGACTTAGATCACGCTTGAGAACTCGTAATTTGTTCTTGTCGTTTCACCTTGGAAGACACTCACTTCGATATCAGGTACGGGGGAAAGGGTTTCTTTTTTATATGTGGAATAGGGGATAGGACTATAATAGTATTGATTATCGCCATTCATATTTGTTTGTATTTATTTATTGGTTAGTTATTATCCATTCGATTCATTCAATTTGGATGACTGTAACTATTATGGATGACTGTAAATTATTCGATTTGGATGACTGTAATTAAATGATTTGGATGACTGTAACTAAATGAATTGGATGACTCTAATTATTATGCCGAGTTTAGAGAATGAATCTAGTATGATTAGTCAATTGTGTGTTAAATGATGTCCTTTAATTAACACGTGAGGAACAAAGAGTTGTAGGCAAATGACCGTAGAATTAAGTCGCTAGTGGAGATGAATTTAGTGTAAGAACGAAGTAACTATATGGATTAATGTTTAAAATCAATTAATCCTAGGTGTGGGCGATGTGTAGTAAATAATAGTGAATGGTAACTGATGAATAGTAGTGAATGGTTAAATAAGATTGAGACTAAGGGCGAACTTGGAGACATGACTAGTCAGTTAGTAATTATATTCGAGTAACGAAAACATGATAATTGACTTTCAGAATAATTCTTAGTGACGGAAAGACGGGTCGAGCTAGTTGCAAATCCGAGTAACATAGGACAATAAATGAGTGAGGTGTCCATAGCTAATTAATGACTTAGTACTAGTTAGATTAAGAACACTTTATAGTTTAACGAAGTCAATTAAGTTATAGACGTTAGATGATGACGCTCAGGCATAGGTGAGTAGATATAGCATGGATATAGCGTGAGAGTTATTCGTGATTAAGTTTAATAACTTAAGTGAGAAGGAAGAGTTAGTACAATAGTCAAATGATAGTTGATGATGATGATGATGATGTTTAAGGAACCTTGTCGCAGTATGGGAAAGGACTCATCACAGTATGGGCGAGCCGTACCTAATGATAGGTGGTGTTGTTGTTATTGTCGTTCTCGTTGTCGTCGTTGTTGTCGTTGTGCGATATCGTGCCTGATTAGGTTCATGTGTATCCATCTTGTTGTTGTAGTTGTTGTTGACATCGTCGTCGTTGTCGTTGTTGTTGTTAGTAGGCCATTATCGGGCAAGGTATCCCGTTCGGGCAAGGTATCCTGTTTGGGCAAGGTATCCCAGTCCTCGTAGTCCTCTTCCTACTGATCTTCATAGGGCGTTATCAGGCAAGGTGTTACCAAGTGGCTTCAGTCTCAAGAGGGGGGGTGAATTGAGATTTAAAAAACTTTTCAGATCTTTCGAAAACGTTTTTCCCCTTTTCAATGACTTAGATCAATTTTCGCGCAGGTTAAGTGGAAGCGAAGGAATTAGAATATAAAGCAGTAAGGCGGTATAACAGTAAAGCAGGAAAGCAGTAAAGCACGCAGAGATTTATCCTGGTTCGGTCACCTCCTAGTGACCTACGTCCAGTCCTCACACCCTTGTGAGATTTTCCACTAACCAAAACAACAAGGCTTACAGGTGCCTTGGAAAACCTTTACAGACTCAGGCACTCTCCTCCTAGGATACCCCACCTATGGAGAGCCCTCAAATCTAATATAACAATAACAAGAGATACCCCACCCCTGTTACAATCAGCTGCCCCAGAAAGATACCCCACTTCCTAGTACAAACAGCTACCCTAGAGAGATACCCCACTCCCTAGTACAAATCACAAACAATTAAATAATAACAAATGTAAATACAGAAATACCTCTTAACGTAGGCAGATTACACAATTTGAAGAACGCAACCCCAACTAACTCTTAGCAAAAGATCAGCTCTTGACGGACCGGCGGTGCGAGAAGAACACAAATAAAATATAAGAGTTTTTCAGAAAGAATAGATTGTGAGAATGGGTTGGTTGAGAAATGGAGGCTATGAGGCCTCTATTTATAGGCTTTGGAGAAATCAAGTTTACGTTAAAAAATATGTGGGAATCGATTCTTTGTTATTTGAATTGATCTAGGAATCGATTCTTGTTTACTTGATTTAGGAAGGAATCGATTGTGAGATTCTTTGAAAGAGTTTGAAATCGATTCTTCATTTGAATAAGAAAGCAAGGAATCGATTATGTGTTTTAAAACAAGTAATGTGCAAATCGATTCTTTACTTTATTTGAAGAGAGATGCAAATCGATTCTTTGCCTGAGAATCGATTCTTTCATTTATGGAAAAGGTGTGAATCGATTCTTTCAATTTAGAGATAAGTGGAAATCGATTTCTTCAAATAAGGAAACAATATGAATCACTTGTATGCTTATGAAATCGATTAGGAGCTTTAGCCATTGTGTTTGAAAAACGATTTAGGCTTAGTTTCAAAGAGAGTGAAATCGATTTTAGAGTTTTTCAAAAATACTTTTTAGGTTTACTTGTTCATGCATGTATTTTGAAAAAGCTTTGGGACGAGAGACTTTGCGAGATGAGCTGACCTTCGAAGAGCTTACATTTATCCTAAGACTCACCCAAGACCCTAAGGACTACCCTTATACTTAAGGACTACCCTTAAGCTTGAATCTTCAATACTTTGAGCTTGGTTGATTTGGATTGACTTTTGAATATATGATACTTTTCATCAGCTTTGCTTTGACACTCTCATTCCTTTGGCCATCAACTTGGCTTTGTCTTTTTCATCATCAAAACTAATCCTGCAATATTAGATAACCTGCAACACAGGTATCCACATTCTCCCCCTTTTTGATGATGACAAAACATTAACTCATCTCAAGGTGGGAGGTTAGTTCAAACAGATAATATATATATGATGCTCCCCCTATCATGATGCTCCCCCTGACTTATTGACTAGATGCATAATATGCAAGTTCTATATGCTCATATGCAACCCTATATTTCTCTCCCCCTTTTTGTCATGATCAAAGAGGGTCAACGTGTAACACCCCAAAATAATAGATTAAATTATTTAATTAACTAAATGAAATTTGGGTGGTAGAAATAATAATATAAGGTGTTTACTAATATAATAATAAGGTGTTTTAAAGTAATTATAAGGTGTTTTAATTAAATCGGGCTTAAGTCGAAGGAAAGCCCGCGATCCAAGCCCACTAGCCTAGGCGCATATTTAAGTTAAAAATTTAGGGTTTGGCTCACTTTTGCAAAAAAGAAAAGAAATTAGCGAATTGAGAGAGAGTGAGAAGAGAGGGACGGCGCGCCCATGAGAAGAGAAAGAGGAGAGGTGCGCAAAATCCCAAGGAGAAAAGGAGAGGAGTCGTGTTGCGGTGATCTTTGGAGCTTACGTATACGGAGATAGCGTGTTCGTCATAACCTAAGGTAAGGGTGGGTCTCATCTTCTCTATAATAGGGTCTTATGATGGGAACTAAGTAGGGGTAGACTCTATGTATGCCGTTTTATGTATTTCTATTGATTATTGATGAACCCTAGGCATATGACAACTTGTTGTTGAGAAATTGTGGTTGAAAAATTCATTTGGTTGCTGTATGGGCGCCTAGGACGCCATATGTTTGATTTTGTGTTGCTGAAAACTGTTGCTGGATTTTCCTGTTGCTGGAAGTGTTGCTCGTGTGCACATATGGGGTGTGTTGTGTGCAATTTCAATTTCTGGGCACATTTTACCGTGCCATATTTTGTATTCACGTGACCAAATTCAATTTTAAGCATTTTGGCTCGAGTGGTTTTATCTTTGCACGTGTAATTCTGGAGTTGTCCTACCGGGTGTTGCTTATGTGTGCGTAAATGGGATTTTGGGTGCAATTTCAATTTCTGGGCACATTTTACCGTGTCATATTTTGTATTCACGTGACCAAATTCAATTTTAAGCATTTTGGCTCGAGTGGTTTTATCTTTGCACGTGTAATTCTGGAGTTGTCCTACTGGGTGTTGCTTATGTGTGCGTGTAAATGGGATTTTGGGTGCAATTTCAATTTCTGGGCACATTTTACCGTGCCATATTTTGTATTCACGTGACCAAATTCAATTTTAAGCATTTTGGCTCACGTGGTTTTATTTTTGCACGCGTCAATTTTGGAGTTGTCTCGGTGGGTGTGTGTGTGCGCGTTGCGTGTTGCCAGGCGCTGGGCGCCAAGGGCGCCAGTGCGTGTGTGTGTTGCGTGTTGCTGGGCGCTGGGCGCTGGGCGCCCAGGGCGCCATTTTTCAAGATGTTCCCAAATTTTTATGAAAACTGTTTTCGCTATATCTTTTGACTCGGACATCCGTTTTAAACGTTTCAAAAAGTGTTGGGAAGCTTTTCCAGTTGTCTACCTGTGTGTCTTATTTTTAAAAATAAAAACTTATTATTTCTGGTGGCTTCTATAATGACGATGATGCCCTTAGTGGCTAGTTAAATGACCTTTTTGCCCTTAGTGGCCAATGTTGTTGATAATGATGTGTAAATGACGATGATGCCCTTGGTGGCTAGTAAATGACGTTTTTGCCCTTAGTGGCCAATGTTGTTGATAATGATGTGTAAATGACGATGATGCCCTTGGTGGCTAGTAAATGACGTTTTTGCCCTCAGTGGCTATTGTTTGAAGTGATGATGTTTATGACTCAGTATTGTAATATCCCCAATTTTCGCTATTTAAATTATTTGACGTGAATTATTATTTTGTGAATTCTTGTCTTGATTAGAAATAAAATGATTTGATAGTGGATTGCTTGATTTAATTACTATATGAATGGTGTGCTTAATTGATATTAATTATGTCAAGTAGGGTAATTAGAATGGTGAGGAGTCATGAGGAATGAAAAGTTTAAGTGAAGGGTATTTTAGTCTTTTTTCATGCCCCTTATATACCCCCCTCAGCTGGACCAAATGAAGAGGAAACACACTTCATCTTCCATTTCAGAAAATTCAGAACCATAGGGGAGAGAAAGAGAGAGGGTGCGAATGGGAGAGGAAGAGAAGAGGTGAGAGTTCCTTCAAACCACCATGCATGCTCAATATTTTTACATATTCTGAATCAGCTCCTCATCTCCTTTCTAATGATACAAAAATCACAACCATCCTCCTCTTCCTTTTGAAATCACCATTGAAGCACAACCAAGCTCCACATGGAAGAAATTCTGGGTAAAACCCGTTTTACCTACCTTCAGTGTTTCGTTCGTATCTCCATGTACTGACCTCCGATCATCGTGCTTCTTGTCCCTTTGGAAACTAGACACAAAGCTCTTCATTTTAGGCACAAGAACCGCATGATTTCATTGAGAAATGAGAGAGATATCATGCTCACAACTTTCGGATTGAGAATCAGCCACTGTTCCGAAGCAGTCCTCTTGTTTTGTTGATATCTCCCAATCTACTGGTTGCATGCAAGTGAATCTTTCTCCATCAGAAAGTAGACAAAATTCCCTTCACCGTAGACCCTCGTTTTGCTAAGATTGGTGGAGATTTGAGTGAGTTACGCTTGTTGCAAATTGGCGTTTAGTTGCTGGAAACAGCAGGAGCAGATTCCGTTAGTTCGTGTTCGAGAAGTTTCGGCGTCGGGTGTATCGTCGTCACGAAAAGGTGAGTTCTAATACTCACTAGGATTGTTTTCAGCCTTTGCATTTTAATTGAGTCGCGAATTTGTGAAAATCCGGTGCGAAACCGTTTTGCGAAAATATCGTTTGAATCATGAGATTGACAAATCGTTGGACTGAAATTGTGATTAAAATTGCATGATTGAGTGTGATTGTTGAATGAATATTATTGATTGTACTGAATGTACTGGGTTCCATGTCTGTATTGATGTGTTATCGAGTTTGAATGTGAATCGGAATGGACATGGGAACGATCGGAATAGAAAAGAAAACGCGAAAACAGTTTTTCTGAAATACAGAGAGTCACGCACGGATCGTGTGTATGGGCGCACGGGTCGTGCGTGAGACTCTGAACCTCATGGTGCCGTTTTTGAAAATGCGCACGGGTCGTGCGCCATAGCGCACGGACCGTGCGTATCCTTCTGAAGCCAACTTTTAAAATATGTCCTAAGCTATTCCGAATGGTCCCAAGTCCCTTCTAATCCACTCTCCAAGTCTCCCCAAGGATGGGAGCACTGAAATCCTATGTGTTTGACAGTGATTGAATCCAAGTTATATTAGTGCCATGTGATTGGTTATGTTTAGATCATGTTCAGGTGCAGTGAATGCTCATGTGATTGACCATTGATTTCATGTTATGACGTTGTGATTGATATATGTGTTGGACTGACTCTTTGAGTAAGGTTAGTAAGTTAAGTTAGCAAACATTAGTAATCCATGTGAGATCACCAAATTATAAGGTTAAGTTAATAACTAGATCACCTAATGTTCAGAATAAGATTAGGTCATGATAAGACTCAGTGATTGAGTATGCTTTCAGGTTAGACTCAGTGATTGAGCAGTCTTCATTGTTCATGGTCATTGTATATTCTATATGTATCATTGTTCAGGCTCAGTGATTGAGCACAGTTCATTGTCAGGGTGACGACCCTTTTCAGATTAGTGTGCTGGGGGAGAGGGAGTCATGACCCTTATGAACCTAGGCCCCATCAGGGACTCACTAGTGATTAGTGGGGACGGGTTCACCGGAAGCTTATTATGCCAAGTGACCGGTGACATGCTAAGAATCATGGTTAGGCTCAGTGATTGAGCATAGTTCATGTTAGGCTCAGTGATTGAGCATAGTTCATTGTTAGGCTCAGTGATTGAGCATAGTTCAGCCACATGGTCAACTTTGAGGACTATGAGTTTTAGATAATGAATCAAGCATAATTGAACCGAGAGGATTAGTAAGGGGTCGCGATAGAACTCACTGAGACAAGTTGTCTCACCCAATCCATTGTTGTTGTTTTCAGTTAAGCAGGGAAAGTTGAAGACCGTGAGGCATGGCTATGAAGATGCTTGAGGAGCAGCCGCTATCTTTATTTCTTTATGTCTTATATTTCAGTTTCCCTTGTATCCCTGTATTTTGTATTCAGTATCTTAAGACTACTCGATTGTACGACTTATGTAATTCAAGTTGTAAATCGCTTCCGCAGACTTTCGGTTTTGAGTATTGAACACTAGTTGAGGGTGTAAGGACCGACTTTATTTATATTCAGTTCAGTTATTTTAAGCACGTTTGATGAGTGATTCATCGAAGTTTAGTAATGTGTTCAATATGTTAAAAGGAAAGTCACTCTGATGTATGCCAGTAGTGCGCTTCGGTAATTTCTACAAGATAGAAATTAACGGGGTGTTACAATTGGTATCAGAGCAGTTCGACCTAGTCGGGCTTAGAATCTTGAGTCTCTTAAGTCCTCTAAGTGTGATTCCTCTTAGTATGCTATTAGACGTTTAGCCTGATCAACTAAACACTTTGTGCATATTTCGCAGAATCATGGCTGGTGGAAGTAGGAGAAGCGTCCCTGTTGATCCAAATACCGAATGGATGCAGAATGTCATCGAGACGCAACAAAAGATGATGAATGACATGATGCAAATGCAGCAGCAACAGATGGCTCAAATGGCCCAAATGCATCATGAGATGATGGATCATCAGCAACCGAATGTTCAACAACCTCCTCTGGAAGATCCGAATAGGGCTTACTTTCGTTTCCAGAAGATGAATCCGCAAAGTTTCAAAGGAGAACCTGAGGTAATGGTATCTCATTTCTGGTTGGATTCAATGGAAAAGATTTTCAGGACTCTTCAATGCAACGAAGAAGAGAAGGTTCTCTTTGCCGCCCATATGCTCGAGGAAGATGCTCAAACCTGGTGGACCAATGCTCATGAACTAATGGTGAACCAGGGAACTCCGGTTACCTGGGCCAACTTCAAAGAAATGTTTTCTGGTCACTTCTTCCCTCCGGTGATGAAGTTAAGCAAGCAAGCCGAGTTTGTTAACTTGAGGCAAGGAGAGATGTCAGTGGGTGAATTCACCGCCAAGTTCGAAAGGCTGTCGCAGTTTTATCAATTGGCAAAGCATGCTCCTAATGATGAGTGGAAGATGCAAATGTACAGAGCAGGTCTTCGTGCGGATGTGGCCCAAGGTCTTAGCTCTTATGCTATGACCAGTTATGCTGGATTGGTGCAACAAGCTTATGTTGCAGAGGCAGATCTCAACAAGATGTATGAGGAAAGGAAAGCGTATCGGAAGGAGAAGAGGAAAACCTTGGAATTGTCATCCCCAAGTGATGAACCGAGGAGTACCTACAACAAAGGGAAGCAACCTACAGCATCCGAACTACTAAGGTCCGGTAAGTGTCCGAAATGTGGAAGGCCTCACACTGGAGAATGTCGTCAGGGATCAACGATGTGTTACTACTGCAAGGAAGAAGGGCATTATGCTAACGAATGCCCGGTGAAGAAGAAGAATCGAGAAGGGAATTCTAACTCCGCGAGCGGAAAAGTCTTTGTGTTGGACGCCCAGAAAGGCGACGCTGATGTCGGATCGGCGAAAGGTATGTTGTGAGCTATTGTTTTGATTGGTCCAATTTTGAGGACAAAATTTTTAAAAGTTGGGGTGATTGTAATATCCCCAATTTTCGCTATTTAAATTATTTGACGTGAATTATTATTTTGTGAATTCTTGTCTTGATTAGAAATAAAATGATTTGATAGTGGATTGCTTGATTTAATTACTATATGAATGGTGTGCTTAATTGATATTAATTATGTCAAGTAGGGTAATTAGAATGGTGAGGAGTCATGAGGAATGAAAAGTTTAAGTGAAGGGTATTTTAGTCTTTTTTCATGCCCCTTATATACCCCCCTCAGCTGGACCAAATGAAGAGGAAACACACTTCATCTTCCATTTCAGAAAATTCAGAACCATAGGGGAGAGAAAGAGAGAGGGTGCGAATGGGAGAGGAAGAGAAGAGGTGAGAGTTCCTTCAAACCACCATGCATGCTCAATATTTTTACATATTCTGAATCAGCTCCTCATCTCCTTTCTAATGATACAAAAATCACAACCATCCTCCTCTTCCTTTTGAAATCACCATTGAAGCACAACCAAGCTCCACATGGAAGAAATTCTGGGTAAAACCCGTTTTACCTACCTTCAGTGTTTCGTTCGTATCTCCATGTACTGACCTCCGATCATCGTGCTTCTTGTCCCTTTGGAAACTAGACACAAAGCTCTTCATTTTAGGCAGAAGAACCGCATGATTTCATTGAGAAATGAGAGAGATATCATGCTCACAACTTTCGGATTGAGAATCAGCCACTGTTCCGAAGCAGTCCTCTTGTTTTGTTGATATCTCCCAATCTACTGGTTGCATGCAAGTGAATCTTTCTCCATCAGAAAGTAGACAAAATTCCCTTCACCGTAGACCCTCGTTTTGCTAAGATTGGTGGAGATTTGAGTGAGTTACGCTTGTTGCAAATTGGCGTTTAGTTGCTGGAAACAGCAGGAGCAGATTCCGTTAGTTCGTGTTCGAGAAGTTTCGGCGTCGGGTGTATCGTCGTCACGAAAAGGTGAGTTCTAATACTCACTAGGATTGTTTTCAGCCTTTTCATTTTAATTGAGTCGCGAATTTGTGAAAATCCGGTGCGAAACCGTTTTGCGAAAATATCGTTTGAATCATGAGATTGACAAATCGTTGGACTGAAATTGTGATTAAAATTGCATGATTGAGTGTGATTGTTGAATGAATATTATTGATTGTACTGAATGTACTGGGTTCCATGTCTGTATTGATGTGTTATCGAGTTTGAATGTGAATCGGAATGGACATGGGAACGATCGGAATAGAAAAGAAAACGCGAAAACAGTTTTTCTGAAATACAGAGAGTCACGCACGGATCGTGTGTATGGGCGCACGGGTCGTGCGTGAGACTCTGAACCTCATGGTGCCGTTTTTGAAAATGCGCACGGGTCGTGCGCCATAGCGCACGGACCGTGCGTATCCTTCTGAAGCCAACTTTTAAAATATGTCCTAAGCTATTCCGAATGGTCCCAAGTCCCTTCTAATCCACTCTCCAAGTCTCCCCAAGGATGGGAGCACTGAAATCCTATGTGTTTGACAGTGATTGAATCCAAGTTATATTAGTGCCATGTGATTGGTTATGTTTAGATCATGTTCAGGTGCAGTGAATGCTCATGTGATTGACCATTGATTTCATGTTATGACGTTGTGATTGATATATGTGTTGGACTGACTCTTTGAGTAAGGTTAGTAAGTTAAGTTAGCAAACATTAGTAATCCATGTGAGATCACCAAATTATAAGGTTAAGTTAATAACTAGATCACCTAATGTTCAGAATAAGATTAGGTCATGATAAGACTCAGTGATTGAGTATGCTTTCAGGTTAGACTCAGTGATTGAGCAGTCTTCATTGTTCATGGTCATTGTATATTCTATATGTATCATTGTTCAGGCTCAGTGATTGAGCACAGTTCATTGTCAGGGTGACGACCCTTTTCAGATTAGTGTGCTGGGGGAGAGGGAGTCATGACCCTTATGAACCTAGGCCCCATCAGGGACTCACTAGTGATTAGTGGGGACGGGTTCACCGGAAGCTTATTATGCCAAGTGACCGGTGACATGCTAAGAATCATGGTTAGGCTCAGTGATTGAGCATAGTTCATGTTAGGCTCAGTGATTGAGCATAGTTCATTGTTAGGCTCAGTGATTGAGCATAGTTCAGCCACATGGTCAACTTTGAGGACTATGAGTTTTAGATAATGAATCAAGCATAATTGAACCGAGAGGATTAGTAAGGGGTCGCGATAGAACTCACTGAGACAAGTTGTCTCACCCAATCCATTGTTGTTGTTTTCAGTTAAGCAGGGAAAGTTGAAGACCGTGAGGCATGGCTATGAAGATGCTTGAGGAGCAGCCGCTATCTTTATTTCTTTATGTCTTATATTTCAGTTTCCCTTGTATCCCTGTATTTTGTATTCAGTATCTTAAGACTACTCGATTGTACGACTTATGTAATTCAAGTTGTAAATCGCTTCCGCAGACTTTCGGTTTTGAGTATTGAACACTAGTTGAGGGTGTAAGGACCGACTTTATTTATATTCAGTTCAGTTATTTTAAGCACGTTTGATGAGTGATTCATCGAAGTTTAGTAATGTGTTCAATATGTTAAAAGGAAAGTCACTCTGATGTATGCCAGTAGTGCGCTTCGGTAATTTCTACAAGATAGAAATTAACGGGGTGTTACAATTGGTATCAGAGCAGTTCGACCTAGTCGGGCTTAGAATCTTGAGTCTCTTAAGTCCTCTAAGTGTGATTCCTCTTAGTATGCTATTAGACGTTTAGCCTGATCAACTAAACACTTTGTGCATATTTCGCAGAATCATGGCTGGTGGAAGTAGGAGAAGCGTCCCTGTTGATCCAAATACCGAATGGATGCAGAATGTCATCGAGACGCAACAAAAGATGATGAATGACATGATGCAAATGCAGCAGCAACAGATGGCTCAAATGGCCCAAATGCATCATGAGATGATGGATCATCAGCAACCGAATGTTCAACAACCTCCTCTGGAAGATCCGAATAGGGCTTACTTTCGTTTCCAGAAGATGAATCCGCAAAGTTTCAAAGGAGAACCTGAGGTAATGGTATCTCATTTCTGGTTGGATTCAATGGAAAAGATTTTCAGGACTCTTCAATGCAACGAAGAAGAGAAGGTTCTCTTTGCCGCCCATATGCTCGAGGAAGATGCTCAAACCTGGTGGACCAATGCTCATGAACTAATGGTGAACCAGGGAACTCCGGTTACCTGGGCCAACTTCAAAGAAATGTTTTCTGGTCACTTCTTCCCTCCGGTGATGAAGTTAAGCAAGCAAGCCGAGTTTGTTAACTTGAGGCAAGGAGAGATGTCAGTGGGTGAATTCACCGCCAAGTTCGAAAGGCTGTCGCAGTTTTATCAATTGGCAAAGCATGCTCCTAATGATGAGTGGAAGATGCAAATGTACAGAGCAGGTCTTCGTGCGGATGTGGCCCAAGGTCTTAGCTCTTATGCTATGACCAGTTATGCTGGATTGGTGCAACAAGCTTATGTTGCAGAGGCAGATCTCAACAAGATGTATGAGGAAAGGAAAGCGTATCGGAAGGAGAAGAGGAAAACCTTGGAATTGTCATCCCCAAGTGATGAACCGAGGAGTACCTACAACAAAGGGAAGCAACCTACAGCATCCGAACTACTAAGGTCCGGTAAGTGTCCGAAATGTGGAAGGCCTCACACTGGAGAATGTCGTCAGGGATCAACGATGTGTTACTACTGCAAGGAAGAAGGGCATTATGCTAACGAATGCCCGGTGAAGAAGAAGAATCGAGAAGGGAATTCTAACTCCGCGAGCGGAAAAGTCTTTGTGTTGGACGCCCAGAAAGGCGACGCTGATGTCGGATCGGCGAAAGGTATGTTGTGAGCTATTGTTTTGATTGGTCCAATTTTGAGGACAAAATTTTTAAAAGTTGGGGTGATTGTAATATCCCCAATTTTCGCTATTTAAATTATTTGACGTGAATTATTATTTTGTGAATTCTTGTCTTGATTAGAAATAAAATGATTTGATAGTGGATTGCTTGATTTAATTACTATATGAATGGTGTGCTTAATTGATATTAATTATGTCAAGTAGGGTAATTAGAATGGTGAGGAGTCATGAGGAATGAAAAGTTTAAGTGAAGGGTATTTTAGTCTTTTTTCATGCCCCTTATATACCCCCCTCAGCTGGACCAAATGAAGAGGAAACACACTTCATCTTCCATTTCAGAAAATTCAGAACCATAGGGGAGAGAAAGAGAGAGGGTGCGAATGGGAGAGGAAGAGAAGAGGTGAGAGTTCCTTCAAACCACCATGCATGCTCAATATTTTTACATATTCTGAATCAGCTCCTCATCTCCTTTCTAATGATACAAAAATCACAACCATCCTCCTCTTCCTTTTGAAATCACCATTGAAGCACAACCAAGCTCCACATGGAAGAAATTCTGGGTAAAACCCGTTTTACCTACCTTCAGTGTTTCGTTCGTATCTCCATGTACTGACCTCCGATCATCGTGCTTCTTGTCCCTTTGGAAACTAGACACAAAGCTCTTCATTTTAGGCAGCAAGAACCGCATGATTTCATTGAGAAATGAGAGAGATATCATGCTCACAACTTTCGGATTGAGAATCAGCCACTGTTCCGAAGCAGTCCTCTTGTTTTGTTGATATCTCCCAATCTACTGGTTGCATGCAAGTGAATCTTTCTCCATCAGAAAGTAGACAAAATTCCCTTCACCGTAGACCCTCGTTTTGCTAAGATTGGTGGAGATTTGAGTGAGTTACGCTTGTTGCAAATTGGCGTTTAGTTGCTGGAAACAGCAGGAGCAGATTCCGTTAGTTCGTGTTCGAGAAGTTTCGGCGTCGGGTGTATCGTCGTCACGAAAAGGTGAGTTCTAATACTCACTAGGATTGTTTTCAGCCTTTGCATTTTAATTGAGTCGCGAATTTGTGAAAATCCGGTGCGAAACCGTTTTGCGAAAATATCGTTTGAATCATGAGATTGACAAATCGTTGGACTGAAATTGTGATTAAAATTGCATGATTGAGTGTGATTGTTGAATGAATATTATTGATTGTACTGAATGTACTGGGTTCCATGTCTGTATTGATGTGTTATCGAGTTTGAATGTGAATCGGAATGGACATGGGAACGATCGGAATAGAAAAGAAAACGCGAAAACAGTTTTTCTGAAATACAGAGAGTCACGCACGGATCGTGTGTATGGGCGCACGGGTCGTGCGTGAGACTCTGAACCTCATGGTGCCGTTTTTGAAAATGCGCACGGGTCGTGCGCCATAGCGCACGGACCGTGCGTATCCTTCTGAAGCCAACTTTTAAAATATGTCCTAAGCTATTCCGAATGGTCCCAAGTCCCTTCTAATCCACTCTCCAAGTCTCCCCAAGGATGGGAGCACTGAAATCCTATGTGTTTGACAGTGATTGAATCCAAGTTATATTAGTGCCATGTGATTGGTTATGTTTAGATCATGTTCAGGTGCAGTGAATGCTCATGTGATTGACCATTGATTTCATGTTATGACGTTGTGATTGATATATGTGTTGGACTGACTCTTTGAGTAAGGTTAGTAAGTTAAGTTAGCAAACATTAGTAATCCATGTGAGATCACCAAATTATAAGGTTAAGTTAATAACTAGATCACCTAATGTTCAGAATAAGATTAGGTCATGATAAGACTCAGTGATTGAGTATGCTTTCAGGTTAGACTCAGTGATTGAGCAGTCTTCATTGTTCATGGTCATTGTATATTCTATATGTATCATTGTTCAGGCTCAGTGATTGAGCACAGTTCATTGTCAGGGTGACGACCCTTTTCAGATTAGTGTGCTGGGGGAGAGGGAGTCATGACCCTTATGAACCTAGGCCCCATCAGGGACTCACTAGTGATTAGTGGGGACGGGTTCACCGGAAGCTTATTATGCCAAGTGACCGGTGACATGCTAAGAATCATGGTTAGGCTCAGTGATTGAGCATAGTTCATGTTAGGCTCAGTGATTGAGCATAGTTCATTGTTAGGCTCAGTGATTGAGCATAGTTCAGCCACATGGTCAACTTTGAGGACTATGAGTTTTAGATAATGAATCAAGCATAATTGAACCGAGAGGATTAGTAAGGGGTCGCGATAGAACTCACTGAGACAAGTTGTCTCACCCAATCCATTGTTGTTGTTTTCAGTTAAGCAGGGAAAGTTGAAGACCGTGAGGCATGGCTATGAAGATGCTTGAGGAGCAGCCGCTATCTTTATTTCTTTATGTCTTATATTTCAGTTTCCCTTGTATCCCTGTATTTTGTATTCAGTATCTTAAGACTACTCGATTGTACGACTTATGTAATTCAAGTTGTAAATCGCTTCCGCAGACTTTCGGTTTTGAGTATTGAACACTAGTTGAGGGTGTAAGGACCGACTTTATTTATATTCAGTTCAGTTATTTTAAGCACGTTTGATGAGTGATTCATCGAAGTTTAGTAATGTGTTCAATATGTTAAAAGGAAAGTCACTCTGATGTATGCCAGTAGTGCGCTTCGATAATTTCTACAAGATAGAAATTAACGGGGTGTTACACTCAGTGACGATGAAAATAAGTGACGATGAAAATAAGTGACGTTGAGGCCCAAAAAGGCTAAGTGACGATAAGGCCCAAAAGGCTAAGTGACGATAAGGCCCGAAAGGCTAAGTGACGTTGTTGTGTGTAATTATGAATTGGCAGGTGCTGTGCCTCTTATTTGGCAAATTGGTAAGTGACGTTGACCGTGATTGTGTGTTTGTGCGTGGTGCATGTCATAGTGTCTCATGCCTCCCATATGCATAAACCCAGTGACGTTCGAGGCCCAAAAGGCTAAGTGACGATGAGGCCCAAAAGGCTAAGCGACGTTTGTGAAAAGGTACCTCATGCATATGCCCGCGAGTGGGTTGCATTACATACTCCTGCATGACATTGTGACGACTCGTTGTGCCGAGAAACTTGCTGATGAGATTGACTGTTTACCCTTGCTGATGGAATTGACTGTTTTATCCTTGATGATTGACTTGATGTTTCGTGGTGTGGTCGATATAGTGTCATAACTCTAGCTTAGTGCTTATCATATGCTTTATTATATGGTTAGATGAACTCACCCATTCTGTTTGAATGTTACCCCTATGCGGTAACGTGCAGGTGAGCTCAAGTGAAGGCTTAGGAACCTTCGCTAGCTGAGTCGGGTCGTCTGCTCTGATGTGTAACACTTGGGGGAAATAGAACGTTGTTTTAGTTTATTCAAGACTGTGTATAATTGTTGGATTTTCCGCGTGTGAAGTTGTATTTTAATTGACAATGACGTTTTGAAAGTATTATAAGACTGTTTTCGAAAAGCGAGTAATTCGGCGTGTGATGTTTAATGAAGTAAGTGTGACATCCCTTGTGGTGTAAATAAAAATTTGAAACTCTGATTTTACAAACAACTTAGCGGGTAGAAAAGGGGTGTTACACAACGTAAGATAGAGTTTGCGAACCGAATGTCACGGCTATTTTACAAGGTAAAAGAACCATTGCATTTTTATAAGGGATCATCAAAACCAACAGAAAAACATATTTGAAACCATGAAGAGAATATTTCATCAAAACTGGTAAAAGATAATCATGAGTCTCAAAAATCTGTGAAACAGTTGTTTTAGGCTTTATGTATTTCATGCTGCTTAGTTTGGTGATGGCGGCCAGAATATGGGAGAAAAATTATTTTAGTTGAACAACGATTGTGAGTATGTATTCTGAATTTTAATGCCAGAGCC
The DNA here is from genome assembly GCA_039519185.1 of Astragalus membranaceus. NCBI lineage: Eukaryota > Viridiplantae > Streptophyta > Magnoliopsida > Fabales > Fabaceae > Astragalus > Astragalus membranaceus. The sequence goes on from CM076848.1 coordinate 13,610,430, forward strand.
AGCAATTGATTGTGACAGGAGAAAATGGATTTCGGGAAAAGGTAGCATTTCAGCTGCTTTATAAAACGCTTTTTGAGCACGCAGAAATTCGTAAGTCACAAATTCTCTTAAATTCATATTTTATAAAATCACTTGAAAAACATTTTATTGAAAAATTCATTTGAGTAAATGAAGAACCAGGTTTTCTTTTGCAATGGATTTCTGAAAATGTCAACTAGTTGTTTGTGACGACTCAACTAACTCAATCACACTATCGCCTTTTTAACCATAACCTTTAAGAAGGTGATATATAATTTCTATATGCTTAGTCCTAGAGGGATGACCAGAATACTTTCATGCCTTATAAATATTTGTTCTTTAAAGATACATGAAATGAGATTCAGGAATTGCTCTATTTTAGTAGTCACATATATTTGACTTGATAAACTATTCTTAAGCACATTTTCAAAATAGAGGTGAATAAAATTTTAACCAATCTGACCTTTACCGGTGATTCTTTCTCTATCTATCACAAGTCACATGACGGCTTTTTCCGGGGGTGAGTGTTAAGAACTTTATTACGTCTCCGGTCATGCGCTTTGAGTCTTTGCTGTCAAGGTATCAATCTGCCCCCATACCTTGAAGCATACCTGCAATGATCTAAAACAGGATTCTAGGTACCCAAATCTCTTTGGGTCCTTGTGGGTTAGTGTTTGGTATGGTTCCTTTGGGAACCCACACCTTTTTCATATTTTGTTTACCTCTTGCCCTGCAAACAGAAGCTGTATGTCCAGGTTTACCACAATAATAACATCTAATATAAGGTCTAGTGGAAAACTTAGGTCTATGATGCATATTTCTTTTCACAAAGTTATTTCTCGGAATCCTAGGATGTACATGTTGTAATTTGGACATTTTGTCTATTGTACATTCAAGCTCATTGATTTTCTTTTCATGTTCTATACACTTATCACATACATAATTTTCCTTGAAGTAAACAAGATCATCATTTTCTTTTCTAAGCTCTAATTTTTCTTTAGTTAAAGCAGTGATATCATTTTCAAGATGAGTGATAACTTTCTTAGATTTGCTTAGAGCTTTAGCTAATTTTGAAGATTTATCATGCAATTCAGTAAAGGCTTCATATAGTTCATCATATGCATCTTGTAAAGAATCAGAGTTAGAATATACCTCAGTTTCGTTTTCACTGTCGTGGTCGGCCATGAGAGCAACTTGAGCTTTTTCATTTTCTGAATTATCTGATGAGTTCATGTCATTGTCTTCCCAAGCTATGTAGGCTTTTCTACCATTGTTTCCTTTGGACCCCTTTTTCTTGAACTTTGACATTTTTCTTTCTAAGTTCGGGCACTCCATCGTCAGGTGTCCGGATTTACCACATTCGTAACAAGTTGGTGGACTTGACAAGTTTTCCTTGCCTGAGGCTCCTTTGGATGAAGAATTCTTTTTGGGAGACCTTTTTCTTTTGATGAGCTTTTTGAATTTTCTAACCATTTGATCCATATTCTCATCGTCTTCATCATCCTTATTTTCTGAATCATCACTATCATCGCATGGATTTGAACTGGAAGCCTTGAGTGCTAAAATTTTCTTTTTCTTGTCGTTTTCTTCATGCTCTGCTAGGCGAGTGAGTTCTAACTCGTGCTCTAGTAGTTTTCCAAACAGCGTGGCAAGAGTCATCGTTGCTAAATTTCTTGATTCAGTTATTGCAGTAACCTTTGGTTGCCATTCTCTGTTTAGGCATCTCAGCACTTTGTTGATCAAGTCTTCGGGAGGAAATGATTTTCCTAATGAACCCAGTTTGTTCACTATGTGAGTGAACCTTTTCTGCATCTCTGATATTGTTTCACCTGTATTCATTCTAAACAATTCGTACTCTCTGGTAAGAGTATTTGTTCTTGCCCTTTTCACTTCACTTGTACCCTCATGAGTAACTTGAAGATTATCCCACATTTCTTGGGCAGATTTACAGTTTGAAACTCGAAAAAATTCATCAGCACTCAAAGCAGAAGTAATAATATTTTTAGCGCGTAAATTAAGTTGCACTTTTCTTTTCTCATCACCAGACCATTTATTTCTACTTTTTATTGTAAGAATACCATCTACTATGTGTGTGGGGACGAAAGGTCCTTTTTCCACAGCATCCCAAACATCTAAGTCTACCCCTTCAATAAAAATTCTCATTCTTTCTTTCCAATATGCATAGTCTTCTCCGTTGAATCCCGGAGGACGGAAAAGAGATGCACCCTCTTGCGTAGACCAACCTGAAGCCATTTCTCTTGAAGCTGCTAGGCCCTTTATACAAGAGTCTAGCTCTGATACCACTTGTTACCAAGTGGCTTCAGTCTCAAGAGGGGGGGTGAATCGAGATTTAAAAAACTTTTCAGATCTTTCGAAAACGTTTTTCCCCTTTTCAATGACTTAGATCAATTTTCGCGCAGGTTAAGTGAAAGCGAAGGAATTAGAATATAAAGCAGTAAAGCGGTATAACAGTAAAGCAGGAAAGCAGTAAAGCACGCAGAGATTTATCCTGGTTCGGTCACCTCCTAGTGACCTACGTCCAGTCCTCACACCCTTGTGAGATTTTCCACTAACCAAAACAACAAGGCTTACAGGTGTCTTGGAAAACCTTTACAGACTCAGGCACTCTCCTCCTAGGATACCCCACCTATGGAGAGCCCTCAAATCTAATATAACAATAACAAGAGATACCCCACCCCTGTTACAATCAGCTGCCCCAGAAAGATACCCCACTTCCTAGTACAAACAGCTACCCTAGAGAGATACCCCACTCCCTAGTACAAATCACAAACAATTAAATAATAACAAATGTAAATACAGAAATACCTCTTAACGTAGGCAGATTACACAATTTGAAGAACACAACCCCAACTAACTCTTAGCAAAAGATCAGCTCTTGACGGACCGGCGGTGCGAGAAGAACACAAATAAAATATAAGAGTTTTTCAGAAAGAATAGATTGTGAGAATGGGTTGGTTGAGAAATGGAGGCTATGAGGCCTCTATTTATAGGCTTTGGAGAAATCAAGTTTACGTTAAAAAATATGTGGGAATCGATTCTTTGTTATTTGAATTGATCTAGGAATCGATTCTTGTTTATTTGATTTAGGAAGGAATCGATTGTGAGATTCTTTGAAAGAGTTTGAAACCGATTCTTCATTTGAATAAGAAAGCAAGGAATCGATTATGTGTTTTAAAACAAGTAATGTGCAAATCGATTCTTTACTTTATTTGAAGAGAGATGCAAATCGATTCTTTGCCTGAGAATCGATTCTTTCATTTATGGAAAAGGTGTGAATCGATTCTTTCAATTTAGAGATAAGTGGAAATCGATTTCTTCAAATAAGGAAACAATATGAATCACTTGTATGCTTATGAAATCGATTAGGAGCTTTAGCCATTGTGTTTGAAAAACGAATTAGGCTTAGTTTCAAAGAGAGTGAAATCGATTTTAGAGTTTTTCAAAAATACTTTTTAGGTTTACTTGTTCATGCATGTATTTTGAAAAAGCTTTGGGACGAGAGACTTTGCGAGATGAGCTGACCTTCGAAGAGCTTACATTTATCCTAAGACTCACCCAAGACCCTAAGGACTACCCTTATACTTAAGGACTACCCTTAAGCTTGAATCTTCAATACTTTGAGCTTGGTTGACTTGGATTGACTTTTGAATATATGATACTTTTTATCAGCTTTGCTTTGACACTCTCATTCCTTTGGCCATCAACTTGGCTTTGTCTTTTTCATCATCAAAACTAATCCTGCAATATTAGATAACCTGCAACACTTCATTGTGTGAGAGAGTGTCAGCATACCGGAGGACCATCCTCATTCAGGTTCAGTTTTTTAGAGAGTGCCTACAGAGGAAACTTGGAGCTGAGTTATGTTGATTTTGCTGCACGGGCGTATCTGATGCTTTTGTTGGGCTACACCATCTTTGTCGACAAGAGTCATACATATGTCCCGGTCAAGTGGGTGTTGATGTTTAAGACATATGGGGAGTGTGGTCAATGGGTGTGGGTCCAGCTGCTTTGGCCTTTTTATACGAGCAGCTGAGTGATGTTTCCTTCTAGGACACTGCTCAGTGTGGAGGATACGCGTCATTGTTGCAGGTAATAATTAATTACTATTCAAATTTACTTTTTTGTTTATATAATAATCAATTAATTAATTTATTCATATTATTATTTCAATGTTGGATTTTCGAATATTTCCCAACCATTGGCGATCGCAGATACATTCAGGTGTCAATTCCCCGCCTCACCGTGCCTTTGGGGGATGTACCTGTTCCAGATGAGGACATTGCAGCACCTAGCCCACAGGCTCTAGAGGATAGAGTCCAATCTGCTGGTGCACCTATCCGGCAGGCCATTGCATTCGACGATATTCCACCTACTAGTCATGCATATAGGCTTCTTTCAAGAGCTTTATCGGATTCAATTTTGTGCACCTATCTGTCAACCATCGCGTCGCGACCCGTGGCTTTCGCGTCGCGATCCCCTTTAATTTTGTGACCATTTCGTTTCTGTAACTTTTCGCGTCGCGACAGAACTGGTTCGCGTCGCGACGCAATGTAATTTTTCAGTAAACCCTACTGATTTTGTTTTCGCCATAACTTTTGATCCGAGAGTCCGATTGAAGTGTTCTTATGTGCGTTTGAAAGCTTATTCAAAGACCTAACTATATATATATATATATATATATATATATATATATATATATATATATATATATATATATATATATATATATATAAATTGAATCTAATAATGCACTGACTTGAAACTCAAAACTGTTTTCAAAACCGAATTGTAGATCGCGTGTGAGCATATGTCTTTGAATACCAAAACGGATAATTCATCCAACTTAGTACCGTATCATAATGCCGGATGTCTAACTTAGAATTCATCAAAACGGGTTATAGGTCGACAATAGATATAGATTATCTAGAACTTAGGTGACGGCCCAATGCGTGTATGATATAGATATTATATCAAGTTGGGTGACGACCCGACGAAATAGCATACTAGGAAGGGAAGTCATGAGCCCTCACCCTAGGCCCTGAAACGTTTTGGCGTGGTCAAGCGTGGGTTATCGGGATTGTGGGCGTTTGCACAGCCGATTTATGCTAAGATAGGTTCTCGATTCATCGGGATTGTGGGCGTTTGCACAGTCGACGTTTCGTTTGGAAAAGCTTGTAATTATAAATTAATTGACAAGGCTTAAATATACATAATAGAACTTCATTACCGGGATTGTGGGCGTTTGCACAGTCGGTAAAGGGCTAGGTATATACATTGATGCGAATAGTTATATTCATAACTAGGTTGGAACGGTTTTATAAACTAAACCGAGTGGTAGTGAGGGGGCACGGTAAAACTCACTGAGACAAGTTGTCTCACCCAATCATTATTGTTGTTTTTACAGAGAAGCAGGGAAAGAGGAAGAGTAACCGGCACGGATAGGTGACGTGTTTCACAGAGATGTCAAGAGCGCGGAGTCTTGATGTTTTTAGTTCCTATTTTGTTGTCCCTGTTAGGGTTATACGACTTGTATTGCTTATGAGTTGTATGAACCTCTTTGATTTTTGTTTATAGTATTGAACATTTGGGTTGTATTCCTTTTGGATCTTTGAAAACATTATGGAATTTAGACGGATGGATCCGAATTGTCAAGTTGTATTTTCAGAAAAAGTTTGCAGGTTCAATACTTATGCAGGAATTGTGTCCTCTGATTATTACTAAAGTTGTGCACTACGGTATATCTACATGTTAGAAATACCGGGGTGTTACAAAAGTAAAAAATAAAACAAAAAAATTGAAGATTTATCTATAACACATAAATCTGGAATGTTAAAAATTAAATTTCCGGATTTATGTGTTATACATATGAGGAGTGTGGTCAATGGGTGTGGGTCCAGCTGCTTTGGCCTTTTTATACGAGTAGCTGAGTGATGCTTCCTTCTAGGACACTTGCTCAGTGTGGAGGATACACGTCATTGTTACAGGTAATAATTAATTACTATTCAAATTTACTTTTTTGTTTATATAATAATTAATTTATTTATTCATATTATTATTTCAATGTTGGATTTTTGAATATTTCCCAACCATTGGCGATCGCAGATACTTTCAGGTGTCAATTCCCCGCCTCACCGTGCCTTTGGGGGATGTACCTGTTCCAGATGATGACGTTTCAGCACCTAGTCCACAGGCTCTAGAGGATAGAGTCCAATCTGCTGGTGCACCTATCCGGGAGACGATATTCCACCTATGAGTCATGCATATAGGCTTCTTTCAAGAGCTTTATCGGATTTGGAGCTTGGCCATTGATATATTTTATGCTCGATATATTTTGTACTCTTTATTTTGGGATATTTTATAGTATTTTTCATATTTTGTGAAAGATAAATTTGGAAATTTTAAAATTTTCAAAATCGAGTTAAATTTTTGTGAAATTGAAAGGATTATTTTGAGGTTATTTGGAAAAATGTGGTACGAGGGTCCAAAGGGGGGTATGAAAAAAAAAGGCCATTTTAAATTAACATTGGTTGGTGTAATTTTACAAAAGCCCAAAATAGCAGAGAAGGTGGAGGAGGGAAAATAGAGAATATTGCGTTGCAAAATTGAAAAGGGAAAACAATTTCAGCTCTCAAGACAAGACAACCAACCAGTCCACTATACAGATAGAGGGTAGTGACTACTAGGGAGGGGTTAACCAAGCAAAGCAAAGGAGGTTCTTGGGAACTAGTAAAAAGTTAGCTAAGCTAAAGCAAGGCCAATGAACAAAGATATTGTAATTCAGTTTTTAACCTTTTATGACCCAATTCCTAAACATAACTGATAACTTCCTTGTTTAAAGGCCGCTTATAGTAGAGTTACGCAGGGGGGCAAATTGGAAAGGAAAAATGACTTTTGGTTTGGGCATCTATCTCGCTCGTGTCACGAGCCAGGTTTGTTTAATTTGTTTTTTTTTGTTTTTCATACATGGAGGGAGGGAGTAGTACAGTACCGTTGAGGACAAGAGACCCCACCGCAGTCCGCAGCAGAATCGTTTTTTCCGTCGTGACCTGACCTGAATCTCGCAGGCAACAGGACGTGTTGCAGCACACTGGAGCGACACGCCAAACAATGAAACGAGGTTATACACAATTCAGGTAATCACATAGAGTAAACCACCACTGGACGGGCAGTCCACCTAAAAAAACTAGATCAACTTCATAGGTCAACATCTCCGATATAGATTTGTATAAATATATAAACTTAAAAAACTAACTTTGTTTCTATCTCTTGTTTAAAAGAAGAGCGAACTTCAAACTTAAACCAGAACTAGAATATGCAATTATATATAAGACCAATAGAGTGAAGTTCAAACTTTCCTAGTACAACAACGTGTATGGTGTATGGCTTCTACAAGTTGGTGTTGCATAGTTGGTCAAAATAAATTATTACACTATCAAAATAAATAATTAGTTGATAAATAAATAAATAAATTATACTTTCAAGTAAACAAATAAACTAGACTAGCTATCATGAATCTTAGGTAAGAAAATAAATTAGAATTTCAAGTAAATATATAAGTTAGACTATTGAAATATAAATTTTAAAATTTTATTTTATAAATATATTAATAGTTAGTTTAATTATTATGAATTTAATAATTAAACATGTCCTTTTATGTCATTTTACATTTATCAGTTAGTTCAATCTTTAATTTTACCAAACACTTCATTCGTCACCAGCTAGTTTATCTGCTATAAGTCCATCCGTTATCCGCTAGTTTATCCGCTATCGACTATTTGTCAAAAACAAATCTAAGTGTAACAAACTAAACATTTAATTTAATATGTAACAAGCTAACAATTTTAGTTATTATTATTATTATTATTATTATTATTATTATTATTATTATTATTATTACTATTATAGTTTAGGTAAGTCATATATGGTCACCCAATGTGGCTTAGGGCTGGACAAACGGTCGGTTACCACGGTTTCGATTTGAAAATCCCTCACCCAAGAAAAGCTGATGAACAAATGTTAGCATCCATTTTCGACCAATGAAGCTACGGTTACAGCGAGTTGCAGGTTTGGCGGTTTGACGGACGATTTTCTTTAATTAGCAGCTTCTTAGCACCACTACAGGGACGGAGCCGTGAATGGTTGGGTGCGGGGGAGAGTTTAGGCCTCAAATTTTTTAGACCTCAAAGTATTAATTTCACTCACTATTTTTTAAACTAATTGATTTATTGACAAAATTAGTCAATCTCATGAATGCATTTAATGTTTATTTTTTAATATTATAAAAAATAATTAGGCTTAAAAATACCTCTTACTTTTTATTGTGATCAATCCAACTTTAAAAATTAATTATGCCTAAAGAAACCTATAAAAACCAATTAGCTATAAGAATGTGTGGTTTATTATGAATAATATATGTTTGTTTTAGATTAGTTTGACAACAAATTAATCTGCATTAATTAGACTTGCAATGAGCAAAGGTAACTAAATAGAGCATTTGAAAAAAGTGCATAATCGCTGTGACTGTATGCAAGTGAAATAAAAACCAAACGCAGATACACTTGGTTTATGTATGGCTGCTGCTATGAATGCTTTTGTGTAGCAGCAGGCCTGTTTATGTAGTTTTGGTGATAGCGCCGTACATGTGTCTTTGTAAATGGAACAAAACAAAAACAAAAACAAAGCAGTACAATGTTACGTACTACTTATCATAATTAGTCACCTTATAATCACTTGTGAACCAGTTTCATCCAATTCGAACTAGATACCAAGTACCGGTTTCCAAACTAGAGTAACTAATAACTAAACTAACTTACTTTAAGTCAAATAAACTAGTAACTTGTTGAACCTGTCTTTTACTACACAACTCTTAAAAGGAGGCTGATAAGTATATATCCGCGCGCTAAATCTTGCAAACTAACACCAGCTAGCATCAAACACAAACCGACTAACACCCTTCCAATTAATTATCCAAATCATAAGCAGTAAAATGTTTACAACAAGCAGAAGCTAAAAGGTGTCCCCTCAACGTTAACAGGATACAGCTTACGTACATTCCTAGTTGAGAGTAAAACTCCCTCTTTCTAAGTATGCTAGCTTCTGAGTGTCATCTGTAACACAACCAAGTGCTAAAGTGGAAGCAGCAGCTAGTAAACAAGGAAGGGAGTTAGTTTATTGTTGAATAATTTCCCTCCTTCTGATATTCCCTCTCTCTATCTGTAAGGAACCTTCCTTCTCTTTCTTTGAACTCTCATTTCTCATTGTAATCATCAATCACTTGATTCTCAAGCCATATCCATTGTGAATGAAATTGATCACTGTGCATTACAGTGAATCGCATCTTCAGGATCATTAACAAGTGTGAAAAAACAATAAGTGTTAATATCTCTCTCTCTCTCTAATCTCCCTCTATCTCTCAGTATCCCAGGATGTCTTTGCCACTTAAAAGTGGCGATATAAGCCACTTGGCCCACACTTCAAGCAGTCTTTTACCATTTTGTGGTGTGATTCCTGAAGAAGGCCACTATAGCTTAAAGAGATTGACCGTGCTTCCTTTTGACTCGAGATACCGGTACATGTTTAAATATTATTTTTAACACTAATAGTTATTATTTGAATTTATTACATATTGTGACCGTGAAATTGCTAACTCGTGATGTATTGTAGGTGGTGGCAGACATTCATAGCCGTCATGGTTCTCTACTCAACATGGTCATCTCTATTTGAGTTGGCTTTTAAGGACATGGTGTCGGTCTCATCTTTGTATACTGTTGATCTCTGTGTCGATTTTTTCTTTGCCATCGACATAATCCTTACTTTTTTTGTGGCGTATTGGGATACGTCGACTTATTTGCTTGTTGACGATCGTTGCAAGATTGCTATGAGGTACTACTAATTGCGCGCTATCCAATAATGTGTACATTTTCCACTTCATTTTCTCTCTTGATTTAGATCTTTTACATTTACTCTTAGTTTTGTTTAAATGCAAGTCATGACTAAACCGATCAAGCGCACCAGAAAACTATGACAATATATATATATATACTTCATTTTTTAAATCATGATTTTTTTGTTTTTACACAATAGGTACATCAAAAGGTCATTTTTTTTCATGGATATTGTTTCAACAATACCACTTCTACAGCTAGCAGCAGGCCAAAGTCACGTAAGAGGGGAGGTCTTTGCCTTTCTAAACTTGTTTAGACTCTGGCGATTGAGGAATATTGGTGAATTATTCTCAAGGTACATCTATAGAAGTGAAATCAAAACAAAAGCAAAAGTAACAAGTGAAAATCACCATTCCCATGTACCTTGTACACAATTTTCTAAATGTTCTGCTATTTATAACTAAAGCTGCTAACCATTTTCCAGGCTAGAGAAAGAGATCAAGTTTAGCTACTCGTTGACAAGATTCTTTAAACTGGTATTGGTGAGTCAATCACTAAAGCTATTCTTTGAGTATTGATCCAAATAAGACATAATTATCAAATTGACTGATGCAAGTTTCGTGCTTCACTTTTCGTTGGTTTATGATAGGTTACCCTATTTACGATGCATTGCGCTGCCTGTATGTATCTTTGGATAGCTTTCCATATCACTGGAACGACTTGGACTGAGACTTCGATATCAAATTTTCAAGATGCAAGTGTTGGGAAGGCTTATGTTTATGCTATGTATTGGTCTGTTGTTACCCTTTCAACAGCTGGTTATGGAGACATACATGCAACAAACCCGGGAGAGATGATTTTCAGTATATTGTTTGTGTTCTTCAACATCGGTTTGGGTTCATATGTAATTGGAACCATGACAGATCTGGTTTGCCATAGCTCTAAAAGAACCTTTGCCATGGTAAGTTTTAAGATGATTTGCATGTACGTAGTTTAACTTTAACTCATGAATAGTAAGAAAAACTTAATGATTTTGAAGAAATTGATGTCAAGACTAGATTTTCTTTGTTTTCAAAATACAAATCAAAATTACTTATAGCCTAATCTAAAGGATTAAAAATAAGTTAAAATTTATATGAGTAGCAATAGCACAAGTTTATGCATTTTAGTACGTGCTTGGTTTCACAGAGGGATGCCATGAACAAATTGTTACAATATGCAACCCAATACAATCTCCCAGAAAGTCTAAAAGAGCAAATGGTAGCATACACAAAGCTGAAATTTAAAAAAGAGTTTGAAGAAGAAGTGCTGAAGGACCTTCCTAAAGCAATCAGAGGCAATATTAATAAACATCTTTACAAGCATGTGGTTGAAAAGTCATATTTGTTTAAAAAAGTCTCGGATGATGATTTAACTCAACTGGTAAAGTTTCTTGGTATTTTTTATATATCTCTTAGGTGGCAATATAATAGATTGTAAACATCTCAGATGATATCTAATTCTAAGGTTAACATTACGCAGATAGTAGAGTTGGAAGTAGAACATTACCCATCTGGCGCTGAGATCATCCTACAAAACGAGAGGTCAAGATGTTTCTACATCTTGACATCTGGATTAGTGGTAAAAAACCTTTATCATATTTAAATCCTATTGTTGTTCTGGGCTTATCTAGTTAACATCAAACTGAACTATTTCTAACTGCATGCAGGATGTGTTGATAAACAAGGATGGGATGGAACAGGTAAGATGGAATTTCTAAGACAATTTGATTTCAGAGTGTAAATAACATGTTTATTCTAAAGTAAAGTAATTAGTAAGCAATGTAAATGGAACAGATGGTCGAAGTAGGAAGTAAGACACAAAGGTTTAAATGTGATTTAAATGAAGTTTCTGTTATTGCTTCACTTGAGCTAATAGAAGTTCATTTAGTTTTTGTTCGAAGAAAAAGCTGGAGGCATTGTGGGGGAAATGGGCGTGATTCAAAATTGTCTACAACCTTATACAGTGAGAAGCACGAGTCTCACCCAGGTTGTAAGAATCAATGGGGATCATTTCAACAAGATGTTGCAGTCATCTGACAGTGGGAAGACAATCATCAACAATCATATTGAGGTTTAAAGATGCATCCATACATACATACATAATACATAATACATAATACATATAAAAATAAACATTTGAAAGTTGATTACTCAATTCACATTCTTCAAATTTGAGAGCAATTGATAACATAAATGCCACATTTTCCAGAATTTTCTAAGTGCACGAGGATTTAATAAATTTTTAGATATCATCCATCCAAATACACTTCACACAAACTTCATGTCAACAAGTCCATATATTATTATGTTAATGCAGCAGGTTCTTCTATTCTATGCAGTTTTTGAAGAGCATGAGAAAAGGGGTGCTGGGAAAAATGCCGCCTGTAGTGGCTTATCTGGCTGCCCATAATGAAGACGTATATATCTTTTACTTTTGAATTTCAACCACTAAAACTTTTGACTGGTCTAGTGAGAAGCACAAACTTTTTATTAATGGTCAGACATATTAAAAATTGCATGTCCATATATAGCTCAAACCTTAGACATATAGGTGACCTATTTTAATTTGGCCACATATGTGCAATGTACATGAATCATGTCATATATAATTCTTGCAGAGTCCAACCCAGAATGAGGCGACAACGGATAAAGTAGCTCACAGCAAGACACTATATGAAGAAATGGGGGAAAGTTCTACCTCAAAAAGAATTAATGTAAAAGTCCACTGGCATCATCCCAATGGAAATCAAACGGAAATCGAACCAGCACCAACGGACATTCTTCTCCCATCTTCAATCCATGAACTTCTCCACTTAGCAGGTATGAGTGTGATGACTAGCTACATTCCGAATGCATGCATGCATGACTCCAAAAGATTCTGAATTGTTTCAGACTTTCAGAATTGAATAATATTGAATTAAGTAGCATCACTGCATCAGGTTACAATAACAAGATGACTGATCGATTTGTGGATTTTGTATGCAGGACTAAATCTTGGGAGAAGAGGACACACAATTCTTACCCAAGTTAAAGAACTCAGTGATTTAAGAGAGGGTGATAACTTGTATATCTTCTAAAATCATCTCTCTAAATGTCACAGCATTTCAATTAAGCAGCTATTGCCCTTATGGTATGCAGCAGTACGTAGCTTATTTCATTGTACTGTTTTTACCTTCACAGCTGAAAAGCACCTAATCATTTCTTGCCTTGCCTCTTTATAGCAGCTCTGCTGCATTGATTAAATCAAGCAGAATTCAAATCAGAAATATTCTCTCACATTAAAGTAGGATGGCAAGAGTGCCTTAACATTTACATGTCTTTGTTAAAGTTGCTTTACATAAATAACTAAGGGGTTAGCTACAAGTTGGTATGAATTTATTCGGTTTGCCTCGAACCCGTGGTAGATCTTGATTAAAAATTTCGGGTGGGCCGCTAATAAGGTTACGCGTGCGGTGATAAAAAACAAGACGGGTGACGGAACAGCGAGGCAAAAACCGACGACAATGAAGAACAGCGAGCGTGAGAGATGCGTAGAGGGAGAAGAAGGTCACGCGTGCGTGAGAGACAGAGAGGGAAGAGGAAAGGTCGCGTAAGAGCCGTGGGTGCTTGAAGATAATACAATTAAAATAGATAAATATAAATTAAAAATTACTTATAAACAAAAATAAAGGACTAAAAAAATAATTTCGATTTCACATATAGACTCAAATGAGGTTGTTTGTTAAAAGATAATTTTAAATTTATTTGATTTTAATTTTAAAATGCTGAAAATATTTTTGTCAAAAATTATCAATCATTTATTCATAATTTTTAATTTTATTATAAAAGATGTTAAAAAATGTTTTTATATAATATTAATAATATAAATAATTATAAAAATTATTTTTAGATAATAAACATAAGATTTTTTTATGATAAAATAAACATAATTTGTATTTATTAACTATGGGTGCTTCTAGGGTGAGGGAGCAAATCAAATCTCTCACAGGCGAACCATTAAAATTAACCGTAGGATATTGTGTAAAATGCTATGAGTGGTTAAGATTGAATCAACCAATATTAAATCTCAATCGTTGATGAATTTTTATACTACATCCTACGGTCCTATTTATAGTTCACGGTGAGGGATTTGATTTGCTCCCTCATTCTAGAAGCGCCCATTATTTATTAGAGTAATTTTTTTGTCTAAAAAAATTTATTAGAGTAAATTTCTTTTTTGACAAACTATTATAATTATATGAATTTTATATGGAAAATGTAATATCCTAGTTTTTCAACCTTGAAAGAAATACCGAGAACTTTCACAAATAGCATTAATCAGAGTACTAACCCTACTTAAGGAATTGAACATACATAACTTGACGAAATAAATCATCATAACATCCTCCAAGAGGTAAAAGACTACCAAAAGGATAGCTTAATGACAACAAGGTAAACTATCCATAAGTCACTAATACACTCTATTGTTCAGCATTCCAATAGTAGAGTTCTCAAAATAATACTTAAACTTCAATTACAAGACCATAAGTTAAAGTGCCAACATAAATATATTACATAACATAACCCTAGGGTAAGCTAAGAAAACATAAATCTTGATCCCTAAGGACCCTTTAAAACTTGTAACCCATTTCAATGACTAATTCTTCTCTGTTCGCTTTGACTTTCCCTGCTCATCTAAACACCACATAATAAACAGTGAGATATAATCTCAGTGAGTTCTTTCGGGACCCCTCACCTTAAGCTCTTGGTGTTTTACTTATCTTTTCACTTGTTTTAGCACAACCCCAGACAATTACTACACAGTTCCACCGGTGACTTCGCTTTACCTAGTATGCTCTTAGCTTAGGATCGTCATCCTCATGGTGTTTTATGTGATTACTTCGGCACTTGACACATTAGTTCCTTTCTCACTCGATAATATACCATATACAATTCGTATAAAACTTCCTTGTTTGCATATCAAACATACAATCAATTATCTCATTCAATTGACACATGACATACATAAAATGGTCTCATTAGTGGTCATAATACCTTAGGAAGGATCAAGGAAGGGATATGAGGAGCATTGGAACCAAAAGAAATAGGAATTAAAGGAGTTTAAAATAGGGTGACAGAAGCTGGCGCACGGACCGTGCCTCTTGGCGAACCAACAAAGTTGGCTACCAAAATGTTTGGCACGGACCGGGCCTCCTCTGCAGGTTCACAAAACTCTATTTTTTAGGTAAAATTGTGCTTTTTCCTTTGGTCCAACTTCTTCCCTATCAATCCTTAACTTAATATCCAACAACAACATCCCCAAATAACAGTCAAAACCACAACTCTACCATCAATGTACTCAAATCCTTCTAGCAGTTAAGCTAAGTTTATGAGTTATAGTTCTTAATCCCTAATCCACTCAACCATCTCTGTTACTTTTTCCTCTGCTTGGGAATCCTATCCATCAAATAATCCCTAATCCACTCAACCATGGTGAGAATAGGCTTATCTCTAGCAGTTAATATTGTACTATTGAAAGCCTCTGCCAAGTTATTCATAACTATATCACACTTAGGGTAAACAGAAAAGGCATGCTTACACCAGAATTTCATAGGAACACCCATGAGCCACTCCCAACAGTTAACATCAATTTTCTTCAGCTCATTCATCTTTTCCTCCCATGCTTGGTAGTAAGTGGCCTTTGATGCCCCCATCATAAGGTCCCTGATGATAGTTCCCCCACCAAACTTCTTCTTGCAGTTTGCATACAAGTGCATCACACATAATCTATGCTCCAAACCCATCTCCTCAAACGTTTGTATCAAACCCTACACATAAAACAAGTGTTAAAGATCCACAAAAACTAAACTTGTAAAATAAACATATTAAAGCAAAAGTATTACCTTTTGTTGGTCTGAAATAAAGATCCATCTCCTATCTTGACCAATGTCCTCCAACAACAAGGTTAGAAACCATTTCCAAGACTCTTTTGTTTCAGTTTCAATAACCCCAAAAGCTAGTGGGAAATATTCATCATTTGGATCTCTCCCAACAGCCACCAAAAGCTGTCCACCGTATTTGGTCTTGAGGTGACACCCATCAACACAAATGAATGGTCTACAACCCTTGAGGAACCCCTTCTTACACCCATCAAAGCAAAAGTAAAAAGATCCAAACCTTGGCTCATGTGTTGGTGTTGGTCTAACCACTGAGATCTTGCAAGTGTTTCCAGGATTTACCCTCTTCAACTCTGCTGCATACCTCCATAACAAACAATATTGCTTGGTTGCATCACCTTCAACTATTTGTTGTGCCATTTTCTTTGCTCTCCAAGCTCTACCAAATGTAATCCCAGCCTTGTAATTTAACCTAATATCAGCCATTATCTATTTGATCTTCACATTGTCAGTAGTTTTTAGTCTTTTAGTCACTGATTTCGCAACCCACTTTGCCCTAGCATTGCAATTATTTAATACCCTACCACATGTGTGGGTCCCCCTCCAAGTTTTCATTCTAAAAGTTTGCTTGTACCCCACCTTACTTATAAGGGCTGTAAATCCACATTTGACCTTACATTCAACCCTCACTCTTTTTGTGCAGTTTTTTACAAAAACTATTTCTCTCCCATTTAATATTGACCACTCTCTAATTGCCTCCCTAAACTCATTAAGACTACCAAATTCTAAACCAACCTTAAACTTGTAATTTTTGTCAAGCTCTTCAACCCTAAACCTGTCATATTTTGGACCATTCTCCTTCTCTTGTTCATTTGGACCACTACTGTCCAACTCCTCACTCATGTAATTATCATCTAGCTCACCCACATTCTCAACTTGAGCACTAGAACTCGCACCACTTCTTTTAGTTGGTGTTCTGTTTGCCCGTAACTTTACTTTATAGGGAGTACCATTTATGACAACTCTTGATCCACCAGAGACATTCATTGATGGTGATGGGGCTCTAGGTGGTGTATGAGCTTCCTCTTCATTTCCAAACCCATCATCTTTGCCAATTGTTCTCTCTTCCTCTTCATCTCCAAACTCATCATCTTTGCCCATTGTTCCCTCTTCCTCACTGTCATCCATATGAATATCCTTAACATCATCCTCACTGTCTTCCCCATTACTGTCTATCTCATTTGCTGCAGTTGATCCATATGAATGGCCAGCTTGTTCAAAGTGCTCAATGTAGATATGAGCATGAACTCCCAACTTCAATGCATTCTCAGCTATTTCTAATGCATCATCATCACACAAAAACCTCCTAAACAGCACATCTTGGCCAATTTTCCACCATAGCCTATAACTACCAATTTCGTATCCTAATTCCTTCACAAGACCAACAGCTTCAAAGTAACTCCATTTATCCACATCTTGACCTACCACAGATGCCTCACTTCCCCCTTCATCTTTAAGCACCTCATGTTTAACAAACTTTCCCCCATGGTGAAAAATGACAGCAATAGACATCACTGTATAACACAACATAAGGGTACAATTCAAAATTAGGGAGCTAAATAGGACATTTAAACCTAAATTAGAGACCTAAAATAGACATTAACACATCAATACACTCAACCCATTCAAAAGCTGTAAAGAGGCCCCTAAACAATTACAACACTACACCCAACACATTCAAAAGCAGTAAAGATTCCCTAGTAAATGACAACACTACACACAACGCATTCAATATTCGTTCCCTACCCACCCACGTGGTGTTCTGTACCCAAAACATTTCTGTATTCAACTCAGAAAGTACAAAAAATAAGTGAGCCCATGTCCAAACCTCTGTACTGCAGAAGAAATCTCACCTTCTTCGTCTTCGCGAGCTTCTATACTCTTCGTCACGAGCTTCTACGTCAAAGCTTCCTTCCTTCTTCTTCGTCAATGCTCCCTTCGTCTTCGTCAATGCTTCGTTCGTCTTCCTCAGTGCTTCCTTCTTCTGGAGAATGGTTTCTCAGAAACCCTAGATAGAGCTTCTCCAGTACATGATTAGATGAGATGTGAGAGTTGACAGTGAGATTTCAGAGTTGAGAGTGAGAGTACCGGGCCATTACAGAGTGAACAGAGAAAGAAGAAGACTTAGGTTGACACGTGTAATCTGCTGCCACGTAATAAGCACATGTGTCATCCACGTCAGATTAGAGTTAACTCTGTTAACAAAAACTAACAGTAGGGGCTTAACTACAAACGGTGTGTATTTACAAGGGTTATTTTAAAAAAAAAAATTGTAGGGTCTTATATGGATTTTGGCCATATTTGCAGGGGCTTATCATATATTTAAGCCTAAATTTTGGGTATAAAATCATTTTATAAGTTAGGTTAGTGGGAAGGGATTTTGCAGAGAAAAAATTTCAGTTTTTGGGTAGAAGATAAGAAGGTTCTAGACGATCTAATCTGCTCAATTTGTGATTTTGTTTTACCTTTTTATAAAAAAAGGAAATTTAATGTTGCTAGTAGGTCAGTCTTAAGTAGGAAGGAGAGAAGTTGATATTTATGAACATTTTGAGAAGAGAATTTGAGAGTTAAGTTGGAGGAAAATGACGGGGGGTGGCTTAATTGTAAAATTTAAAACTTATATCATAATAGTTAACCAAGACATCTTGCATGTCTGACTAATGTATCACTCATTCATTCTTATGTACTTATTTCTTGATGCGAACGGATATTATTATTTAGTTGAACTCATACTTTTGTTTGATCCTTACTTTACAGGTAATTGTTAAAGAAAAGTGATGGAAATTTCTAGATTTCTCTATTGAAGCCTAGATCAAAGATATTCTAGAAATTACCATTACATGTACTGAGTAAAAGAATCTAGAATATTCTATGTAAATATCAAAAGAGAAAAAACCTAGAAGCTACAAGTACAAGATAAATCTAGAATATATTAGAGATGCTAATTATGTAGAATTATCTAGAACCATGCTCAAGCACCTATAAATAGGCAAGCTTGGGAGCATTTGTAATCAACCAATTTGAGAGCAATACAACTATTCATTTGCTCCAAACATCACACTACTAATTAACTACTATCATTTTCCAACTATCAACTAAAACATTCTCTACTATCCAACTATTTACTAAACTAGCATTACTACCTCAAATATTAAAAGTAATACATCTATTGTAATCCTGTTTTGGAGAACTAATATGCTTTGGTAATGTTATCAAATCAAATTGAAAGCGTCGGAATGGTTTATTTTACTTACCATGGGTTCCTTTGGGCCTTTTTTATTTGCTTCATCATCAGTGCAACATGAGTGCATACCTCAAGCAATCCTTGGAATGGATGTACTTTGTCAAGCTAAATCTGGAATGGGAAAGACTGCTGTCTTTGTTCTCTCGACTTTGCAGCAGATTGATCCTGTTCCAGGCCAAGTTTCTGCACTTTTTCTGTGCCATACAAGAGAACTTGCATATCAGGTATTTATTGGGGACTCAGTATAAGAAAGTCGTGGTACTCGGTATTCGAGAATTTTTTGATTTAAGATGTGCAATTTCTTCCTTGCAGATATGTCATGAGTTTGAGAGGTTTAGCACCTACTTACCTGATCTCAAGGTTGCTGTCTTTTATGGCGGGGTCAACATCAAAGTCCACAAGGATCTGTTGAAAAATGAGTGCCCTCATATTGTTGTTGTTGTTGGTACGCCTGGAAGAATACTAGCATTGACTAGGGAAAAGGACCTTTCTTTGAAGAATGTTAGGCATTTCATTTCATTTTAGATGAATGTGATAAGATGCTCGAATCACTGGGTATGTGTTGAATAGTCATTCTGCCAATTTAATGATGGTCTTCTAAGTTGTATATGGGTTTTATTGTTCCTATTAACGTTTTTTGCAGACATGAGGAAAGATGTTCAAGATATTTTTAAGATGACTCCTCACGATAAACAAGTTATGAATTATGATGTTTTCTGCAAACACTCAGCAAGGAAATTCGCCCAGTCTGCAAGAAATTTATGCAAGATGTAATGTGTTATGGCCAGTACTACTTTCTTCCAGTTTTATTAGGGTGTAAGTATCAAATGTCAGTGGCATTTGCTTGGCGGTGACTAAAAAAGTTTCTGCAAGGAAACAATACAGATGGATAAGAACTGTGATTCAAGGGATCCTCTGCATCCAGCATTCATTTCATTCTGGATTCCATTAGCTTGAGGAAGGACCCTAATATAATTTACTCTCAAATTTGTTCCTTTCAGCCTATGGAAATTTATGTCGATGATGAGGCCAAGTTAGCCCTTCACAGTCTTGTGCAGGTAGTTGTACTACTGATTCTCATCGAATCACCCATTTCCATTTCTGTCGGTTATCAGTCTTGTACTACTGATTCTCACAGAATCAGCCTCATTTTCATCAATATAACAGTACACTCACGTTGAGTGTACTTCTTTCATCTCTCTTTTATCAAATTGATTCTATCAGTCTTCTGCAGTGCCATCGTAGTGGATATTGTTTGGGGCAAAAAGCTTTGTGGCACAGGGTTTTTGGAAGGTGCAGCTGAAGATTAACCATCTGATGCCGGAGGGAGCAGACTAGGCCATTTTACGGTTGATCCGTATTATTCAGTATGATAGCTTATGTGTTACGTTCCATTTACTTAATTATTATGGTGACACTGCCGCATTTATGAACATCATGTTTGCATTTGTTTTTACTGCAATGTTTAATATTGTGGTTGAGTTAGATATAGGGTCTCCGATATAATTTAATAGTTTGATCTAATTAGAACATCTAATCAAGTTTTTCTGTTGATAAACTAAAGATAGATTGGTGGAAGCAAAATATTAAGTTGGAAAAAAATTTAGACACCTTCCACTTAACAGGTGTTTGTTTCAAGTGTAGAATTAGCATTCCTGGGAATACATAGGTAGAAAATGAGTATTCCCACATTTGTTAGAAGTTTGAAAAAAAATATTCCCAGGTATCAAGATTCCTATGAGTGAAATAACTTCCATCATTCCCAAGGATTTATTCCCAAGGAAAAGGGTGGGAAAAAAGTTCCCATGAATATGTGAATAAAAACCATGAGTAACTACCTATATTCCAACTCTTAGAATAATTTCTGGGAATTTTATAAATATTTGCCAAACACAATTTTCACTAATACATTAAAATAATATTCCCATCATTTTGTTCCTAGGAAATTCATTCCCAAGAATGAAATTACTAAACTTGAAACAAACGCCAGCAATTATTTTTTCCGTAACTGACTGCATCCCTGAACTTTGTATCTAAAACTAAATAGAGGCGCAACAAAATGTAGTTCTTTATATCGGACCGTTATATTAGACAATCACACATGTTGATGATGGATTTTAAGCTTTTATGTTCTATTTACGAAAAAATGTTACTGGGACAGGTTTGCATTTTTTACCGGGGTAGGTTCTGTTTACGAATAAATTTAGTCTGTTATATTGGACTATTTCACACATGGATGATGGATTTTAGGTTGTATGTTCTATTTTCGAGATAATATTAGTGGAAGAAATTTGCATCGTTAGCATGTAATTGTGAAGAAAAATTTAATTTAAGCAGTAGTATATTGGACTATCTCAGATTGATTGATTTGTTCTATTTACGAAAAAAGCTAGTGGAAGGGGTAGCATTTTTTAACCATATAACTTCGATTTGATTTTCATTTAAATTGTCTAGATATTTTTTGGGTGAAGAAAACTTTGTAAAGAAAATGAGAACTTGATAGGTTGTTTTTTATGTCAAAGTTGCTTTCAAGGTCTTTAAAATTTCAATTTTTGATTTAGTTTTTTAAGTTTTTTTCTCAGCTGAGTCTATAAGTCTCAAAATGTACATGGTGTTCTTTTTTTTCAAGCTTCTGTTAACTCTCTAATAGAAGTCTATGCATGTGTTTGGTTTTGTTTAGACAAGAATTGATTTTGGGGAAATGATCTTGGTTAAAAGTGAACCGAATGTAACACAATTTTTGGTTGGATATGCTTTGGTTGGATATGCTTATGGAGAAATTGTTGTTTTAGTAATTCTTGTTTGGATGGGTTGACCCAAAAATGCTATTTTTTGTGAAGTTATTACAATGGGTTTCAACTTAAAATTATATTAAATTAATTTTTGACACTTTTTAAGACAATATTCTCTAGGAGATTGGATTCCTCCACAGCAACATTTCCTGCAGCAGATTTCTACTGCAATAATAATAGCCCTTCGATTAAATAAACAATTGGATTAAATAATAAAAAAACTAACAAAAACTGTGTAGTCCCAAAATCTCGGTTGATTTTCACGCGCCCCCATCAGTTCACTGTTTTTTTTTCACCACCATCTCCCTTCTTCCATTTCTAGGCTCCTATAACTTCTATCCCCAAACAATAGTAACAATCCCATTCACATGTTAGATGCTAAGATGAGGTTAAGATTAAACTATGGAAGAAATACATGGTTAATAACATAATATGTATCCCTGTTTCTGTTTTTTATATTAGATACTGCAAAAAAACTTCAAAAGTTATAGATATGAACCCCTGTCATACCCCAATTTTGTCCGACTAATCGAAAAATCCCAAAATTTTTATCGCTTCGCATATTGTTCTAAATGCGGGTGTATTTGGCACTCTCGTGCAACGGTTTTGTTTGGCGTTCGTTGTTTTCAAAAAAAGAGTCCAAAAAATAATAAAAAATAATAAACGCAAGCGCGTGTCGATTTCGAGTCGTGTGAGCAAATGCGTCGGTGCGCTTTTAGTCTTACCGTTTTACGCGCGTGCGTATTCTGATCGCGTACGCATTCCTAGTCTTAAGGTGAACGCGCGTTTCATTTCGAGTCATCGTGTCGGTACGCGTTGTTTTTACCGCTTTTATTATCATAAAAAATAATAATAATAATAATAATAAATAATAGTAATAAAATGAAATCAGTTTTTTTTATTATTATTAGCTGTCCTTGTGTCACACATATAAACAAAAAAATTAAAAAAAAAACACAGAATAGTACAAAAAAAAGAGGTCAACTCTTTTTACAAAAAATTAATTAAAAAGAACAGTACAAAAGATGCAAAGCAGGGCGCAGCCTGCTGGTGGTAACAGAAAATTACATTTTGAGAATGGGGCTCAAGCTCCCTTCTCCTTGTTCCTTGGCTTTTCACTCTTTGGGCAAAAGCAGGTTGCTGCCCCTGTTGCTCCCCCCTTGCTGCCTCTGCTCCACTGTTTCAGCTGATTGTCTCCAACAGCTATAACCCTCTGCTCCACTCCCCTGATTTTTCCTGAAAAGCACAACAGTCATTTTTGTCTCAATATGTTGGATGCCTCTATAAAAGCAAAAAAAAAGAGAATCAAAGGGGGGGACAGACACGAAAAATACACTGAATACACAGAGCAAATTTACACACAGAGACAATAGCAAACACAGCAATACACACAGTAACAAAAATAGGCAATCAGTCACTGAGATGTAGAAAAATTCACACACAAACACAGCACACTCGGATACACAGAAAGTGAGACACAAACAGAGGTAAAGATACAGAGCAAAATAGGGTTTTACACTGAGCGCCTAACCACATAGCATCAAATTTTTTTTTAAAAAACAAACACAGCAGCAGCAACAAGGGTACGCAGCAGGCAACAGAAGCAGTCAGAACAACATAGCAGCAGTCTCAAAAAAGGTCCTGAGTTTTTTTTGTTCTAAGCATATATCAGTATTTAGATTGGGTGAGTTTTTTTAAAAATAAGATAGTCCAATGTCCCTGTTAGTTGGAAAATAGATTTGAAACAGAACATAAAAATTTAGGGTTCATGGTTTATTGGCTCTAAAAAAACGGAATCAGTAGAGGAAATAAAAAAGGAGAAGAAAAAAAAAGGGAGGCTCAGAACTTACCTTTACCTCCGGCCACCGCCCACGGTGGCCACCGCCGTAGCCCAACCGTACCCCCACCATCAACAGAACCGCCCCACCGCCGTCTCAACCCACGTCACCAGCCTTCGTGACCACCCTCAGTTCTCCTCTCAGCCATCGTAGCCAACGTCGTCAAACCTCCAAACTTCGCACCACCGAGCCCCACCGCCGTCGCCGCCGTAAGCCGCAACATCCCATGGCTGTCGTTCGTGAGTTTTTCCCCCCCTCCGGGTTACGATTCGTTGTCACCGGTGAAGGAGGAGAGGAGGTTAGGTTCGGATTTGTGAGGGGAAAAGGGCGAACTTAGGCTAGAGAGGGAGGAGCGACGGATCTGTGAGGGAGAAGGAATTTGAAGGTTAGTGAGCGAGTGAGATACGGCGCATAGGGAGGGAGAGAAGAAAAATCTGGGTTTGAGAGAGAGTGGGACGGATCCGTAGCAAGGAGAGAGAGAGAAGAGAAAATTTGTAGGTTTTGGTCAATTTTGGGAAGGAGGCGCCGTGGAGAAGAGAAGAGGATTTTAGGGTTTCTAAAATAGGGTTTTCCTTTTATAGTATAAGCACAAGGGTAATTTCGTACTTTCACATTTTTATTTTTTCAGATTGTTATCTGCACCCCCACGGTTTATTTCGTACGCCTCCCCCCTAAGCCCATCAGAAAATAAAAAAAAAGCGCAGCCCAGCTTACAAAAACAAGCTGGGCTCACTATCTGCACCCCCTTTTAATAATACAGCCCTCCTTTTATTTGCACCCCCCATTTTACTATTTCACCCCCTATCTTTCTTTTTAAATTTTATTTCTTTCCCCTAGATAAACGTTTTTTTTCAAACCCTTTTTTTTCCAAAATAATAAATTTTCTTTTCCCTAAACGAACTTATTTTTTCTCAAACCTTTTTTTTAAATGATGGATAAATGTTTCCCCGAACGAAAATCAATCCAACTGCAAATTCCTTTCATCACGACGTTCTCTCCAATTAAAACCCACGAAGACACTTTTCAAAAACAAATCTTTTCAAACGTCGAAATCAAAACTAATCATCACTAATGATCACTCGCGCCGTTGCCGTTTGATTGTGGGTGATGATTTCATTCTCGTGGGAGTTAGTAGTGTGGCCACTCTAAACCGTTGTTGTTTGGTCCTCACAAACGCTCTCCCTCAATTGCGAAAACCTTTTCAATGCTCAAAATAAAAACCGATTATCATTAATCATCACTCGCGCCGTTGCCGTTTGGTCGTTAATGATAATTCATTTTCACAAGAGTTAGTAGTGCGACCACTCTAAATCGTTGTTGTTTGGTCACTGCGAACGCTCAACCCCTTTGCGAAAAAACTCCAAAAAGAATAAAAAACAAAAACCGTTTTCCAAACAACCAAGAACTACGTAGCTTTGAATTCTCCATCGCACCGGGAGATACGTAGGAGCGGGCCATGTCCCGTCAAGCACTTCTTTCTAAAAACCCTTTTTCCTCCTTTCTCGCCAAAAATAAAATTTTCATTAAGTCTTTTCATTCTCTCTTCGAAAAAGGGCAAATTTAAGTATTTTCTAAATCAGCACTTAAAACCACACGTTTAATTAAAGGTTCCCTTTCGATAGAAAGGAGATGTGGGGTGCTAATACCTTCCCCATGCCTAACCGACCCCCGAACCCAAATCTTCCGGTTTTCCAAAAGGCCATCCGCTTTCCAAAAAGGTTTTTCTTCAATATTTTCCTTATAAAAAAATATTGGTGGCGACTTCATTGATTTTTTAAAAAAAAGTTGTAAACGAAGAAAGATTCCCTCAGGGACTTTTTCGGGCGCAACAGCTGGCGACTTCACTGGGGACTTTTCTTTTTATGTGGGTCAAGCCTAACTAATTAAATGTGTGGTTTAGCGTGCTATCGATGTGATTTGGATACTTTGTTTGCTTCTATCCCTTTTCGGTTTGCTCTTCTTGTCATGCTGCGCATGTGCATTTATTTCCTCTCCTTTCATGTTTATTTTTCATCGTCTTTGCTTATGTGCTTAGTACCCTCATGCATTTCCTCAATCCCAATCATGTTCCCTTCTTCTTTGCTCCCTTTCTTCAAGGTAAGCTCATGCATTTCTCCCCAATCCTCTCATGATCCCCTCTTCTTGGCTCCCTTTCCTGAGGTAAGCAATGCACTTGATTGTCGTTGAAACCCTAGGCTAACTTTTTTGATATTAAACCCTAGGGTAGACAACATGTTATTGCTTGCTTTTGTCTGGACCGTTCTAGGTTTTCATTTGCAGGTGGGGTGATATGTGTTGGGTAGTTTTAGGTGGTATGTCCTTGCTACACACACTCACACCTCATACTCATTGTGCTTTGAGAGGGGCCTAAAACCCAAGGTCTGACAAAACTTAAGAGAGTGGAAATGAGTAGTGACTGGCAATTGGACCGTTGTCCTTCTGACTCTCACAAAAGTTTCAGCCAGAGTATGCTCTTTTATGGTACCTCACACCAGATGGCATTCCATCGTTGTGGGTGTTATCATGAGAGAGATTTAGCTCTGGTAGCCATTGTGAGGAAGTGTTTAGAACTACATGGGAGGATTCCTTTTGAGTTGCCTTAGAGCCTAGATTCCCCCACCTTTTGTAGGACACAAGGGCATACAAATTGTATGGTGCATTGTAGTTTATGCATATCTTTCCTAAAAGAAAAAAGAAGAAAATTTTCAAAAGAGAAAAAAGCAGAAAGAGTTGCCGTTGTAGCCTTTCTTTTGACGGTCCGTACGAAGTGACATATGGCCCACTTTATTTTCAAAAAAAGGGAGAAAGAGTTACCGCTGTAGCCTTTCTCTTACCGGTCCATATGAAATAACGTACGGCCCGCATTTTCCCAAAAAATATTTTCTTCAAATAAACCACTGCGTGAGGCGGCACGTAGTGTGTCTCCTAAATTTTTGAACTTCCGTCCATATGCATCGCCTTTATTTTTTCCACGCGCATCATTCACATCATAATCGCATCATGCCGCATCCATTAAAACCAAATGTTGTAAATATTTGCATTCATATTGCATCTCATTTGCATTTGCTTGCCGGGGATCACCGAATAATGTACCGTCTTGTCATAGGTGCATCATAATGGAATCGAATAGCAAGGCTTCACTTACTTCTCGCTTCCCAGTTATGAAGAAGGTTGATTTGCTATTTCGATTCCTCGTTTACTTCGCTTCGTAAATCAAAAAGAAAAGGTTTATGCGCTTACGACAAGATAAGGCATCCCGCGATTCCCAGCAGCGAAACAAACATAAAATCATACATTATCATTTCAAGCGCATACATTTGCATCTCATTCATACTCATTCATTTGAATACTTACATCATGCATTATAAAAAAAAATGAGCATAATTCTAGAAAAATTTTGATGAGAGGTGAAACGTTCTTGCGAGGTTAATTATTCTTCTTTGGGAAAGCTTAGCAGCAAACTCAAAGTGTTTCAATGCACTCAGTTTTTCAAATTAGCAGCTTGTTCGTACTTTTTCAACAAAGCATTGCATCTCATCCACCCCATGATGAATGACCGAAATGGTCCACAAAAATTTTTCTTTCACGTTTTAACTAATGTTAACTCTCGGCGAAGCATTCGTGTAGTAACTTGTGTGTGACATGTGTCTTTATTTTTGTTTGAGTCAGTTAGCGTCCCTACCTTATCATCATCCTCCGTCAAAGTCTGATCCCACCCCGACCACCCATAAAGTACATATCCCCCACATCAGTACCTAGTTGATTATTTGGGTTGTTCTCACTAATGAAACATCACTTTAGACCCTCATTACTAGGGGCAAATTTGTGGTCAATATTGTTTTCTCTTGGTGCAAGTCCTTTACAAAAAAAAATCAAAAAAGGCCCGTTAGGTTGAAAACTCGTAAGAGCGGCCTAAGCAAAAATTAGGGCACAAAAAAAAGAGAAATAAAGGAAAAGAGCAAGTATATAAAATAAGTAAATTATTGTCCTTAAGTTATTTTTTGAGAAAACGAGCAATCATGATTTGAAATGAAGTTGAACCATCTTTCCATATCCTCAAAAAAATCCTTTACCACCCACCTTAATCCAAAAAAAAACATTTCAATCACCCTAGACAAGGATTAATTCCACGTTGAAAATGGTGTATCACTTTTATCAGCTCACTCAGTTCAAAAAAAAAGAGAAAATAAGAATCACAAAAAGTGAAGTCAAAAAAAAAAGAGAATTGAAAAATTCAAACAAAAGGAAAAAATAAAAAAGGGAAGCAAGGTAGTACAAATTGTGAGCTGATACTTTATACCATTAAACGCTTAAGAGATCCTTGTCTAAAATCAATCTTCAAACACTTCCTTCGGCCTATCCCCCCACAAACCCTTTGCCAAGTCATGATCCTAAACAGGTCCATTTTACCATGAGACACATAAGAGGTTCTCATCTCAATAAGACCTCAAACACCTCATTAAGCTTAATAACTCATACTTTCATTAGCTACTAGCCAAATCGTACCACTAAAAAAAACATCTGTTCCATCAATCATCAAATACTTCTTTGAGCCCAATTATCCCTCCCTTCATAAATCATTAATCATTAGCCACATCACAACTCCAAAAATCCATTCTGATCAATGACTGATTGCTCCTGTTTTCTCAAAGTTTTAATCTTAGGACAAATAAGTTTATTTATTTACGATATGTTTGCTCAAAAAAAAAAAAAAAAAAAAACAAAAAATCTCAAGAAAAGAAAAAGAAACTCAAAAGAAAAGAAAAATCAAAAGGCTTGCACTCCAAGAATCATTCAAGTTACATCAAGACAATGTTTAGTGATCACTAAGTGAAGTTTTCATCATAGCGAGCTCAAGACTATCATAGTCTGAGACTCATTTTGTAGACAACCAAAAGGTTCATGCCAGGATGTTCGCCTTGAATCTAAAGTGGGGTACTCCTTTCACTATTTGTTCCACATAAGCTCGGGGAAATATGTCCAACATCCATCCCGCACCACACCCAGTCTATGCAGCCATATTTGACCATCTCCAAAAACCCATAACCCTAACTCCATCACCTTTTCCAATCCTCACTTAAGACAACCATCTGAAATCCCATTACCAAGTGGGGCAGCCCCATCGCTCGTCACTCCACCTACAAATGGGAGGATTCACCTTACACCCATCTCATCCCCTTGCCATATTCACATGCCCAAAACCATACCGGGGCAATTTCTCAACTCATTATTCTGCTACTCTAGTCAGGGCAACCTTGTCCTTACCATAATTAGGGCAATACCAAACTCTGTGGGTTGAGGAAAGTCTTTTGCCTTCCACCTTTCACTCCAAAGCCAATTCATCATTTTCTACGCCCCCAGCCCGTCACCACTAGACAGGAGCAAGTTATTACTCACCGTCATCAAATCTAAATTGGGGGCAGTCCCACATTTCTTGGCTTGGAAAAACCTACCTTTCACGACCTTGACAAAGACCAATCAGTCATTCACCCCTTCATGCGCCACAAACATCCTCACCCTAGGCCTTTAAAACCCCAAGTTAACTGACTCATTCATCTATACTTGCACTAACGTACGTCTTTTCTAAACAATGTTTCATAGAGAAAGAACACAAGTTGATCATGTGATGCTAAAAATCCACTTAGGTAACTTTGTGGACATAAACTTCGGTCATCATGGGGCATCATAATGGAAGAGAAAAAGAAGCGAGCTTGCAAATATGGTCAAGTACCTTTTCATATCAATACCTGTAGATAACAACCTTGAGATTACCAAATTTTGAATCAAGCCTAACTTTCCAAGGGATAATCGCCTCCGCTTCTTACATATAAAGTCTCATGCCTCATCATTACCAAAAGAAATGTTCTATACTTCATATCATACCATCGCACCATGTGCCATAACATTTGCATCCAATCATTTCGTTCGCATCATATTCACATTCGCATTTTATGCACTCATCGCATCTCATCCAAAAATGTTTATGTTTCCATATCAATCGTTTCATACCATCGCACCATGTGCCATAACATTTGCATCCGAGCATTTCATTCGCATCATATTCACATTCGCATACCAAAAAGAAAAACAAAAGGCAACAAAAGAAAAGTAAAAAGGAAAAGTGATTCTGCATCCCATCAGAAAGCAATCATGGCATTTGCATTGCATGCATTCGTTCATCTCACTTGCAGAGTACTTAGCATGCCAGCCAAGTCCAGACTACCAGCCAATGCAACATGATTTTCCTGATGAAGATATCATGGCATTGTTTCGACGAGGGGAAATCCCAAGAAAATGAAAGATGGCGGATGATCTTCGACGGTGCGTCCGACATATGGGGGCATGGGGCAGATGCTGTGTTGATATTTCCTGACAACCACTTCATTCCTGTCACTGCAAGACTGAGCTTCTACGTCACAAACAACATTGCCGAGTATGAAGCATGCATCCTGGGCATGCAGGCAGCCCTGAAGTGGAAAGTCAAAAGGCTTGATGCGTACGGTGATTCAGCCCTGGTGATTCATCAAGTAAGAGGCGATTGGGAGACCAGAGATCCCTAACTGATCCCTTATTGTGACTATGTGCAAGAATTGATGGAGTCTTTCGACGAAATCACTTTCAAACACATCCCTCGAAGTGAAAACCAGCTGGCCGATGCCTTGGCAACCTTGTCCTCCATGCTTAACATCAGCTGTGATAAGAGTTTAACTCACATCCGAATCCCACATCGGAACCTGCCTGCGCATCATTACTGCACATCCATAGACGAAGAGCCTGATGATAAGCCTTGGTATCATGACATCAAGCGGTACATCATTAATCAGGAATACCCACCTGGGGCATCAGAAAATGACAAGAGAACTATCAGAAGATTGTCACGGAATTTCTTCTTGAGTGGAGACGTCCTTTACAAGAGAAACCATGACTTGGTACTCCTCAGGTGTGTAACAAGAGAAGAATCAGTAAAGATTATGCGAGATGTTCATGAGGGCTCATTTGGGGTTCATTCCAGCGGGCACGCAATGGCTAGAAAAATCCTGAGAGCTGGTTACTACTGGTTGCAGATGGAATCAGGCTGCTACAGCTTTGTAAGAAAATGCACAAATGCCAGATCTATGCCGATCACATTCATGTACCGCCTGCTTCCTTGAATGTTCTGTCTGCCTCTTGGCCGTTCTCAATGTGGGGAATGGATGTTATCAGTCCTATTGAGCCTAAAGCGTCGAACGGGCATCGCTTCATTTTGGTCGCC
Organism: Astragalus membranaceus; assembly: GCA_039519185.1. Taxonomy (NCBI): domain Eukaryota; kingdom Viridiplantae; phylum Streptophyta; class Magnoliopsida; order Fabales; family Fabaceae; genus Astragalus; species Astragalus membranaceus. The sequence goes on from CM076848.1 coordinate 13,641,456, forward strand.
ATTGACTACTTCACCAAGCAGGTTGAAACTGCCTCGTACTCCAGTATAACTAGTGCTGTGGTTGCCAAGTTTGTAAAGAAAGATCTGATTTGCCGTTACGGTCTTCCAAACAAGATCGTCACGGATAACGACAGCAACCTGAACAGCAAAATAATGAAGGACCCGTGCAAAGAATTCAAAATTCAGCATCATAATTCCTCTCCCTACCGCCCGAAGATGAATGGGGCAGTTGAAGCAGCCAACAGAAACATCAAAAGGATAGTGCAAAATATGGTGGTAACCTACAAGGATTGGCATGGGGGGATTCCCTTTGCTTTGCATGGCTACCGAATTTCAGTACGTACCTCAACAGGGGCAACCCCTTACTCACTGGTTTACGGGTCAGAGGCAGTCCTCCCCATTGAAGTTGAAATGCCATCCCTGCAGGTGTTAATGGGGACGAAACTTGACGAAGCAGAATGGGTTCGGTCCCGTCTTGACCAGTTGAACCTCATTGAGGAAAAAAGGATTGCCGCCTTGTGTCGTGGGCAGCTGTATCAACAAAGGATGAAGACAGCTTTCGACGAGAAGGTTCGTCCCCGAGAATTCAGCGAAGGAGACCTTGTGCTCAAGCAGATCTTGCCGCTCCAGACGGACCCCAGGGGCAAATGGGCTCCCAAATATGAAGGACCATGTGTTGTCAAGAAAGCTTTCTCCAGAGGAGCACTGATACTTACCAACATGGACGGCGAAGATCTCAAGAACCCAGTCAATTCAAACTCTGTGAAGAAGTATTATGCTTGAAAGAAATAGACAAAAAAGGAGAAAGATAAGCCAAAAGAGCAAAAGTGCCAAAAAAAAAAAACAAACAAGCAGAAAAAAGAAAGCTGCTTAAAGAAAACAAACAGAATAAACAAAAAAAAACAAAAGAGAAGAAAATCACAGAAGACGGAACATAAAAGAACACAACATCTTCATATCATTCATCATTCTCATATCATCCATACCATTCGTCACTCCATCGCATCAAACAGTAGTGCATTACACTTTCAAATTCGCATCTCAGAAAGAGCGAAAGAATAACAAAAGAAAAAGAAAAGAATGAAAATCAAACAGAAAGAGCATCCCACCCAAAATCAATCATTGCATTCATGTGCACCCAAATACCCAAGTGCATGCATTTCATGCACCATCCAAGAGAAAAGTTACTTCGGATCAGAGAGTCCGAAAAATCTCATTTTTAGAAAATCACCACAACACAGAGTTAGTAAACTCCATCAACACAGAGTTAGTAAACTCCATCAACACAGAGTTAGTAAACTCCATCAACACAGAGTTAGTGAACTCCTTCCACAGATCACAACATCGTGTACGAGCGCGCGATGGATCCATCAGACTTCGTTAAGTCCTTCGGATTAGTTATGTCAGCCTAAGGCATAGCGTAAATCCATTGATCAAATCAGTTCCGGACCTGATGTTGATCGGCCGCTCGAAAAGGCCACCCCCAGAGCTCGGACTCGACAAGAGTCCGTTAGAAGGTTTTAGGCAGCCTCCGAATTCCCAATTTACCGCTTTCTGCACGCCAAGTGCTCATTTACCGCTTTCTGCACGCCAAGTGCTCATTTACCGCTTTCTGCACGCCAAGTGCCCATTTTACTTTTCTGTTTGCACGCCAAGTGCCCATTTTACTTTTCTGTTTGCACGCCAAGTGCCCATTTTACCTTTCTGTCTGCACGTCAGTGTTCATTTACTGTTTTCGCATCAACACGAAAGTGTCTATCTTTCCAAAAAAGAAGAAAGAAAATTCGGATTTCTCCAAATGGACAAAATTGATATAATTTCTGAATTCTTTATTTCTATTTTACCTTCGAAATATGTCTCGCGCAATTCATATTTCTTGGTAAAATCGAAATAAAGAGGGGCAGCTGTCATACCCCAATTTTGTCCGACTAATCGAAAAATCCCAAAATTTTTATCGCTTCGCATATTGTTCTAAATGCGGGTGTATTTGGCACTCTCGTGCAACGGTTTTGTTTGGCGTTCGTTGTTTTCAAAAAAAGAGTCCAAAAAATAATAAAAAATAATAAACGCAAGCGCGTGTCGATTTCGAGTCGTGTGAGCAAATGCGTCGGTGCGCTTTTAGTCTTACCGTTTTACGCGCGTGCGTATTCTGATCGCGTACGCATTCCTAGTCTTAAGGTGAACGCGCGTTTCATTTCGAGTCATCGTGTCGGTACGCGTTGTTTTTACCGCTTTTATTATCATAAAAAATAATAATAATAATAATAAATAATAGTAATAAAATGAAATCAGTTTTTTTTATTATTATTAGCTGTCCTTGTGTCACACATATAAACAAAAAAATTAAAAAAAAAAACACAGAATAGTACAAAAAAAAGAGGTCAACTCTTTTTACAAAAAATTAATTAAAAAGAACAGTACAAAAGATGCAAAGCAGGGCGCAGCCTGCTGGTGGTAACAGAAAATTACATTTTGAGAATGGGGCTCAAGCTCCCTTCTCCTTGTTCCTTGGCTTTTCACTCTTTGGGCAAAAGCAGGTTGCTGCCCCTGTTGCTCCCCCCTTGCTGCCTCTGCTCCACTGTTTCAGCTGATTGTCTCCAACAGCTATAACCCTCTGCTCCACTCCCCTGATTTTTCCTGAAAAGCACAACAGCCATTTTTGTCTCAATATGTTGGATGCCTCTATAAAAGCAAAAAAAAAGAGAATCAAAGGGGGGGACAGACATGAAAAATACACTGAATACACAGAGCAAATTTACACACAGAGACAATAGCAAACACAGCAATACACACAGTAACAAAAATAGGCAATCAGTCACTGAGATGTAGAAAAATTCACACACAAACACAGCACACTCGGATACACAGAAAGTGAGACACAAACAGAGGTAAAGATACAGAGCAAAATAGGGTTTTACACTGAGCGCCTAACCACATAGCATCAAATTTTTTTTTAAAAAACAAACACAGCAGCAGCAACAAGGGTACGCAGCAGGCAACAGAAGCAGTCAGAACAACATAGCAGCAGTCTCAAAAAAGGTCCTGAGTTTTTTTTGTTCTAAGCATATATCAGTATTTAGATTGGGTGAGTTTTTTTAAAAATAAGATAGTCCAATGTCCCTGTTAGTTGGAAAATAGATTTGAAACAGAACATAAAAATTTAGGGTTCATGGTTTATTGGCTCTAAAAAAACGGAATCAGTAGAGGAAATAAAAAAGGAGAAGAAAAAAAAAGGGAGGCTCAGAACTTACCTTTACCTCCGGCCACCGCCCACGGTGGCCACCGCCGTAGCCCAACCGTACCCCCACCATCAACAGAACCGCCCCACCGCCGTCTCAACCCACGTCACCAGCCTTCGTGACCACCCTCAGTTCTCCTCTCAGCCATCGTAGCCAACGTCGTCAAACCTCCAAACTTCGCACCACCGAGCCCCACCGCCGTCGCCGCCGTAAGCCGCAACATCCCATGGCTGTCGTTCGTGAGTTTTTCCCCCCCTCCGGGTTACGATTCGTTGTCACCGGTGAAGGAGGAGAGGAGGTTAGGTTCGGATTTGTGAGGGGAAAAGGGCGAACTTAGGCTAGAGAGGGAGGAGCGACGGATCTGTGAGGGAGAAGGAATTTGAAGGTTAGTGAGCGAGTGAGATACGGCGCATAGGGAGGGAGAGAAGAAAAATCTGGGTTTGAGAGAGAGTGGGACGGATCCGTAGCAAGGAGAGAGAGAGAGAAGAGAAAATTTGTAGGTTTTGGTCAATTTTGGGAAGGAGGCGCCGTGGAGAAGAGAAGAGGATTTTAGGGTTTCTAAAATAGGGTTTTCCTTTTATAGTATAAGCACAAGGGTAATTTCGTACTTTCACATTTTAATTTTTTCAGATTGTTATCTGCACCCCCACGGTTTATTTCGTACGCCTCCCCCCTAAGCCCATCAGAAAATAAAAAAAAAGCGCAGCCCAGCTTACAAAAACAAGCTGGGCTCACTATCTGCACCCCCTTTTAATAATACAGCCCTCCTTTTATTTGCACCCCCCATTTTACTATTTCACCCCCTATCTTTCTTTTTAAATTTTATTTCTTTCCCCTAGATAAACGTTTTTTTTCAAACCCTTTTTTTTCCAAAATAATAAATTTTCTTTTCCCTAAACGAACTTATTTTTTCTCAAACCTTTTTTTTAAATGATGGATAAATGTTTCCCCGAACGAAAATCAATCCAACTGCAAATTCCTTTCATCACGACGTTCTCTCCAATTAAAACCCACGAAGACACTTTTCAAAAACAAATCTTTTCAAACGTCGAAATCAAAACTAATCATCACTAATGATCACTCGCGCCGTTGTCGTTTGATTGTGGGTGATGATTTCATTCTCGTGGGAGTTAGTAGTGTGGCCACTCTAAACCGTTGTTGTTTGGTCCTCACAAACGCTCTCCCTCAATTGCGAAAACCTTTTCAATGCTCAAAATAAAAACCGATTATCATTAATCATCACTCGCGTCGTTGCCGTTTGGTCGTTAATGATAATTCATTTTCACAAGAGTTAGTAGTGCGACCACTCTAAATCGTTGTTGTTTGGTCACTGCGAACGCTCAACCCCTTTGCGAAAAAACTCCAAAAAGAATAAAAAACAAAAACCGTTTTCCAAACAACCAAGAACTACGTAGCTTTGAATTCTCCATCGCACCGGGAGATACGTAGGAGCGGGCCATGTCCCGTCAAGCACTTCTTTCTAAAAACCCTTTTTCCTCCTTTCTCGCCAAAAATAAAATTTTCATTAAGTCTTTTCATTCTCTCTTCGAAAAAGGGCAAATTTAAGTATTTTCTAAATCAGCACTTAAAACCACACGTTTAATTAAAGGTTCCCTTTCGATAGAAAGGAGATGTGGGGTGCTAATACCTTCCCCATGCCTAACCGACCCCCGAACCCAAATCTTCCGGTTTTCCAAAAGGCCATCCGCTTTCCAAAAAGGTTTTTCTTCAATATTTTCCTTATAAAAAAATATTGGTGGCGACTTCATTGATTTTTTAAAAAAAAGTTGTAAACGAAGAAAGATTCCCTCAGGGACTTTTTCGGGCGCAACAACCCCTATTTCTATTTTTTCTAAAAATGGAGCTGCTATCAATAAGGTCGTTCAAATGAACTGTCAAACTGAATTGAACTGCCAAACTGAACCGAATTGAACCATTATGAACTGAACTATTCATTAAAGTTCTGAACTAAACTGTCTTTATCAGATACAGTTCACTAACTGAATTGTGAGTCAAATAAATTGGTGAACTATTTCCTAATTGCGAACCGGTAACTTAAGTGGGTAAGTGACTTATTCAGTGAAAATGCTCCAAATCCCTAAACTTCTCTTTAGTTCGAACTTCAATCGCAGTTCTGAAGGAGCTTGAATATTCTGATGAAAATCCACGAATCATGCTACTAAAGAAAAGGGAAGAAGTGACAGTTGGAGCTCGACGACGACAAACATTGAAGACTAGATGAAGAAGAAGATAATACAGTAGCGCAAATGAGGAATAAGGGAAAATGAAAATAATGAAGAAGTCACCGTGTTTATCTGTACAAAATTCATCCAGTCTAGTAATCTAGTAAATCTAGTAAATCAAATAATAATAAAACAAAAATGAGTAATAATATATTTGAATAAAATGTATGGAAGATATAAAGTATTAGTCAAATCTAGAGGCTGAGTGATAATAGAAAAGTAGACATGTTCACTTTTCTGAATGACAGTGCATGACATACGATGGAAATCATCGTATAAATTCAAAAACAAATTAGAATCAAGTCATCCTATTATTATTTAAATAAATAGAACAGTTTGGGTAGTTTGGATAACGAGTCGGGCTTAACGGTTCGGGCAATTCGGGCTTAATAGTTCAAAAAATAGTTCAGAATTTAAATAGTTCGGTTCGAGCTCGAACTGCCAAACTGAACTATTAAGACAGTTTAGTTCGGTGAACTGTTTACACAGTTCGGTTCGGTCTAAGCAGTTTGGTTCAGTTTGGTGCAGTTCTCATTGTGAACTGAACCATGAACAAGTCTAGCTATCAATGGGGTTGCTCGTGAATGACCAGCCTATGTATTTGACGATGCAAATCAATATAATCAACAAAAATGGAATGGTTTTAATTTGTATAAAATCAGAATAATCAGTTGCAGGATAAATCCCAAACAACCCCGCTGTCATGGGTCGACCAGTCACTAAGACGCCGGAGTGAGTGCATCCTGCCGCCGTGGGATGACCGGCCGGCCACTGGGTGACTTCCATGTACTGTTGCTGCCACTTCTAGTTGTCTCTCACCGCCGCAGTTGTTTGGGAAAGAGAGAAGATGAATTTGGGTAGTTTTAAGAGCATCTTTAACTGGTAAACTAAGTGTGTGTTTGGTTCTGCGGTGGCAAAAATTGATTTTGACAGAATTGATTTTGTATAATTGATTTAAGTTAAAATTGAGTTGAAAGTATCGTGATTTTCGTTTGGGTACATATACCAAAAAGTGATTTTCATCAACCTTTGTTGTTTGGATAGGTTAGACCAAAATTGCTTTTGAGTGTGAAATTACAAAAATGGGTCTCAATTTGTTACGGATTGGGCCATTGTTGGCTTTTCACTAAGGCCCAATATCAAAGGCCAAATCCATGAAACAATGGTGGAGATCAAAGCTCTAGATCTAATGGTTCCCATTGATCCCAAAAACCTATAAATAAGCATTTAATGCTAGCATTAAAGGTACACACTTTCCAATTATCTCACTTGCAATTGACTCACTTGCTGACTTGAGCGTCGGAGTGTCATTGCAGGTACCAACCACCTCGGATCAGAGCACAAACCCGGACTGACTAGGAACACCACTACCAGCTATCTCGGACCGAGCCTAATATCCAAGGTCAGATTCAAGGTGAGAGATAAGGTACAGATCATTGGCGACCACAGTGGGAGAATCTTGAACTCTAGTTCCTCTCCCATCTCCTAGGTCAGCAATGGCTCCATTTTTACGTCAAAGGAACATCTCAAGTGCGATAGTGAGATCGGACCCGCAGCAGGAAACCCCCGAAGGCGCAGCAGTCACCCTACCTCTTAGCTCGGCGCGTGGTCGTAACTCGTCCAGGGCGATAGTCCTGGGGAGTTCAGCCCGTAATCGACTTCCACCTCCTCCCCAGACTGTCCAGATACTGGTTGATGCTGTGCAACAGCTCGTCCAGTTACTGACTAGGCAAGCTGGGGCTGAGCAGGAAAGGAGTCAACGCTACACCCAGCTGGAGCCTGAAATTGCCGAGATCCGAGCTCGTGACATCCCGGACCGTTCCTCTCCTCAATACCATTCTCCCAGCAGGAGGACATCTAGTCGAAGGCGAAACCGATCTCCGACCTAGAGGAGACATCACCATCGGTCTCCACCTCGTCGAAGGGGGGCGAGGATCTGGAACCCCCCCCCAAGCAGGACCCGTGACGATACCTACTATCCCGAGGGTTCCCCTCATCAAAGCTCGTCTTTGACATCCTCATCTCCAAGGCGATGCTCCATAAGTCGGAAAAGGTCTCCGAGGCATGAGCATTGGTACCCCCACTCCCGAAGATCACCTGTTAGACATCGTACCCAGCAATCTCCCCGAAGGGAAAGATCGACGACGCGGAAGGGGCCTTTCACGACTAAGATTGACTACTTTCCAGTACCCAAAAATCTTGAGAAACCCCCGATTACTTCGATACGGTGATGGGACAGGCGATCCTGATCGTCACCTCAATTACTTCGATACGGTGATGCAGTACCGAAATGTCCCAAACGAAATCAAATGTCGGATCTTCCCCCTCACTCTTGAGAAATTGGCCCTGGACTGGTTCAGAGCTCTTAAACCAAATTCAATATCCTCGTGGGACCAGCTAGCTAAGTCGTTTTCTGCCCATTTCGCCCACTCCAAGATGAAGCCGAAATTTCGGAAGGTCTTGCAAGCAATTCGGCAAGGGGAGAATGAGTCCCTCCTGGACTATATCGGGAGGTTCAATAGAGAAGCCGCTCAGGTCCGGAACCTCGATGATTCTTTCCGGCTATATTTCATGGAAGCCGGCCTCCGTGAGGGGAGTCTCTTCCAGATCAATGTCGGAGTCAATCAAATCGAGTCGCTTGTCGAGTTCCTCCAGCGATCTCAGAAATACATTGATCACGAGGAAGGAGTGATTGCAAGAAGGACGAACGCCGATCCCGGAATGTCAAAGCCTCGGAATGAGAAGGAGGCCCGGAATGATGGTAAACCCAGACCTCAAAATCGTCACCAACATTATTCCGAGCTCAACGAGACCAGGGCTAGAATTCTTGCAGATTGCATGAATACAAACTTTAAGGAGGTTAAGTTCCCCGATCCACTCCCGCACAGGACGGGCCAGCGAACCAACAAATACTGTCGGTATCACCGAAGTAAAGGGCATGACACCAATCGTTGTAATGCTCTAAAGATGACATGGAGGATCTGATCAAGAAAGGGAAGTTGAGCCAGTATGTAAATAAGGTGCCTCGGCAGGAAAAAGAGGTTAAAGAGGAGAAGGACGACTTCAAGAAGAAAGGTAAGGCTCATCAAGACAAGGAGCAGAGCTCGGAGGACGAGCGGGATTTTTAAAAATTAAAAGGTCGACCGGTGTTGATGGTCGTCTCAGGAGGATACCCTGACGAAGCTTCGGGCAAGACTATGAAGAGAAAGTGAAAGGAAATCATGGGCGCTGCTTCCACCTTGGAGCCGATCTCATTTCCGGTCCGACCTCCTTTGGCATTCGGCGATCAGGATTTGCTAGATGGCAAGCCCAACGAGCACATACCGCTTTTGATTAGGGTCGTGATGGCAAATCATGAGATAAGAAGAATCCTTGTCGATCAAGGAAGCTCGGCAGACATCATCTTTATCGGTCTCGTGAGAAAACTAAAAATTTCTGAGGAAGACTTCACCCCTTACAGGGGATCAGACCTTTAGGGTTTCAACGGGTCCCGGACCAAGCCTCTCGGTTATTTGAAATTGATGGTCACCTATGGCGAGGAGCCATTGGAAAGTACGGTCAAGACCAAATTCCTGGTATTATCGTGCCCTTCGGTCTACAACTGTATCATTGGAAGACCGACTCTAGGAAGGCTCGGAGCGGTAACCTCCACGGGGTCGCATTGAAGCCACTGATGCAGAGGATGAGGTTCCTTATCAGGTGGATGAAATTTCGGGAGTAGATGAGGTAATTGAATTTGAACCGATTGACTCCTTATGTGATGATCGACTCCTAGTTGAAGAAGTTGATGAAGATGAAGAACGGAATGAAGATGAACAAGATGAAGAACAGAATGAAGATGAACAAGATGAAGAAGAGAATGAAGATGAATAATTTGATTAATCTTATGTTCACTACAAGAATAAGCTCTGTTTCCTATGAAACTTTCCGACGAACTCTTGTCCGTCGCAATTTCTTACGGATTTTCGACGAAAAAGCCGTCGCAAATGTTTAGCAAAAGAGGCGCTAAAATTCCCTCTTACATTTCCGACGACATTGTTGTTCTTCCCAAATTTCCGACGGCTATTTTCGTCGGAAAATGCTAAAAGTCCGTCGCAAACATAAAAACCCAATTAAAACACACATCTCTTCCCTCGAACCCTCTCAATTCTCATAAATCACTCACTCACCGAAATGCTTCCCTCACTCTCCACCGCCCTCCTCACGCAGTACTCACTCTCTCCCTTCGTTCTCCTTCTCCTTCTTTCAATGCCTCAAGCCTCAAACCCCCAAATCCCTTCTTCTCTCATCAACCGTAACCAGCGCCTGTTCTCTGTCAATCCCCTTCTCTCAGCGTAATTTCTTTTTCTCATTACTTCTCAATTGTAATTTCGTTATCCGATTCTTCTTCTCAAAGTTCCCAAATCTTTGCACCCTAATTTGATGCCATGAGGAAGAAACCCTAATTTCAGTTCCCTTCACCTCCGCGCAGCTCCGTTCAACTCCGCAACCAAGTATTCGGTGCATCACCAGTCGTAACCAACTCTCCCCCGTAAGCTTATAGATTCTTGAATTTTTCATAAAAAAATTTCAAACTATGTTCTCTTGGTTCTAGTCAGCACCGAAAAATTCCCATTTCTTGTTTATCTTTTTTCTCAACTCTTGATTGTTCTCATCTTTTGATTTCCCTTTCTCAAAAAATTTCAACGGTTCACATTTAGGGTTTATATAAAGTCTGTTTTGTTTCTATTCTGTTTTGTTTTGCAGAATTTAGGGTTTATATAAAACTTGTTTAGATAAATTATTGTTGTTGTTCTGTTGTTGTTAAGATAAAGTCTGTTTAGGGTTGAGATAAAATTAGTTGTTGTTGTTCTTAGAATTTGGAATTTTATTGTTTATATAAATTCTGTATGTGCTAATTTTTTTTTGTAGAATTTAGAGTTTAAAGTAGCTGTTAGGAATGATTGACTTATATGCAATGCTGTGTTCAGGTTATTGGTGTAGACAAAAGAGATGGGAAGCAAAGGGATGGGAAGCAGTTTGTTTTTGTGTTCTTCACGTTGGGATTTTCTTATTTGGAGAAAGGAAAGGTATTTTGTTTTCTCCTTTTCATTCCCATCTGCATTTCTAGTTTATCTTGTAAATATGGATATTACTTTGCTTGCATAAAATTTAGCTGATCACTTGACAAACTAAAATAGCTAATTACCTTAGACTTAGACAGTTGAACAATTTAGCAGATCACTAAATTATTATCTTTCTGTACATTTCAGAATATTCTTAATGGAAAGTGGACCACTGATTTCAGTTTATTGTAGCAGACGACAAAGAACAAGAAGTCAAATGCTTGGATTCTACTCTGACTCCACCAGAGAAAGTTCAACTTGCAGTAGATTGCTTACCTGCATCTTCTGAAAAATCACTTAATGGAACAATACCTTCATTTTGTCGCTGGACTATACTGGATTATTCCAGAGCCTATAGTTCAGGAGATATAACACCTAGAATGGTATTACAATCTCATCTACTAGACATTTTGTCATCATGTACTTTTCAATTTATTTATCAGATTTCTTGTTTACTTGCACTGAGAGTTACAGCCCTTCACAATCTAGTTGATATTCCGGTGTACTTTTCCATTAATTTATAAGATTTGTTCTTCATTTGTGCAGGTTGCGGAACGATTTATAGCTGCAGTTGAGGAGTCTGCAAAAGCACCACTTCAAATGGGATTTTTTTATTAACTACAATGCTGAAGATATACTTAGACAAGCAAATGAATCAACTCTTCGGATCAGAAAGGTACTTCATATATATATATAATTCAAGTTTCAATTCAAAATGATAAGACTTCTCTTGTAAACCTCGTAGATCTTCAGATGATGATTGATGCCATGCCATTTGGTGAATGTTGTTTTTGTAGGAGAACCTATTTCAGACGGTCCTTCATAAGTATAGGTTCTTCTAAAGCATAATAATGAAGCAATATGTTTTATCTTTTAATTGGTCAATATACTGGCCTGCGTACGTAATATTTGCATGATTTGGCCATATTTTGTCTAATGAAGCAGTGAGCACTATATGGCAGCTTCTGGTTTGAGTTAACCAAATAGCTATATTGGGTTGCTTAGTAGGACTCCCTGTAAGAGCCTTAACTTTTATTTACTTCTTTTAATTCAATTTTGCAGAACTTTTTGTTCTTTTAGTTTCAAAAGGGAGTACACTAACTTTAATATACAGGATAGTGGAGCATACATGGAGCATAGGTATACTGGACCTAAGTCTTTAACCATCCTTGGTCTTAACTCTGGAACAATTGATCTCACTCTTAATGGTTGGGGTCATCAGGTATTAATCTCTTATTAAAAAAGCTAAGCAAACAGAATGTGGTGTTGATGGAGCTTTATCAACATTGCTTTCACTCTTGGTATCAAGCAGATGGCCTGCTGCAGAAACAAGGTATTTAATTTAAGCAAACTATCTTCTTGTTTTTCAATTTTTTTTTCTATTTTCCTTTTCACAATTTTTGCTGACAATGCAGTGTCTACTACCAATGAATCCAAAATTATCTGTTTTAATTTCCAGATCTACAGATTTAATTTCCACTTGCCTTTCTAAATTCAATTCCAGATTCTTGTTTTTGTGGAATTCAGTAGTTGCTTCAAGTGCATGTTCAGTACCAAGCATCTGGTTATTGCATGTTTTATGAAACTGATGCATTTCTATGCGAGTAAGCAATGCTTCTTCCATGACTTTCCATTTATTATTATCCTTCTCTTTGCCTGTGTTCACATAAGATGATTAAGATTTGCATGCAGATTGCAGCATGCACATTATTCTGAAGCATATATCGTTACTTGTTTTTTAAAAACAAAGTTCCAAAAGAGGGATCAAAAGTTGCAATGTTATTGAAACTGACATTATTTGAGAATTGTCTGAAGGAATTATATGAATTTTGCAGGCGAAACAAAACGTATATGAGTGAAGCACAAAGAAGTGCATTAAATGTCATTCTCTTCCGTACCGGTGATCAGTTTAAAGACAGTCCTTGCCCTCGCTACAACTCGTCCTGGCGACCTTGATTCAGCAGTGGCAGACCGTATTGATGAAGTCCTGGAATTTCCCTTGCCAGGGGAAGAGGAACGCTTCAAACTTCTTAAGCTTTACCTTGACAAGTACATTGCCCAATCTGGATCAAGAAAATGATGAGGTTTTATGTTCGTATACAGAGTGAGAGAAAGAGAGATTTTGTCAGAAATCTTTTATTCTAAGATAGGGCTGACCCTTAGGGAGACCTTATTATGCTTAATGCGTCCTTTTCACTCCATCAGGAGCAGCAGCTGAAGCAAGTTATGCAAAAGCTTCAAGATAGTTTTATGGTTTTTATCACCCTTGTGAAAATTGGATGGGTTTCATCAGGTTTTGTTTGTGCTTCTTTCTAAACATATTTTTTGTAACAATTTGAGTATTGGTGGGGACAATTTTTTTTATTTTTTTTAAAAAATTTCCGACGGATTTGCGACGAAAATGTGTCAGAGTTTGCGACGACTTTGCCACGGATATTTGCGACGGAGACATTTGCGACGAAAAAATCCGTCGGAAACGATTTGCGACGAGCGATTTTGCGACGAATTTTTGTTCGTCGAAAACATCAGTTTGCGACGAAAATCGCTGCATTGGCAACGAAAATTGCCGTCGGAAATCGTCGATTTTCTTGTAGTGGTTGTATTTGATTAATCTTATGTTGTATTTATTAGAATCATTAATATATCAATATTGTTCTTGTTAATTTATTTTATTTAATTTATTTATAAATATATATAATTAATGTTGTTAGTATCACATTTTTGTTTCTATTTTTTCATAGATATTGATTCAGGAGGAGGTTCTGACCCACCGAGACATCCTCATAAAGGGAAGAAGACTATGACCGATGAACCTCCTAAGAGGAGGCGTAATCGTGAGGTGGAACTTAATATTGGGAATATGAGGGGTCATATGTTTGTGGGCCCACCAGCTACCGCTCTGATTGCCCCACAACCTCCGCCTCCATCTGGCCCCGGATGGTATCATTTACCATCACATGGGCATTATATGGGCCCACCAAATGCGTATGCAGCAGGGTATATGGACACACCAGCTGGTTTTATGGGCACACCAGCTGGGCATATAGGCTCATCATCTGGACATATGGGCCCACCAGTTGGGTTATCTATGCCTACACCAGAGCCCCAGGATGATATTGAGCATGATGTTGGTGGTGGTAATGTTGATTCTGGTTCATCGACTGATGACGGGAGAGTGGAGGTGGTTGTTATTAATGGTGTTAGACTCAAAGTCATTTATAGTCGTGGTACCAGGTAAGTATTATATTGTTTGTTTTTTTTAAAGTTAATTATGCAACGACTTATAGATATTTGATTGTTTGATATGTCTTTCATTATGCAGGCTTCTTCCTGCAAAGGCAGCTTCATCAAGCATCACTCATGTCATCCGCAAAAGATATTTTCAAAAGTTCCATAAAAAGTGGATGAAGATGACATGAAGGATCTGCTAGACTTCTTTAGGGTAAGTGTCAATTATTTTGTCATTACTTATATTCTTTGTTTAAATTTTATGTTTAATAACGTTTAATATAATTACTAATACATATTTTCATTTTACTTAATACAGACCAAAGTAACTTGGGACATAGAAGATGATGACAATGTGCGGAGACTTTTTTTCAAAAGGATGGGCGCTCAAATTTCAGATTTGCTTTATAACTTGCGTTGTAAAGATAAGAAGCCTAACAACATGAGTGATGAGATCTGGAATGCCTACAAGTACTATTGGGCTACAGAGACTTTCAAGAACAATGCTGCAAAAGCCAAGAATAATAGAAACTCGGAAAAGGGTGGCTCGCTTCGCCGCGGCGGGTCCATCAACCAGGCTAAGCATGCTTCTAGATTGGTAAATTATTTTAAAAATCTGTGTGTTTTTTTACATTATTTAATTAGTTAGCAATTTTTGAAAATGTGTTTCATTTTACAGAGTAAGAAGGCAGGACGCCCTATCACTGCTCCTGAGCTGCATAGAGCCACCCATGTGAGGAAAGGCATTGGCGAGTATGTTGATGAGCGCTCCAGGATGACTTAGGTAAATATACAACTTGATTTGTATTATATAATGTTGTTTTGTCAAAATGGAGCGCTAATTTGTGGTTTTCAAAACAGGAACAAATAAATGAGTTCATGACTCAGTTGACTCGGGGGAGCTGGGACCCTGAATCACTTGGCCAGCTTACTCTTGAGATGATAGATCTCGCAAACAAACATTGGGAGAAGATAGTAGGCTGGTGTAAGGGTCGCCTGTATGGTACGGGGCCCTTGGCTCCATGTATGAGCCAGTTTGTGGCCGGGAGCAGCAAAAGACGCAGTCGACTAGCTTCTACTCCTGCGGAGATAGAGCATATTTGGCAGCTGGAGCTGGAGCTGCACGATACTCGACAGGAGGTCAGGACCTCTACTGAGGCGATGAAAAAGATGCAGGAAGACTTTGGGAAGGTGGCCCGTAGGCAGGAGATGATGTTTAAGTATTTTAAGAATATGCAGCAAAATGAGGAGCAAGATGAAGAGCAAAATGAGGAGGAAGATGAGGAGGAAGCTGAGGAGTCTGATGGTGGCAGCTTTTAGAATTTGTTTTATCAGTTTGACATTTCAATTTTTTGTTATAACATTTCACATTAAGTGTTGTTGATTCGAATTTTATGTTATTGAAGAATTTTATTCTCAGAATTTTTATTTTAAACTGTTTTATGTATTTTAGATTTTATTATTTATTAATAAAATAAACAGGTATAAAAGCAGGTTAATAAAAAAATTACAATCAGTTGGGAATTAGCGACGGAATTAACGACGGAAATTGGACGCATGGCTGTCAGAATTTAACCACGTGGATGCCTTTATTAGCGAGGGATAAAATTCCCTCGCTAATTAGCGAGAGAATTAGTGAGGGATAATTCTGTCGCTAATTAGCGAGGGAATCAGGTTCCCTCGCTAATCCCTTTAGCGAGGAGCAAATTAGCGACTGAATCTGTCCCTCGCTAATTCCCTCGCTAATGGGTATTAGCGAAGGATTTGGGGAGTTTAGCGAGGGAATAATCCGTCGCTAATACCCTGTTTTTTTGTAGTGCCTCTAGTTCCAAATGAACATGCAAGACTTCAAATTGATCAAAGCTCCATTGTTCCCACTTGGAGCTTCAATGGTCGAAAATGGTAAAGAGGAAAAGAGGAGGAATGAGCTTCAGAAATTAGGTTTAGTAGACAGGAAATTGGAAATGGAGAAGGATGGGATATGGATGACTTACATGCATGAAGAATCCAAGCTTCTTCTCCCTTTCGTGGTCTCTCTCTTCTCTCTCTATCTATATTTCTGTTTTTGCTGAAATGTGAGGGAATGATTTTTACTAAGGGGAGGTTCAGCTGAGTGATGAGATAATGGGTTGAGGGTTTAAATGGTCGTGAAAAGACCAAAATACCCTTGGCTCATTAATTCATTCTAATCCTCACTTTTGTCTAAGTTCTCTCCAACTTAGGCAAAACTTATGTTTTCTCGACTACTCCATATCAGAGCCACGACTTATTATTTCACTCAAATAATTAAGTCGTTCATGATTTCCATAAATCGAATCTTTAAAATTTAGGGGTGTTACATGGGGTAGTTTAGAGTCCATAAAAAAATTAAATGTTTAAATACGCTAAGTTATTTCCTCAATAACCAGTTTGTTGAAAAACTAAATAATTTAGATGTTCAAATAGGCGGAGTTCGTCTTTTAATACATAAAGTGGGACTAAGCGGCGTGTTCGGTTAATTTTCCCCTTCTTTTGACTTATTATTATCCACAAAATTGAGAGAGAAAGAAGCAAAAATGAGAGAGAAAAAATAATAAAGAATGTTTAGTTGCCGTATACTAACATCTTCACGGCAACTAAAAGTTGCCAATAAATGATTCCACCTTAAACAAGTTTAACGCATGGAGCTTATTGTTCATGTATCTTATAGTTTGTTGACGCATTAGTTTAGGGCGTTAAAGTTGCTCTAAGATTTTTTTTTTTAATAGCCAATGTTAGTGGGGGTGGGGGAATTGTTAAGTTTTGGGGCTTGAACCCAGGAGCTCCTTCTTGCACTCATTTGGTGCACTCCTTCGGTATCCCTTAACTCGCCAACTGAACTACCTACTTGGGGTTTGCTCTAGGATGAATTTGGGTAGTTTTTATTTATTATCTAACATCACAAGCGTTTATTTAATCCAAGGACTGATATCATTGCTGTAGAAAACTGCTTTAGAGAAGTTGCTGCTGAGGATCCAGATCTGATAGTAGGCATGGAAACGAAACCCATACCCGTAGGGGCCGAACCAAACCCCCCCGAGTTGACGGGTTTTCCCCGCTTTGACTGGGTTTGGGTTTTCTCCGAAATTGAAAAACGGGGATGGGACGGGTAATGGGGATATAGGTCCCGTCCCCAAACCCGTCCCCGAACCCGCCCCGAATATAGGAAGTTACATTAATACCTCTCCAAAATTAGAAACCCTATCAAACATTCAAACCCTAAAAACACAAACACCCAACACGTTCTCTCACTCTCACATAGCCGTGACAGCGCCTCCATCCCTCTCTCACTCTCACACAGCGCCTCCCTCCCTCTCTTCTCCAGTCAGTCACGTACAGCGCCTCCGTCCCTTTCTCAGACACAGCGCCTCCCTCCCTCTCTTCTCCAGCCTTCTTCTCTGAGGCTATGATGCTATGATTGACAAAATTAAGGAAAAGTATGAGACAAGTACTTTGTTGAGGGATGGACCTTTTCTTCATATGCGTTACTGCACGCATATATTAAATTTGATAGTAAAGGATGGTTTAGAAGTAGTGAAAGATGGGATAGAAAGGATTCGGGATAGTGTAGCTTATTGGACTGCAACTCCTAAAAGGAAGGAAAGATTTGAGGAGACAGCTAAACAATTGAGAATTCCTTGCACTAATGGAAATATCTTAAGCCTGCATCGTAGCCGACTTCATTGGACAACCTTAGAGGCTTTGATGTGTGCTAGAAGTTGGTTATGGAGTATCGAAGACAATGGTATGTTTTAAATTGTTTTTACATATGTCTGCATGTATACAAATGGCAAATTGTATACAGAGTAATTTGATGATTTACTGTTGTAATGAATTTCATATTTATAGGTGGTATGAGTTCTCAATTGAATGAGTATGCTACTTTACTCAATGAAATAGACCCCGATGAAGAAGGTGAGATTTACTATCCATTTATTTATCACCACCTTCCAATTTTATCAACTTTAGTGTTTATATTTAACATGTATTTTTTATTTTGTAGGTGAAATATTGACTAGCTGTGTCACTTCCCACTTTGAAGAGTGAAGACGTCAAAAGCATTTAGCGAAGACAACATTGATGTGGCTCCTTGTTTTACGAATTTTAAATGAACAATTATGTAATTTGGATTACCGGTTAACTTAGAACATTGATTTTTATATGTCGATATGCAACGTCATTGCTATACGTTGACATTTTGGATAATTGATATTTTGGTTATATGTTGTAGTATTGCATTGATTTTATGTTGTGTTAAATTTCGGGTTTGGGGTGGGTTTGGGTGTGGGATAAGCTTTTGGGTTTGGGGGAGGGTTCGGGTTTGGGTTTGGGACAGGTAAAAACTACTTTTAAATTTTAAAAAATGAATTCCACTGCAGGATGGGGTTGGGACGGGGATCCCCGAACCCGTTGGGTACGAGGATGGGGATCAATTCTTCATCCCCGTTGGGTTTCGGACGGAGAACGGGGATGAATATGTGAATCGGGGATGGGGATGGAGAATGTTAAACCCGTACCCGCCCCGCCCCATTGCCATGTCTATCTGATAGTTTAGTTACCACAATAAAAACAAATTATCAATAGCTCAACTCATTTTAATATAAGAATAAATACTCAAATAGTCCTTTGCAAAAACTGCAGAGACCAATATAGTCTCTTCGGAATGAAAATGAAAATATGGATTAAATTAGACCTTAATAAGGATTAAAATGTTTCTAAAATATTATTTTAAAAAGACTAATTTGACACGCATTTGAGATTATTCACGACTAAGTTGTTACTTTTCATGTGACTATATTGGTCTCCAACTTTTTTATTAGGAATTAATTTGGGTATTCACTTAATATAACAATTTTCATTTATTGAATAAATTTTCCAACAAAAAATTTTAAAAGAGCCATCAATTGCCTTTTAGATTGAGATTGTAAAATCAATTTCTAAAATGAAAACTCAAAATCGCCAGTACGGAGAACATGATAGAATTTGTATTGGAGGGATTATGAGTTCAAATCAACACTAATTTAATTGGGGTGAGATAAATTCCTTTTGTACGTGTTTAAAGCTGGGGTCTTTATTGCCTTGGACGGAGACATCATTCTTCCACCCTAAATTTATCTTTAAGAAAAACATCGGTGTTTATAGGTTGGCAAACCACCGATGTTTTTTACTCAGAACCAAGGATGGTGATGTGGTTATAATAGTGTTAATGTGAAAAATCTAAATGACTTATGGATTAAAAATTAGATTTTTTGATTAATTTTATCGAAAACAAAATTTTAAATCAAGATTAATTATGATAGTTCTTATTCTTGTCCAAAATAAAATCCCCAAAAATTAGGGCCGTGGAGGAGATGAATCGGAAGCATTGGTGTTCCCATTCCAACCCTTTTTGAGCATATTTCTTTTGTTAAGTTACCAAAAATCATAATGGAGTAAATTTAGATAGTTCTCTTTTGAACTTATTTGTAAGAAAACTTTGGAATTTTAGGTTTATTAAATAATAGATATATCTAGTCAATATAGAATAGATATATAAGTTATTCAATACTGTAATTTTTTCTAATAAATAAGATAAATGGGATAACACTAAACAACATAAAAAAAATACATAATAATAATAATAATAATAATAATAATAATAATAATAATAATAATAATAATAATAACTAAAACAATTGATGTAGGTGAGATCATGTGGCACATTCAGAATAATACAGCAAAAGTAATTGATAAATTAATAAATTGTGCAGTTAATGAATACACTCTCAATTTAACAAATATAATTTAGGCTGAATTATAGTTTTGATCTCCTGTTTTCATAAATTCAGATATTTGGTCTCCCTATTTTAAAACTCGGACATTTAGTCTCCCTATTATTAAAAATTCAGACATTTAGTCTAAATGGGGTTTTTCATTTTTTTTGCTAATGTGGAGGTATGTCAAAAAAAAGGGTGATGTGGACCTCATTAAATGACGTGGCGTCTGAGGTAAGCACCACATGTGGCTGCCACATCATTTAATGACCCACGTCAGCATGCCATGTCATTTATTTATTTAATAAAATATTAAAAATAAAAATTAATTACAAAAATAAAAAAGAAACAATTTTAACAGCTGATTAGAACTCAGAACCCAAATCCTTTTATCCCAATTCCCAAATCCTTTTTCATTAACCTAATCTTTTCTCCCTCAACACCAGAATCATGCTTTGAATTCAAAGACAAACAAAAAGCTCCTCCCTTTTCTCCCTTTTCTCTGCATAACTCTCATCGCATAACTCTCTGAATCTCCATTTTGCGGCAAAAAATCCACTGTAGCACCAAAAAAATTTTTTTTTACCAAAATAGCACACCTTTTAGATTATTTACCAAACTAGCACACATTTCATTTTTAGTTCAGAAGTCGCCCCCCCCCCCCCCCCCAAAACGACTTCTGAACTAAAAATTCTAATTTTTTTTTTAAAAACTAGTTCAGAAGTCGCCCCCCCAGGGTGACTTCTGAACTGTGTTTTTTAATTTTTTTTATTATTATATATTAATTTAAATAAATTTAATTTAATTAATTTAATTAATTTAGAAAATTAATATTGTTAATTCTAAATTAATTGTTAAATTTTTGGTGAAAAAAAAATATTTGAACACGTTAATGTATTTAAAGTGTCGGTAAGATATCGTGCGTCCAAAAGTGTCGGCAACATCAAGACCATTGAAAAAACACCAAAAAAACACGGATTACATTGATTGAAAAATATATTACTACAACGGAAACAAACATAAATACTAAAACATGTCAGAAATAAATACATTTATTTTTTACTAGTCTAGATTGCGGTTTGGACAGTTATTTTTGTTGTGACCCTCATTTCTACAAATGCCGCATCTCTTTGTTCGACTACCCCTTTCTCTTTGATCCATCTCTGTACGAATACGGGTAGACTGTGGACGACCCTTTTTATCTCTCTGTTTAGATGGATCATGCTGCAGTTCTGGGCCATTGAAATCAGGCCATGACAACTCAGATGGCAATGGTGGGAACTCCTCTAAGTATGTATTATAAACATACTGCATTGTGTACTGTGGTTGCACGAATTCCATGTGATCGTAATTAACTTTTGAACATGCCGCGATCACATGGGAACAAGGATAGTGCAGTGCTTGAAATTCCCCACACTCACACGTCATGTCTCTAAAGTTAACCACGAATGTGCCCGCGGGTCTCCCACTTTGTGGTCGTATAATTTCTTCCACTCTGAACAATTTTTGGGCACGGTCGTGAATTGCCACGTTGTGCGTGTTCGAGACAGCTCGGTTGTGATCTATTTTTTCCATCAATTTTTCAGAGTACATAGTTCCCGACTCTAACATTGCCTGTGCCTGGGTTCCCTTTTTGACAAAAGTCTCGTTCAGCCTAAAATATGAGGCCGCTATCAAAGAATGTATAGGGAGATTTCGCAGGCCCTTGATCACTTTATTAATGCACTCAGCAAGGTTGGTTGTCATGTGCCCCCAACGGTAACCTCCATCGCACCACTGCATCAATTGTTCGGGGTTTATGTCCTCAACCCAAGCCACTCCATCAGGACCCACTTCACCACCAATCTTGACTTTGTAGTGATTGGCGGATATTTGTGTCATTGAGTATGCTGAAGCAACAAAACATAATGTTGGTAAAGAAGTTATGAAAAAAATATTAGGGGTTTTTTTTATAAAAAAATAATACTCACCCATATTGACCATAGCTTTCCTGGCCGAAGTGTTCTTGAAGTGTCTCATGAAGTTCTGTGCTATGTGACGAATACAAAACACGTGCTTCCAACTGCTGTCTACCCGCCTAACAGCACTTTTGATAGACTCGTGTCTATCCGATATCAAACAGAGACCCTCCTGGGGTGTCACCCACGCTCTTAAACGGGATAGAAAGAAGTACCAAGCATCAGCTGTCTCACCCTCCACAACTGCATATGCTATTGGGAAGCAGTTGTTCCTTCCATCTTGTGCAATTGCCAACAGAAGACATCCTTTGTACCTACCGTACAACCATGTTCCATCGACAGAGACAACTGGCTTGCAAAAATTGAAGCCTTTGATGCACGACCCAAAACTCCAGAAGATGCGGTGGAAGACACCCTTGCCATAAACTTCTTGGGCATTCTCATAGACTGGTTTGTACTCCCAGTCGCACACACTGTTTGGAATGTAGTGAGAAAAAGCACGAAGCCACATTGTTACTTTATTGTAAGACTCCTCCCAATTACCATAGATCCTCTCGATTGCTTTTTGTTTTGCAATCCAAGCCTTCTTGTAGGAACTTTGGTATGTGTACCTCGCCCTTATGTGTGCTATCAACACGGACACGGATATTGTCGGATCCGACTTTACCAGTTCAAGCATGCTGTCACACATGAGGGTCGCGGTCAGCTGGCGGTGATCTTGAGAAAGAGTCCCTGTTGTACATGTATGTGGCTCTTCCAACTGTGTAATCTCCCATATGCCAGACCTTTTACCGAATCTGACGACACACCTCCACAAACAGTTTTCGTGTACACAACAAACAATCCATCTAGTTGTATTAGATGCTTCGACTCTAAAATCGAGTGATTTGTGGAGGTGATATGTCTGTATGAAGTGTTGGGCTAATTCTTGTGGCAAATTTCATTCCCTTCTGGAGTTGGTTGGGGTCTTCATTAGCTAACTCGTGGTTCCTGTCCATTGAATGGCCATACTCAGCATCATCAGCTTCCATGTTGTCAGCTGTGATGTTTACAAAATGTGGGACAGGCTCATGGAATGCAACAGTATTGTGGGGAGTTGCTACAATTGGTTCCTCAGCGTCTTCACGCTGAAGAATATCATCCTCATTTTCGCTAAAGTCGCCAACTTCTTCGTTATGCACACCATGAAGTATACTAATAGGTGGGGTGGTGTTTAGGTCAAGAGGGTTTTGTGAGGCTGATGGAATGGATTCATGGTGACTCTGTGATGATGAAGGATTGAATTGATGGTAAGTAGATGGAGTGAAGTCAGGGTATGGGGTTTCTGTTTGAGAAGAAGGTATGGCGAATTGTGAAGAAGATGGAATCGCCTGAGTTGGCTGGGTTTGTGTGTAGTTTGAAGGAGCATCAACCAAATCTGCATATACTTCTGGTGTAGATAGACCTAAGTGTTTACATGTCTTGAATTGTTCTAACATAAGATCGACATCATCATTAGAAATTAGATGCAAACCACCGTAAAATTTGTGGCCAGTTGTGAGAGTTGTGGGGTAACGGTAGATAAGACTAGAAACCATTTTTGAATGGTCAGGAGAGGTTTTTCTTTCAATGGCTTGTCTAAGTTGATCTAATGTGAATTTAGACTTTAGTTTGAGAAGGCATGTGTTATCGCACGTAAAAACAACACCCTCTGTGTTTGTGTTTTCAACGACACCGTTGTAAAAAACTGTGATAAAAACTGGAGCCATTTTTGTGTGCAAGGGGGAAAGAGAGTCAGAAGAGGAGAGGATTGGGGGTGTTGGTGTGGTGAGTTACAAGACTAAGAGTCCCTATTTATAGATAGTGGGGTGAATAGTACACATACCAATTAACGGTCAAGATCTTGCCGACACTAATAAACGGTCAAGATCTTGCCGACACTAATAAACGGTCAAGATCTTGCCGACACTAATAAACGGTCAAGATCTTGCCAACAGAAGACATTGTGCAGAGTGTGCATTGTGCAGAGTGCTGCATTGTGCAGAGTGCTGCATTGTGCAGAGTGCTGCATTGTGCAGAGTGTGCATTGTGCAGAGTGCTGCATTATTGTAGAGGGATGAAAACAAAAATCAAAATTATCATTTCCCCTCCATTATGGCCCTAGGTCGACTTCATCAAGTGTGTTTTTTTAAACATGGGGAAAAAATTAAATTAGTGGAAAAAAGGAAAAAAAGTTTGGTGAAAAACCAAATTAGGGTTAGGTTAAAAAATGATTTTCACTACACTTTCTAATAAATAATTTCCTTACTTAAACATTTTTAATTTTTTTTTTCATCACCAAAGTTTAGTAATATACTTTGTCTACAAGGTCTAATGTTTAAAAGAATTAAAAAAAAAGTTGTTAGACATAAAAATTAAACTAAAGTTAGCTAAAAAATCATTTTCCACACTTAGTAAAAAATTGTTCCAACCTAAATTTTTTTTCTTCCACAAACAAAGACATGTGAATAAATGTCATTGTGCAGAGTGTACATTGTGCAGAGTGTGCATTGTGCAGAGTGTGCATTGTGCAGAGTGTGCATAGTGCTGAGGTCTTATTTTATTGAACGACCTAGATTTTGCCGACATTATTTAACGGCCTAGATTTTGCCGACATTATTAAACGGCCAAGATTTTGCCGACACAATTTAACGCCCTAGATTTTGCCGACACTAAACCCTACAATCAACGGTTATGATCATCCTAAATCAACGGCTCGCACACGATCACCTCTATTATAAATACATTCTCAAATTACAATAACATTCACACCAACAGTTTACCCTCAACCTACCCTTGGCTTCTGAGTCATCTTCTCTTCTCTGCTTCTGCCCAAAAACCATCGCCCCACCCGCTAAAATGGAATGGCAGTTGTGCCAAACCCAGTACTCAAACGACAAATTCCTAACCGCCCTTCATCACAGTGGAATTGTCACCACCGACGAACATGGTGTTGTCTTTCGTTGTCCTAACCATGTCTTCTGCAGAATGAATAAGGACATCACCTTCGCCCAACTGAAGGAGAAGGCTGAGAGGAAGATTCGTCCAGAGGGAGCGTGGCGTAAAGACGTTGAGCGTATACGTTACCGAAAGTACGAACATGGAGAAGACGGGACTGGCTATTTTTCAGTTATGGAGATCCGCAGCGACGACGACGTCCACACAATGATGGAATATCATGCTACACTTCCCATGGGGCGACAAATCTTAGAGCTGTACGTAGACACAAGACGCACTCCAGAAGAAGTCATTCATCTTCTTCAACAAAGACCACCCGCACCACAAGAACCCATACCGGAAAGAGTCATTACGCACACCTGTAAAGTTGACTATCAAGGCACTTACCAGTCCAGGGTACAACATGGTGTGGTGATTCATGGTACTAAAACTAAAAATTTCAGGCTTAAGAACAACATCACCTTCGCCGAATTGAAAGAAAAATTAACGGATAATTTTCACGTAGATGGTGTCGAGCAAGAAATCACTAGTATCGTTTCAAACTCCCCCTACATCTTTAGCGGCCCACGTAATCGTATTCGGATGTGCCCCGTGCCTATCAAGAAAGACAAAGATGTTCGTGAAATGTTTGAGAAACATGAGAGCTTCCAAGGTTTGATTGAACCTTATCTCGAATTGTGCGTTAAAACCAGAGAGTTTGGCGATTCCATCGTCCGTAGCATTGTGCCTCCAGTCATCCGATGGCCCCTACCTGACAATGTATGGTGGAAGTAGAAGTAGTTTAAAACATGTTTGCCTCTTCTTGTTTTATGTTTTCCTGTCGTTTCGTTTTAAATTTCCTATCCTTGTATTTCTGCAATTTGTGTTTTTAATTTCTGTTCTTATCCTATATTAAATTCTGTTCCAATTTTTAATATCTTCATTTTTTACCGTAATTACTTTTTAAACACATTAACGTGTTCAAATATTTTTTTTTCACAAAATATTTAATAATTAATTTACAATTAACAATATTAATTTTCTAAATTAATTAAAATAATTAAATTAAATTAATTTAAATTAATATATAATAAATAAAAAAAATTAAAAAACACAGTTCAGAAGTCACCCTGGGGGGCGACTTCTGAACTAGTTTTTAAAAAAAAATTAAATTTTTTAGTTCAGAAGTCGTTTTGGGGGGGGGGCGACTTCTAGACTAAAAATGAGATGTGTGCTAGTTTGGTAAATAATCTAAAAAGTGTGTTATTTTGGTAAAAAAAAAAAAATTTGGTGCTACAGTGGATTTTTTGCCCCATTTTGCTGCAAAACTCTCATCGCAAAACCTAAATCAGGCTTTGAATTCAGAAGCAAACAAAAAGCCACTCACTTTTTCTTTCTGATGATGAAAAGATACAGGCTATTGTTGAACCACCTTCTTTCTCCGTTGAGTTTGAGCTAACCTCCTTATTAGAAGCTGGTTCAAGTTGTTTTACTTTTTTCTTTGCTTTCCTCCGTTTCCACAACATTAACCTTGCGAGGCCTTCCTCTCTTTCGATGAGGGTGGCTTTCTTGTTACCCGCCGCCGCCTGTGGATGTAGTAGCATTAGCTATCGCTACTAATAGTTCCTTCGTTTTTTGTCGCTTCTTCTTCCCAATCCCCATATATAAATAAATAATTACTAATAATACCCACTACTTCTATTGATTTTCAGTAATCAAAATCCTCTTTCTGAAATGAAAACCCTATTTCTGGAATTAGAGGAACAACAACCAGAAGAATCGATCAGTGAAGTGAGAAAAATGGAATGGGTAGTACTAACAGTGGTGGTGGTGGTGGTGGAATGGGTTGTTGCTGTTGTTGGAAGAAGAAGAAGAAGAAAATGGGTTTATGAGTTGTTGTTGTTGGAAGAAGAAGGTTGGATCTGTGAGTGAAAGTGATGATGAAGAAGAACATGGTTCGATCTATTATTGACAGAGGATGAATTGAGAGATGATGATTATGTGGAGTTTGTTGAGTGTTTTGTGTTTGGTCAATTTGATTAGAAAGAATGCGTTGGGGAAGAGAACAAAAGGAATCTCGTATTGATGGATTTGTAATTAAAATTGTTTCTTTTTTATTTGTAATTAATTTTTTATAATATTTTAGAGTAAAAGCCCAAATTGGTCCTTGACAAATTTTTCGTGGGACGAATTCGTCCCTCACAATTTTTTCGGGACACATTGGTCCTTGACAATTCTAAAACGGGACACGTTAGTCCCTCCATCCATTTTGACATTACCAACACAGTAAACGTGTCCTACGTGGCACGTTAAGTGCCACGTGTCACGTTAACTGCCACGTTTATTTTGGGACAAATAAATCCCTGACTTTACAAATTTGAAAATGGGACAAATCAGTCCCTGACTTTTTTGAAAATGGGACAAATCACCCCTCCCCCCTCCGTTCCACTGTTCACCCCCTCCCCCCTCCGTTCCACCAACTGTTCCTCTTCATCCCCCCTCTGTTCCACTGTTCACCCCTCCCCCCACCGTGAACCCCCTCCCCCCAAATCTGGAACTCATCTCTCTCTCCTCACTCACGTTAAATCTGGAACTCATCCCTCTCTCTCTCTCCTCCTCTCCATCTCCTTCTCACTCTCGCAGATCGCACTCCCCCCTCTCACCACCGCCTCTCGTAGATCTCGCTCTCCCCTCTCCCCTCCAAAGCTTTTCAATATCTATTTCCTAATTTAAAAACATCTATATTCTTAGGACTCAGTGGGTTTAATCTACCCACCTATTAACACAGAAGATCCTTTCCTAATTTAAAAACATCCATATTCTTAGCACTCAGTGGGTTTAATCTACCTACCCATTAACACACAGTAGGTGACTCTATTTCTTCTCCTGTAAAGCAGGCTACAGATAAGAATAATCCACGCATGAACGTTGATGAGATGGCTAGAGAGGAGGAGAATAATCCACGCAGTGACTCCACGGATTTTGTCATGTGTAAGGGATAGAAGAGAGGAGGAGAAGAAGAGAGGAGGGAGAGCGACGAGAGAGAGAACGGCGAGAGAGGGAACGGCGAGATGCGAAGAGAGAGGGGGAGGAGGATCGGTGAGGGGAGAACGAACCAGAGAGGGAGGGGAGAGGGGAGAGGGGAGAGCGAACCAGAGAGGGGGGCTGTGAGAGAGAGAGAGAGAGCTGTGAGAGAGGAGGATCGGTGAGGGGGGAGGGGTGGAACCTTCGTTGATTGGGGATTTGGAGGTTTGGAGGTAGAAGACGATGAATAGTAACAGAGGACTGGTTCGTCTCTTTTTTAAATTGTCAGGGACCGATTCGTCCCTTTTTTATATCTAACGTGACACGTGGCACTTAACGTGCCACGTAGGACACGTTTACTGTGCTGGTAACGTCAAAATGGATGGAGGGACTAACGTGTTCCATTTTGGAATTGTCAGGGACCAATATGTCCCAAAAAAATTGTGAGGGACGAATTCGTCCCACGAAAAATTTGTGAAGGACCAATTTGGGCCTTTACTCAATATTTTATTAAATAAATGATATGGCATGCCGATGTGGGTCATTAAATGACGGGGCAGCCATGTGTGGTGCTTACATCAGGCACCACATTATTTAATGAGGTTCACATCACCCTTTTTTTTACATGCCTCCACATCAGCCAAAAAAAAATGAAAAACCCCGGTTTGGACTAAATGTCTGAATTTTTAATAATAGAGAAACTAAATGTCTGAGTTTTAAAATAGGGGAACCAAATATTCGAATTTTTAAAGTTTGTGGGCATGTAATTAAATACCCACAAATATAAACCCCATGTTTTCATAAGGGCGTTTTTTTCGTACCCCCCCTCTTATACCCCATACCCCCCAAAATGACCAAACAGAAAAAAATACCCCTTAAATTTCAAAAAATTTCGGAAATACCTCAAATCAGGATAAATCCGGAAGTATATTTTTTTGATTTTCTGGAAATATCTTATTTTATGGTATTTCCGAAACACATTTTATATTCCGGAAATACCGTAAAATGAGATATTTCCGGAAATACCATATACCCCCTCAATATTGCCTTCCGGAATTATGTTAAAAAGGGATATTTCTGGAATTCCTAAAAAATGGCTTCCGGAAATATATTAAAAGGGATATTTCCGGAATTGAAAATGTTGTTTCCGGAATTAAAAAAACTGAACTTTTACCCACGGTTTTTTCCGTAGGTAAAAATTTTTTTTAAAAAAATGGACTTTTACGTACGGACAAAACCGTGGGTAAAAGTCTTTTTTTTTTTAAAAACTTTTACCTACGGACAAAACCGTGGTAAAAGTGTTGTGTTTTAGTGAGAAAAAAAAGGATATTTCAAAAGTGGGAAGTCCCACATTGCTTGACTTTGGACTCACCAAAGTCTTTAAATATTAAAGCTTAATGAGAGCTTGTAAACAAGCAAGTAGAAGGGACTCCCTCGCGGGCACAAGCAGGGACCAACATGGCTTGGTTCAGTGTAAATCTTCCGATAGGGGGTATGGGGTACAATTGGGGGGACAAAAAAACACCCTTTTCATAAATATGTACATGTACATATTTTGTGAAATAATTCTGAAAAACCCGTGTGCTATTGTCGTGTCCCTTATGGTTATTTACTATAATTCAATGAATATGTTATGTAATCATTAATAACAATTTATTTAAAAATTTAATATGTAATTATCACCTAAGAAAATAAATTCCAAAAATATTTCTGAATGAAAAATAAATCATATATATATAATTGTCTTAATAAAAATTTATCTAATGAGTTTTATGTCATTATTAAATAATTATTTTCAAAAATATTTATTATAATAATAAAAAATAATAATAATAATTTTTATTATTATAATTATTAAATAATTATGAACATACTTTCATTAAAATTGTAAATTTTATGTCATTATTAAATATTTATTGTCAACAATTATTATTATTATTATTAGGCTTAAATACTTGTTACCCCCTGCAAATATAGTCATTATCCATTTACCTCCCTGCAAAAAAAACATTCAAAAAATACCTTGCCAAATGTAAAATTATTCAGTTACCCCCTTACTGTTAGTCTTGGCTAACAACGTTAAGTATATGTTGATTTGGCTGACATTTTGTATCTACTTACCCCCTGCAAATATTAAGTGGGATCTAGTTACCCCCCTGCAAATATTAAGTGTTTCTAGTTACCCCCTGCAAATGGCAGCCAAAACTAACAGTAGGGGGGTAAAACTAACAGCAGGGGGGTAACTAAATAATTTTACATTTTGCAAGGTATTTTTTGAATGTTTTTTTTTGCAGGGGGTAAATGGATAATGGATAATGGCTATATTTGCGGGGGAGGGAGGGTGATAAGTATTTAAGCCTTATTATTATTACTATTATTCCAAAGTTTTAAATGAATAGGCAAAATTACAACAGATATCCTTTAAGTTATTTAATTGTAACAAGTTGGTCCTTTAAGTTTTTTCGTACCAACTAAGTCCTTTAACGTGTACACCGTTGGTCCTTTTTAGTACTTCTGTTACAAAAAAGGTGACATGGTAGTAACGTGGATGATGTGGCTGTAATGGATCCTATGTGGCCCTCCTTTTAATTAATATTTCCCATTTATTTTTTCCACATAGACTTTTAATTATTTTTATTAAAAAAAACCCTAAAATTATTGTTCCTGCAAATCTGCTTCCATGTCTCCTCTTCCATCTTCCCAACACCATCTTCCATTTCTGATTTTCTTGTAAATTTGGTTTTCTTGTTTTCTTCCCACAAATCTAGTTTTCTTGTAACCAGCCAACAACACAACAAATGGGTATGGCCAGCAACACAACAAATGGATTGGATTCCCTGTTGAAATCACACAGTATTATCATGTTTCCCATTTAAGGTTCTGGTGTTGCAAATGCTTTCCCCAAAAAAAGAACATCACCATTATCCCTAAACTACAAACCAACATTCTTCAAACCAAAGCAAATCGAGTTTGGCAAGTGTTTTTGTTCCAAATGCTTTCCCCATTTCAGGTTGTGGTGTTGCAATATAAGTTTTAAATCATAGGGCATCATAATCGAAGAGAAATTTGGAATGGGATGAAGAAAGAAGAACCCTAGTTCATCTCAATTTGTTTCTTTTTTAATTTCAGATATTTTTTTGGGGGGTAGAAGATGATGATGAGTCAGAAAAAAAAACAGGGACATGTCAGCTCCGTTACTGACAAGCAGCTCCGTTAGTGCCAACTGGGTTTGTTTGTAACGAAAAATGAAAAAAGAACTAACAGTGTACACGTTATATAACTTAAAGGACCTAAATGATACGAAAAAACTTAAAAGACCAATTTATTACAATTAAATAAATTAAAGAACCTCCATTGTAATTTTGTCAAATGAATATGAGTATAATGTCATTAACTTTATGAATTTAATGATTTTTGTATCCTTCTTTTAGACTAATTTTATTAATGGATAAGGGTGTACCAAAAAGACAGTGGTTGAGTAATAAAAAAATAAAAATTATTGAATAAAAACTATAAGATTTAATATAGGATATTTAAAAAATTAACAAATATGTTTATTTTTATTTTTAAACAATATTTTTAATATACTCATTAACATTTGCAAACTAGATAAGGTCACCAATTAACCTAGTTTTTGTGATTTTTCTTGTATAATTCATCCTTTATGATATTTATCTTGTAGGGGACAAAATTTACAACAGTATTATATTTACAAGTAGGGGTGTTCGCGGTGCGGTTTGGTTCGGTTTTGAGCAAAAAATTGGACCAAACCGCAAGGTCTAAATAGTTGCGGGTTGGTTTGGTTCGGTTGACTTAAAAAAAACAAACCAAACCAAACCAAGCCAATGCGGTTTGGATTGGTGCGGTTTTTAGCGAGACGAAACAATACATTAAACTTAAAACATTCTCCAAAAGCATTCTCCAGCAAGTCTCAACAAGTCCATAAGTCTCAACAAGTCCTACAAATAAAAAATAGACAAATAGATGTACAAAATTAGTAACTATTAAGCAATTCAATAACTAATAGAGTAATAAAATCTAACAAGATTCAATCAAATTAAAGTACATACCATCTAGTCTTCATCAGTTTCAATATCAGAAAGCCCCTCATTAAGTTGTGGGATTGGAGCAAGTTCTAAGAGTTTACTTCATTGTCAATCGTCATTATCAACTGTCAAGCAAAAACAACATTATCAACATTGAAATATAACAAAACCCTAAGCATAAAATCAGTACAACAACAACAACAATCATCAACAACAGTTTGCAGATTCACAGATTCAGATTCAATACAACAACAGTTTTCAGATTCAGATCATTCAATACAACAACAACAGTTTTCAGATTTAATACAACAACAGATTTAATACAACAACAACAACAACAACAATCATCAACAACAGTTTGCAGATTCGCAGATTCAGATTCAATACAACAACAACAGTTTTCTAATTTAATACAACAACAGTTTTCAGATTCAGATTCAATACAACAACAGTTTTCAGATTTAATACAACAACAACAACAATCATCAACAACAGTTTGCAGATTCGCAGATTCAGTACAACGGTGTGAGTGAGAGTGATTTAGTGAAATCGAAAACGAACCTGTGAAATCGTCGATGCTTCTGGGTGAGTGAGAGATGGGTGCTTCAGTGAGAGAGACGCGTTGAGAGATGAGAGATGAGATGGGTGATTGAGTTGCGTCGGTCACGGTGCTTCAGTGAGAGAGATGGGTGCTTCAGTGAGAGAGACGGTCTGAGTGAGAGAGACGCGTTGAGAGATGGGTCACGGTGAAAGTGTGAAACGGTGCTAACTTTAGGGTTTCTAATTTTGAAAGGTAAGAGAGAATGAGAGATGGGTCATGGGTCGCGTTAACCGTGAGTGAGGCCCAAAAAACTGTTACTTTTACAATATTGCTGTTTGGTTCGGTTCGGTTCCTGAAAGCAGAATCGCAAACCGAACCGAACCGCGCGGTTCAGCAGAAAATAAAACCAAACTAAACCAATAGAAAGCGGTTTTTTGTGGTTTTCGGTTTGGTTTGGTTCGGTTTGCAGTTTTCTATTGGTTTGGTTCAGTTTTGAACACCCCTATTTACAAGCGTTGTCGGAAATGATCACTTGAATGAGCTATATAATTTTCAAGGGAAAAATGGTTGAAAAATTAAGAAATTTGGATAGAGTTTTTTTTGCATCATTGCATGTCAATAGAAGTGGCCATTTTCTTGACCCCTAAAAAGACCATTTGAAAAAGGGCAGGGAATTAAATAAAGGGGTAAATATAGGGATGCTGTGTATGGCAAGCTCACAAATTCCATAAAGCAGTACTATTAGTTGCTTTTTTTACGAGTGGTACACATTAACTCATTTCTCTTAATTCCTTTTTTTTCCAATTTTGGAATAGACACACGGCATAATCCGAATCTCATTACTCAACGTAATTCAAGTCAAGTCGAACTATTTATTTAAGCTAATTCATTTCTTTATTTTTTGTTAGACACTCTGAAAAATTCGAGTCAATTCTGAATAAATACACGGCATAATATATTTTATTTCTTTATTTGTTGTCCAAATACACGGTATAATACGAGTCGAACCGGTCTCATTATTCAACATAATTCTAGTTGATCCGGACTATTTATTTAACCTAATTAATTTATTTAGTTTTGTTAGATACTCTGATAAATTCGAGTCAACCGAATAAATGCACAACATAATAATATATTTCATTTCTTTATTTTTTTTTTGTCGAAATACACTGTATAAGCCGAGTCGAGCGAGTTTAAAATTATAAAAATTCTTATATTTTAAGGGCAATTAGTTCCAATTTTCTTCACAAACAATCTTTGTCTCAAATTTATTTCTTGGTTGATATTGGAGGTGGAATTAATTAATTAGATAGTTCACAATTGGTATTTGATTATATTTGGAATATGTCGAAATATGGAAATCTTTCGTAAACTGGTATTTTGATGCATTGTCTTTGTTCTTTAACTTCAACTGCTCCAGTTAAAAAAGAACCTCAAATCGAATTCTCTTTTGGTCTAGTATTCTAGAGATATGTTAGGTAATTTTGTTCGTAAACCATGTTTTCACTCTAGACTAGATGAAACCTATGCATTTTAAGAGGAAAACAAACACCAATTTTGAAACGACTTTTTCTATTATTGGTACGCAGTTTCTACCGACTTTACTGATGACTAATCTACGCCGTGCAACTTGGCTGGCCACAAGTACCCGGCTTCGCCGGCCCGTGTGGTTTTCCCCTCCCAATAGAGTTTTTGTCATACCCAAGATTCGAACTCGAGACCTTGGGGTGGGATCCGAGTCCAGTTACCACTCGGGCAAACCCTTATTGGTCGACTTTAGGGTATTGGGTGAAAGAACTGAAATCTAACTAATTAGTATACAAAATATTTTTTTGGTATAAACCAGGTATCCTCTGCGCGTAACTACAGAGGCTCTTGAGTAGTATACATGATATATTGTTCAAGTGTTGCGCATTTTTTATTCTTTTTCCAAACATATGTAGCATGTTACAAATTTAATTTGACATTTTATGTTATTTTTAAATTTAAAATAAAATAATTTTAAAATTTTTTTACATTATAATATGCATATGCATTTATGTTTCTGATCTCGTAAAGGGTATTAAATTGTTAGGATTTTTATATTTTTATTTTGTATTTTTATTGTGAGTAATAAGAGAGTTACTTTAAACATTTAACATTCATATAAGTTTATTGTTGGCGAATCCGGAGACCAACAATAGTCGAAATATGCTTGCAAAGGTCAAAGAAATCAGCCGTAACTGGATTAGGAGAAAGACTGCGGAGTCTCATTTCAGTTACCAACGCCTATGGTCGGAAGTTGCTGATAGTTTGGTCCTTGTGATTGCTTTGATTTCTGTCCCATAGTTTCTGAACATTTTAAGTGTAGTGTCCATTATGCTTGCGTAGTCTGTTCTCTTAGATTTTATCTTAGGATCTGGGTGGAAAATGTACCAACTCATCTGCTTATGTTTTTGAATGCTTGTAATGTTGTTTCTATTAGCTAATGAGTGAAACTTTCCACCGTCAAAATAAAAAGTTTATTTTGTTTTGACCGAATTTTATTTTATTACTACATTATGATTTTTTTTTCCTGATAAGCGAGGATTCATTGAAAATCAAGCACTAGATGTGCTTGAAATCGCGAATTACAAAAAGTTTAAACACAAGGAGGCATTTTGCCACCAAGAAGAAACTGAGTAACTTGAACAACTACCCACCCCATAAGTAAACCAACTCTATGACAAACATTTAACGTAATTAGTAATGAAGTCTAACATAGGAAGTCCCCCCTTAAAAACTGAGTTATTTCTAGCTAGCCCCAAATACACCAGCAAGTTCCCAACCAAATAATGTATTTCACCTTGTTCGCCTTCTTTCCTGAAGATGCAGTGCCGAACAATCTTCCAACGAGCAATTAAACCCTCTCTCACCTATCCATTGACCAGCCCTCCGAAAAATCTACATTATGATATTTGTGTATTTTTAATTTTAATTTATATAATAATTATGTGTGAAATGTGCGTCTAAAGTATTACAAATTAAATATATCATTTAACTTAATTTCATATTACTTTTTTATAAATGAAGCTAATATAAATTTTACTTATTGTATTTTTATATTACAACCATTTTAATATTTTGACTAAATCTTTTTTTGACACAAAATATTTTGACTAAAGTTCAAGAGTAAGTAAAATTTGGTTCTAATCTGTTTTAACTCAAGAACTAGCCACATTTATTTCTTTAAATAGATGAGTATGTTAATCATGCATGTGAACACTCAATTTTAATCGGTATTTTTGTCTTTTTCAGTAAAAATTCCAAAAAATATCGTTTTTGTGCATTTTGTGATTTTAATTGATTTTGCGTGTCATTTTGGGTTTATTGTAGATTTTTGCATTTTTATCAATATTATTATCATTAGTAGAGTTTTTTTAAGAAAAACTTAAAAAAAAATCTGTTTTAGAATTAAATATTATTATTATTAATTTTTTTTTACACATTAAAAATAATAAAATAATAGAAACGAAAATTATTAAAAAAAAAGGAAAGGAAATTGTCAAGTCAGCTGTTGAGGTCTTTTTGGTAACAATTTGAATACCCTTTCTTCATAGATTCATTCTTTTCCCTTTTTTTATGCAAGCATCACAACTTTGGCAATACCCACCTCTTCCATTTAGAGTTAGGGTCCAGCTTTCTTTCTCTGTTAAAAAGGGTGATGGTCCAAAACAATCTTAGACATGTGATTTGCATCTTGACAGTGTCTATGTCTCCAATGCTGTAACCTACAAACATCAAATATAGAAATAGGCAGAGACCAATGGTAAAGTCAGAAAACGCAGCATCATAATTTGAGAAATTTGAAAGGGACATATCAAGAGCCACTAGTAACAAAGAAACAAAACCAAATCCTCTATAAAAGAGGCAGAAACGAAATAAGAAAGGGAGGATTTTGGGAAACAACAACACAGAACACTGAAAAAAGAGGAGGAAATTCGGAGAAAAAGAGAGAGAGGAGAGTAAGAAGAAACCAAAAAAATGTAGAACATAGGAAATCAACAACCAGTCACCACCACCGGGAGCCCTTTAGTGAGCACCACCATGTCCGGCTGAAACCACCTGAACCACCATAGCCCCTTTCCTCGAGGCCCACACCACCAAAAGACCACCACTTTTCTATGGGTTTGTTTATCTTTACCTCACTCTCTCTTTGTTTTGTAGCTATATACTGACAGTGGTGTTTTACATTTTATTTTTTCCATGTTATAGGGTGTGTGTATCTGTTTGAGTGTGTGTTTTATTTATTTGTTTGTTTCTTTAGTTATTTAATTCATTTGTTTCATTTTGAATCCCAATAGAATTGGAATCTGAGCACATGTGCTCCTAGGCTCCTAGCAATCACATCCCTACCCCCTCCTATTATCAAGTTTCTTTCACCCGATCACTTCTTTCTTTTTTATTATTAATTAATAATAATAACTAGTTGTCCTTTTAGTCAAAAATGACATTTGATTAGTGAAAAACCGACACCCTCCTCCTCACCCTTTTTTTTTTCCATCTTCACGTGATCCCCCTATATTTTATTATTATTATTATTTTGGAAACATTTTACTTTTATCTTTTTCAGTTTGTTTTTATTTATTTATTTCAATACAATCGGTGACACTCTTCTACTCATAAAATTGGGTTTGGGTGAGATGTACAACTTGTCAATCCCGGTTTAAGAGACTTTAGTTGTACGGCTTTAATCTTAAACTCTTTCAAAAATTAAAATCAACGAAACAAACAAATATTTTCTAAAAGAACTACGTTGCCTTTGATTCTCCGCTTCGGAGATACGTAGGAGCGGGTCTTCCCCGTCAAGCTAAATTAATTTTTTTTTTCAATAAATAATCAATTTTTTTTCTTTAACACCTATTTTCCAAAAACTAAAAAATGAGATTGATTGAGATGTACATCTCGTCAACCTCGCAATCCTGCTTTATGAGACCTTAGCTGTACGGCTTTGTTCCTAAACCCCTTCAAAAAATAAAAACAACCAACCAACAAACTTTTTCAGGAAGAACTACGTGACTGTTGAGTTCCTCATTGCACCTGAGGATACGTAGGAGCGGGGCTTCCCCGTCAAGTCAAAATTAAATTTTCTTAAATCGGTCCCTATTTTATTTAGCTCTAAATAATTCCTTTTTTACTTAATTTTGGAGTAAACAAATAACTCGTAATTTATTAATACTTGTGCAATCAGATTTATGGTAACTGTCTTAGGACAGATGTATTAGGGGTGTAGTGGAATTAAGTTTTTGTCATTCCCTATGCATAATCGACTCCCGAATCCAATCTAGTTCACGCAGACCAATAACTTCTAGTTAAGTTTTTCTCAATTTTTCCAATTAAATAAATTGGGTGGCGACTCCTAAAATAATCGATTTTTGAGCCGTCTACGTCGGGATCACGGTCACGACAATGCACACCCAACTTTTTAATTCCCCATTACAATATGCAACAACAGTTGTCCGAGCAATATTTAAAATACAACTACCCACCTTTTTCATTTATTAAAAAAACAACTAACAGCTTTTATTTAAACTAAAAGCTTAAATATGATGTTAGGCTCTATAAAATTTGAATTTTTTTTATTTTAGTCCCTAAACACGATTTCACCCAATTTTGATTTTCTAAGTTTTTTTCATCAATTTTAGTCTTTAATGACTTTTAGTAGTGTTTTTTTGCCTTTTAATTGCGCTTCTTCGTGCAAAGTAATTAAGCGCTCTTAAAAACTATATAGACTAAAACAAAAAAAAATCAAAATTTTATAGAAACCAAACATATTTAACCTTAAATTAAATTGTTATATAAGTTTAACACGGGTGCTTCTAGGGTGATGGAGCAAATCAAATCTCAAACCGGTGAACCCCTAAATTGACCATAGAATATTTTGTAAAATCAATTGTCTATATATATATATGTAATAAATAAAATATAGACTATAAAATCAATAGTTACAAGTACATTACATTATGATATAGACTATTAACTATAGTTTGGTAATAGTAACAAATAAAATCATTATTTACAAGAAAGAAGAAATGGCCCCTTCTGCGTGGATACTGTCGGACTTGGGGTTTTTCCGGCGGGTCTCATTTTTTTACAAGCGCATTGATTCCCGGTTCCCACTGATTCTTCCCACTTCGATCCTGCCAAGAAAAAAAATGCCAGATAGCAATCAGGCCCCAACTTTGCAGCAGCAAGTCACTCAAATAGGTCAAGTACTTGGTACAAAAATTTGGGGTTTTTATACTCGTATCAATAAATGGATAAAGAAGGAATGAGAATTTAATGAAGACAAATGTGGTTGATACAGGGATATTGCCACCTACGCACCTAGGTGAATTTTCCATGGCTTCCATTCAAGCCAACAACGACATGCAGGATTACTGCCAGGTCGAAACCGGCGGATCCGCCCTCTTCCTCGGTGACTACCACAGACATTACAGCACTGCCGCAGCTGACTACGTCTCCAAGAATTTATTTTCCAACCTGATAAGTACGTATTCCTTTCTTTTTCATTAAAAATCAAGCAATAAGAATAATAATGATCTAACTTATTATTGATGCATCCAGAGGCTATTGCTGCTACGAATCCACTAGGTGTAATTCGAGAACTGCCTAAGTCTGTGATGGACGAAGCCATCTATGCAACCGAGGAAGGGTTTTTGAGCGTAGTAAAAAATGGTTATCAAGGAAATAGTGATCTAACTCGCAGCGGTACATGTTGTATCTGTTGTTACATGTGGAGAAACGAATGGCTATATGTTTCCAATCTAGGAGACTCACGTGCCGTTTTGGGTTCTAGGAGAGGGGTGTCAACCTATGCTAGAGAACTTGTGAGTGTTCACAATTGCAACATTGGCGAAAAGTTTAGAAATGGACTACGCAATTGGCATAGCGATTCTAGATTTGTAGTGGAGGAACGCAATGCTTAGCGAGTTAAAGGAGTTTCCAAAATATCAAGAAGCATAGGAGATGCTTATCTAAAATATCAACCTAATAGGGTGCGATGGTCACTCGATTGAACATACGTTGCAACCAGTGATACACGCATAGCCAGATACACATTGGGAAAAAATATCAGACAACGACGATTTCCTTTTAATTGGATCTCATGGATTTTGGGAATTTATGCCAAGTGTGAAGGCGGCTAAAACCCTTTACAAACTTCCTAAAGAGGGTGCCGCGAAAATGCTTATAAGGAAGGCTCTAAAGAATGCGGCTAAAAGAGCGGGTGTTAGTTATAGACAGCTTCGGGAACATCGCGAGAGGCGAGCATATCACGATGATATGACTGTCATCGTTGTCTTCTTTAACAAACGAACTCGAACCGCAAACACAGCGGATACTCTGTCGTGATATGCTCACCTCTCGCGATGTTCCCAAAGCTGTCTATAACTAACACCCGCTCTTTTAGCCGCATTCTTTAGAGCCTTCCTTATAAGCATTTTCGCGGCACCCTCTTTAGGAAGTTTGTAAAGGGTTTTAGCCGCCTTCACACTTGGCATAAATTCCCAAAATCCATGAGATCCAATTAAAAGGAAATCGTCGTTGTCTGATATTTTTTCCCAATGCGTATCTGGCTGTGCGTGTATTACTGGTTGCAACGTATGTTCAATCGAGAGACCATCGCACCCTATAAAATTAGGTTGATATTTTAGATAAGCATCTCCTATGCTTCTTGATATTTTGGAAACTCCTTTAACTCGCCAAGCATTGCGTTCCTCCACCACAAATCTAGGATCGCTATGCCAATTGCGTAGTCCATTTCTAAACTTTTTGCCAATGTTGCAATTGTGAACACTCACAAGTTCTCTAGCATAGGTTGACACCC
The DNA here is from genome assembly GCA_039519185.1 of Astragalus membranaceus. Classification (NCBI taxonomy): domain Eukaryota; kingdom Viridiplantae; phylum Streptophyta; class Magnoliopsida; order Fabales; family Fabaceae; genus Astragalus; species Astragalus membranaceus. The sequence continues at coordinate 13,681,412 of CM076848.1, forward strand.
CTCTCCTAGAACCCAAAACGGCACATGAGTCTCCTAGATTGGAAACATATAGCCATTCGTTTCTCCACATGTAACAACAGATACAACATGTACCACTGCGAGTTAGATCACTATTTCCTTGATAACCATTTTTTACTACGCTCAAAAACCCTTCCTCGGTTGCATAGATGGCTTCGTCCATCACAGACTTAGGCGGTTCTCGAATTACACCTGGTGGATTCGTAGCAGCAATAGCCTCTGGATGCATCAATAATAAGTTAGATCATTATTATTCTTATTGCTTGATTTTTAATGAAAAAGAAAGGAATACGTACTTATCAGGTTGGAAAATAAATTCTTGGAGACGTAGTCAGCTGCGGCAGTGCTGTAATGTCCGTCGTAGACACCGAGGAAAAGGGCATCGGATCCGCCGGTTTCGACCTGGCAGTAATCCTGCATGTCGTTGTTGGCTTGAATGGAAGCCATGGAAAATTCACCACCTGCATAGGTGGCAATATCCCTGTACCAACCACATTTGTCTTCATTAAATTCCCATTCATTCTTTATCCATTTATTGATACGAGTATAAAAACCCCTAATTTTTGTACCAAGTGCTTGACCTATTTGAGTGACTTGCTGCTGCAAAGTTGGGGCCTGATTGCTATCTGACATTTTTTTTCTTGGCAGGATCAAAGTGGGAAGAATCAGTTGGAACTGGGAATCAATGCGCTTGTAAAAAAATGAGACCCGCCGAAAAAACCCCAAGTCCGATAGTATCCACGCAGAAGGGGCCATTTCTTCTTTCTTGTAAATAATGATTTTATTTGTTACTATTACCAAACTATAGTTAATAGTCTATATCATAATGTAATGTACTTGTAACTATTGATTTTATAGTCTATATTTTATTTATTACATATATATATATATTATAATATAGACAATTGATTTTACAAAATATTCTATGGTCAATTTAGGGGTTCACCAGTGAGGGATTTGATTTGCTCCCTCACCCTAGAAGCACCCGTGTTAAACTTATATAACTATAATATTATATAACAATTTAATTTAAGGTTAAATATGTTTGGTTTCTATAAAATTTTGATTTTTTTGTTTTAGTCTATATAGTTTTTCTGAATGACTTTGCACGTAGAAGCGCAATTAAAAGGCAAAAAAACACTACTAAAAGTCATTAAAGACTAAAATTGATGAAAAAAACTTAGAGAATCAAAATTAGGTGAAATCGTCCTTCAGCTAGAACATCCCTTTTTGCTCTGCAACAGATGAGGCTACAGCTAGAACATCCCTTTTTGTAGATGTACTTTCTGCTCCCCCTTCAAGGTTATCTTGTAATCACCCAATCGATTCTTCTTGAGCAGTTGAAGAAAAAGAGATGGATCCAAAATTAACAAAGGTTTCTCAACTCTTCGATCGCTTTAAGGCAGTGTTTCTTCGGCATGACTATGATACTTGTTCCAATCTTCTTTCCCAGTTAAAGGTGTTGCTGACAGGGTTCAGAAGCCTTCCACCCTTGTTTGCAGATACACCTAATGCAGTTCAAGAGTTAACAATAGCCAGGGATATATACGAGCATGCGGTTGTTCTTAGTGTGAAAACTGGGGATCAAGATGCCTTTGAAAGGGATTTCTTCCAGTTGAAAACTTATTATACAGATGCCCGTAATCGGCTTTCGCCATCTCCTCAGGAGTACGCAATACTAGGTCTCAACCTGTTGAGACTACTTATGCAGAATAGGATTGTTGAATTCCATACTGAGTTGGAGTTGATTTCATCCACTGCTCTAGAGAATCCTTGTATTAAGCATGTTGTAGAGTTGGAGCAATCTTTTACGGAAGGGGCTTACAATCGTGTCTTGAGTGCTCAACAAACTGTGCCACATGATACATATGTGTATTTCATGGATCTTTTGGCAAAAACTGTTAGAGATGAAATAGCAGGATGCAGTGAGAAGGCATATGAATATCTTTCAATTAAGGATGCTAGGCAAATGTTACTATTCACCTCAGACCAGGAACTCTTTGAATATATTAAAGAGGAGCACCCTGAATGGGAGATTAGGAATGGTTCTGTCTATTTTCAAAAGGCAAAAGAAGCTGCAGCACCTTGCAAAGAAATACCATCTCTGCAACTCATCAACCCGACACTTAGTTATGCTAGGGAGTTAGAGAGGATTGTCTGAAAAGAAATGCGATGGCTTTTCTGTTTTCCAACATTGTTATTACTGTCTTTTTGAAATTGTTTACTTCTGATTCAATGTAGAACTATAAAATGGTTTACAAAAATGGTCATCTGAGTGGCTGTATTGTTTCTTGTGGTGCCTTTTTCTTCCTCCTTTAATTTAATTGCTAATGTTTTGTGTTGTTTTTAGAAAAAGCTTAGAACTATTCTAGAGGGAATAAAAAGGTAGAGAATAACATACCTCAAGTTCCTTCAACAAATGAAAGGCAGCTTCTCCTTTTGCAGTCTTTTTATTTGGCCCCTTTCCATCTTGAACCAACAGTGCATTTGGCAACTGTAAACTAAGTTTAACATTAGCCACAGATCCTTTCTTTTCACACTTTTCTTCTTTTACAAAAGGAGTCGCACAATTCATTTAATTCCCGATATGGAGGCAGTTCCAGTTTATCAGGAGTAACTATGGGAGATAGCAAAGGATAAAAAACCTTCCACAATAGTTCAAGATTGAGCTTGGAATCAATTAGTATAGCCCCAGCAATACTTTCAAAAAGATCTCCAAGTGCCTTAGGAGCTTTAATGCCTGGGAGTGATACGGTGCTGCTCTCAGATTCAGAAATGACCTTCACATATTCTGATATCTGGTTTTCTAATACTCCCGAGCTATGTAGAAGATGCTGGTGAAGGTTTGTCTAATAGCAGTTTGCGCAAAGTTATCATTATTCACAGAAGCAGAACGCAACTCTGTCAAATCTCCCGGATCAACATCTGTGTGACTCTGATATAGATGCCATGTAATAAGAAGGTCCAAAACTGCGTCGCCGAGGAATTCAAGCCTCTGCACGAAATACAATAAGATATAGCAGTATAATATTGAGAAACTTTCACACCTTAAATATTCAATAAATCAATTATAAATAAGATAGAGTAGTATAATACATTACCTCGTAACTGCAGCCAATCCTCGCAGACAAATGTGTGATTGCCTCCAGTAAGAGTCCCTTAACAGAAAATTCATATCCAATTTTCTTCTCAGCAGCTTCTATCTCATTCACTTTTGGTGTAAATGTGTGCAGAGATGCAGCGGTAATGGCTTCTTCAACCATGGATGGTTCAAGTTCTGAACCAATCCCAAGCTATTTCATCACATGAAGTGATGCAGCCAATCCACCACCCACATAATAACCTCCAATCAGAGCTTCAACACAGTCAGCAATAGTCGTTGAGCACATCCAGCGGTGACCCCTGTCACAAACCTTCGCAACCACAATTTCAAGATCTTCAGTATGGAAAATGAAGGACGATTATCTCCGAGACGGCGAGGGGCTGTTTGTAATTCAACCCTACATAAGCTGGGAACAGATCGCAAAATACAGGTAGTGCTTCTAGAATCTAACAAACACAGCGAGGAGATAAATAAGATTTTCATAATAAATAAAAAGGGAAATAATCGAGAATGTTTTCTACAAAACGAAATTATATGGGACAAACCAGAGAGCTAGATATCTTGAAATTGCCTGTGTGACCATTTATCTCCGCTCTAAGCTGACTGGATAGCATGAAAGATTCAATACGGTACATCATAGACGGTAGCAAGTACATTGACTTCACTACATCTCTTCTAACATCAAGAAGGCATATGTGCAGGCATTTTCGAGACTTTTGGGGTTACTACACCAGTTTGTGATGACTTGTTTCCAGCATCTGCTTAATTCAAAATATCAAAATAAATATAAGCTTATCTTGATGTGGGCTGGAATTGTGTATGTACTATATTGTACACTTCAAAAAACACCTTAACTGTTAAAACTGTCACTGTAAACAATTTCATCATATTTTTGTGTAAATTACAATTCACCGCACTGAAATTCAACCTTAATGCACCAAGTTTAAAACATTGAAAACAGTTAGAACAACCAACCTTCCTCATGAATGTTCAAAAAAAGATTGTGTGGAGTATGACTTTGCTTCAACCTTAACAAAGGCTGTCCTGGACACCTCAGTGTGATCCCATACCTGGTCAACTTTAGTTATTTAGTCAACTATACTAATAACTTAGGAATGGTAGGAATTAAGAGTGAAAAAACAACTGGAGGTTAGATAAAGCAAATTATGCACCTTGTGTGAAAAAATTTCGTGTAAGTCATGCAATCTGCTTCAGACTTCAGAATTTCGTGTAACAACTACTTCAGTGATACAATACATTTGCCCAGTATGAATGGCCAAAGCTACCATATCTTTCAGCTTGCTAACATCAGCTACTTCAGAAGTTGTTTGAAAACACTTAGCTTCAAGTAGTTAGTTAAAATGAAGACGAGCATAATAGGATATACTCTTACTTATCTCGTGGGAGCTTGTCACAATATTGCATTACAAGACTAACACTAGAATCTAAGGTAACAGATGCTCCCGTAGAATCCACATAGTATGCATCCGTTTTCCTTACTGTAAAGGTCCTTAAATTAGATTCATGGTCCTTATTAGTAGCTGCATCACTCATGGAGCGCTGACTCCTGATTATGTCAAAGAGCTGATTTCTTAACTTCAAGTTTCCCCTGTAGACATGAGTGCTAATCATTAATTAATTCATTCATTAATTTGTATGTATCCTCGGGGCATGTGCGTCTCAAAAATAAATGTGTTCTGTGGAAAGTGATTTAACCATTCAGATATATATTCTTTTTCTTAAATTTATCAATACCTTTTATTAGTCTTGGAACTGTTCCAGAGTTGTTTTTTTTCTGAATCATCTCTCCTTTTTGATGAATAAGAAGCCAATATTTTTTTATATGCTTCTAAGGAGAAAATACTCAAAAGCGTTCCTGATCATAGAACATGATTAATACTACTATATATTTAGAGGAAATATAAAAATATGCTCACTTGAACATATAGTTTGGTGAAAAATAAACTCAGAATTCATCTTGCATAAAATTTTGCTAAAAGAAACATAAAATGCTCCAAGAGGAAAAGGTCTCTAATATATTTCACTTGTGATGGTACAGAAGAGAGGAATTTCGTATAGCTTGTCGAAGGGAAAAAGAGAGATGGAGTCTAGTATTCAAACTGAAGAACGTTCCTCAAAGCCAGAAGCACATAAGAAGCAGAAATTGGTCACAACCAACTTAACTGCAAGTTCATCTAGTAGTGATCTCAAAGACACTTCCGGTGAAACCCCGCTCCTGTTCAAAGGCTTTTTTCAGTGTTTTCTGGGTCTGGTTGCGGCGCAAATCGCAGAGCCATATAGGGTTTCGCTGCGAAATTACAATTATACCCTTGTTTTTTAAACACTAAATGACTTTTTAACCAGCGGTGGTTTGCCAGCTGTGTTCCATTATTAATTTTCTGTCTGCAGTGCACTGCTTCAGCTGTGTTTATTACTTTTGCCAGCTGTGTTCCATTATTATTGCCAGCTTGTTTTTTTAGTCAATTTTTTTTATTCTTGTGTACTGTTTGGGAAATTTTTATTCCGTATACTTTAGTCAAACAATTTATTCTTGTGTATACTTTTGCCAGCTGTGTTCCATTTATTTAGTTGTGTTTAATAACTTTTTAACCGTCAGATTTTTATATATATATCTTAACTATTGTATTATTTAGATATTATATATTATATATATATATATATATATATATTGATCCAATTTTTTTGATGTTTTTATACACACAATAAAAAACATTATTACCCGAATGATGTATATGGAATGTTTTTATTACAATAATTAATGAGACTAATTTAAGTTTTGAATTCATGGGTATTGTTAATTCAAATTACAAGTTTAAATTTCAAAATTCTATTGAAGGATTAAAATTTCAAATTTCTTGCCTATTTTATCATCAAATATCTCATTCACTATTACATTCATAGCCATTAATTAGTACACCGTTATTCTTTCTATTAAAAACTAAATATAGAATATTCAAAAAAAAAAATATTTAAAAATAGAAGATGGAAGGTGAGAGACAATAGGATAGCAATAAACACCGGGGTTCTTTCCCGTTTTCATCCCTCCAGAGCTTTCTTCACCGTTTTTATTCCAAAAACGTTTCAAAATACCCTCCTCAGTCACTGCTCAAAACCACCACCGGCTATCATGGTTCTTCTGTGTACCAAACTCATAAGAAAGTGCCATTGTCTACAGGCCAGGTATGTTTCCCCCTTTACCCGTTTATGTCTACCATACAGATCAGTTTTTGTCTAACTGTTTTTTTTTTAATAGTTCTTTTGGAGAACAGTGTGGAGATGAAATTTTGTGTTTTGAAAGAGATGAAATTTTATGTTACCCTCATTCTATTTTGTGTAGTTATCTTCAAAGTTGAATGCTTTTTTGAAACATTAGAGACATTTCAAATAAGAAGTATCGAATGGATAGTGTTTTTATACATTGGAAAGTATTTAATGTAATTTTGTTGTACTTTCAGAGTTTCAGGGGTGAAGTTGTGTGAATTTTTTTTAATTTGTTCGTTTATTGAAGATTGATAAGAAAAGCGGGTTTTTCCTTTGTTTTTGGTATTATGAAATACATTTACTTTATATTTTTATTTATATTGAGATATCATCATGTGCTATTGAATTCTTTTAGTTGAAGAAAATCAATACCCTCAAAATGTCACTATAGATTTGTATGTATTATGTTAGTGGAAGTGGATACTGCCAAATAAAATTCCAGATTCAAGAAGGCATGGGAAACTGGCAATTTCTATGAGTTTGATCATCAAACTCAACCCTCAGGATATGCAACTAATATGTCTGTTTATGGTTTTTGCTCTCAGTCAAGTTATGAGTATAACCAATTTAATTAAATGTTAATCTAGAAGCCGCTGAGATGTTGGTCAAGGAAAAACGGCAACCATGCCCAACATCTCAGCCGCTTCTAGATTAACATAATTTAATTATTAGTTTCCTGTCTTAACTTGAATTTATCTTATATATTCACACAGATATCTCATAATTTGTTATCATCATTACTTTTAGGATAAGGTGTTGTATTTGATGATTGATCAAGTCCCTCAATTAATCTATATATTGAGACGTATACACTTCACACAATTACACAAATAGATTTACGTAGAAGAACATAGATAATTAATATGTTGGTAAAGAGATGACTTTGATTTTGTAATTATTTGCTCTCTTTACTTAACATAATAACTTTTAAATCTCGCCATGTGGAATGCAATAACAATTAATTAATTGTAATAGTTTATCTTTTTTATAAAATAGTGAGTTTTACCTCCCCCATCCCCCGACTTTTAACAAAATCGGGTTTTGCGTCTCTCATTCCCGCCCCGAACAGAGTCAAAATTAAGCATAAACAAAATATAAAACAAAATGAATGAGTATATGTATATATGCATAAAATAAAATAAAAATTAACAATTAATGGGTAGTCAGGCGGGTTCTGGGAGGGTATCAACATTCCCAATGTCGCACCTGTCCTACCCTCACACTCGCCCCCGGTCAAACTGGGTTTTCCCATCAAAATAGGATTGACGTTGAATGAGTTCGGACTCCATTGTCATGCCTACTTATAACAAATCCAAAAGTAACATCATACATGATAATATTATGTTTTTAATACTAATATTAAGAACCATGCTTATATGGACCAACATCATGCTTATATGTTTTTAATCCAAAAGTAATATGGACCGCTATCTTGAGTGTTATTGTGCTGTAATGGTTAACCATGCTTATATACAACAACCTCATAAACAGTGATTTTAACATTTTAGTTTGTCATCATTTCAATACCAACGACAAAGAGCGGTTTTAAAGTTCTAATCACCAACGATGACAATGAAAATTCAAATGTCACAAAGAATGTTGTATACCACGAAATTTTCTCAAACTTGTAACAGTTTTGTTTGTTACCCGTATTTGTTATGGTATCTTTCTATAATATATATCAGCTACTCTTTGACGATGTAAGTGCGCGCCTTATTTACATGTTCCATCAAATCTTTAGTATTGTAATAATGTCTTGGCCAAATCTATTTAACAAGTTAATTTATCCTATAACTGTATGCTCGTACATAGTACGGGAGCAAGTTCTAGTCGATACAAACCCTAAACGGGCCTCTAAACGGGCTTGTACGTACACCTGAAGAAGGGCCCGTACCATTTCATATTTATTTCCCTTCCAACAGCATAAAGCTGCATTTTGTTTTGATCTATCTTTAAATCGCGGAAACCCCAATTCCTCCATTGTTTGGTTTCAAATTCAATACTCATTTCCCTAGAAAAGAGTGCATTCTAAGCGACTAATCCAAAGATTATATTGTCGGCTAGTTTATACCTGAAATCGTCCACAAAGGTGAGTACCATTGATCATCTCTAAACTTCATTTGATTTCAGTTGCTTCAATTCATGTCATCATATGAGATAAACGTGTTACTCGTTGCAGTTATTCGTGTGATTTTTAATTTTTATCTCTCTCTCTCTCTCTCTCTAGATCCGTTGGACTATTTTGATTTGTCTGCGTTTTGTGTTCTAGCTATTATGAATCCTGCCCGAGTTTATAAGTAATGTTCTGTACCGTATCTCTGACTAAGTGTCCGATTTTGGATACAAAGTCCGGTCCGAGATAGTTGGTATTTACGTTCTTGGTCAATCCGAGTTGGTGCTCCGATCCGAGGTGGGGTGGTACCTGCAATGACACTCCGACGCTCAAGTCAGTCAGTGAGTCAATTACAAGTAAGAGTATTGGAAAAGTGAGTACCATTAATGCTAGCATTGAATGCTTATTTATAGGTATTTGGAGTGAAGGAGGACCATTGGATCTAGGTCTTAGATCTCCACCTTTGGCTGGATTTGGCCCTTTATTGTTGGGTCTTTAGGTGGATTGGCCATTGAGGCCCAATCCGTAACAGTAGCCCCCCAAGTCGGGTCGCCTTAGGGTGGGCTAGACTTGTTGCTTTGGGGAACCCGTAATTAACTCCCAACACCGGGATTCCGCTTTTGTTTGTGTTCTGCCTCTAAACTCCGGAGTGAGAGACTCATGTCATGCCGAGGTTGGAGGTACGGGACGAGCTGAGGGACTCAGGTCGCATCGAGTGACTCGAGGTGGTCCGTTCGTGAGAGACTCATGTCGAGGCGTCCCGGTTATAGTTATGTCTTGATTTCCGCACCTGCTAGTGAGGTCATTGATGGGACACGTCGTTCGAGGATGATTGAGGCAATGATGGCGCTTGAAACGACGCGCCTGCCTAGGGGCTAGCAATGGATCGCGTAGCCTAGACCCAGGTCCATTAGAGGCCTTTAGTTTCCTATAAATAGGAGAGGGGACCTCCCTCACTTTGCATTGTTTTTTTTTTTAGAATTGCTCCGCTTCCGATCTTAAACTCGTTGTTGAGCAAACTTTGTCTTTCAGAGTTCCGCGGTGAGTCTCGGTGAGACTGTTGAAGTTCGTGATTTGATTCAAGTGTTGACGAGCTTCCTGTTTTTACAAGGTTAGTTCCCTTCTTCTATTTGTTACTTCCGGCTTTAGTTCACAGTCGGGTTCTCTTGGAACCCGTATTTATTGATACAAAGTGGGGGTCGTCAGGTCGGGTTCCGACTTGGTTGTGGACCCACTGCTTAAGTATCAACCTGACTCATCAAGCCCCCATTTCTACAGGACCGATCTGGCGAGGACAAAACACACTCGTCGGGTTACCAACTTAGATCGCCCCGTCCTTGCAAAAGCAATGGCTTCAGGTGCTAGAGACTCGGTGGAAATTCGTACTAGTCCCCCCGGGTCGGTTGTTCCTGAGGTTCAAGATGATTTGGGTTCTGCTCCTTTGAGTTTTCATGCTGAAGACCGTTCTCCCGGGGTTCCCAGCAATGAGCTGGCGGATGAAGACAACGCCGAGATAGTGGTCCTTGACTCGGAAGGGTCCGACGTCGAGCCGGATTATGAAGAACAGGGGAGCACTAGCTGGAGTTTCGACGATAGTGAAGCGGAGGTTGCTGAAAGTCGCAACAATGAAGACGGGCTCGGATACCACGGGGATCCCGCGTATGAGGGAGGTGATTCCGATCAATACCCCCGCGCCTGAGTCGGGCCGGTTAATGTTCCCTTGTCTCAACCTCTGAATGTCCCTCGGGAATACTCATGGGTGTCAGAAACGTTGAGGGGGATTCAGTCGTCTACAGGACCGGGGATGATATGAGCTTCCTCGTCAAGCGCGTTTCTAGGAAAGATCAGGTCTGAAACATGGAGGGGATGGCCGAAGGTCAACACGTAGCTGTCTGGCCAAGAGCTTTGAAATTTGTCATGTATGGAGTGACGATTCTTAACATGCATATTAGCCCCCCCTTCACCGCCTTTCAGCAGGAGGCCCTGGGGACTCTGAACCTCGCTCCTTCTCAACTTCATCCCAACCCATGGGCGTTCCTCCGGGCTTTCGAGCTGATGTGTATTCAGTTGGAGAGGCCAATCTCCTATGATCTGTTCTTTTACCTTTTTGAGGTCAACCGGAGGCACGAGGATGGAACCAAGGATCGGTGGGAACACGTGAGCTTTCGTGCCAGGAGGGGTATTAAAATTTTCATGCCCTATTCCGATTCCTTGAAAAATTGGAAGAATAAGGACTTTTTTGTCGAGTCTGTGAATGAGGAGGCAGTGAGGCACGTCGGTAAATATGTTGCGAATGGAGAATCACTGGAGTCCACCAAGTTTCAAATAGGGTGGTCTCTTTCTCATTTCAATCGGCAACCTCACACCTATACTGTGAGTTTAAGCCGGCTATCCGCGGTTGATCAGGACTCTTTGGCGATCTTGACGAACTTCGCCGACCTGATTATCCACCGGGACCCCAAAAAATTCGGGGTTGATGTAGCTCGATTGGTCGGGGCAGGCTCTAAGTCTCAAGTGGCGGCCGTGCTTGGTAGGTTTTTGATAGCCAATACCGCCCATAATTTTTCGATTGCCGTCTCTTTTAACATTGCTTCTTTTCCTTGTTTTGCAGACAGCATGGGTCCTGACAAATTCTCCCGCTTGAGGGCTATTGCGGAAAGGAAGGCCGGGGTCCAGCAGGAAGATCCTCCTCGGAATGAGCCAGTTCATGCCGTTCCGATCAATACTATCACAGAGGCCAGCTTGGCCGGTGCTGAAGATCAGGCGGCTGATCTTTTACACTGGAAAAGGCAGCGTCCTTTGCGTGGTTCAGGAAAGCCAAAGTTGGATTGCTCCAATCATCAAGTACATTGAATCAGGGGACGAACCTCCGGACTCCCATAAAGCTAAATCGATCAGGAGAAAAGCCTCATCTTTCTCCGTAATTGATGGAGCCCTTTATAGGAGAAGTCTATCTGCACCTCTGCTAAAATGTTTGGAAGGGGGGAGGCCGATTACGTCTTGGCTGAAATTCACGAGGGAATTTGCGGACAGCACCTCGGAGGCCAATCTCTAGCCCGTAAGGCCTTAAGGGCAGGTTATTTTTGGCCAACCATGGAGACCGACGCTAAAAATTATGTTAAAAAGTGCAAAAAGCGTCAGTTCCATGCTAATGTCCATGTGGCACCCCCTGCCGAGCTCACTAGTCTCTCCTCACCATGGCCTTTTGCGTGGTGGGGGATTGATCTCTTAGGTCCTTTTCCCACTGCCCCGGGCCAGGTCAAGTTCCTCATAGTAGCTGTGGACTATTTCACAAAATGGATCGAAGCTGAACCATTAACCATTATCAATGCGAAGAATTCATCAAAATTTTTAAGAAAAATATCATGGTCAGGTTCGGGATCCCCGAGGTTATAATCAATGATAATGGAACCCAGTTCGCGGATAAAGGTTTCAGGAGACTGATGACCGATCTTAAAATCAAAAATCACTTTACCTCGGTAGAGCACCCCCAGACCAATGGGGAAGCCGAAGCTGCCAACAAGGTGATCCTCAACGGGATGAAAAAGCGTCTTGACGATGCTAAAGGTAGATGGGTTGAGGAATTTCCCTACGTATTATGGGCGTACAGGACCACACCCCAAAGCTCAACGGGGGAAACTCCTTTCCGACTCTCATATGGGACCGAGGCTGTCATTCCGGTAGAGATCAGAGAAATGAGTTGGAGAACGCTCAATCCAAAGTCGGCGGAAGAAAACAACCAGGCTTTAAAAGAGAACCTTGACCTCGTCGACAAGGTTCGAGGAAAAGCCTCTTTCAAAGAAGCGTTAATCAAACAAAGGATAAGAACCCGATACAACTCTAAAGTCGTCTTACGAGACTTCGATGTCGGTGATCTGGTTCTTAGAAGGGACGATGTGGGTTTGAAGAACGCCAAACAAGGGAAGCTCGCCCCAAAATGGGAAGGACCTTACCGTGTTATATCTAAAATCGGTAATGGGGCTTTCCGGTTGGAAACTCTGGAAGGGAAAGCGCTCTCAAGGACTTGGAATGCAACCAAATTGAGGAAATATTTTTCTTGAAAAGCACAAAGCTTGTATTCCGATGTTACAAACATTACCATTTGTTACATTATCTTTATTCCGTCTTGTTCACAATTATCTATGCCGACTTCAATCCCGGTTCCAAGGTTGAAGGGTCCCCCTAAAACCGAAACCCGGGTCAATACGATTAAAACCGCTTTGAACGAGTTCGATCTGGGCCGAGTCTCGGTAAACTGTTCAAAGGGCATCAAGGATCAATGGCCGAGGCTGCCATTACCCTGATGGGCGAGTTCAATGTGGGCTGAGACCCGGTAAACTGCCCAGAAGGCGACACACATCACTTGAGCGAAATGAACGCGCGATTAAAACCGCTTTGAACGAGTTCGATCTGGGCCGAGTCCCGGTAAACTATTCAAAGGGCATCAAGGATCAATGGCCGAGGCTGCCATTACCCTAATGGGTGAGTTCAATCTGGGCCGAGACCCGGTAAACTGCCTTGAAGGCGACACACATCACTTGAGCGAAATGAACGCAAGTGCGCAGTACCAGCATACAAAAATCAAAGTACAAACCGAGGTAAATAAAACCGGAAAGCGAGCTAACTGAATATACAAAAATATTACAAACGACCCCGGATACGGCCGGGTCCTCAAAGTTTGAAAGAGCATCGGATTACAAAGTCAAAATACCGGTTCCGCCCGGAACCCGGAATACTTCCACTACCGGTTCCACCCGGAACCCGGAATCCTTCTCAAAAATTTGTTGGCCGGCAGCTTTTGCATAGAAGGCTAAGCATCAGACAGAGGAGGGTAGACGATAATGCGCTCTTTAGTGACAGAATCGACCTTGACGATCTCATCCCCTTCGACATTATGATCCACGTTCAATGTCTCTCTCTCAAGAGGAAGTGAATGGTGGACCACGGTGACTTGACACAAAACTTTTTCAAAGCCCTCCCCGGCCATTTCCAGAGCCATCTCCGCTGTATTGGCAGTTTCAAGTTTGGCGGCCCAGACCTCCTCCTCGGCAAGCCTCAGCTTCTCCTTTAAATCGGAAACCTCTCCTTGAGAATCCGAGCTTACATTGACCCTCTCCTCTTGAGCCTTCAACACCTCAGCCTCAAGTTCGGAAATCCGACACCTCAGTGTTGCCACCAGCCCAGCAGCTTGCTGTTCTTTACTCTCAAGCTTGGCAATCTGAAGTTCGAGCTCTTTGATTTGGGATCCAGCATTATCCTTCTCTGCTTTAAGCTCTCCTATCTCCTTTAGAAGATCGGAGAGGTCTTTTTGGGCCTTCGCAAGAGTGGAAGAGAGGGACTCATACTTTTTCCTTTCCGTCTCCCTCAGAGCTCGTTCCTCATCTCTTTCTTTTAGGGCCCCTGAAATAAAAAAAAATGTGTTAAGCAGGGAGCGAGACAAATAAAGCAGTAAATAAAGGGGACACGAGTTTGGTTTGAATACCTTTAACCAGGGCTTCGGCTTCCTCCCTCTGCAATTTGGAGACATCGCTCAGATGCCGGAACAGCTTCACCGCAGCCTCCACCGGATCGATCCGATACTCCTCCAGGTTCCTCTTCAAAAAATTTCTATCGAGATACTAGAAGATCTCGAAGGCTTGCGCCTTTTTGACCCTTCTTTCTCATGACGATCTCTCTTTGAAGCCCGGGGAGACCCGACCTGCGGCAGGTTTTGATGTCGTTTTCGAGGTTGAAGATCGGTAGTCAGATCCTCATCACCCACTGCAAGAATGACATTGACAGGTTCGGCCCGCAAGGGCTCATCCCGGTGAAAAGGTGGTTGAGGAGCTAATTGGACGTCGGAATTCCCCCGTTGAAGGCCAGCTTTTCTCTCAGCAGCCGCCTTCAAAATGGCAAACTTATCTAGGGCCATGTTATCTGCAAGGGAAAAACAAACAAGTTAAATGAGAAAACATTAGGGGAACCGATCTTACGGAAGCATAAAAACATTAAGGCAACCCTACCAAGCGTTGCCAACACTTTCGATCTTGAGCCCGCCTCGACCAACTTCGCCGTGTCAATCCCAAATTTTTTGGGATCATTATGGGGGATTAAGTCGGCATAGTTTACTAAGATCGCCAAGGTTTTTTGGTCTTCATCGCTCAATCTACTCAGGTTCACCGTGTATGCATGGGGTGGGCGATTGAAGTGAGCAAGGGACCACCCGATGGGAAACTTTGTGGACACCAAAGATAGTCCATCATTGCTATACTTGTCGACGTACCTTATGGTCTCGTCGTTCACAAGCTCGATGAAGAAATATTTGTCTTTCCAATTTCCTTTCAAAGAGTCAGTATAAGGAATGAAGACTCTAAGGTTTCTCCTAGCTCGGAAGCTCACATGTTCCCACCGATCCTTTGACCCGTCCTCATGCCTCCGGTTTGTCTCGAAGAGATAGAAGAACAGATTGGCAGAGATCGGCCTCTCCAAGTGAATACTCATCAGCTCGAAGGCCCGCATGAAGGCCCATGAATTGGGATGGATTTGGGAGGGGTGAGGTTGCATCTTCCCAATACCTCCTGTTGAAGTGCGGTAAAAGGAGGGCTGATTTTCATGTTGAAGACCGTCACCTCGTACATAATGAACTTTAAAGCTTGCGCCCAAGTAACGACGTGTTGGTCCTCTCCCATACCCTCCACGTTCCATATCTGGCCTCTTTTCCAAGAAATCCGGTTAACAACATGGCTCAGGTCATCTCCGGCCTTGTACAAAGATTTAACCTCCCTCAACGATTCTGATACCCAGGAATATTCCCGGGGAACACTTAAATGCATCGTCAAAGGGACATCAACTGGCCCCATTCCAGTGTTGGAGTAGGCATCGGATTGTCCTTCTTGGTTTCCGGGATTGCCCCCATCATTTTCAGTTTCCCCTTCGTTGTCCCGGCTCTCAGCAAAGCCCTCCACTTCAACCTCTGTCTCGGCCTCGCTACCATCTGAGCTCCAGCTCACACTCCCCTGTTCTTCCGGATGTCGATTAGCATCGGATTCATCCGATTCGATAACCACTACATCCTCCCGGCGACCCTCGTTTGCCTCCTCAAGAAGCTCATTGCTGGGACCCGCGGGAGAGCGATCTCCCAATTGAAAGCTTTGTGGGGCAGAATTTAGCGCCTCTTGGACTTCGGGACCGGACGATCCGGCGTTGCCGGCGCGTACTCCATCCGGATTTGTGGGTTTGGAAGCCATCAGTTCGGCTACTCTTGGACGTTCTGTGTTGATGACCCTGTGGGTTTGTTTTGTTCTGGCCAGATCAGACCTGCAGAAATGAGGGCATATCTAGTCAAGTTGAGCGATAAGCGTTGGGTCCACAACCAAGTTAGAACCCGGCCTAACGACCCCCACTCTGTATGAATGAATACGGGCTCGGGGAGTCTCGACCAAAGCGTAAAGCAAGAAATGAAAATATATAAGCAAATAACAAGGCACTAACCTCGAAAATAGAAGCTCTGAGCTTGATTATGCGACTTGACAACCTCGTTGGGGTTCCCGACACAGCACTTTAGATCAGAAGCTCGGATGAAGAAGAGACTGAGTAATGATGTTAGGGTCGGTGATCTGAGCAAATTGCGAAAACCAGTGCAAATGAAATAGGCTGTCACCCATATATATAGGAAGCCAAGGGCTACCATTTGGGCCTGGGCCTAGGTGACGCATCAAATCCCTAGCATTCCTAACACATGCGCGCGAGCCAAACTGCCATCATCACCTCAGTCACCACCAATCAACGTGCCCCATCAATGACAGTGATGCCAGGCACCTGAATCGAAGCGCCGCCATAAAGAGGGCACCTCGAGTCACTCGGTGTTTCCTCCATGATTATTCCGAGGCTGAGGGAAAAACACTTACCTAAGTATAAGCTGGGCCTCGGAAGCTCGCCAGATGTTTCAAACCCGGAAAAAGGCGTCAAGTCAAGCTCGCCTCTATCAACTGTTTAGATCAATGACCTAAATCTAACGGCTCACATTGATCCCCAAAAACTATAAAAAGAGCATTCAATACTTGCATCAAAGGTACATTTTTCTCCAATCATATAACTTGCAGTTGATTCACTTACTGACTTAAGCGTCATAGTATTATTGCAGGTACAACCCACCCCGGATCGGAACAGAACTCAGATTGACCAAGACCATCACTACCAACTATCTCGGATTAGACCTGATATCAAAGATCGGATATAAGGCAGGAGATACGATACAGATCAGTATATATAAACAACAATGACCGTCACTTTAATTTTAGAAAATGAGTAATAGTAATTAAAAAGAAACTTTTTTAATGAATTGCATATGTTCACTTGGGATATTACTTATATTTTCAAAATTATGTTTCAAATAGGTTGTTAGTAAACTGACTAAAACTATAACTTAACTAAACTTAACAATGACTAAAACTAACTTAACTTAACCTAACTGACTAAAACTAACTTATCAAAATTGAATGTCTCTGTCAAATATGATTTTGGTAAACTATGGATAAATGTTTGGTTTCTATTAGGCAAAATTGATTTTACCTGCAAACATCAGTTGACTAAGAGTGATAAAAAAACAACTTTTGCGTTAAATTAAAAGTTTACAGCAAGTTTTATGTTGAACTTGTTTTTATAAGAAAATAATTCAAACACAAATAACTTTACTTTAAACTCAATTTTAGCTAAATTAATTATACAAAATCAAGTTCATTCACGTTTGACAAACTGATCGGAACACACACATGAAATGCAAGTGGAGTGGCAAAGTGGGGTGAGGTTGCACTCAAAATAGATATCAGCAAAGCCTATGACAGAGTAAGTTGGAGATATGCCCAATCCATGATGCTTAAAATGGGTTTCTCTCAAAAGTGGGTGTATTGGGTCGCTATGTGCATGGAGTCTGCCAATTACAAAATTATTGTTAATGGTGAAAGAGTGGGTGACGTGTGTCATACCCTAATTTTGTCCGGCTTAGGTTAAAACCCTAATTTTCCACAAAAATAATAAATAAATAAATTGAAGAATGAATAGCATCATGCATTGCATTTTGGGTCCTAGAAGTCGTTCTAAGGTCTTTAAAATCATTTTTAGGATTGGAATGCACTTTTTAGGCAAATTAGGGTTTTAGGGTCAAAAAGGGCATTTTGGTCATTTTTCGAAAAAAATATGATTTTCTCGCCAAAAATGAACATCCTCAAAAAGTACATTTTTATTCTATCAAGGATAATTTTTGTACAATTTTTTAGAAAGAAAACCCTAGTCAAAATAATTAAAAATGTATTTTTCCATTTTTAGTGCATAGAAAAATAAAAAGGGACCATTAAATATTCCTCAATTCTTAAGTGACAATTTTTATTGTCATGGGTGACTAGAGGGAATATTTTATGGTGCCCAAAAACATGTGACACATTTTCAATAGTTGCATTCCCATTATTTCCCATGCCCAAAATTTCAAATTCAAAAAAACTCAAAAAAAAAGGGAAGTGTCCTCAATAAGACAAAAATGACAACTTGCAAATTTTCCACCCATTCCACTCATTTTTGCTCCGAATTTTCCAGCCCATTTTTACCTCATTTTGTGTTTCTTCATGCCCTTAATCCATGTGAGTTGTATTCCTAGCCATTGATTAAAATTCTAGATCAAATCCTAGGCTACAACTATGTGCAAATTGACCTAATTGCCCTCAACAATTTGTGTATACAAAAAACTCTTCAATTTCATATGACACCAGCTCATTCCCTTCCATTTGTGCTTTCTCATTGTCCCTAATCCTTGTGCATTACAATCTTGACCATTGATTTAAATTCTATCTCAAATCCTAATGGTTTACAAGAAGCACATCGTCACAAATACCCTTAAGTTGGCCTTCATATAAAAAACCCAAAAATAAGAGACTAACACACATCACTCTCATTTTGACCCTAGCACACAATCAGCTCACAAACCCCCTCTTCCTCTTCCTCCAAAACCGTAACCCCTCCACCCATTTCCACCATCAATTCTTCAATTTTCAACCATCAAACCTTCAATATTCTTGATTCCTACACTAAATCCACTTCTAATCTTGCATTATCTTCAAAATTCATCATCAAATCCTTCGAGATCAAGTGATTTTCGTGGCATTCAAGAAGAGCTTCAAGTGTTCTTGGTTTTTATTTCATTCTCTATTTCATCTTTTCGCTAGATCTTGAAAGGTAAGCCTAGATCCTTGCTTCATTTTTAATTTTCTTGCATAAACTCATCTTCTACTCCTTCTTCTTCACATATTATCATCAAAAATAGCTAAAATGTAGTTTGTTGTTATTGTTGGTGGGTGAGAGTTGGCATCTCACCCTTGAATAATTGCTTTTATGTTGATTTTGCACTTGTTAGTGAAATGAATTTTTGTTCATGTGTTTTTTACCTTGTTCATGAGTTTTTTATCAAATAAAGCTTATTTTCCTCACCTCTTTTGCTTCGGCCTAGGGCCTATTTTGTTGAATAATATGTTTTCTTGCTTGTTCCATGATTGGAGATTGATTTTTGGGTTTGATTCTACCATGTATGCCCTCGGGTTAGAGCTTAAATCCTAGGGTTTATGTTGCTTGTTTGTTTTCTTGAATTTTTGAGTTGGATAAATACATGCCTTGCGTGATGCTTGTCTTATAATTTCACATGTTAGTATAGGGTTGTGCCTTATGTTGCTTTTGTGTGCTCATTTACAAAGTTTTGGCATGAAATTGAGGATGAATTGTTGCTTGATGTGCTTCGGCCTTGGAGGCCAATTTTTGATCATTTTGTTGCTTGAAACTTGCTTCTTTGATCTTACTTGAGTGAATAAAATTGGTGACATTGTGTTTTTCACCTTTATTCTTTTTTCTTACTTTTTACTTTACCATCTCATTAAATAATTACCATTTACCTCATGCATTTTTACTTTACCATCTCATTAAATAATTACCATTTACTTCATGCATTTTTACTTTACTTTTCACTAACTTTTTACTTAAAGTTTTACAACTTATCAACTTGCAAAAATACCAAAAACATTTTCACATTCATGCATCTTCATTCATACTTAGTTTATGTGACACTCTCATGCATCCTCATATGCTTATATCTCTTGCATCCTCTTATGCATCCTTGTATGCCATCCATTCATAAATAAAGTGCTATGCATCCATTCCTTGTACACTCATGCACTTACATGCCTACTTAATCATGCATCCTTGCTTACATATTCAATCATTTAACTTAGAATACTCTATGTTTACAATCAATTGTATTCACTTGTTCTTGATGCCATGTAAATGTCTTGACTTGATTGTGTGCCCTCCTCTCCACTTGTATGACCTCCTAATGGAGACGTAAGTCTACATGCATGTTGTAGCATAGAGCCATTAGGGTAAATACAATCCTTCTCACACACACACACAATTACTTTGAGAACTTTGTTTTGCATCTTTAATAATTGAATCCTCTGATTGTATGGGTATGTTTAATCTTGGTTAATGAATGATATGTTCATGTTTGCTCGAGTATTATTCATTCATTTGCATTTGGTTATGGATTTGGAATTGACTTGAAATGTTCTACTCCTTTTCTAAAACCCATTTCCTAAAATCTTTCAAACTCTTTTCCGTTTAATGCGAGTTATTAGTGACTATCACTCAAAGCCTTGGCTTGTTTGATTGTCATGAACGCCATTAAGGGTTATTAGTAATGATCACTCAAAGCCTTTGCTTGCTTGATCATTATGAAAGCTTTTCCCCTTCAATCCTTTTCAAAAATGAGTGAGGAACCGATTCGGATGTACGTTCGACATTGGTTAGAGTCCTAGGATTAGCGAGTTGTACAGCTCGTGCGAGCCTAAGATACTTGCTCGAACAAAAACTACCAATCTCACAGCAAATCTTTTTTTCAAGTAACTCAAATCACTTTTCGATAAGTAAGGGGCACGTCGCCTGTACGGGCGGGGATGTCTATGTTTTAGGGTTAGTGGACTGTACAGTTCAGACCCGAGAACCCCTGCAATAAAAGACATCAACGCACCCAAGGTTTCTCGATCCAGGAGAACTACGTAGCTTTGATTTCCTCATTGCATCTGAGGATACGTAGGAGCGGGCCACGTCCCGTCAAGCACCCTTTTCAAAAAAATACCAAAAAAATCTTTCTTTTCCCCGTCTTCTTTCCAAACGCTTTTCTCAAATAAAAAAGAAAAACAAAAAGAAATAGAACATCGTTTCAAATCAAACTTTGTCGAAACCACACATCAAATTAATGGTTCCCTTTCGGTAGAAAGTAGATGCAGGGTGCTTATACCTTCCCCGTGTCTAACCGACCCCCGAACCTACATCTCCTGATTTCGAAAAGACCACCCGCCTTGTATAGAAAGACGTTTTTTCAATGTTTTCGTCTAAAAACTAAAATATTGATGGCGGCTTCATTTATCTTCCACGCTGTACATCGAGAAATCCCAACCGGATTTTTCGGGGTGTAACAACGTGAAGCCGGCGAGAGGCCTTAGACAAGGGGATCCCATATCTCGTATCTCTTCCTTGTATGTGTTGAAGGCCTTACCACCCTCCTTAAAAGGGGAGAGGCTATTGTGATATCCATGGCATCAAAGTGCGCAGAGGAGCTCCCATCCTCTTACACTTGTTATTTCCTGACGATTGTTTCTTGTTTTTCAAGGCTAGCACAAGAGAGGCGACTAAAATGAAGGACATCCTCAACACTTATGAAAAGGCTTCTGGGCAGGCTATCAATCTTCAGATGTCAGAGATTTACTTTAGCAAGAACACCGAGCAGGAGGTCCACGATACTATTACTGCTGTTTTTGACATTACTGAAAGCCTAGGCACCGGGAAGTATCTTGGTCTTCCTCTATGATTGGCAGAAACAAGAAAGCTATTTTCAACTATCTTCGTGATCGGGTGTGGAAGAAATCACATAGTTGTCATCTATTGGGATAGCCTTAGTGCTATATGTTGTGTCAAAGATCAAGTCCATCATGAGAGGACTAAACATATAGACGTAAGGTATCATTTCATCAGAACTGAGAATCGAGTCAATGTGTAGAAAATAGACACAAAAGACAATCTTGCTGACATGTTTACCAAGCATGTTCCCAAAAACAAGTTCATGCATTGCCTTGACTTGCTTAATGTGTCTACTTGGAAATAACATTGAAGAAATGGCAGTAGAAGGGAAGAACTGAATCAGCATTTTGAAGGCTTAGTCCAAGGTGGAGATTTGTTAAATATGGCCTAAGCCTTGCTGTTTGGGGGTGCTGTTGCTCTGGCTCGTGGTGCTATAGCACCTGTTACAGCATCAAGT
This sequence comes from Astragalus membranaceus, assembly GCA_039519185.1. NCBI lineage: Eukaryota > Viridiplantae > Streptophyta > Magnoliopsida > Fabales > Fabaceae > Astragalus > Astragalus membranaceus. The sequence goes on from CM076848.1 coordinate 13,703,255, forward strand.
TTTTGTTGCAATGTTGAATGTTAGTTATAAAGTTACATTTTTGTTATGTTTTTTTGTTAGTTACAAAACATAATCTGTTTTGCTCTCTCTTAGCCTATTTCTAGAAGTCACACTTATATAAGTGGAGCTTCATTAGGCATTGTAATCAATTTGAAAATACAGTTTTAGAATCATATTTCATTCTTTCAGAAATTGTAGAGAGAGAGAGAGAGGGAGGGAGGGAGAGAAAGATAGAGCACAGGTGCTGAACACTGATGTTGCAGCAACATCTGTAACACATTCAAGATTCATAGTGGAATAACAATTTCTTCCTCTGCTCGCAGATGTAGGTCTTCACATTGAAGGCCAAACTGCATTAACATTTCTTGGTGTTAATATCCTCTCCCTTTTCTCTCTCTTTTGTTTACGTGTTTTTTTGCTTTTGTTCCTTGTTGATTTTATGATTTCTCCCTAACACATTGAATTTCTTGCAAAATTTTATTCAGGTTAGAGTCCAGTTTCGTTCAATTTGGTCACGTATTGCATGTCTTATTCAAGAACCAAGAAATTGAAGTGTTCTTATTGTTCCCGAAAATATTCATAGTGTTCTTCATTTTTCTGCTTTTATTTTTAAAAAATGAAATACTATGTACTTTAATGAAATCCCAGTCAGATATGTCATAAGACGTCACACAGCCCAATGAACGAAAATTTTAAAAAATGACCACTTTGACACAAATTTCAAAGATAAAAAAACAAAGTGGGAAGAAAAATAAACTAAAAGGTCAAACCAAAAAAAATGCAGTTTGTCCTATATTTTTTTGGGTACATTTTGGCCTATATTTTAATACAAAGAAAGTATATCATAGGTGAACAGTGGCGGACCTGGCATGTATCCAGGGGGTTCAGTTGAACCCCCTGGAATTTTTTTTTGCACTAAACACCCTATAAAAATAGCCTGAATCTCCTGAAATTTTAATTTTGACACCCCTGAAAATTTGAAATTGTACTAGTAGACCAAGTTTTGCACCCATTTGACACCGGCCTTAAAAAATTTGACACCCCTGACCCCGGGGTCCTGGGTCCGCCACTGTAGCTGAATCAATATTTCCGAGCTATATATATATATATATATATATATATATATATATATATATATATATATATATATATATATATATATATATATATATATATCCCGTCACTCTCGGTTATGATCCAATTTTTCTATGATCCAAAATTTTCCCTTTAATTTCAAATAGTTCTTGGTCTTGTAACAAGATAAACCTCTCTTAGAATCTGAACACCCTTTAAACGTTACACAATCCAATCCCAATTTATCAAATTCCAAATTTCTAAATTTTTGTTTGCTTTGATGATCATTTTTTCTTTTCAACGTGCATGGCACATCATCTTCAATTAAACCTAAAGAGGAAGTTATCAACTTTACAACAAAAATGATTGGTTTTTCAATCTGGGTGTCCTTGAAAAGAATCTAAATCTCAAGATTTGGTATTTTGGAATCCGAAATTGATTTTTAACATTTGCAAGATTCAGAAATTTCAAGAGGAAATAAAAATCAAATAAAATGGGTGTGGATTATTACAATATATTGAAGGTGGATAAAAATGCAACAGAAGATGATTTGAAGAAAGCATATAGAAAATTGGCTATGAAATGGCACCCTGATAAGAATCCCAACAATAAAAAAGAGGCTGAAGCCAATTTCAAACAGATCTCTGAAGCTTATGAGGCAAGAAAATCATTCTCATCTTTCTTTCTTTCTTATTTGATTTTCCTGTCTTACATTTTCTTTACAACAATTGAATTATCATAAGTTAACACATCAATAGATTTTTTTTGTCAGCTTAGAAGAAATAACAAATAAACATCACGCATATACACTATCACATGTTAACATTTGGGTTAAAACTCGGTAGTTGGCGTACCCCTGTCGCTGAAATTGCCAATGCAACCAGTGGTCGGGGACACCGGACACACAACAATTGATTTAGTTTTTGAATACTATTTCTTCTTACATGTAACAGCATTATATAAATTAATTAGTTTGAGATTTAATGTGGAGAAAATTTGATGAATTTTTCAGGTATTGAGTGATCCACAAAGAAGGGTGATATATGATCAACATGGAGAGGAAGGGTTAAAAGATAGGCCACCACCAGATCATAATGAATCAACAAGTGGATTTAATCCAAGAAATGCAGAAGATATTTTTGCAGAATTTTTTGGAAGTAGTCCTTTTGGATTTGGATCATCTGGTGGAGGGAGGTCTAGAAGATATCAATCTGAAGGAGGAGGAGTATATGGTGGATTTAGTGGAAGTGAACAAAGTTTTAAAACACATAGTAGTGGTGAAAGAGGGAATATGCCAAAGAAACCACCACCTGTTGAGAGTAAATTGCCTTGTAGTTTAGAGGAATTGTATTCTGGTTCTACTAGGAAAATGAAGATCTCAAGAACTGTTATGGATGCCAATGGGTAAGTAATCATTTAGGAAATTTACTTTGTTTTCAAATTAGACAAAAGCTATTATGTTCCTATTAAATGTGAAAAATTTGCAGTTTTAGGTTTATTGAATTACTAATATATCTCTGGTCTAAAAACTGCAAATTTTTCCTATTAGTAGCGACAGAGTAGTAAGTTATTACAATTACATCATTTCCTTGAGTTCTTACTTTAATTTAGTCTCATGCAAGGTCAGAGACAACCACCAACCTTAATAAGGATTTATAATAGAATTTACGTATGATCTACCAAACTAGCTAGGGAATTCCAGACTCGAACCCAAGTCACAGCGGGCGTGACGGAAAGGTTCAACCATATGTGTCAACCCTAATTGGGTCAATCTAGACGAATTAGATAGAAATCAGACTAAAAAATGATAAAAGACCAACCGAGTAATTTCGCCTATACTTTATTAATTTGTATTAGAACCTTTAAATTAACAATCAAACATTGACATTTGATTTAATTAAGCTGCATGTCTTTATTATGATGGAATAAATTGCAGAAGGCCAATTCCAGAAACAGAGATACTAAGCATAGAAGTAAAGCCAGGTTGGAAAAAAGGAACAAAGATAACATTTCCAGATAAAGGGAATCAACAACCAAATGAACTAGCAGCAGACCTTGTATTTGTGATTGATGAGAAGCCTCATAGTGTGTTTAAGAGAGATGGGAATGATCTTATTGTGAATCATAGGATATCATTAGCAGAAGCAATTGGAGGGACTTCAGTGAATGTAAAGACACTTGATAAACGTAGTTTGTGTATTCCAGTTACAACAATTGTGAGTCATGGTTATGAATTAGTTGTTACAAATGAAGGTATGCCAATCACAAAGGAACCTGGTCATAGAGGTGATTTGAGAATCGTGTTTGAAGTTAAGTTTCCTACAAGATTGACAGCAGAACAACGCGCTGGATTAAAGCGAGCATTGGCAAGTTGAATTGAAGATCATATCATATCTCTCAGAAGTTTTTAACGAGACTCCTACCTTTTTTTTTGCCAAAAAAATAATCTCTTAGTCTGCATGTGGAATGAGCTCATACCTATCTTCTTGTTGTTCAGTGTTTCCCTATATTGTCCATGGAAATTCTTGTTTTTTTTAATCATTTTTCTGATGATTTATAACTTTTAGTACATATTTTTTTAGTATAACGGGAGTCTGCATTCTGATTGATTGTTGTATTCTTAGCAAAAACTGTAAAATGTAAACAATATTACAATAGGTTCTATATTGCACATATCAGTTAAAAGAGAACCTTTTTACATGCATATTCTGATGGTAAAGTTATTTTTGGGTTCTATTAGCACAACTGACTACTGGCGATTTTTGTCAATGTTTAGTTCTCAATTTGGTGATTCACGAACTAAACCCCAGTGAAAATATAAGTAGTAATTAAACTTAATAACAGAGTATAAGGACTAAATATTAGTTGTAGTTTAACAAGCAAATAACTAATTTGGTCCCTAAATTGTAAGATCGTGCATCTTAGGGGGTATTTGGACTTGTGGTAGAAGTTTGTAGATGTACGACTGGATAGAAGCTATAAGCGACTCACCGTGAAAATTTAGTTTTCCAAACATAGATATAACTGACTCACGCCAGTTAAGCCTAACTCCACCTAAAACCATGGCTATAAATGGAGGTTTACCCAACCTTTATAAGCTCTCACACCGGGCTTGGTCCACCCGATGTGGGACTCATTACATAGCACCCTCCTTCAAGGCCAACGTCCTCGGTGGCCCACGGCACTTCACTCGATGGGTTACGCCGCCGGTCAGAACCCTCCATCGGTCAGAACCCTCCGTTTCCGAGAGCCGTCAGCCTCTCAATGAAAGCACCAATGTAACTGACTCACGCCAGTTAAGCCTAACTCCACCTAAAACCATGGCTATAAGTGGAGGTTTACCCAACCTTTATAAGCTCTCACGCCGGGCTTGGTCCACCCGATGTGGGACTCATTACATAGCACCCTCCTTCAAGGCCAACGTCCTCGGTGGCCCACGGCACTTCACTCGATGGCACTTTACTCGACGGGTTACGCCGCCGGTCAGAACCCTCCATCGGTCAGAATCCTCCGTGGCCCACGGCACTTCACTCGATGGCACTTCACTCGACGGGTTACGCCGCCGGTCAGAACCCTCCATCGGTCAGAACCCTCCGTGTTCGAGAGCCGTCAGCCTCTCAATGAAAGCACCAATGTAACTGACTCACGCCAGTTAAGCCTAACTCCACCTAAAACCATGGCTATAAATGGAGGTTTACCCAACCTTTATAAGCTCTCACACCGGGCTTGGTCCACCCGATGTGGGACTCATTACAATACACGTAGAGTTCTTCATGTTATCACTATTCCAAATTAGCTCCTAGAATTGCCAAAGTTAATCAAGTTCGTCATTTCATCTGAATCTATTAGCAAATGCATCCATGATATTATTCGCATAGTTTCAAATTAATCTTTAACATTGCCAACTCAATGTCATCACGGTCCCTGCAAATATGAGGAGGTTAATTGGTATACATTGACAATGTGAAAAATTTTTACACTATCAACCGATAATAAATCACGCTAAGTACAACTTTCAATGAGAATGAATGAGATAAAAATCAATTATTTTTATGACGTGTCAATATCTTAATGGTTGACGTTGTAAAATAACTCTACATTATCGGTGTATATAGTAATAAAATCCAATATCAATGGAGGGACAATTATGATTAGCTTTTTGCAATTACATAGATCATTTTAAAATATTGACAATATATATAGGATAACTAAGTTCATATAGTCCAAAAATTTCAAGGACAAACCGGCTGTTTATTCCACAATTAACCCTTAAAAGTTAAAACTATTCTAAAACAAGCAATATTGTATCGTCCATCATATTTATTCACTGCAGCACCTGCTGTTGGCAAGCCAAAACAGATGAGAAGAAAAGTCATTCGTTTGCCGCCACTACAACGACAAGGTATGGATGCTAAAGAAAGAAAGGAAAGGTATTAACGTTACAATAAGACAGAAACAGCCTGACACTTTATGATAAGTTTACATGCCTACAGATGTAATAAAAGGCAAAAAAAACTAATACAAAAAAGGAACTAAACTGCATACTGGAAGAAACTAAAGTCCCCTACTTCTAGAAACATGTTGAGACCACCCAGCTCCTTGTGCATGTGCTCCATAGGGCGCTCCACTACTTGGCTGTATGCTGTTACCATGGGTAAGAGGAGAAACCCACTGAGGCCCAAAATTTCGTTGCACGTGCGTCACATTCATAGGTGGTTGCAGATATTGTGCTGTCATATTTAACTGCTGTGGTAAACCCGCAAATGGTTGTTGATTCACAATGTGAGGTCTAAGATGATAGTTATGCATTGTTTGTTGGGGAGGAAACTGATTCTGGGAGGTTTGAGGCTGCCATTCAGGTATGTCATCGTCATCATCATTCCAGGGTTGAATTGCCCCACCAAATTTGTCCTGCCAGTTAACTGAAGATACATTTTTGTTTTGGCCGTATTTGTGTACAAGTTCCCTCATTTGTTCAGCAGGACGTGCCAGGGTTTGGTTAACCGAATGAAATGGAACCATACCTGTTGGCCCCAAAGGTTTTTGGACCAAGTGTGATGGATTCGAACTTCCGGAGAAATTGAACTCCGGAAGGTCATCCTCTACACCGGGCACCGGTGGCCCAAATCCAGGAGGAACATCATCATCACCATCATCACCCGGCGGGGGTCCATTCTCCACGGTTTTTAAGTCCGTGGAGGGAACTGCCTTATGGGCAGAATTGACATTCATATTAGTATCTTGCTGTCTTCTACTCAATAATTGTCTTTTAGAGCTATGTTTGTGGTGTGATTGGGTGGTGGGCGATATAGGTGTTAAATTAGTTTTTCTCCATACAACAATACCAATTAGACCATTATCAATAGAATTAACTGCCTCAATTTGTTCCTTCGGAAGTATCTTGCAGAGCATTTCAACTGTATTCTTATGAGGTGGGCAAAAGTAAAGTTCAACTCCTTGCACAGGTTCCGCAAATCCCACTCTCTCGTCCAATATGTACGAGTCAGCTACCTGCAAGCAAAATTATCAAATATATCAAAAACAATACGCAGCTAAAAAAGAGAAATGATTAACCAATCTTAATATTAACAATCATCACCTCACGTAGAGTTGATTGCTCGTCAGGGGCCGACCCTTTGGAAACAAAATGTAAAACCTGACACATAAAGAAACTTTGTAAACTATACATGGCCCAAAAAGAAAGCTACGTGCGCAACAAATTATTCACCAGTTTAGTTAACCGCACTTGTCTATATTCTATGTTACAGCGTCCCAAAGACCCTATGCATCTCATCGGAATTAACTTCAGGAATCACTTTGGAGTCCCGCTTAAAGTAGGGACATCTTTCTGGGAAACTTTTTCATACAACTTTTCAAAACTCAAAGCTCGTTACAATTTTCACCCGCATTTTTTATTTTATCTATCTCAAAACATTTCCTACATGTGTATATGTGATTGTGTGTTTGTTTAAGATTAGAAATTTTTTATTCAAGTCACCAGAAATCATAACATATTTAGCAAAAACAATTCAATCTTGTACTCATTTTTAACCGTGACATTTTTTACAAGCTATACAAATTTCTACTCATGTACAATACATTTGCATTGTTTCGTCCTGGCAGCCTTAAAACTATGTCATTGGTCATATACAACAACCAAACACCACAGTCTTCATCTCATCATCAAACGAAAAGAGGCAAACAAACTGTATAGCTCACGATGCTACAGTTTAAACATGTGACAGAAAAAACGATAAAAATAGCATAAAGCTGCAACAATTTTTTTCTTTGTTAATCATTCGTTTGTATATGGCTGGTGAGATAAACAGGTGATACCCAGATCTAGTAAAGCTAAAGGAAATTTGAGATACCATGATAGCACGAGTCCTTGACTGCGGAAGCTCTAGCAGAAATTTCTGGAATGCATCGAGTCGAACCCTTCCCTTGATCTCAAGAAACCCAGGCCAGTCTTTGGTAGAAGTTTTCTCACCACTTCACAAAGAATATAATGCAAGATCAGAAAAAAAAACAATGAAAAGAAATATTAATTCTAGAAATATTAATCCTCTTCAAACAATACATTTCAAAACTGTCATTTTTGTCAATGAAATAAGGAAAGAAGTTGAATTGGCCCTTGGTGTAACCCATCACCTTCTTTGAATAGGCACATAAGCCATTAAAAAACACAGCAATTATATACTCTGAAGTTAGCATAGCTACTTATATCAACAATTAGGAAAAAAATATGGTTTCTTTTAGAAGTGACTGGCTCTAAAAAAGTAACTGAAACTAGCTGCTTAAAGAAAGGTATAGATAGTTCCAAATTACAATATCACATCCAAAGCCAGCATTTTCAAAGTAGCCTAGCCCTCTCCATTACTAGATCAATAACTTTCGTGATATTATTGAGCCTCTACCTCTTTTCTACACACAGATTAAGAACTTTTGTTTAAGATGCCAGATGAAAAGAATGTCAGTTGTCACAGTATACAGATCAAGTCACAGCCACATAACAATTTATAATAAAGATGTACTCAAACTGTTAGTAGACTACCTTTTGAAGATGCTTATAACTGAATTAGTGGTTGAGATATTCGGTTGGAGCATTCCCTCCCAGAGGCATTCACCCTTAATGGGGACTGTAGTTTTCAAATACGCATTGCCATGTCTTTCTTCTGCATGAAACTGACTTGCACTCACCTCAGCATCCTGGGAAGTTGACTTTATGCCATCAGTTGACCTTTCCTTGATATGAACATCTGCCGACTTCATGTCAGATTGATCTTCACCATATCTTGTATCAGACAAAATAGATCCTGATTTTGCATTAACCCTTTTTTCCTCTGCAGCAACTGAGCTTGCAAGTGTGCTTTGAAACTTCTCAGACTTATCAGCATTGACATCATTTTGTTCACTTGGAGTTAAATCAGAAGGTTTTGATTTAGATCCAACCCCAGAATCATCCTTGTCCAAGATAGGCACTTTTCCAGACTCTACTGGTAAATTTGCAAATGGTGGCTCAGAACGAAGGGAGTCCATGAATTCATCAAGAGAGACAATCGGTGGAAGAAAGTCAGGGTCCTTTAATGCCTCATCTGTCATTAGCCCTTGCATTGGATCAGTCCCATCATTGGAAGTAATGGTAATGGGAAATCGGTTATCCGTCTGTAAATTGCTCTTTTCACTGTCAGTGTTTATATCGCTTTTGATCACATCAGGCTTGGAAGGAGAAGTGGCCTCCACATCCTTGTTAACCGTTTGGCTTCGAGGCACTGAGGTTGTGCCACCAGAAACCTCTTCCACTGAAACATTGTCTTCGTGTTCAACCTCCACTTGAAATTCACCTTTATGTGTTTTCCTGACCAATCGTCTAATATCAACATCTGAATCCGGTAAAACCACCATTTGAGCAAGCTCCTCGGCCTTAGCTATCCGCCACTGAGACAGCTCCTTTGAAGCAAGTTCCTCTGCAGTCATGGAACATAATTGCTCTGGAAGAATTTTACCAAACATAACCCTTTCTCTTAGTTCAGGATTATTGCGATCTTTCAAATTGAACAAAAGAGACCTACCCTTCTCTTTGTATTTCTTATTAACACCTCCAAACAGTTTGAAGAGCTCTGCTTCTATCCTTGATGCTAAAAGTTCGGGTAAAGGGACTTCCTTCCTACAAACTCCACTCTTTTCCTCAGGTTCCAATTTCTTCTCCATAATAGTTTGACTTTCCCTTTGATCTTCCATGTCTACAAAATCAGATAATACCCAGGAAAGACCATTTCCGTCCAAAAGCTCATCTTTCATAAAGAAACCATCACTGAAAGGAACATCATCAGTAGTCAAAGTGTAACTAGACTGGAAATCTTGCTTAAGTATATCTTCACTGTTTAATACATCTGTGGATCCTGCTTCATATTCCTCGCATTTTTCAGAAAAAAATTCACTAGTTGTTGTACTCTTTCCATACTCTCCCATCAGATGATCGCCTGAATCAGTCATAGCAAAAGAGGAAACAGATTGAGACGTTTCCTGCCTTTGCTCAGGAACATTGTCAGTGGACTTAGATGCTGGCACAGCCCACTGAGAGCTGTTCTCTAATTTATCCTTAGTACTGGCAGCATCGTCTGGTTTATCATTGTTTAAGACCGGAGGTTTATCTTGTGATACCAACGCCAGAGCAGCAGCTAGTGACTCTCTCATCTTGGACCTAACACTTTCAGATGATTCAGTTTGAATCTTGGAGGATTCTTTCAACTGTGCACTCTGAGTTTTAGAATTTGAGGACCGAGGTGTCCCGGATTTATTGGTAGTGGAATCCATTTGTGTTTTTCTCTTACTTGCTGCTGCCGAATGCTGCTGCCTAGAAGTACTTGATGGGGATTGCATCCGCGGAGAACCATTATTTGATGCATTAGATGCTTGCTGCAACCAAGGCCTTTGTCCCATTTGTGCAACCCGCTTGTTAGATGTCATGAAACTACCAGATGGAAGTTCCATTTGTGCCTTCCGCTTAGGAGTTGTTGACAGTTGCCGTGTCCCCATTTGCATGGATTGATTGTTAGGTAAAAGAAACTGATCCATTCCCATTTTACCTTCTCGAGCTTCTACCCATCCATTCTGTGTGTTAGAAATTGGTAAGCCCTGAGACGTGGCTTTCAATGATAATCCAACGTGATCATTTGAAATTCCCTGATGCAGTGACATGGGATCAGTGGATACAGGACGCGAAAGTCCCATTTCCATTTGTCCCCCTGATGAATCAACCAACTGAGCCATCTGCATGCTAGGTATTGGCTCCGAAACCAATTTGTTAAACATTACAGAGTATTAGCATCAATCAACGACCATAAAGCATCCTGAAACAATTCAAAACAGGTTACAAGCCCAATTATTAACCCTAGAAACCACTTTAACAGTCTTCGTTTGAAATATTCAAAAACAACTAAAAATCAGAGTGATTACTCTAACAATCGTACAGTGAAGAACCTAAAGCACCGATGGAATCAAAATAAATCAACCAATTATTCATTGAATGAAAGAAAAAATGAATAAGATACGCTAATTTTACACAGATCAATGGCATCGACAACTGTTACTCGTTCTGAAAATTGAATTAGAATGAAAGAAATCAATAACCTTACCTTGTCGGCGCGATATTGTGATGTAGTGAAATTGGAGGGCGCTCGTATGGTATGAATAGCGCCGTTGCTGAAAGCAGAGTGGAAGAGTGGAAACCCTAAGAAGAGGTTCGTTGGTTGGATGGAGGAAGAAGAAGATAGCGCGAGAAAATAACAAATCACCCAATATCAGCCGCTTCTCACGTTCTTGATTCTTCCATCAACTTTATCCCTAAACGCAGCGTTTCACTCCGCGGTTTTTCTTTCCTTTTTTAATAAAAAATATTTTTTTCACATCATAAAAAATAAAGCCAAAATATTATAAAAGATTTTTTAGTTTTTTTTAGGTTACCACGTCATTGGTAAATCCCAACAGAGTTTTTGCGACACCCAAGATTCGAACTTGAGACTTTGGGGTGAGATCCAAGTCCAGCTAGCACTTGGACCAACCTTTGTTGGTGAAAAGGATTTTTTAGTTGATATAATTTTTATTTGGATTTAATTTATATACACAATAGGTGTATAAGTATTTTACACTATCTATCACTTACAAGTTGACACGTCATTAAAAAGAAGTTAGTCAATTGGTAACCATTTTATATATCAACTATTCAATGAATTTTTATTGCTTCTGATCTAAAAACTTGTAATTGTATGTGTACATCAATTAAACTTTTTTTATTTTTATTTTTTTGAAAAATATTTATTTATTAGAGAAAATGATCTGATTTACTTGTGCATTGAACATGTGAAGTTTTCATTTTATATTTTAGACGTAAAATTGTTAACAAAAGAAAATGAAATTTTTTTTATAAAGTTTGTCTCTTCTTATCTTGAGAAGTCACTATAGCTGTCTTGATTTTTCTATCATCTTATGAATCTTAGACCTTCATTCACTGCTTCTAAGACTTTAATATAGCTTCTCATGTGGTGTTTTCTTAGCACACTATCTTCTTGAGACTTGATTGAATAGATCTTGTACTTAGATCACTCAAGAAGAATCATTAGAACACTAATGATTCAGAAAACTCAAACACTTATCAAAAATGTTTGTTTTCATCAAAACTCATCTTAGGAATTTTGCCTCAACAAAAAATTAAAGAGAAAAATAAAATGGGTGTGAGATTGAGAGACATACCAAAAAAGAGTTGAAGAATCGAAAAGAGAATAAGTTGCTTACTTAGAGTGAGAGGGGAGGTAATGTTTGACTTTTTTATAAAGCAAGACTTAACTCAATACATTCTGTAAGAAAGTCACTATACATGATGGAATATAATTAAAATAAGGTTTAAATATGTTTTTCGTATCTGCAAATATAACAATTTTTTAAATAAGTCCCTGCAGAATTTTTTTTAAATAGTCCCTGAAAAATAACTTTTTTATAAAACTACCCTTTTATTCAGTTTTCTATTATTTGTTGATGTGCCTAACAGAACTCCATGATGGTATATTTAACTTTTAAAGAAATCCCTGCAAAATAACTTTTTTTTAAAAAAAAATACCATTTTGTTATTTTGTTTTGTTTTAAATTGGTGACTTGGATATATTTCCCTATTTTACCTCACGCTCTCCTCCTCCCTGGTTGTCATAATGAACTACTAGGACATGGACATACACCCGTGCTATGCACGGGGTGGTAACAATGACGCGGCTAAGTGAATTCACCAAAAAATGGCTGTGTACTATTGGTGTTACAACATAGAATAAGAAATGAGGAAGAAGAATTGGCACAAAATGATATTTTGAGTATTTGACCGGTTAATTTTTTTTCAAACACCGAAGTGTCTCAAAACACGCTGATTAGCATCACACTTTATGTATTTTGTAACGAAATTATATTTTTTCCCACTAAACTGGTTAAAGGTACAAATTTTGCATATTTGAATAGTTGGATTTTTTGGGAACACTAAAGCAAAAAAAAAACACACTATTGTGAATACTGAAGCATCCCAAAACATACTACTTAGCACTGTACTTTACTGATTTCGTTATGATTTTTTTCACTAAATAGGTTACTGATTTGTCACGAAATTTTGAAGCATCCCAAAACATACTACCTAGCATTGTACTTTACTCATTTTGTTATGATTTGTTTTTCACCAAACAGATTACTGAGGAACAAATTTTACATAATTTATCACGAAATTTATTTTCATTTTTCACCTATTCGATTATCGAGGAACAAACCTAATATATTTATAGATCAAAATTTTTCCTAAATTTTTATGTATTCCAAAAAAAAATGAAAAAAAGAAGAAGAGGGGGGTAGGGGGGATGGGGTGCTTTTGGCGTTCAATTGGTGTAAAGTAGATAGTGTATTAATATATAAGGTTAGCATTGTACTTTACTCATTTCGTTATGATTTTTTTTCACCAAACAGGTTACTGAGGAACAAACTTTACATAATTTATCACGAAAATTTATTTTCATTTTCCACCTATTCAATTATCGAGGAACAAACCTAATATATTTATAGCAAAATTTTTTTTCTAAATTTTTATGTATTTCAAAAAAAATGAAAAAAAGAAGAAGAGGGGGGTAGGGGAGGGGCGGGGGTAGGGGTGTCAAAATGGATGGATCGGATGGATTTGGATTTTGATTATAATGGATGGATTGAAGACAATCCATTGATCCATTTATATCCATTAAAATTGTGTCAAAAAAATCCAATCCAGTCCATCCGTTTACAAAAAAATTCATCCAATCCATCCCTTTACAATTTTTTTATGGATGGATATCCAATCCATCCACTAATATGTTTAAAATATAAACAAATCTTTCGATAAAAAAATCTTTTGAGTCAAAAAAAAAATTAATATTTTTTTTTTTGCAGAAATTGAATTTATTATATTTTTTGACAAAATTGAATTTTTTAAATTTATATATATATATATATATATATAACTATATGTATATATAATATTGTTAATATATATATAATGTAATATATAAATATATATTTATATATGTGGTGGTGGCAGTGGCGGCCGGCGGCGGAGCTCCGGCGGCGGCGCTCCGGCGGTCGGTGGTGGTTCCGGCGGCGGCGGACGGTGGCCGACGTGGTTCACGGTGGCCCTCCGGTAGTTGTCAATATTATTATATATTATATTATATTAATTTTTGAATGATTTTTGGTCAAAAAAAATTATTTTTTGAATGAATTTTTTTAAAAAAAATTTCTGGAAAAAAAATATTTAAAAAAATATTTTTTGGTAAAATAAGTATTTTTATAATTATACAATGGATTTGTTCAAAAAAATTAATTATCCAATGAATTTTGATTTTGTAGTTATTATAATTCAATGGATTTAGAAAATATAATGGATGGATCACAACCATCCACAAAATCAAACGGATGGATTCAATCCAATCCATTAATATTTTTTTTTGTAATGAATGGATTGAATGGATTTTGTTATGGATGGACCGAATATCCGGTGGACAAATGGACTATTTTGACACCCTAGGCGGGGGAGGGGGTGGGGATTTGGCGCTCAAAAAAAGTAGATGTTGCATTAATAAATAGGATGTTTCCCTCTCATTTCAACAGTGCACCAGGTACTTCTTTCCCAGTAATTGACTGATCCAAAATGTATACTGTTTAAAGCTCAGCAATGTCATCTGGAATAAATTAGCCGTCTTTCCCAGTAATTGAAGTATCCATATTCCATAGTGTGCATGTTTTTGAAGCTCAAGTCCAATCAATCATGATTTTATGTGATAGAGAATATGCCATTCAACTGGCCAACAACTATTTGAATCATGAAAATTACAAACATGTGGATATTAATTACCATTTTATTTAACGGTATGTTCAGTTTGGTTTCCTAAAGCTCATTCATGTTAGGTTCTTCTTCATTACTTGCAGACCGCCTCACTATAACCTCCATTTGCTCGTAAGCGATTCTTGGCATCTCTATCTCCAACTTTAGGTTGAGTATTACATTAACTTGGAAACAGAGTTCATAGGGACAATTTGGGAGGAAGATAGAGTGAGGATAAAATGATGAAAAAATATTCAAGTCAGCAATTTAAAATAAAAGAAAATAACAAAAGGGTATGTTTAAAAAAAATCATTTTGTAGGGACTTTTTTAAAGGTCAAATATGCTAATATGGAGCTCAGTTAGCCATGTCATCAAATGACTAACAGAAAACTTAACAGAAGGGTATTTTTTTTTTTAAAAAGTTATTTTGCAAGACTCTTTTAATAAAAAAAATTGCAGAGACTTATTTAAAAAATCGCTATATTTGCAGGGACGAAAAGCATATTTAAGCCTTAAAATAATACATACTAGCATAAAGCTTATATGCTCTCGCTAAGTGGTGAGCAACTTGATTTGCTTGTCTCTCGACAAAACTTATTCCAAAGTTTTGTGTGTTGTGTGAGTAGCATTTTGCATCTAGCGAATAGCGAGCCAAATCAAGAGTTTGTGGAACCACGCCCTTGTATGCCATCAAAAATTGATTTACAATGAGTTCTGTAGTCACACGTGAATAGCTTAATGCAATGGTCCAATTTAAAGCTTCCAATCGGCCATAAGCTTCTGCCTCTCTTAGTGGTAGGATCCCCTCAACCTTAATTGTCTGGCTGTAGTAAAATTCTTAGTTCATCTCTAAGCCAACCAATTCCAAACCCTTCGAATAGAGTCGTCAAAATGAGACCAAACCGACGGGCCGGCACAATCCGCACCGACAAAATAAGTGATCTGGGGCAAAAAAAGGAGTTATAAAAAACTTAGCCCGCCTTGGGCCCACCCAAAAATTTATCAGCCCGCCATGGGCCAGCCTGTGGCGGGCTGGGCTAGCCCGCTGGCCCGACAATTTAAAAAAAAAAGAGTGTAATTACATTTTTTTTAAATCTGACCCAATTTTAGTCCAAAAAAAATGATCCAGTTTGGGTCTAAAAAAAAAATCTGACTCAGTGTATTTTTTAGGACCAGTTACACTTGCCTAGCCCAACTTATCCTAACCCTAGTACTAATAATTTTGTTGCTGGCTTCCAAAGTCCAAACTTCCAAACAACAAACGAGAAAGAAACATGTTGCGCTTCACGGTTTCACGCAGCTGTAAATGTCACGTCCTCCGCATTCTCCTTCTCCACGTTCTCCGCGTTCTCCACTTCTTCTGTCGCATCCTCCATCCCCACAACCACAGGTACTTCTTCCATCGCATCCTCGCGTTCTCCTTATTTGATTGTTGAATTTATGTTTATAATTTGATAATGTCACTAAGTCCGACAAGGTCGAACCGCTCTGATACCAATTGTAACACCCCGGTATTTCTTTAACAAAGAAATACCTAAACATACAATTTGGTTTACATCAAAGTATAAAAATTCTCGTTCATATATACATCCTTACAAGAAACAGCGGAAGACTATGAAATAACATAATACAATTTCGAGTCATAAGACCGAATACAGAGACAACGGCAGAAAAATATAAACAGCTAGGAATGAGTCAATCTTCTATCTTCTCCTCGAGCGTGACAACTGACCATCCCGTTTGCTTCTCCGTTTCCTGTTCTCTGTAAAAACAACAACAATGATAGGGTGAGACAACTTGTCTCAGTGAGTTCTACCGTGCCCCCTCACTATCACTCGGTTCCATTATAAAACCGTTATACATAGTTAAAATCATAACTATTTATATCAATATATATACCTAGCCCCTTCACCGGCCGTGCAAAGCCCACAATCCCGGTAACTGAAGTACTACCATATATATTTTAGCCTTGTCAACTATTATATAATTACGAGCTTTACCAAACGAAACATCGACCGTGCAAAGCCCACAATCCCGATGAGTCGTGAACCTATCTTAGCATAAATCGGTCGTGCAAAGCCCACAATCCCGATAACCCACGTTAGACTACGCCATAACGTATACATGGCCTAGGCAAGGGATCATGACTTCCCTCCCTAGTATGCTACTTGTCGGGTCGTCACCCAACGCGATATATAATAAAATATATATCATGTCCGCATTGGACCGTCTTATAAGTTTTAGATATCTATATCTATTTTCGATCTATAACCCGTTTTGATGAATTCAATAGTTAGACATCCGACATTATAATCATTATACAATTTAACATATATAAGTGTATATGCGGTCCATCCATGTAATAGGCGTACCCACGCGTGTACTAAGTTTCGGTTTTCAAAACCATTTGTCTTCACAAGACTTCTCAAAATCATGAGTCAAACTCTTTCAAAACAGAGCATTTCAGAATTCAAATTACACCTTTAAATAGGGTTTTTAATAAGCTTCAAAACGCAACTGAAAACACTTCGATCGGACCACCGGATCAAAAGTTATAACAAAAACAATTTCAATTAGGTTTGCTAAAAATCTGCAAAACGTCGCGACGCGAACAGGTACCGTCGCGACGCGAAAAGTGACAGAAACTTTTGCGTTGCCAAAAATAAGAGAGGTCACGACGCGATGGCCATGGGCCGCGACGCGATGGGAACCAGAATGAGTTGAAAACAGCATTTCGAAAACCTGTTTTGTACCGTTTCGCTTTCTATTCGACCCCGAGACATTTCCTAACCATCGAGACTTAAAAATAGATAATATAACCAACATTTCAGTCCATATTCCAGCGAAATCATTAAAATCAACAAATCGATAAAAATATATATTCAACGAAAAACCGTAAAGCGCTATTTTCCCGAAAACGGTTTTTGACTCGATAAAATATTTCAAAAGCGGAATAGTTTCACAAACAGAATTCCAGAGTATTCAAGTCAATAAAAATGAATCCCTAATCGTGAGTAAAACTCATCGGTTTGACGGGTCCCCGAGAAATCGCGTCCTCGCTCGAACAACCGAACCGTTAACCACTCGAACAACCACCGTAATCACGAACACGCTCCGAATGCCTCCGTGACCGGACTCAGCAACCAACGCTCCTTTTGCTACGGACCTCCTTTACGGTATATGGAAATGGTGTCTCTCGCGATCTTGTCGCCCTGGAACCCTAAATTCGACGAACCGATAACTTCCAGATTCATTTCCGATTTCCAGTATCCGGGTACAATTTTGCAACAGGTGTAACTTGGTCAATCCGTGACCAAAACTACTCAAATCAGTGCCCAAAATGAAGAGAATTTTGTCTACTTTCTGATGGAGGAAGTTTCACATGCATGCAACCAGTAGTTTGGGAGATATCACCGAAACAAGGGGACTGGTCCAGAACAGTATCTGATTCTCAATCGAAACTTTAGGACACGATATCACCCTCATTTCCCAATGGAATACGACGGTTATTGTGCTCATTTTGAAGCATTTTTAGTCTAGTTTCCAGAGGAACAAAAATCACTTTCATAGGAGTTGTGTACAGTGAGATACGATGAAAACAATGAAGGTGGTTCATACGGGTTTTACCCAGAATTTCCAGCAACACTCTCCTTTCTTCATCCACCATCTTGTCTCCACGAATTGGAGCTCCAAACTTTCAGAACCAGTAGCCAAACACCTAACTCTAACCCTTGATGACGAATTTGGTTCAGTACACACCTTGACAAGTTCCCATTTTCAGCTCTTAGCTCCAATTCAACATGCAAGCAAGGAGATTGGGGTTTGGTCAACATTGAGCTTCAAGCTCCATCCATGGCAATTTGAGTTAGGAGCAGAATGGGAGGCTGAAACTTGTATCACTATAAAGAGGAAAGAAAATGGAGTGGGATGGAGGGATTAGAACTTACATGCAATGGATTTTTGAAGGATCTCACTTGAATTCCTCTTCTCCACTCTCTTGCATATTCTCCTATCGCTCTCCCTCACTTTTCTGATTTTGGCAAGTTGCGGAATGAGAGGGAAGAGAGTGAGATCAGAAGGTTTAATGAATTGAGGGTTGTTTAAGTGGGAGTGAAATGACCAAAACGCCTCTTAGTTCTCTAATTCTCACATAATCCATTTTTAAGCCCTCGAGCACTCATCAATTCACATGACTTAGGAATTTTGATACCATTCACATGATCCTACTATGTCTAGGAATCAATCTACTATGTCATCAAATGATACATCTTCGATATGAGGCGAAATGACGGTTTTACCCTTGTGCTCTAGTTCCCACAAAAATTCACACACTCTGATTAATTTGTGTGAAATTCATATAGTTGAGCAATGCAATATCGTTTTCACGAGATTATCACATCCAAGACTCGATCTATCATTTAATCAAATAACAAATCGCCAGTTAATTTCGTAACCGAAATTAGCGAAACTAGGGATGTTACACCAAAATTGTCTTTTGGCCCGAATGGGCCCGGCCCGCCCGAATTGCCAGCTCTACCTCCGAGTACATATTACTATGTGATGTTATTTACAACTAGCACCATTACCCGTGCTTTTCACAGGTGTGGAAAATTGTAGCTATATTTTTTGTAAATTAATTTCATAAACAATATAAAAATATAATGTTGAATTAAAGATAATTTGTTTATTGGCAGTTTAGAACATTTCCTTAACTCTAAAATTAAAAAAAAACACACTGCCTAGCCTCGCATTCTACATATTTTGTAAATTTTTTTTTTGAAATGAGGTACAAACTTCACGTATTTAGACGTATAAGATTTTTTCTGCACTATCTAGTACACCAAAACACATTGTTTAACGTTGTGTTGTGCGTATTTTGCATTAAATTATTTTTTGTTGACCAAATTGGTTATTAAGGAACGAACTTCTCGTATTTGAACAGTTAAATTTTTTTTATGGACTCTAAAGAACCCCAAAACACACTTCCTAGCATCGCACTTTAAGTATTTTATAACAAAATTAATTTTTCACCAAACCGGTTTTTGAGGAACGAACTTCATATGTTTTTAATTTTTTCCGGTCTCTAAAGTACCTAAAAAAATAATGGCTAAATTTTTTTCGGGCCCTAAAGTATTTAAAAATACATTGCTTAATATTGCATTTTACGTATTTTGTCACGAAATTAAATATTTTTCTACCAAACCGGTTTTTGAAGAACAACTTTTACGTATTTGAGTATCTAAAGTTTTTCAAGACTTAGTTCTGGAAAACTTTTTAAAATAAAAAAATAAAATAAGGGTGAATTGCAAGTTACAGGGTCGATGTAGTAAAATCCCAACTGCAACAAAGTTACTCCAGAAGAATAAAGAAAGTGTGGAAAGAATATAAAGTAGTAAAGAATATAATAACAATAGGGTAATAGTGATAGCAATGTAGAGGAGAAATGGAAGGGAGCATTTTATAGAGGAAGAAGGTATGGTAAAGAGATTGTGATTGGTGGTAAGGACCGTGAGTTTGCTTATTTATAAAATAATAAAATGTGAAAAATATAAAAAAAATTATTGGTGTAAACATTAAATATCTTAATCCAGGTTCAATGTATTTATAAAAGAATAAAGAGAGAAATGCAAGTTGGTAGTACTTTGAGGCTTGGGGTGAGAAAATCAGGCTGCAAGACAAACACGTGGCAATATGTAATTGGTGAGAGTTGCAACTATAGTATAAAAAGGAATAATGATTGGAATATAAAAAACCAAAGCATAAAATAATTGAAAGCAGACTGTACTTTGGTACGGAAACGTTACTGTAGGGCAAGAGTAGTAGTTTTTCCAACTACAGATACGTAAGAAGATTATATGATAAGATTTGGAAGTAATAATAGGTAAAAAAGAAAAATAGAAAACGAAATGTTTGCCACATTAAAAAAACCAATAAAATTGCAGCATGTAAAACAAAAATTAAATAGATTTAAACATTATTTATTAAATATAACAAATATTTATTTTTTATTGAAAAAAATTAAACAAAAAGCAATAATAGAGAGAAGAGTGGTGGAATAATAGCAATCATTGAAAACTGGAAGAAAAAAAAACAAAGCATAAAATAGTAGGTTGAAGGAATAAAATAGTAATAGTACAGTAATATTAATGTGCTGCAAATGTTGACAATGATAGAATCTATATATATATATATATATATATATATATATATATATATATATATATATGTAAAGGAGACCCCAATGGAGCCTCCACAATGATTCTCAAGATTTTTAACTATTAAAATATTTATTTATTATTTGCACTTAAATGAGACTTTAACTTTTAATTAAACCACAAAATTGCCACTATTATATTATTCTTTTAATTGCTAATTATTTAACCTTTTTTATATAGGTAGGAAAATCATATTTTCTTATATAAATATAGAAATTGAAAATAACAATTGCCAAGATACTATAATATAAGTATAAATCCTATTTAAAATAAGTATCTTTATTTTAATAAATTATATCTATATTATTATTAAAATTTGTAAAATTTCAAATAGAGGAATAAAAATATTTACGAATTAATGTTTTTTGATTAACTCAGATTATTACAACATGCATGTATTTCATTTTCTTGATTCGTAACATTTTGTTAGGTAACTCAAATTCTAAGAAGAGAAAAATCCATATCATTTGAAGTTATATAATTTTTTTAAAAAATAAATTATAGTATTATCCAAATTGATACAAAATTAATTAAAAATATAATAGTGGATGTTTGAATTTCTTTTTCCTTTTAACAATAAATAATTTTCTTAAACTATTAAAAATATATTATTACCATTTTTAACCAAAATAATATTATTCTTTTCAAAGAAAAAACAAAATAATTTTATTACTTGATTTGTATTTATGTTGCAACAGTTATGGAATTGAAAGGTTTCTAACTTTGAATTTATTTTCTTTGAAATTTAACTATTAAAATGTATTTTTTAATGAAATCTAATAATTGTCACTACCTTATTAAATGATACTCATAGTGGAATATCATTTAACTATATTTATATTTTTATGAAAATGATATTTTCTAATTTCTGATGTAAAAACTGAAATAATAATAACAATTAACAATATATTTATAATATAATATAATATATGTTTCATTAAATTTAATCTAAAAATATCTTTAAAATATAAAATAGTTAGTGGACTATTAACATTAAATTTAGTTTAACGGTTATTCATTATTTTACGTTATATGAATTTTTTTTAAGAATCTGAATCATTTCTTTAATTGCTAATAAACTCAAATTAGTATAAAATGAGTAGAAGAGGTAGAGTTGTTTTCTTTCCATTTTTTAAAGCATAAATCTCAACATAGTTTTTGAAAGTATATATTTTTTACAAAAGAAATTATATTATTATAAGAATTGGTAAAAATCTAAATTTAGTTAAAAAATATATTTACTAATTATAATTATTTGGATTAATTCGAAATATTACAATACAAATATATTTCTTTTTTAATTAAAAGTAATATATAGATGACTTTTAAAATTCTTTTTAATGTAACAATTATACATTGAAAAGGAGAAGTTTCACATTCATATGAATTATTTCTTTAATTGATAATAAACTCATGAGTTAGTAGAATATGAGTGGAAGATGTAGAGTTTTAGTCAATTATAGCAAGAATTGACTATTTAAACAAGACATTTTTGGATGGTGAGGGGATTGGTTTTGACAACAAAATTCATAATGAAAAACATGAAGTAGAAGAAAGGAGTGAGTTTTGCAAGAAGAGGTGAATGCACAAAAATGGGTAAAGGGTTTCATGTTATTGACAATTTTGAAGTAGACAAAGAGGAAAGAAGATAAATTTGGATCAATTAGTGAATGAGGCAATGGAGACAACATTTATTTGTAAAGTTATAGGCATTGAGAAATCATGTATATTTTAATATTATTATTGAGAATAATTTTTAATTTTATTTTCTTCGTTTCTACTATATAGATCAGGTTTATTTCTTCCTACCATTTTATGTAGCGTAATGACTTTGTTACTTTATAAGTTTGTTTCAATTGGTTTTTCAATTTTCTTGCATGAGGACTACTCTTCAATATGTGATTGTTGGATCATGTTGTGTGCCTCATGCTTCTCATGGAGACTTAATTGTAAGTGATCAAATTACTTGGAGGATTATTCTTCTATTTGTGATTTTTGTCTATTTTTCTTTAAAAACATCTCTCTCTCTCTCTCTCTCTCTCTCTCTCTCTCTCTCTCTCTCTATATATATATATAAATATATATATCATGGTTTTTGGAATTATATACTTTGTTACTAATAAATTATATTATTGGAATTTGTAAAAATTTAAATAAGTTGGATAAATATATTTACTAGTTATAATAGTTTATTATATGAATTAAAAATATTGCAATACAATATAAGTTTTTCTTGAGATAAAAAATAATAATTAGTCCCCTTCACTGCATAACAATTATCCATTGAAGAGGAGGGGTTTCACATTCACAAAAATGATAAAGGGCTGCACAATTTTGGATCAGTAGTGAATAATGCAACAGAGCCACAATTTTTTGTAAAGTTGTAGGTATTGAGAAATTGTGTATATTTTAATATTATTCTTTCAAGTTATAATAAGCATTGAAAAATCATGAATTGGAATTTTCATTTCATTAGAAAAAATAAAAATAAAGATTTTTTTTATTTTCCTATTATAACTTTGAATTAAATAAATTTATTTCGATAAATAATTAAATAATATTTTTTTAATTAAAATTTTATTTAAAATTTAATTTATAGTTTTACTTTGAATTTATGATTTATTAATTGGTGATAAAGATCAAAGAAAGAAAATAATAAAGATGATTATATTTTTGTTTTCTATGATATATGTTTTGCCATACATTTTTAAAATTTATGCCCATCAATTAAACATATTAAAAAGAGAATACACTATATAATATTTTTTGCTTAAAATAAATAACTTTTGAATATTAAAAAATTAAACAATATATTTATGTTATACTATATTTTTAGAATACATAATGTATTTTGTGGAAAAAAAACAATACATAATGTATATCACTAAAATTATATATCTTTATATAAAAATTCCATAAAATTTTAAAACGATATTATACAATAACCCGTGCAACGCACGGGCATTCCCCTAGTAAAATAGTAAAGAAAGAAAGAGTGGAAAGAAAGATAAAGTAAGAAAGAAATATAATGGATATAATAATATGATGTTTGTAACAGTAGTAATAGTAATCCTATCTTTTAAGCGGACAACATCTTGGGCCAGTTTTGGCGCCAAGGGATAATTTGGTCAATTCAAGTTTCTCTGCATATGTGAAACACGTTTCACTGCTTCCCTGTCATTTTCTCTGCTTTCTTCTCAGTTCTTCTCGTCTTTCGTCCCAACCCCTCTTTCTTCTTATCTTTCTTTCATCGTCTGTTTCCTTCTCTCTTTCTCTCTATTTTTTTCTTGAAATTTCAAAACCTGCGAGTGAGAGAGAGAAGGAAGACGACGGAGGGTGGTGAGCGAAGGGAGAGGGACGCGTCGCCGGAGGGAGGGCCGTGGTGTGGCCCCGGCGACGGTGAGAGAGAGAACGAAAGAAGGCTGGTTTTCGTGGTTGACGGCGGTGGAGTGGTGGTTCACGGCGGTAGGGAGAAGGTCACGATGTTCACGATGATGATGGTGGAAGGAACGATGCCGGAGGTGGAACCGTGGTGTCAGCGCCGGCGGTGGCTACGGTGAGCGGTAGAGAGGCGACAGTCAGAAACTGAAGGAGGAGAACCGCGTGAGGTGAATACTCCCATGACCGGGTTCTGGTTCGCGATGAGGGAGAGAGAAGTACGGTGACAACGGCGGTGGTGCGCCGGTGCACCGACGACGCAGTGGTGGTAAGGTGAGAATCCTCTCTCATTTTTCTACTGTTTTCTCTTCTTCACATCTCATTATGATATTTCTCTATGGTTGTGATAGTGGTGTTTGGTTGTTGCGGTGGTTATCGTTTATAGCTTTTTGTTAACAATGACTTCTTTTGAGAATTTTTAGTTGCTTGCATGCAATAAAAAATGCTAATATTCTCAATCACATGTACAGCTCCTCGCATGACTGGAATTTTGGTAAAGATTTTCACTCATTTATTGGAATTTCCATTTATTGGAACCTTGTTTCTTTACATTTTGAAAGGAAACAATCTCATTCACCAGGTATGCATGATCTCCACAATCACTTGCTTATTTAAGTGCTTTTTACGACACCTCTTAACAAGTGCTTTTGCAGCTTATTACAAATGCAGAGTTAGAAGAGTCACCACTCTATGTTCCCTTGCATCGTTTTGAAGGTTTGAAAGAGATTATGGACATTCACATTTTTTTTGATAATAGAAAGTAGATCACTGATTTTGGTTTTTCCTTGCAGACAATGAAGAAAAAGAAGTCAAATGCTTAGATCCTTCTTTATCTCCACCTGAGAAAGTTCAACATGCAATAGATTGCTTGCCTATATCTCAAGCAAAAACATGCAATGGAATACATCATTCATTCCATCGCTGGACAATAATGGATTATTCCAAAGCTATCAGGGGAAATAACACCGCGTTTGGTCTTTCATTTTTTCATATTCTTTTCAATATGCTTACTACTTAGCATGCATGGATAAAGTTATGGATATAGATTACTTTATACAGGTTGCAGAATGGTTTGTTGCTGCTATTGTTGCTGCCCTTCTTCTTAGTCTCCTTTGTCTCACTCTATCTCTATTCCTTCTTTTATTCTGCTATTCTTGCTTTGTTCCTATTTGTGTTAATTAGTATGGATGATGTTTTTTAAACATTGCTTCTATGTTGCATGTTCAGAGGGCTGGAGTAAAGCTTCCCCTCTTTTTGATATCTCTATTCTCTTCATTTTGCCTAATTTTGTGTTATCTCTTCTTTCCTCTACATGTTATGTTGAGAGATGCAAAAGTATTACAGGAGAAAGCAACAAAGAAAGTGGCTCAGAGGGCTGGAGGGAACAATGCAGGTGGTGGTGGATATAAAAATTTGGAAATGATAATCAATTTTGTAGAAAATAATAGAGTTGTGTTACTTATTCTGATATGGGTTTTTGGTTAAGATAAGTTCTATTATCCCATGGAACAATCACCATCAATTCAAGTGGATAAGTTGTCTGGATGGGATAGTTTCTCATCTTCTGATCAATCAGCTGTCAGTGACTTGGTTATGAAGGGCCATTCTATGGATAAGGAAGGTATAGTGATTGATTAAGGAATAGTGGGTTTTAATGCTGTAGTTATTTCATCCCTTTTTGTTTTGTTTTTTGTAATTACTTTCTAGCTATTTCTTTCCAGGTGGTAGTGGTACAAATGTTGAGGCTAAAGAGGTTGAAGAATCCACACTGCAATCCTCTTCCAAAGGTGGCACAAAACGGGGGAAGAATGCCGATGGTGAGCAGAAGTCAAAAGCCGCTAAGGTCAAGGGAGATGTGTCTGTGAGCAGGGCAGCGGCAATAAAAAATGGTGATGACTCAGGGGAAGCGTGCAACATTGAGAACAGACTGGAGGCCCAGAGCAAAGAACTATGGGCTCTGAAGGATGATCTTAAAAAGCATGTAACAACAGCAGAGTTGCGTGAAATGCTGGAAGCTAATGATCAAGATTCAACTGGATCAGAACTTGATTTGTGTGATCGCTGGTAATTTAATCACTCATTCACTTTCCGGTGCATTGTTCCTTTCTACTAGGATACTGATGATTACATTTATTTGCCTGCTGGGTGTCTGGTCCTCTATTATGCACTATTATTTGTATTGAGTATAGTTTGTAATGGATAAATCATAAATAATAATTTATTCATCAAAAGGAAAATTTGATTATGTCTGATTTGTCTAGTGGTATTAACAGGTTGGTTCATTGCTTCTTAACTTCCTTGTGTGAGTTTCTGAACAACTATCTTGCTGAGCTAAGCTTATTGGACTATGAATGTATAAAATTCTTGCCTTCTGTTGTGGCCCCCTCAGTTATATTTCTTGCCAGATTTATTATTAAGCCTGAAGTGCATCCCTGGGTAAATATTTTATGTTATGGACATAATCAACTTCTTTTTTCGAATTGAATAAGGTTATACTTGTATTTCAAGGCTCTAAACGTTGATGACATACTGCAGACTTCGTCCCTATATGCCGGGGTGACAAGCACTATATGGCTGATCACCCCGGCCTGGTGCCGGTGACTACTGAGCAAGTACAAATCTTCTTTTAATAGCTCTGTATTGAACTCAACATGCTGTGTTTTTCTGAAACTGTTGGCTTTTGTTCATAACTAGGGTGAGGAACTACGTAAACAAATTGGAGCTACCTATTATATTGAATGCAGCTCAAAAACTCAGCAGGTATGTTTATTCTGCCATTTTATTCTTTCAATTATTTATTTTTTGAAGTTGTATATGGAAAAATACCACTCAGTGTCATCTCAAGAGACTCCATACTAGCACTACAAAAGGGAATCATCCTTTATATTTTATAATATGGTTTATTACTTGACTCAATATGCAAAAGATGCAAATATGGACATTCAATAATGAGGCTGTGCAAAATGCCAATACAGTTTTAGTTCATTTGCTTGCCCACATTGTCATACCCTAATTTTGTCCGCCTAGGTCGAAACCCTAATTTTCAAACAAAAATAAGTAAGTTAAGGTTTAGCATTCATTCATAATGTCATGAAGACCATCATTCATGCATTTCAAAGTTTTGAAAGTCATCTTAGGATTAGGGATGCATTGCATTGCCTTTTATAGCATTTTCAGAGTTTTTCAAGACCAAGGGCATTTTGGTCATTTTCGAAAAATGAGACATTTCTCAGCAAAAAAATCATTTCTTGCATACATTTTAGATTTTAGGGCCATTTTAGAGTTTTGAAGTAATTCTTGAAAAGAAAATGCATTTTGAACAAGGATTAGGGTTTCTAATGATCAAAAGGGCATTTTGGTCATTTCGCCAAAAAAATTCAATTTTTCATCAAAAAATCACAGGGATCTATAAGGAATCACTTGAGGTGAGATGTGCTTGATCATACATATTTTTGGTAAATACATTGTTGATTTATGTAAAAGAAAGAAAAAGTCAAAACCGTAAAGTCAACAATGGAATATTCTTCAAGCATCTTCAAAGTGGGGCACCCAAATCAATTTTGGGATGATGGTAGCATTTATTTCTGAACCCAATGATTGATCATAGGATATGGCCCAAAATGGCAAGAATTTAGAAGAATTATCTAGAAGGGAATAAGGAATATCCCTTTGAATTTTGAAAGGTCAAGTGTAGTACAATAGTACAAGTTGCAATTCCACTCACTCTCTCTCCCTTGGCTGCGAATATCAGCTCCATATCCACCCAATTTTGATTTATTTTATTGCTTGATAATCATGTTTTGATCATAGCCTTTCATTTGAATTGTAAATGCAATCCCAACCCTCCATTTGAATTAAAATGGCATTCTTGCAATATGAACCATTTGGAAAAACATTTTGGTAAAATGATTTATCCTTCACCCTCCCTCCTTATGCTGCGCCCCTCAGCCCCCTCTCTCCTCCCTTTGTGCTTCTTGACTACCCTCAATCCTTGTGACAATTGATCCTAACCATTGATCCCAAATAAAACTCTAATCCTAGAGCACAAGTGAGATGAAGTGACATAGTTACCCTCAACTTTGAGTGGCCTCTATAAATACCATTTTGTGCTCAGCTCACAAGGACCTTTTTGGCTGATCATTCACTCCTCAAAAAACCCTAGCACACTCTCTAAAAAGGGCCTCCAAAACCGTGAGCACTCTCCATCATCCACCCATTGTTCCTTTGATTTTTCTTCACCAAATCACTTCCAATCCACTCCCATTTCGCATATCTTCTTCCTACCATCTTCAAGTTCAGATTCATACCCTCAAGAGCTTAGGATTTTGAAGGTTTTCAAGGGCTTGGTTGGTGTTCTTTTGAAGATTTGGTTGATTGGTTCACTAGCTCTCCATTTTCGCATAGTTTAGTGAAGGCTCTAGGTAAACTCTTAGAACCCTTTGCATTCATAAATTTTTTGCATCAAAAAGACTTATCTCTTTTGCATATTCATCAAAATGTAGATTAGGGGGCTGTTGGGGGAGATTTGGTATCTCACCCCTTTTGAATAATTTGTGTTATGTGATCTTTGCATATCATCATCTTTGCATCTTTGTTTCATGAATAAAATGCTCTTTTCTCTTTGATTTGGCTTCGGCCTCATGTTAGATCTTAGGGATCTTGTTTCTTCTAGTTCATTTCATGTCCAAAGTGTGAATAATGGTGGGATTTCAAGTATGTGTAGCTTCGGGTTTAACTTGTAGAAATTAAGGTTTTGATGTTTGTTTCATTTCCTTAATTTTTTGTGTAAATAAATGTATGTGATACTTGATCTTTATCTTATAATCTCATGTGCTATGTTATGTTTGTGTTTGATGTCACTTTTATGCATCAATTTATGTCATGTTTGGCATGAAACTTGTTGGTGAATATTGCTTGCAAGCATTCGGCCAAGGCCACTTTTTATGACCTAGCTTTTGTTGCAATTTGCTTTATTGATTTGGTGTGTGCAAATAATTTTGTGTAAATGTGTTTTTTTTACCATTTACCAATATACTTTACTATTCACTTAAAAAATTACCAAAAAGTTAAAAACATTTTCATTCTTACTTTTCACTTCTTACCACAAGCTTTTACCTCATTCATTAACTCTTTACTCAAAAATACAAAAAGATTTTACCATTCACTTTTTACCATTTACCTTTCACCTCTCATTAAAATATTTTCACTTGCCTTTACACTTGTTTCACTATTTGCATATCACATCATGTTTAATCACTTACCTCTTGTTGATGATTGGGTGATGTGATCCAAATACTTATGCCTAGTGCATATCCTAAGTAGAGGAGATCACCCAAAGTGAATCAACCCCTTCGTGTTTCATTTGCATAGTTAATTACTTGTCTCTTGTTGATGATTGGGTGATGTGATCCAAATACTTATGCCTAGTGCATATCCTAAGTAAGGGAGATCACCCAAAGCGAATCAACCCCTTTGTGATTCATTTGCATAGTTAATTACTTGTCTCTTGTTGATGATTGGGTGATGTGATCCAAATACTTATGCCTAGTGCATATCCCAAGTAGGGGAGATCACCCAAAGTGAATCAATCCCTTTGTGTTTCATTTGCATAGTTAATTACTTGTCTCTTGTTGATGATTTAGTAATGTGATTCAACACTAATGCCTAGTGCATGCCCCGAGTGTTGAAGATTACTTGAAAGTGATTCAACTACTTGCATCATTTACTTACATGCTTTGCATTCATTACTTGTGTGCTCATTGTGCTTGAAAGTATTGAATTGGTGTTCACAACTTGGTCGTTTTGATTTTCGCAAAGACTTTGTAAAGTCATAGACTTATTGCTGCTCGATAGTAACACTTCAAACCTCAAAACCATGTTGTATGTGAAAGACAATTTGTTACTCGTTAGTAACATCTACAGTTTCAAAACTTTTAGCACTCAAGTTCAAAAACAAGTTTGTCACTCATTAGTAACAACTTCAATTTTCAAAAACCTTTGCATTCATAATTAAAAACAGTTTTTGCATTTGCACTCAATCAATTTCAAACTCATAAAAACAATGTGAGCAAGTAATGATCACCCATAGCCTTAGCTAGTTTGATCATGAAAGCTCTCCCTTTTTCAAAAGCCATGGGAACTAGTAAGGATCACCCATAGCCTTAGCTAGTTTGATCATGAAAGTTCCTTCCTTTTTCAAACACCTTCTTCAAGGCTTCCTTTTCTCGCTCCAAGAACTACGTTGCT
Source organism: Astragalus membranaceus (assembly GCA_039519185.1). NCBI lineage: Eukaryota > Viridiplantae > Streptophyta > Magnoliopsida > Fabales > Fabaceae > Astragalus > Astragalus membranaceus. The sequence continues at coordinate 13,733,607 of CM076848.1, forward strand.
TTGATTCCCACTTGGGATACGTAGGAGCGAGACTTGTTCTCGTCAAGCACATCAAAAAAAATCTTCACTTTCACAACAATAAAAAACCTCCATTTTTAAAACAAACAAAAAATGTTTTCAAACCCATTGTCGTTAGTAGCTAATCAGAACCGTAGTTCGTCTAGCTATTGACATCAATGTCCTTTCTCCAAAAAGAACAATAAGTGATGACCACCCATAGCCTTTGCTAGTTTGGTCATCAAACAAATCAATCCTTTTCAAAAAAGCTTTCAAAAAGAGAATAAAAACAAGTTGTTACCAACGGTCACCCAGAACCTTAGTTCGTTTGACTAGCGGTAGCGACTCCTTTTGAGTACTTAGCGGTGATTACCCATAGCCTTAGCTAGTTTAGTCACTCGCTAGTACTCGTCCTATTTCGAAAACTCGCCTAAAAAGTTAAAAAATAAAAACCAAGGCAGAACTACGTAGCTCTGAGTTCTCCATTGTACCGGGAGATACGTAGGAGCGGGTCGTTACCCCCGTCGAGCTCTTTTCTAAAAAAACTCTCTTTTTCCCCCTCTTTACATAAGTTTTCCATTAATTTCCCATCCATCTTCAAATAAGAATAAAATAGGCAAATCTAGGTGTTCTTCAAATCAAACATTAAAACCACACAATTTAATTAGAGGTTCCCTTTCAGTAGAAAGGAGGAATGGGGTGCTAATACCTTCCCCATTCCTAACCGACCCCCGAACCCATATCTCTATTTTTCAAAAGACCACCCGCCTTTTTGTAAAAGACTTTTTTCTAATGTTTTGGTCTAAAAACTAAAATATTGGTGGCGGCTTCACAATTTTCTGCGTTGTACATTGAAGAACCCTAAACGGGATTTTTCGGGGTACAACACACATCACTTTGGATTCGATATTACCCGATCCGTTAATGTCTCCATTATTTTTGCAGATAAATACTTGACCCTTTTTCAAAAATTCTCCCAGAAATTAATGTATTGCTACTACAATTGCAGAATGTGAAGGCAGTTTTTGATGCTGCAATCAGGATGGTCATCAAGCCTCCACAAAAGCAACATGAGAAGAGGAAAAAAAACACCTAGAGGCTGTTTCTTGTCAGTACACTTTTTCTGTATTATATCTAACAGCTTTTTGTATTGTAGTATTTTGTTACATGTTGAAATTTTCCATACACACACCACTTTATTTCCATGTCAGCAATTTTATATTTTTGTTGACAACTTCCTCTGGTTGTCAAATATTTTATTAGCTGGTAGCTGGTGGTTTTTGTTCTTTATTTAAGGTACTTAAGTTGAAACCTAAATAACTAGTGTCAATTGGTATTAAGTTTCATAATACAACAGACCTTAAGTTATATCTAAAGATTGTTATCAAATTTAATTTGTCTTGCAGGTTTATGTGACAATGTATCTCAATGATTGCCAACGCACGGCTTTCTATGAAAGCATTGGACTTAACACAAAAGAATTTGACATGCATGTCATCATTGAGGTTAGTTTGTACTTACATAACAGTTAAAATAATTGCTTATGAAGAGTTGATCAACAAAGAACAAATGTTGAACTGAGAAGTTACATCAGTTACTCATTTCTCGTATCTTTTCTTTTAGGGAAGGTTGGTGAATTTGAAGGAGATGCTGTTGTAGTAAACGAGATATCCCTATTGACAAGAGTGTTATGGTATGGTTGAGAAATGTTGTTTGAATTCAGTTCTACTTGAAGTTTCTAATTCCCCAAACCCCTCTGGTTTTTCATCTGTTTCTGAATTCAATGTTTGTATACTTAGATTACATCTTATATTTTTTAATTTGCTTGATAGTTTGATCATGCTGGATCAAGATCAGTGAATGTTCGGCCATCATATAGCTACTCCATAGCATCTGAACATCAACCTTCAAGCTGGAGTTGTACCAAAATCTTCTTTTAATAGCTCTGGTTATAGCTCAATTGAGTTGAAAGAATGTGTTCTAATTTTACATGACTTGTATTTATCAAGAAGGGCAGCATCCTTCCATGCTGTTAGGGATAAATATAAGCAACACAAGGTGATTGTTTTTGCCTTTCATTTATTCTAATTAACTTTCTTTTATAATGGCAAATTGAATGATTTGAATTTTTTGTCTGTAACAGTTCAAGTTTGTGGCAAACCTGCCTTCACCTCCAGAAGTTCCAAAAAATTATTTTGAAGAAGATTGATTTAGTAGGAATTCCATGGATGAACGAAATTAAAGATTGACAAATATGAATGACATTTTGAAGTGGTTAGTACGAGGAATGTTCTCTTGAATGTTGGCCAACATGGGAAGTGCTCTTACTTTTGACTTTTGCCCCAATTTTCTTTAAAAAGGTGCAAATTAGTGTGGGAAAGAGAATTACCCAACTACTGATGCGATTGCCAGCTATGTTTTTGATGATATTTGGCGACTCCTTCCTCCCCAACCACCCATTCAGTAGGTGTATGTGTGCCACCTTCCGACTCCATCTACTTCAGAGGAGGCTCATGGGATGGACTTGGCTCTTTTTGTTGTTGCACTTGCACCCTTGTCTATTTCTTTGTCACACGATCTGACATTAGACATTCCACTGCACTGAGGAAAGGTACATGTTCTAGGGTACTAATGGAAAAAATCCATTTCTTCTCTGCCTTGATGAAGGCTCAGCAGCAATTTCTTAACGACTGGAAGGCAAAGTTGTGGTCTCGATTCTTTTGTCTTTCGGTAATTCTTTTCCCCGTCTGCATGCAGGTTTTTGTTCTTTATTTAAGGTACTTAAGTTGAAACCTAAATAACTAGTGTCAATTGGTATTAAGTTTCATAATACAACATATAATTTAGTAGTAGTGCTTCACATATAATGATATAAAGTCTGGTGTTACTTTATTAGTAGCAGTGCTTCACATTGGGCAGTGGAAAGCTTGCGTGTGTCAGAAAAAACGTGTGTGCAAGTGATTACTTATTAGGCAATAGGCAGTCTAAAAGAAAGTGTGCAAGTGTGTGGTTTAACAATTCGGGCGGTTTCGGGTAGGAATGGATTTGTATCAATGGACCGCAACCGCCCATATGTACCCTGGGAAAACCGATTTTCGTTATCCGTGTACCCGACATCCACATTGACCCGTCCGTGTTAGTCACTTCAGCTTCGGTCATAGCGGGTTTTGGGCGGGTCATTCATGTTCGTCCAGCCCTACTATATGATATGTTTTCAACTTTGTTTACTTTCTTCCACTGCAAACCTTAATTTCTTTCTCTGAATTTCTGTTTGCATGTACCCTTGATGAGTGTTTGAGCATGTGAAAGGGCTTCACCACTTGAAACAGTTGCTATGAAACAGGTAACCCTTTTTTCTGTCTCTGTTACTCTCCCGATTTCTCTCTTTGCTTCACACTTAAAACAGTTTCTATGAAACAGGTAACCCAATTTGTTCATCTCTCTGCGAGGTATCCTTGACTGAATTGATGATTCAATACAATTAAGCTACTCAATACAGAAGAATGTGTATTGAGTAGCAACAAGCATGTGTACAGAAGCATGTGTACATTTCAATTTTTAAGTTGATGAATTGATGATTCAATACAATTAAGCTACTCAACAAGTACAAAATCCAAATTATTCTAAATTTACACTCATATTATCTTGAATAATAGCGGTAAGCTTGTAACTTAGTTAACGGAATGTGTGAGTTGATGCATTTCAATTTATCTTAAGAGATTAAACTAATGTTCTTCCATCTATGTTCAGAGAGTTCACAACACAATGAGGGCAGTCCAAGGTGCAATGATAGTAGCATCAAGCTTACAGATTATCTTGAGATTTAGTCAATTATGGGCCATTTGTTCTAGGTAACCTCTTTTGTGTGAAAATGGTTATAGATATCATCAACATCAAATAATTACTGTCTTATTCCTTTTTTGTTCAGGTTTTTCAGACCACTTGGAATGATAAGAAAAGTCTCATAGCTGAAAGATTAAATTATGGACCTATCTGTTCTGCTATTATTCAAGATTAAACTAATGTTCTTCCATTTATGTTCAGAGATTTCACAACCCAATGAGAGCAGTCCAAGGTGCAATGATAGTAGCATCAGGCTTACAGATTAACTTGGGATTTAGTCAATTATGGGCCATTTGTTCTAGGTAAGCTCTTTTGTGTGAAATGGTTATAGATATCATCAACATCAAATAATTGCTGTCTTATTCCTTTTTTGGCGCCATAATTAAGTTGACAATATTGTTACTGATATGGTTTTCCTTGCTAGATATATGAGGTACTTTCAGGTATGAGACTTTTGACAGCAAGGTAATTTTCTTATCATTGGTAAATTTTGAACCTCCAATTTTTTTATATAATCATGAATGCCTCATGTTTGTGAAGTCATGACATTGGCTGAATGGTTTGGTTTTTTTTTTTGACAAATAGAATGGTATAGTGCTATGGAATTTTCAGCCTTTACATCTCCAATTTATATGCTCTGTGGAAAGTTCAAAATCTCTATACCCATCGGGAGATGTGGATAGATAATTTAAAATAGCATATTAATTAGGGATGGGACTGGAGGTTCTTTCCATCTTGAGGGTATCTTTTTCTGTTGGCAGATTCTATGGAGGGGACTGGAGCTTATTGCCATTATTTTTAATGTTACATATCAGGAATTCAAGAACATGGGATGGAATCAAAGGGTTCTGCTCTTCAGAATTCTATGAAGATTGCAGCAGCAGAGGAAGTTCCCTATCACATGGTGTTTCTTCATTACTTTTAAAATTTTGCTTTGTTTTAATTTTGATTCCATATATTTGTCTACCTCTGACACAAGTTTTAATTGTTTTTCTATATTTTTGTCTGATAATCAAGGATTTGCTTTTGAATTTGGAGAGCCTTGAAGAGGCAATTGTTAAGCAAGGAATTAAGACTATAAATGATGAATATAATTTAAAATAGCATATTAATTAGGGATGGGACTGGAGGTTCTTTCCATCTTGAGGGTATCTTTTTCTGTTGGCAGATTCTATGGAGGGGGCTGGAGCTTATTGCCATTATTTTTAATGTTACATATCAGGAATTCAAGAACATGGGATGGAATCAAAGGGTTCTGCTCTTCAGAATTCTATGAAGATTGCAGCAGCAGAGGAAGTTTGCTTCGATGGCTTCTACAGGCAACTTTGCTTCGATGGAAGAAGAGGGTTCGCAGAGATAGAACTGTGGTGAGAGAGTGAACTGTGGGCTTCTTTTAATCATTCTTTCTTCCCTATCACATGGTGTTTCTTCATTACTTTTAAAATTTTGCTTTGTTTTAATTTTGATTCCATATATTTGTCTACCTCTGACACAAGTTTTAATTGTTTTTCTATATTTTTGTCTGATAATCAAGGATTTGCTTTTGAATTTGGAGAGCCTTGAAGAGGCAATTGTTAAGCAAGGAATTAAGACTATAAATGATGAATCGCAAGCACGTATGTTGCCTTTTCCATGGTGTCCACTTTTCTAACATTACACAAGCATCACCAACTCTTTCTACAAGCAGAGAAGAAAGGGAGTGGGATGAGTTACCATTTTGGGTGCAATAATGATTGTGAAGCAATACATTTGGATGGTTACACAAGCATCACCAACTCTTCTACAAGTGGGATGAGTTTGTAAATAATGGAAATAAGGAATTGATTTAATTATATTTATTAGTTTTCCTCATTTAGGTTAAATAAATCAGGAATTGATTTGATCTCCATTAATTGTAATTATTAGATGTAATTACCTGTAATCTTGTAATCCTTATATATAAAAGCAATGAGATAGAAGAAAGGCATCAAGCCAAAATTCTTGACAGAGTTACCATTTTGGGTGCAATAGTGATTGTGAGCAATACATTTGGATGGTGTGGAGAGTTGGGAGTGGATTATTTTGTTTACTAAATAACATATGAACATGCCATATGAGGCTTCTTTCATTCTTTTCGTAAAAAAAACATATGAACGTGCTATAATCTTATGTTGAAACAACTTTGTTGATCAATCAGGTTGTGATTGATACTGGTGGCATTAGAAATTGATGACTACGACAACTTTGAATAGATTGTTGTTTTCCTTATAATATATTCACAAATAAATAAATAATCGCAAAGTTCTTAATCCTATCTTTCATATTTATTTAACTTACAAGACTCAAAAAGAGTGAAAGTGGTAGTAAGACATCACCTCTCTCCATATTGAAATATATGTGTGTTGTTGATGCATGTTCTTGGTTTTGTAATACTATTGTGACTTATTGGTGTGCTTATCTATTACTTGAAAATTTTCAAGTTTTTCTTAATATGTGATCTTCTTAGTTATTTTAGTCACTAATTAAAATAATTAATTTAATCGATACTAGCTCTCCCCGTGCATTGCACGGGTGATGAGGCTAGTAAGAATGTATAGAAGAACGATATTAGAATAGTATAATGGCTGCAAAATAGTGTGACATGCGCGCCGATTTTTGACTGCAGGCTGACACCATTGCTTTTTACAACTACAAATACGTAACTCCTATATATGATATGATTCACAGTTCTAACACAAACACAAATCACATTGCACTTTTATTTCAACATAAACCTAACCCTGGCACAACACAGTTCATAGCCACACCCACATCGACCCTTCTCCTTCTCCTTCATTTTTATGTTCCTTGTAAAAAGTTAACATTTTTATGTTAAGATATGAGTTTTTTTTTTCAGAAATAGGTCCTTTTGTGCAAGTTTTTGTTGTTGATTCAACTCACCACTACCCAACTGAGTAACCCGCCAATCCGCATAACCAAACCCAAAAAAACCAACAAATATGGGCCTGATTTTGAAGACCATGGATTTGGTCAAATTGATGGTTTTGGGCTCAAAACTTACCGAGTATCCATAAAAACCGATGGTGCGCAGTATCCATAGATTTTGTGGGTGACTAATCTACGCGGGGAATCTGACTGGCCATATGTATATCCAGTTTTGCAGGTACGTGTGATTCTCCCTTCCCAATAGAATTTTTGTCACACTCAATATTCGAACTCAAAATTTTATGGTGGGGTCCAAGCTCAATTACCGCTTGGACCAACCCTTCTTGTTTTTTTTTTTACAATAACCCTTGTTGGTTGATCCATGCATAATAATGACATAACATGTGATTTTCCTTATAAAAAATAGTTTAATTCATATACACATCCTGTCTATAGGTTTTTACAACAACGACCAATCACACTTTATGAAATGATTGGTTACCAATTGACTAACTGGTGGTTATTAATTAACTAATTTATTTTTAATGATATGTCAACATGTAATTGATAGATAGTGTAAAACGCTTATACATCTATTGTGTATATAATTAAAACCTAAACAAATAGGATTTAATTTATATATATACACAATATGTATATACGTGTTTTACACTATCTACAATTACAGGTTGACACATCATTAAAAATAAATTGGTCAATTGGTAATCACCAATTAGTCAATTGGTAACCAACCACTTCATGAATTGTGATTGGTGGTGGTTGTAAAAATTTATACGCAATATATGTATATATGTATATAAATTAATCTAAAAAAAATACTATAACATGTAATTTTAAGGTTTAATTACAGTTTTGGTCCCCCTATTTTCCCCAATTCACGATTTTTGTCCCCCAAGTTTTAATTTGACGATTTTGATCCCCCTATTTTCCCAATTTGTAAAATCAAGGTCCCTCTCTTAATTGGTCAAAATTGAAAGTCAATTTTGACTGACTTATCCTACGTGGCAGTCCACGTAGACTGCTACGTAGGCGCACTATTCACTGTCTCTCTCACAGCCCTCTCCTCTCTCTCACTGTTCATCTCTCTCTCACACATCCCTCTCCTCTCTCTCACAGCCCCCTCCTGAACCCCTCCCCCACCGTGACCCCCTCCCCCCACCGTGACCCCCTCCCCCCTCCTGAACCCCTCCCCCCTTCGCATCTCTCCCCCTCGTTTTCCCTTCCCCTTCGCATCTCTCCCCCCTCTTTTCCTCCCCCCATTCGTTTCTCCCCCACCGTGAACCCCTCCCCCCTTTCGTTTCCCCCCTTCGTTTCTCCCCCTTTCTCAGATCTGCGATGGTGATGTATGAAGGAGGAGGGGGTTGCGACGGCGTTTGAGAGAGGAGGGGTTGCGAACCAGAGAGAGGAGGATTGAACCAGGGAGAGGGGGGTTGCGAACCAGAAAGAGGAGGATCGAACCAGAGAGAGAGAACGGCGAGAGAGGGGGGTTGCAAACCAGAGAGAGGGAGGAGGATTGGTGAAGGGGGAGGGGTTCACAGTGGGGGAGGGGGTCACGGTGGGGGGGGGGGGAGGGGGTCACGGTGGGGGCTGTGAGAGAGGGGAGAGGGATGTGAGAGAGAGAGAGAGATGAACAGTGAGAGAGAGGAGAGGGCCGTGAGAGAGACAGTGAACAGTGCACCTACGTGGCAGTCTACGTGGACTGCCACGTAGGATAAGTCAGTCAAAATTGACTTTCAATTTTGACCAATTAAGAGGGGGACCTTGATTTTACAAATTGGGAAAATAGGGGGACCAAAATCGTCAAATTAAAGCTTAGGGGACCAAAATCGTGAATTAGAAAAAATAAAGGGACCAAAACTGTAATTAAGCCTAATTTTAAATTAGAGCAGGCCGTGTTGGTAGGGGGCTGTTCCTCTCTCAAAAATCAAAATCACCGTCCATTACAAAGCCTTTCCATTTATCATCTAGAGTTTGTGAAAAATCGTTTAAACAGCCGCCGGCTAGCAGTTGAAATTGTCAACGTATTTATCCACTCAAAATTACTCTCATATCACTTGAAATTAAAGTAGATAGTGTAAATAGTTTTTATACTGGCAACTAATTATAATTTAACATGTACTTAATTAAAAAAATTCATTTTAATCAAAACTACTTAGAAGTCACACATATTTGTGATTGGTTGATTTTTTTTTACATCGATGATGCATCAAAATTAAACTCATCAAAGTATCGTGACTTAAATTCATGGCATCTTTCAAATTTACTCTATTTTTTTACAGTTATTGTAACCGTAATTACTAACTTTTACTTAACTAATTATTAAAACCAACACTTTTTTTAGGCCCCGAATGCTCCTCTCATTGCTATGTTGCGATTGGTTCAGCCTTATGCTCTAGACCTTAGTTTTTTTTGGTTTTTCTCCTTTGTAATAAAAAAATCAACACTTTTTTGTAATATCAAAAATCAATACTTAAACATTTCACTCTTCTAGTAAAAATAAATGTTTTCTATGTACCCACTGGTTTTTTTTTACAAAACTTAGGCATTGTTCCATAGATGTGGTTGATGCTGTTTTTTAATCACAATAATGACACACAATTTAAGTTTTTTAAAAAATAACTAAAATATAATGAATATTATTAAAAAATAAATCTACATGTCATGCTATGTTGGACCGAGTTCTAAAAAAGGCTCAAAATGAACGGTATGTTTTTGGTCCGGCCCGATTGACCCGATGATATAAGTGGATCGGGTCGGGCTGGCCCGTAGGCTTGGGACCGGCCTGTTCCTTTTTTTATTGTTTTAAAATTCTTTCAGTGTAGGCTACATGATTAATTATATAGTTTTTTTTTGATGAAGTGATTAATTATATAATTGACATAAATTAAAAATAAATGTATCAAATAGAATTTTACTAGGGGAATGCCCGTGCGTTGCACGGGTTGTTCTAATATTGTTATTTAAATATAGAATATAGTATGATATTAATATAATTTTAATTTCTTATATCAAACTTATTTATTTTAGGCAATAATCTTATATAAAGTATGTGTTTTTAAATATAAATATTTGTTAATACTCTTTATCAAATTAATTATTTTGAAAATAATTTTACAAAAGTGAAACGAATTTACAAAGTTGAATAAATACTTTAAAATAAGAAACTTGGGATTTAATATGAAAATAAATTATAAAAATAAGGAGCAACCTAAAGGCTCCATTTGAGCTTCCTACACAAAATATTATGTTTACATAATATTTATACAATAAATTGGAAAACGTATATAAAATGTAAATTTTAGTCAAAGACATAAAATTTTAAGAATAAATATTTTTTATAAATTGTATTCCTTTAATTTCGATTAAACTTATGAGTTTGTATAAAATGGATTGAAGATGTAAAGTTTTAATTAATTTATCTTATATTTAATTCACTTTTTTATAGTAATTATTGCATATTTTGATATTTAAATTCTGTATCTGTTTATATTTATCATTAAAAAAATTAAAAATAATACATACTTATATAAATCTATCTTTCTGTTAAGCTTTATTAGACTCTATTTTTTTCTCTACCATTATTTTCTCTATTATAAAAGTAATCACTTATGTTTGTGTATTTTTTTTGCTACCATGTTATTGGTGCGCAGTTTCCACTGGCTTTGCCAATGACTAATCTACACCTGAGAATCTGACTGGCCACGTGTATACTCAGCTTTGCCAGTCCGTGTGGTTCTCCCCTCTCAATACTTATGTTTGTGTATTTAATTTGTAACTATAATTATGTCAAAAAAATTTGTAACTATAATAATTACTACTAATCATGATAATAATTTAGAGATACAAAAAGGCAACAAAAAACAAAACATCAAGTAATGAGTTAAAATTTGTCGGAAAAAAAGTAATGAGTTAAGAGTTATCAATAAAGTGTTTTAAAATAAAATTGAAAAATGGAGAGAAACTGACAATTCAAGAGTCAACCTTCTTTTATTTATTCATTTATTTATAAATATTATATTATAGATAAAAATATTTCTTTCATTTGTATCAAAAAAAATATTATACATAAAAATATTGTTAGTTTGTTATTATCAACTTCTATATTTCCATAAGAAAATATAATTTTCATATAAATATAAAAATAGTTAATCAATATTCTACTAAGAGAATCAATTCTGACTCAAATTAAGAACAACTCTACATCAGTAAAAAAATGAACAACTCTACATTTCTGTACCAATTCAATTCACACGTTTCTTTCGGTTTCATTGAAGTTATGCACAATGTAAGAATAACTTCTGAATAAGTGATAGTTTTATAATGTCATTTAAATAATATAATAGAAATTAAATAACACGACATTTTGTAATTGAAGTTTGAAAGACTTATGTTTTATATTGATTTTTATACCTATCACCTAAAAATGTAGGAGGGTGATAACAATAATGAGAAGACATGTGAAGAATATATAGATATTAGTTATCCTTTTCTTTAACTAATGATATTTTCCCATATTCGTAATTGAATGTTACGCTCTTCTTTAACTAACAATTTTGTTGAATATTACGCTCTTGCAAACTATATATAGTCTATTTAGTAAAATATATATGAATGAATTATTATGATGTGATTTTAAATTTTCTTGAATCATATTTTGTATTATTTAACATTATAATTATGTTCGATGGTAACTAATTTTAGTGACTATTTTTGGAAGTCACAAAATTAGAGCAATTTCTTAAAATTGTATTTTAAAATTAGAAACAGAATACAATATTCATAGTTTCTGATCCATGCACTAACTTTAAAAACAAAACAAATGAACTTTCTAATTAGAGACAAAAACGTCTTCTTTTATGCTTGAACAATCGTTTGTGAATGTTCAATATAAAAAATAATAAATATCCACTCATGCGGTATTTCATTATGCCATATATATATATAAGAATAACAACTCTACGATATAGAAGATCCATCTGTATAGATATCATTATCTACATCCAGAAAGCCGTATGCTTTGGAAGAAGCTTGTAGAGTTTGGGAAGGGATTTTGATTGACATCATCCAATTTAATGGAAGCTATTAAAATTAAACATTTTTTAAAGCACAATTTTAAAATTAAACATAACTCATACATGTCTATACCTTTACAACAAAATTGTGGCTCAATTGTCTAACTCAATAACTAATCCCAATTTTTCTTTTTGTCCTTTTGACTACATTAGAATTGTCAAGAACATGAACCTCAAATCTTATGATTTGTCTTTTCTATTTCTTCTCTATACATGTAAACTTCATTTTTTCTCCCTTGACTGCACACTCTAATATTTCTCTATGCGTACTCTACCTCTTCTCGTGTTACCGCTCCTTTCTAGTGCTCACATGCACATCCTATTTTTGTTTTAATTTTTTTTGCCAAAACCACTTCCCTCACCATTTAAAATATTCTCCTATAAATAGTTTTGTCATATCATAACTAATTAAAACTACACATCTTGCACTTATCTTTTAGTATCTCATGAATTTATTGGCAACTAAGGAATGATTCATATTAATATGAAACTCCACATTCAATGTATAACAGTTACACCAAAAAGAATTTCAAAGACCCACTCATTATTTCTTAGTTAAAAATATTTATACAATGAATTAGAATATGACTATTCATTTCCATTATCATACTAAATTAAATAATTTTTCCAATTGATTATGTAATAAATGAGTTATTAAAACTTATGCAATTTTTGATTAGAACGTAGGGTATGGTTGTTCAATTTTTTTTGTTTTATCACTTAATTATATTGTAAATAATATATATATATATATATATAAGGTTATTTTTAGTTTTTACATTAAACATAAGTTTAAAATTATTCCGATAATTAAAATTAGTTATATATATGTATTTGAACTAATATTTTAAGTTTCTAGTGAAGTTTGATTTCAACTTATTAATCTTAATATATATATATATATATATATATATATATATATAACTAATTTTTTATTTATTTAATAATAACTAAACAAAAAAATTATGACAATAATTTAGAATGAATCATAGATAATATTTTGATACTTAATTGTGTATTAGTTACAAAAATGAAAAATTACTTAATAATAGAAAGCTAATTTATAGAGAGTTTTTTCTGTTACAACCTTTCATTACATCTACTATATATATATATATATATATATATATATATATATATATATTTGAACTTAAATTTTAAGTTTTCAATAAAGGTTGATTTGAACTTATTAATTTTTATAAATAAATAAACATTATTGTAAATAATATATATATATATATATATATTTCTTTATATTACGTCAATTACATAAAAAAAAACAACTTACTCATAGTACAACGTAGAATATTGCTATTCATATCTTTTTGGTTAGAATGTGACTATTCATTTGCATTGTATTCCTAAATTAAACAATCAATTTTTTCAACTAATTATATAATGAATCAAAAATTCAAAGTTTTTATTTTTTGGTTAAAACGTAAGGTATGGCTATTCATTTTTGTTTGTTTTATGACTTAATTATATGGTAAATAATATATATATATATATATATATATATATATATATATATATATATATATATATTATAAATAAGTAAAACTCGTGAGAAGTATTTTGGAGGCTCCATTGGAGTTTCCTTTATATATATATATATATATATATATATATATATATATATATATATATATATATAAAGAGAAAGACAGAGTGAGAGAGAGAGGGGGAGAGGGAAAGAAAAATCACAACATCATCTAAGTTACGGTTCAACCATATAATCAAGAAAATTACGAATAATAATTGAAGATATTCTTCAATCCAAGAAGAGATAGTTTATTTTGTTTACACACTATAAGAATATGATGTATACATTAAACTTGAAACCTATAACAATCTCAATACTTAATCAACAATCAATTAAAGGTTATGAATAAAAGACAAATTTAGACAAATAAACTTTGAGACGCTAACTACCACAATGGCGTTATTCAAGCTTGAATATTAGTGATGTAAAAACCAAAAAAATTGACATAAGTCATGTAACAACTAAACAAATGTGATGTAAAAAATGAAAAGATAATTGGTGACTTCTCTTCTTAGGTATTTATAGTATCTCTGAAAGAAGGCTTAAAGTGAAAGAAAATAAAAAAATTGTAACTTATCTATATTAAAAACCAACTATAATAATTAGTACTAATCATGATATAAATTTAGAGACACCAAAAGGCGAATATAACTTATCTATATTTAAAATAAACAAAATATTATTTTATTGTATTTTATATTATATTATATTATATTATATTATATTATATTATATTATATTATATTATATTATATTATATTATATTATTTTATATTATATTATATTATATTATACTATATTATATTATATTATATGATATTATATTATATTATATTATATTATATTATATTATATTATATTATTTTGTTCTTAAACATATTTAATTAGTTAAAATTAAAATATCATTTTCATGTAGATATAAATATCTAATTAATATTCCACTATCATTGAATAAGTTAGTGGCAATTATGTTCTTTAATTGAAATTAAAGTTTTTTTATGTCTAAATTATGAATAAATATTTTAATACATAAAAATATTGAGAAAAATTGTGGAGCTTCCTTCGGGGTCTCCTTTATATATATATATATATAGATAAGTAAAGTCTTATCAACACTTTCAATTGTAGAAAAAGATACCGAAGGCATTACCCAAACAAAACAATCATGAAAAAGATACAGAAGGCATTAACGTGTTGAACATCGAATGCGCTTAATTAATACCTTCAAATAACTATATAAATTATATAAACAAGCATCAGCAACATGCAGTTGTGCCACGGTGGTAAAGGCTAACGTTTCTCACATACAGGTTCGAATTCTGCTATTCTGCTATTATTTTTCTATTTCCATTCATAACTACTCTTTTCTATTGCAGCTCCAGAGCAGGGCAGTTGGTAGCGTAACTATGGGTAGTTTTGGTTATCCAAAAATAATATATGTATTTGTATAATTAGGTATATTTTAAATTTAGCTACCCCAATAATATGTTATTTAGCTACCCCAATAAAAGAACAATAACAAGTCTATTAGTTTAATTAGTCTCATTTGATCGAAGAAAGTCTATTATTATCACAAACAAATATGGTGAGTTTTGTTAACATGGTGATTTTAGTCTTTTTATTTTACTTTGACAATTTTGGTCCCTATTTTTCCCCTCAAAATCATATATTATTTGCACTTTTGGTCCCCAAAAATATTGAATTTTGGAAAAATAAGGGAATAAATTAAATTGTACAATCCATGATTTTTAGCAACCAAAAGTGCAATGAAAAATCACAAAGACCAAAATTACCAAATTAGAAGAGCAAAATATGTTTAATTGGTATACACCATCGCTGTAAAAACTTTTTAAGGTAGGAGAGATAAAGTCAAACATTTTTTATGATGTGTTGTTTCGTGATTGACTAACATTGTAAAAAAAATTCTACACGACAATATATATTAATTGTTAAATTAAATCGTTTCACCACCCCGAACCACACTGACACTAAGGAAAAACTAATCACCATCTGTGCTTAGAAGCAAATCTCACACTAACCAACAAACACTGAGTTTCCACTATGAAAATCAAACTTTAGAGCACTGTGCCGACAGCATATCCTAACTAACTCAAGTCACTAGTCTACTGTTATAAGTGGAAAGAATTGTCACAATTGACCAATTAAAAATGGACCCAACAATTACATGTTTTGCATTTATTTATCTTAATAATAATATTGAAAATCACATATATACTAAAATTTCTAATTAGTTGATGGTATAAACAAAAACTTTACACCGACATTAAATACCAATGAAAATCTTATTAAATCCAACCTTCCATGAAAGCATCACAATTTTTTTCTTAAAGAAAACCTAAATTATGCAAGACCATTGTGCCAATTATGCAAATTAAACATATTCAAATGCCAAATGCATGCAGTGCAGGAAGGGCCATTATTTGATAAAGAATATAATTAACTTTTTTCCACGAACAAAGGAAAAGAGGTTAAAAAAAAACACCCAAAAAAAAAAGGAAAAGAAGTTAAAAACCAGCCCATTGCGGCATTGCCTCATTGTACTTTTTCTCCTTTGTTTATTTCTGAGTATAGGGGTGGATCACATTTTTTCATTAACGACAGAAAGAAACACCTCTTATGTACCCAAAAAAAAAAAACGACAGAAAGAAACACCTCAACAGGATTTCATTTCATTGCCCCAAAATCATAGCTGAAAAATTTCCCTGATCTGCATCTCATTCCCTCTTTTGATTTCTGCCCGAAATTCCTTCTTTTTTTACATTCTTTCACAAGTTTCAAAATTCAGAAATTCTGAATTTCAAATGTTAATTATTCTCATTCTCATATCATCCTTTTTGTAGTGTAATGTTTCAATTGTATTTTCACTTTCCCTTTCCTTTCCCCTTTTTGCTGTAATCCTCATAACCTTCAAGATTTGATTTTTCACCAATGCATGCTGCAAAATCGCAAATTTCCCTCGACCCATTTATATTTTCCATCTCATTTTCATGCAGCTTCTCTCACATTGTTTCGAATTTGTAGCTGGCTTCCATGACCGAGATCTAGGGTTTCTCAACACAAGTTCTCTCACATTGTTCCCTTTCACCTCTTTCTTAGAAGAAATCAACGTTTTCGTGTTACATTGATTTCCTTCCTTCATGGGTTTCCTATAAAGCTTCGAAATTTGTCGATTTCAGCTACTGGGTCACCATGCTGAAGCAATTTCTGAGCAAACTTCCTCGCAAGGCATCAAAACCCGACTCGGACGAGTCATGCCGAGGCGACTCGTCGCGTTCGAGCTCCACCCGTGACGTCGCCGGGAAAAATAACCGGTCACACGGCGGCCACGGCTCCTCAGCTAAAACCAATACTGCTAAACGGACTTCCTCGTCAGCGGTTTTTCCGGCGAGCACCGTGTCGGTGATTGAACCGTTGGTGCCGTTTAAGGATGTCCCAAACTCGGAGAAGATGAACCTGTTTGTGAGTAAGTTAAGCCTTTGTTGTGTAACGTTTGATTTCAGCGACCCTTGTAAGAACACGGTTGAGAAAGATGTAAAAAGACGAACTTTGGTTGAACTTGTTGATTTTGTGTCTTCTTTTGGTTCTGCAAGGTTTAGTGAACCTGCTATTCTTGCTATGTGTAAAATGTGTTCTATTAATATCTTTCGGGTTTTCCCGCCGAATTATAGGGCTAATAGAGGTGGTGAGAATGATGATGATGAGCCAGCTTTTGATCCTGCTTGGCCTCATTTGCAGCTTGTGTATGAATTGCTTCTTAAATTTGTTACATCTTCTTGTCTTGATGCTAAAGTGGCAAAGAAGTATATTGATCATTCGTTTATTTCGAGATTGTTGGAGTTGTTTGAGTCAGAGGATCCTAGAGAAAGGGATTGCTTGAAAACAATTCTTCATAGAGTTTATGGAAAATTCATGGTGCATAGACCGTATATTCGGAAATCTATTCAGAATGTGTTTTATAGGTTTGTGTTTGAGACTGAGAAACACAATGGAATTGCTGAGTTGTTGGAGATTTTTGGTAGCGTAATTACCGGATTTGCTTTGCCATTGAAAGAGGAACATAAAATCTTCTTGTGGAGGGTTTTGATCCCTTTGCACAAGCCAAAATCTATGGGGGTTTATTTTCAACAATTGTCTTACTGTGTTACGCAGTTCGTAGAGAAGGAACCGAAGTTGGCTAGCATTGTGATAAGGGGTTTGTTGAAATATTGGCCAATAACACATAGTCAGAAAGAGGTTATGTTTCTTGGTGAAGTGGAAGAAATTTTGGAAACAATAAATATGGTAGAGTTCCAAAGAGTCATGGTGCCATTGTTTTGGAGAGTTGGATACTGCATCGGCAGTTTACACTTTCAGGTACACTTACACTGAATCCTTTTGTTAAATTTTCATAATTTAGATAGTCCTATTCGTTTGTTATTTTTCTTATATTTTCATTTACATTCATATTCTGAGATTATATTATGGAGTAAACTAGCTAAGACCCTAGCGTGCTATGAAGCACCGACACAGACACGGACGCCAGACACAACACGGACACCCAGACACCGGTTTTATTTTGATTTTTTTTTTAAAATACAAGTAATTGAAGTGTCGGTGTCGGTGTCCGACACGATAAGTACGTGTCGGACACCCGGACACGGCATTCGGAAGAGGTGTCCTTGCTTTGGCATTTGGATTCCCTGCCTACAAATAATCCTGTAGTCGTAGATCTGGACTATTTGATCAAGATTAGACGATTCGTTTCCAACTTTGTATTTTGGACCCGATTTACCGAAACCAGAATGTGGTCTGTCCAATTTTGATCCATCGGTCCAGATCAGTGACTGCATCAAATGCGTGATCCCCGACTATAGAAAATCCGAATTTGTTGCCTCTTCAAATGGAATGCTCAAAATCAGAGAAATTAATGGTGTTTTGCTTCAGCTTCGAAGTCAAAATATGTTACAACTTTTGTTAGGACTTCGGGTCAGAGGTTACTGATACGATGTGAGAGTGGTTCATATTCGTTTGTGTTTCTTCAGAAAAAATCAAGCAGCACTCCCCACAATTCCGATCCAGAGTATTCTTTGCTTCCACCCACCGATTAAATAGATTACTATCAGGAACGAAAAAGTCCTTGGAAATTTTTTAAGTCCATTTTTAATAGCTCGTCCCTTTTAATAAATTATTAAATAAATAACTTTATATATAGTTCATCAAAATCTTAATGGGGACAAACGCCCCCAACGAGATCCGTCCCTGCTTGAACTCCCTCTTTGGAATTGCTGACGTCTTTCTTGCTCTTTTTGAATAAATGATTTAATTACTGCAAAAAATTTCCATCTTCATTCACCTATGTATCTTTTGAGAATCAGTTTCCTTTGATTTGCTTGTTAGTTACTAAATTTCACCCTTTTTATTAATTCAACATGGATTGTTTCAGGTAGCTGAAAGAGCTCTTTTTTTATGGAACAATGACCATATTGTCAATTTAATTGCTCCCAACCGTCAAGTGATCCTACCTATCATATTTCCAGCTTTAGAACGAAATTCTCGCAACCACTGGAACCCAGCAGTGCTCAACTTGACTCATAATGTTAGAAAGATGTTTATTGAAATGGACGAGAAGCTTTTCCTTTCTTGTCATTCTCAGTTTATAGAGGAAGAAGCAATGCTAAATTCAGAAGCTGAGAAGAGGAAAGAAGCTTGGAAACAATTAGAACATGCAGCAAGTCTTCAGCCTGTAGTTGGAAACACTGCTGTTTTAGTTTCTCCAATTTGATAACCTGAAATGTATGTATGATATGATACACCCCAAATCCACATGAAAGAAATGTGGTAAATGGCTGTTACTGGGAGTAGCTTTTTGTGTTTTTGGGTTCTATATGTTTTTGATGCTTCAAATTGTTGTAATTTGTAACATGTTCTCGATTGAGACACTGTATGGTAGTAACCTGCCTCCTCTTGAGAAGTGATGAGAAGGACCATGCAGCTGATCAAACCATTTATGTATAAGCTTATTTCCAAAATCTGTTGTTCTCCCCTCTATTTCATGATTGAATTTCACTTATCAAGTAATGTTACATAAATTAAATTAGTTCTAACATCTGGTATGATACAGATCCTTGAGACTTAGCAGTTTTCCTAAAGTGAAGCCAAATTTCATGGTCTCAGTTCTTTTGACTTGTACAAATGAAGCGTTTCTCATACATTGACCAGAGTCCTATCTTCATTCATGTTTAAAACTTCTTTGGATGGGAGAAATCTGTCAATGGTTAAGGTGACAATTATGGTTTCATCCATCTACATTTCATGCTGTTTGCCTGTTTGTAGTTATTAAGAATATGTTAACTTTCATGCATAATTTTCCATAATAAAAAACCAGTCATTCTACATGTACTTTGCTTCATGTTTCTCTAAAAGTTCCTTGTCAGACCCCAAATTTTGATATCACATCGGACTAGGAATCTAACAGTTCAATAAGTATGGGTCCTATACATATGTAGTCATCATTGTCCCACTCGTGTTTCTCACAAATTTTAGCAGTGGTGATGGTACTGCAACAAAGATAAGAATTATGCATGACTCCAAATGTGTGTACAATAATCCTTGAGTTCGTTTAATCCCACTATTTTCTCTATGTACTGGGCGCAGTAGTTTAAAGAGTGAATCTTCTTCTAAATATATATTTTGGCCCTTTATCTTTGGGGTTGTGGTCACTTTGGCCCATTATCTTTTTTTTTCTCATTTTAGACCCTCATGTTTATTGTGTGTGTCATTTTGGCCCCTGCCGTTATGTTTATGTTTTTTTAGGCAAATTTTTAAGGAAGAAAATGAAATCAATTAAAAACATAAGGGCCCAAAATGAAATCAATTAAAAACATAAGGGACTAAAATGAAATCAATTAAAAACATAAGGGACCAAAATGATAACGGCAGGGGCCAAAATGACACACACAAAAAACATGAGTGTCTAAAATGAGAAAAAAAAAAGATAAAGGGCCAAAGTGACCACAACCCCAAATATAAAGGGCCAAAATATATATTTAGCCTGGAAAATATAGCTCCTTGATATCGTTTATACATCCAAAATCAAGCTTAACGTCATTGATAGTTTACAAAAATAGTTTCCTCTCTTCTCTTTACCCATAAGGAAAGAAAGAAAATGGATTGGATTGTTGAAGGTAAATTACGTGTTCCATTTTTGCATGCAGAATGGTTCTTCTATAAATAGATTAACTCATGACACTTGACGAGGAGAAATAGCCCTTTGTATAGAGTTTTAACCTTTCATGAACTGATTCATTTAACCACACATTCACTAACGAAAAGTCACACATAATAAATTGAATCTCAAATCCTTGAAAAGACCTAACTTTTAGAAATAGCATAAAATGTTTCAACCAAGAACAAGTGTTTAACACTCTCCCACAAACACTTCGCGATTGAGTAAAACTCATGCAGGTACCACTAAGTTAGTGGGTCTCATTTCTAAAGTAAACCGACATAAATTTCGCTCAATCATATAGTGACTATTGAGGAGTGTTGCTAACATTCATCGCATGCCGAATGAGTGTGAGCACCTTGAGCATCCAACGCCCTTAAATAGAAACTAGGCACCCAACGCCTTGCGGACTAGGAATATTCTAACAGTTCAATAAGTATGGGTCCTATACATATGTAGTCATCATTGTCCCACTCGTGTTTCTCACAAATTTTAGCAGTGGTGATGGTACTGCAACAAAGATAAGAATTATGCATGACTCCAAATGTGTGTACAATAATCCTTGAGTTCGTTTAATCCCACTATTTTCTCTATGTACTGGGCGCAGTAGTTTAAAGAGTGAATCTTCTTCGGAAAATATAGCTCCTTGATATCGTTTATACATCCAAAATCAAGCTTAACGTCATTGATAGTTTACAAAAATAGTTTCCTCTCTTCTCTTTACCCATAAGGAAAGAAAGAAAATGGATTGGATTGTTGAAGGTAAATTATGTGTTCCATTTTTGCATGCAGAATGGTTCTTCTATAAATAGATTAACTCATGACACTTGACGAGGAGAAATAGCCCTTTGTATAGAGTCTTAACCTTTCATGAACTGATTCATTTAACCACACATTCACTAACGAAAAGTCACACATAATAAATTGAATATCAAATCCTTGAAAAGACCTAACTTTTAGAACTAACATAAAATGTTTCAACCAAGAACAAGTGTTTAACACTCTCCCACAAACACTTCGCGATTGAGTAAAATTCATGCAGGTACCACTAAGTTAGTGGGTCTCATTTCTAAAGTAAACCGACATAAATTTCGCTCAATCATATAGTGACTATTGAGGAGTGTTGCTAACATTCATCGCATGCCGAATGAGTGTGAGCACCTTGAGCATCCAACGCCCTTAAATAGAAACTAGGCACCCAACGCCTTGCGGACTAGGAATCTAACAGTTCAATAAGTATGGGTCCAATACATATGTAGTCATCATTGTCCCACTCGTGTTTCTCACAAATTTTAGCAGTGGTGATGGTACTGCAACAAAGATAAGAATTATGCATGACTCCAAATGTGTGTACAATAATCCTTGAGTTCGTTTAATCCCACTATTTTCTCTATGTACTGGGCGCAGTAGTTTAAAGAGTGAATCTTCTTCGGAAAATATAGCTCCTTGATATCGTTTATACATCCAAAATCAAGCTTAACGTCATTGATAGTTTACAAAAATAGTTTCCTCTCTTCTCTTTACCCATAAGGAAAGAAAGAAAATGGATTGGATTGTTGAAGGTAAATTATGTGTTCCATTTTTGCATGCAGAATGGTTCTTCTATAAATAGATTAACTCATGACACTTGACGAGGAGAAATAGCCCTTTGTATAGAGTTTTAACCTTTCATGAACTGATTCATTTAACCACACATTCACTAACGAAAAGTCACACATAATAAATTGAATCTCAAATCCTTGAAAAGACCTAACTTTTAGAAATAACATAAAATGTTTCAACCAAGAACAAGTGTTTAACACTCTCCCACAAACACTTCGCGATTGAGTAAAATTAATGCAGGTACCACTAAGTTAGTGGGTCTCATTTCTAAAGTAAACCGACATAAATTTCGCTCAATCATATAGTGACTATTGAGGAGTGTTGCTAACATTCATCGCATGCCGAATGAGTGTGAGCACCTTGAGCATCCAACGCCCTTAAATAGAAACTAGGCACCCAACGCCTTGCGGACTAGGAATATTCTAACAGTTCAATAAGCATGGGTCCTATACATATGTAGTCATCATTGTCCCACTCGTGTTTCTCACAAATTTTAGCAGTGGTGATGGTACTGCAACAAAGATAAGAATTATGCATGACTCCAAATGTGTGTACAATAATCCTTGAGTTCGTTTAATCCCACTATTTTCTCTATGTACTGGGCGCAGTAGTTTAAAGAGTGAATCTTCTTCGGAAAATATAGCTCCTTGATATCGTTTATACATCCAAAATCAAGCTTAACGTCATTGATAGTTTACAAAAATAGTTTCCTCTCTTCTCTTTACCCGTAAGGAAAGAAAGAAAATGGATTGGATTGTTGAAGGTAAATTATGTGTTCCATTTTTGCATGCAGAATGGTTCTTCTATAAATAGATTAACTCATGACACTTGACGAGGAGAAATAGCCCTTTGTATAGAGTCTTAACCTTTCATGAACTGATTCATTTAACCACACATTCACTAACGAAAAGACACACATAATAAATTGAATCTCAAATCCTTGAAAAGACCTAACTTTTAGAACTAACATAAAATGTTTCAACCAAGAACAAGTGTTTAACACTCTCCCACAAACACTTCGCGATTGAGTAAAATTCATGCAGGTACCACTAAGTTAGTGGGTCTCATTTCTAAAGTAAACCGACATAAATTTCGCTCAATCATATAGTGACTATTGAGGAGTGTTGCTAACATTCATCGCATGCCGAATGAGTGTGAGCACCTTGAGCATCCAACGCCCTTAAATAGAAACTAGGCACCCAACGCCTTGCGGACTAGGAATCTAGCAGTTCAAGAAGTATGGGTCCTATACATATGTAGTCATCATTGTCCCACTCGTGTTTCTCACAAATTTTAGCAGTGGTGATGGTACTGCAACAAAGATAAGAATTATGCATGACTCCAAATGTGTGTACAATAATCCTTGAGTTCGTTTAATCCCACTATTTTCTCTCTGTACTGGGCGCAGTAGTTTAAAGAGTGAATCTTCTTCGGAAAATATAGCTCCTTGATATCGTTTATACATCCAAAATCAAGCTTAACGTCATTGATAGTTTACAAAAATAGTTTCCTCTCTTCTCTTTACCCATAAGGAAAGAAAGAAAATGGATTGGATTGTTGAAGGTAAATTATGTGTTCCATTTTTGCATGCAGAATGGTTCTTCTATAAATAGATTAACTCATGACACTTGACGAGGAGAAATAGCCCTTTGTATAGAGTCTTAACCTTTCATGAACTGATTCATTTAACCACACATTCACTAACGAAAAGTCACACATAATAAATTGAATCTCAAATCCTTGAAAAGACCTAACTTTTAGAACTAACATAAAATGTTTCAACCAAGAACAAGTGTTTAACACTCTCCCACAAACACTTCGCGATTGAGTAAAATTCATGCAGGTACCACTAAGTTAGTGGGTCTCATTTCTAAAGTAAACCGACATAAATTTCGCTCAATCATATAGTGACTATTGAGGAGTGTTGCTAACATTCATCGCATGCCGAATGAGTGTGCCTGAGCATCCAACGCCCTTAAATAGAAACTAGGCACCCAACGCCTTGCGGACTAGGAATATTCTAACAGTTCAATAAGTATGGGTCCTATACATATGTAGTCATCATTTTCCCACTCGTGTTTCTCACAAATTTTAGCAGTGGTGATGGTACTGCAACAAAGATAAGAATTATGCATGACTCCAAATGTGTGTACAATAATCCTTGAGTTCGTTTAATCCCACTATTTTCTCTATGTACTGGGCGCAGTAGTTTAAAGAGTGAATCTTCTTCGGAAAATATAGCTCCTTGATATCGTTTATACATCCAAAATCAAGCTTAACGTCATTGATAGTTTACAAAAATAGTTTCCTCTCTTCTCTTTACCCGTAAGGAAAGAAAGAAAATGGATTGGATTGTTGAAGGTAAATTATGTGTTCCATTTTTGCATGCAGAATGGTTCTTCTATAAATAGATTAACTCATGACACTTGACGAGGAGAAATAGCCCTTTGTATAGAGTCTTAACCTTTCATGAACTGATTCATTTAACCACACATTCACTAACGAAAAGTCACACATAATAAATTGAATCTCAAATCCTTGAAAAGACCTAACTTTTAGAACTAACATAAAATGTTTCAACCAAGAACAAGTGTTTAACACTCTCCCACAAACACTTCGCGATTGAGTAAAATTCATGCAGGTACCACTAAGTTAGTGGGTCTCATTTCTAAAGTAAACCGACATAAATTTCGCTCAATCATATAGTGACTATTGAGGAGTGTTGCTAACATTCATCGCATGCCGAATGAGTGTGAGCACCTTGAGCATCCAACGCCCTTAAATAGAAACTAGGCACCCAACGCCTTGCGGACTAGGAATCTAGCAGTTCAAGAAGTATGGGTCCTATACATATGTAGTCATCATTGTCCCACTCGTGTTTCTCACAAATTTTAGCAGTGGTGATGGTACTGCAACAAAGATAAGAATTATGCATGACTCCAAATGTGTGTACAATAATCCTTGAGTTCGTTTAATCCCACTATTTTCTCTCTGTACTGGGCGCAGTAGTTTAAAGAGTGAATCTTCTTCGGAAAATATAGCTCCTTGATATCGTTTATACATCCAAAATCAAGCTTAACGTCATTGATAGTTTACAAAAATAGTTTCCTCTCTTCTCTTTACCCATAAGGAAAGAAAGAAAATGGATTGGATTGTTGAAGGTAAATTATGTGTTCCATTTTTGCATGCAGAATGGTTCTTCTATAAATAGATTAACTCATGACACTTGACGAGGAGAAATAGCCCTTTGTATAGAGTCTTAACCTTTCATGAACTGATTCATTTAACCACACATTCACTAACGAAAAGTCACACATAATAAATTGAATCTCAAATCCTTGAAAAGACCTAACTTTTAGAACTAACATAAAATGTTTCAACCAAGAACAAGTGTTTAACACTCTCCCACAAACACTTCGCGATTGAGTAAAATTCATGCAGGTACCACTAAGTTAGTGGGTCTCATTTCTAAAGTAAACCGACATAAATTTCGCTCAATCATATAGTGACTATTGAGGAGTGTTGCTAACATTCATCGCATGCCGAATGAGTGTGAGCACCTTGAGCATCCAACGCCCTTAAATAGAAACTAGGCACCCAACGCCTTGCGGACTAGGAATCTAGCAGTTCAAGAAGTATGGGTCCTATACATATGTAGTCATCATTGTCCCACTCGTGTTTCTCACAAATTTTAGCAGTGGTGATGGTACTGCAACAAAGATAAGAATTATGCATGACTCCAAATGTGTGTACAATAATCCTTGAGTTCGTTTAATCCCACTATTTTCTCTATGTACTGGGCGCAGTAGTTTAAAGAGTGAATCTTCTTCGGAAAATATAGCTCCTTGATATCGTTTATACATCCAAAATCAAGCTTAACGTCATTGATAGTTTACAAAAATAGTTTCCTCTCTTCTCTTTACCCATAAGGAAAGAAAGAAAATGGATTGGATTGTTGAAGGTAAATTATGTGTTCCATTTTTGCATGCAGAATGGTTCTTCTATAAATAGATTAACTCATGACACTTGACGAGGAGAAATAGCCCTTTGTATAGAGTCTTAACCTTTCATGAACTGATTCATTTAACCACACATTCACTAACGAAAAGTCACACATAATAAATTGAATCTCAAATCCTTGAAAAGACCTAACTTTTAGAACTAACATAAAATGTTTCAACCAAGAACAAGTGTTTAACACTCTCCCACAAACACTTCGCGATTGAGTAAAATTCATGCAGGTACCACTAAGTTAGTGGTTCTCATTTCTAAAGTAAACCGACATAAATTTCGCTCAATCATATAGTGACTATTGAGGAGTGTTGCTAACATTCATCGCATGCCGAATGAGTGTGAGCACCTTGAGCATCCAACGCCCTTAAATAGAAACTAGGCACCCAACGCCTTGCGGACTAGGAATCTAGCAGTTCAAGAAGTATGGGTCCTATACATATGTAGTCATCATTGTCCCACTCGTGTTTCTCACAAATTTTAGCAGTGGTGATGGTACTGCAACAAAGATAAGAATTATGCATGACTCCAAATGTGTGTACAATAATCCTTGAGTTCGTTTAATCCCACTATTTTCTCTATGTACTGGGCGCAGTAGTTTAAAGAGTGAATCTTCTTCGGAAAATATAGCTCCTTGATATCGTTTATACATCCAAAATCAAGCTTAACGTCATTGATAGTTTACAAAAATAGTTTCCTCTCTTCTCTTTACCCATAAGGAAAGAAAGAAAATGGATTGGATTGTTGAAGGTAAATTATGTGTTCCATTTTTGCATGCAGAATGGTTCTTCTATAAATAGATTAACTCATGACACTTGACGAGGAGAAATAGCCCTTTGTATAGAGTTTTAACCTTTCATGAACTGATTCATTTAACCACACATTCACTAACGAAAAGTCACACATAATAAATTGAATCTCAAATCCTTGAAAAGACCTAACTTTTAGAACTAACATAAAATGTTTCAACCAAGAACAAGTGTTTAACACTCTCCCACAAACACTTCGCGATTGAGTAAAATTCATGCAGGTACCACTAAGTTAGTGGTTCTCATTTCTAAAGTAAACCGACATAAATTTCGCTCAATCATATAGTGACTATTGAGGAGTGTTGCTAACATTCATCGCATACCGAATGAGTGTGAGCACCTTGAGTATCCAACGCCCTTAAATAGAAACTAGGCACCCAACGCCTTGCGGACTAGGAATCTAACAGTTCAATAAGTATGGGTCCTATACATATGTAGTCATCATTGTCCCACTCGTGTTTCTCACAAATTTTAGGAGTGGTGATGGTACTTGCAACAAAGATAAGAATTATGCATGACTCCAAATGTGTGTACAATAATCCTTGAGTTCGTTTAATCCCACTATTTTCTCTATGTACTGGGCGCAGTAGTTTAAAGAGTGAATCTTCTTCGGAAAATATAGCTCCTTGATATCGTTTATACATCCAAAATCAAGCTTAACGTCATTGATAGTTTACAAAAATAGTTTCCTCTCTTCTCTTTACCCATAAGGAAAGAAAGAAAATGGATTGGATTGTTGAAGGTAAATTATGTGTTCCATTTTTGCATGCAGAATGGTTCTTCTATAAATAGATTAACTCATGACACTTGACGAGGAGAAATAGCCCTTTGTATAGAGTCTTAACCTTTCATGAACTGATTCATTTAACCACACATTCACTAACGAAAAGACACACATAATAAATTGAATCTCAAATCCTTGAAAAGACCTAACTTTTAGAACTAACATAAAATGTTTCAACCAAGAACAAGTGTTTAACACTCTCCCACAAACACTTCGCGATTGAGTAAAATTCATGCAGGTACCACTAAGTTAGTGGGTCTCATTTCTAAAGTAAACCGACATAAATTTCGCTCAATCATATAGTGACTATTGAGGAGTGTTGCTAACATTCATCGCATGCCGAATGAGTGTGAGCACCTTGAGCATCCAACGCCCTTAAATAGAAACTAGGCACCCAACGCCTTGCGGACTAGGAATCTAGCAGTTCAAGAAGTATGGGTCCTATACATATGTAGTCATCATTGTCCCACTCGTGTTTCTCACAAATTTTAGCAGTGGTGATGGTACTGCAACAAAGATAAGAATTATGCATGACTCCAAATGTGTGTACAATAATCCTTGAGTTCGTTTAATCCCACTATTTTCTCTCTGTACTGGGCGCAGTAGTTTAAAGAGTGAATCTTCTTCGGAAAATATAGCTCCTTGATATCGTTTATACATCCAAAATCAAGCTTAACGTCATTGATAGTTTACAAAAATAGTTTCCTCTCTTCTCTTTACCCATAAGGAAAGAAAGAAAATGGATTGGATTGTTGAAGGTAAATTATGTGTTCCATTTTTGCATGCAGAATGGTTCTTCTATAAATAGATTAACTCATGACACTTGACGAGGAGAAATAGCCCTTTGTATAGAGTCTTAACCTTTCATGAACTGATTCATTTAACCACACATTCACTAACGAAAAGTCACACATAATAAATTGAATCTCAAATCCTTGAAAAGACCTAACTTTTAGAACTAACATAAAATGTTTCAACCAAGAACAAGTGTTTAACACTCTCCCACAAACACTTCGCGATTGAGTAAAATTCATGCAGGTACCACTAAGTTAGTGGTTCTCATTTCTAAAGTAAACCGACATAAATTTCGCTCAATCATATAGTGACTATTGAGGAGTGTTGCTAACATTCATCGCATGCCGAATGAGTGTGAGCATCCAACGCCCTTAAATAGAAACTAGGCACCCAACGCCTTGCGGACTAGGAATATTCTAACAGTTCAATAAGTATGGGTCCTATACATATGTAGTCATCATTTTCCCACTCGTGTTTCTCACAAATTTTAGCAGTGGTGATGGTACTGCAACAAAGATAAGAATTATGCATGACTCCAAATGTGTGTACAATAATCCTTGAGTTCGTTTAATCCCACTATTTTCTCTATGTACTGGGCGCAGTAGTTTAAAGAGTGAATCTTCTTCGGAAAATATAGCTCCTTGATATCGTTTATACATCCAAAATCAAGCTTAACGTCATTGATAGTTTACAAAAATAGTTTCCTCTCTTCTCTTTACCCGTAAGGAAAGAAAGAAAATGGATTGGATTGTTGAAGGTAAATTATGTGTTCCATTTTTGCATGCAGAATGGTTCTTCTATAAATAGATTAACTCATGACACTTGACGAGGAGAAATAGCCCTTTGTATAGAGTCTTAACCTTTCATGAACTGATTCATTTAACCACACATTCACTAACGAAAAGTCACACATAATAAATTGAATCTCAAATCCTTGAAAAGACCTAACTTTTAGAACTAACATAAAATGTTTCAACCAAGAACAAGTGTTTAACACTCTCCCACAAACACTTCGCGATTGAGTAAAATTCATGCAGGTACCGCTAAGTTAGTGGTTCCCATTTCTAAAGTAAACCGACATAAATTTCGCTCAATCATATAGTGACTATTGAGGAGTGTTGCTAACATTCATCGCATGCCGAATGAGTGTGAGCACCTTGAGCATCCAACGCCCTTAAATAGAAACTAGGCACCCAACGCCTTGCGGACTAGGAATCTAGCAGTTCAAGAAGTATGGGTCCTATACATATGTAGTCATCATTGTCCCACTCGTGTTTCTCACAAGTTTTAGCAGTGGTGATGGTACTGCAACAAAGATAAGAATTATGCATGACTCCAAATGTGTGTACAATAATCCTTGAGTTCGTTTAATCCCACTATTTTCTCTATGTACTGGGCGCAGTAGTTTAAAGAGTGAATCTTCTTCGGAAAATATAGCTCCTTGATATCGTTTATACATCCAAAATCAAGCTTAACGTCATTGATAGTTTACAAAAATAGTTTCCTCTCTTCTCTTTACCCATAAGGAAAGAAAGAAAATGGATTGGATTGTTGAAGGTAAATTATGTGTTCCATTTTTGCATGCAGAATGGTTCTTCTATAAATAGATTAACTCATGACACTTGACGAGGAGAAATAGCCCTTTGTATAGAGTTTTAACCTTTCATGAACTGATTCATTTAACCACACATTCACTAACGAAAAGACACACATAATAAATTGAATCTCAAATCCTTGAAAAGACCTAACTTTTAGAACTAACATAAAATGTTTCAACCAAGAACAAGTGTTTAACACTCTCCCACAAACACTTCGCGATTGAGTAAAATTCATGCAGGTACCACTAAGTTAGTGGGTCTCATTTCTAAAGTAAACCGACATAAATTTCGCTCAATCATATAGTGACTATTGAGGAGTGTTGCTAACATTCATCGCATGCCGAATGAGTGTGAGAACCTTGAGCATCCAACTACCTTAAATAGAAACTAGGCACCCAACGCCTTGCGGACTAGGAATCTAGCAGTTCAAGAAGTATGGGTCCTATACATATGTAGTCATCATTGTCCCACTCGTGTTTCTCACAAATTTTAGCAGTGGTGATGGTACTGCAACAAAGATAAGAATTATGCATGACTCCAAATGTGTGTACAATAATCCTTGAGTTCGTTTAATCCCACTATTTTCTCTCTGTACTGGGCGCAGTAGTTTAAAGAGTGAATCTTCTTCGGAAAATATAGCTCCTTGATATCGTTTATACATCCAAAATCAAGCTTAACGTCATTGATAGTTTACAAAAATAGTTTCCTCTCTTCTCTTTACCCATAAGGAAAGAAAGAAAATGGATTGGATTGTTGAAGGTAAATTATGTGTTCCATTTTTGCATGCAGAATGGTTCTTCTATAAATAGATTAACTCATGACACTTGACGAGGAGAAATAGCCCTTTGTATAGAGTCTTAACCTTTCATGAACTGATTCATTTAACCACACATTCACTAACGAAAAGTCACACATAATAAATTGAATCTCAAATCCTTGAAAAGACCTAACTTTTAGAACTAACATAAAATGTTTCAACCAAGAACAAGTGTTTAACACTCTCCCACAAACACTTCGCGATTGAGTAAAATTCATGCAGGTACCACTAAGTTAGTGGTTCTCATTTCTAAAGTAAACCGACATAAATTTCGCTCAATCATATAGTGACTATTGAGGAGTGTTGCTAACATTCATCGCATGCCGAATGAGTGTGAGCATCCAACGCCCTTAAATAGAAACTAGGCACCCAACGCCTTGCGGACTAGGAATATTCTAACAGTTCAATAAGTATGGGTCCTATACATATGTAGTCATCATTTTCCCACTCGTGTTTCTCACAAATTTTAGCAGTGGTGATGGTACTGCAACAAAGATAAGAATTATGCATGACTCCAAATGTGTGTACAATAATCCTTGAGTTCGTTTAATCCCACTATTTTCTCTATGTACTGGGCGCAGTAGTTTAAAGAGTGAATCTTCTTCGGAAAATATAGCTCCTTGATATCGTTTATACATCCAAAATCAAGCTTAACGTCATTGATAGTTTACAAAAATAGTTTCCTCTCTTCTCTTTACCCGTAAGGAAAGAAAGAAAATGGATTGGATTGTTGAAGGTAAATTATGTGTTCCATTTTTGCATGCAGAATGGTTCTTCTATAAATAGATTAACTCATGACACTTGACGAGGAGAAATAGCCCTTTGTATAGAGTCTTAACCTTTCATGAACTGATTCATTTAACCACACATTCACTAACGAAAAGTCACACATAATAAATTGAATCTCAAATCCTTGAAAAGACCTAACTTTTAGAACTAACATAAAATGTTTCAACCAAGAACAAGTGTTTAACACTCTCCCACAAACACTTCGCGATTGAGTAAAATTCATGCAGGTACCGCTAAGTTAGTGGTTCCCATTTCTAAAGTAAACCGACATAAATTTCGCTCAATCATATAGTGACTATTGAGGAGTGTTGCTAACATTCATCGCATGCCGAATGAGTGTGAGCACCTTGAGCATCCAACGCCCTTAAATAGAAACTAGGCACCCAACGCCTTGCGGACTAGGAATCTAGCAGTTCAAGAAGTATGGGTCCTATACATATGTAGTCATCATTGTCCCACTCGTGTTTCTCACAAGTTTTAGCAGTGGTGATGGTACTGCAACAAAGATAAGAATTATGCATGACTCCAAATGTGTGTACAATAATCCTTGAGTTCGTTTAATCCCACTATTTTCTCTATGTACTGGGCGCAGTAGTTTAAAGAGTGAATCTTCTTCGGAAAATATAGCTCCTTGATATCGTTTATACATCCAAAATCAAGCTTAACGTCATTGATAGTTTACAAAAATAGTTTCCTCTCTTCTCTTTACCCATAAGGAAAGAAAGAAAATGGATTGGATTGTTGAAGGTAAATTATGTGTTCCATTTTTGCATGCAGAATGGTTCTTCTATAAATAGATTAACTCATGACACTTGACGAGGAGAAATAGCCCTTTGTATAGAGTTTTAACCTTTCATGAACTGATTCATTTAACCACACATTCACTAACGAAAAGTCACACATAATAAATTGAATCTCAAATCCTTGAAAAGACCTAACTTTTAGAACTAACATAAAATGTTTCAACCAAGAACAAGTGTTTAACACTCTCCCACAAACACTTCGCGATTGAGTAAAATTCATGCAGGTACCACTAAGTTAGTGGTTCTCATTTCTAAAGTAAACCGACATAAATTTCGCTCAATCTTATAGTGACTATTGAGGAGTGTTGCTAACATTCATCGCATACCGAATGAGTGTGAGCACCTTGAGTATCCAACGCCCTTAAATAGAAACTAGGCACCCAACGCCTTGCGGACTAGGAATCTAACAGTTCAATAAGTATGGGTCCTATACATATGTAGTCATCATTGTCCCACTCGTGTTTCTCACAAATTTTAGGAGTGGTGATGGTATTGCAACAAAGATAAGAATTATGCATGACTCCAAATGTGTGTACAATAATCCTTGAGTTCGTTTAATCCCACTATTTTCTCTATGTACTGGGCGCAGTAGTTTAAAGAGTGAATCTTCTTCGGAAAATATAGCTCATTGATATCGTTTATACATCCAAAATCAAGCTTAACGTCATTGATAGTTTACAAAAATAGTTTCCTCTCTTCTCTTTACCCATAAGGAAAGAAAGAAAATGGATTGGATTGTTGAAGGTAAATTATGTGTTCCATTTTTGCATGCAGAATGGTTCTTCTATAAATAGATTAACTCATGACACTTGACGAGGAGAAATAGCCCTTTGTATAGAGTCTTAACCTTTCATGAACTGATTCATTTAACCACACATTCACTAACGAAAAGTCACACATAATAAATTGAATCTCAAATCCTTGAAAAGACCTAACTTTTAGAACTAACATAAAATGTTTCAACCAAGAACAAGTGTTTAACACTCTCCCACAAACACTT
Source organism: Astragalus membranaceus (assembly GCA_039519185.1). NCBI lineage: Eukaryota > Viridiplantae > Streptophyta > Magnoliopsida > Fabales > Fabaceae > Astragalus > Astragalus membranaceus. The sequence goes on from CM076848.1 coordinate 13,767,220, forward strand.
CGCGATTGAGTAAAATTCATGCAGGTACCACTAAGTTAGTGGTTCTCATTTCTAAAGTAAACCGACATAAATTTCGCTCAATCATATAGTGACTATTGAGGAGTGTTGCTAACATTCATCGCATGCCGAATGAGTGTGAGCACCTTGAGCATCCAACACCCTTAAATAGAAACTAGGCACCCAACGCCTTGCGGACTAGGAATCTAACAGTTCAATAAGTATGGGTCCTATACATATGTAGTCATCATTGTCCCACTCGTGTTTCTCACAAATTTTAGCAGTGGTGATGGTACTGCAACAAAGATAATAAGAGTTCAGGAAAAGGTAATTAGGTAGTCAACAGTTCATACCCATGGATGTTCGGACAAATTGAGAGTCCATCTGGCAAGGAAAACAGCGGAAGCAGCCACAAGGGAAGGCAGAAACTGAATGAAGCTGTATTCAACGAGGGTAAGCTCTGCCAAATAGCTTGCTAGGAATTCCAGTTCAATGCAAGGAACCTGTATAACAAGATAAAGTTTAACAAAATAACTTACACTTTTCCTGTCAGCAAAATAAAATCACTTTTGTAAGTTAAATTGTGGATAGTAGATAAATCCAATTAATATACCTTGTTAGAAGATTGTGCTGCTTGGATGAATCTCCTGAAAAGGTAAGAAAAAAAAATTAAATGATGTTTTAAATAAGTGGGCATTTTCCAACAAAATGTGAATCGATAATAACAATACATTACACACTACAACATTTTGAGCCTATGGTAACACCTAACTTTGCAACGCTTAAAAGCCGTTCTCTTAAGAGTACATCACATACCTGAGAAATGTTTTGGTTGTGGGAACAGTTAACTGAAAATTCAGAAGGTTTAGAACCTTGCTCTTCATTTTCAGCACCTGTCAAATGGTACAATAATTAGGTGTTTTATTATCTATTTGTTAGCATGTAGTTCAAGCTATAGTAGCAATTAGCAAATACTATACCTCTTCTTTTGTGCATGTATTACGTGTGATGATGCAATATTCCTCCACTTTAGGAGCAGATGCAAAAATCTCTTCATACCTCATATTGCCATGAACATGCAAGTAACACCAAGCAATTGAAGCTTTTCTACTTGAACCAAACTTGCTGACAGAAATCGATCAATGAGGTTCACTGTCAGGTAAAGAGTGTCTGGAACTAATTTATATCCCTCAGTGACCTGAAAGAGGATACAACATGGATGATGATAATGAGTTGTAGAAATGTGGCACATTGTATAGGTTTTATAATTTAAATATGCTTTGATTGAAATGAAGTAAGTGAGAATGTATATGATGCCAACTACATGAGACTAACCTCCACAAGCCAATCAATTAGAATTCCTCGCACGTTTGGAGTAATTCTTTTTGCAATTTTTCCATGTAATCGGTTGATCGTCTTCTTCCAAGCTGGAGAGATTTCATCAAAACTTACACTCAATTTTGTGTGTAGTAAAGCTAGTAATCATCCTTCTCTATTTTTAGCACAAAAATAGAATTACTTTGAGAAGTTATTTTATGCAAGTATGTAATATATAATATGCTCTTGGGTATCCTTGAATACTTGCTTGCAGTAGAAGTTACTCACTGAAACTAAAAAGAACCTAAGTATAATGCTACAATCAAGTATCGACACTTCAGGTTGAAGACCTGTTCGGTGCTCGATACACATAGTAGCAATGCCTTAGGAAAAAAGTAACATCACTCCATCACAAACCTCTGTGACTCGAAAATTAGGGCCATGGGTATATGTGTTACACTTCAAACAACCCTTTCTTTCTTGTTTGATGCGTTCTCAATCTCATTTGACGAACCCATGACGTCCAATGGCTCCGTCTTGGTCCTAGATGCAGTGGCCCCATTCTCATCCTAGATGATCAAACCTCAACTTTCGTCCCAGATGCACTGACCTCAACTTTCGATTCGACCCATATGCACTGGCCTTAGCTTTCTTCTCAGATGCACCGGCCCATCGTCGTCCCAGATGCTATGGCCTCAGCTTTCATCCTTGAAGCACTGGCCCCATCTTCGTCCCAGATGCTCTGGCCTCAACTTACTTCCCAGATGCACAAGCCCATCTTTGTCCCAGATGCACTGGTTTGAAGCTTCCAAATGCTGTTTTGAGAAGAATGAATCATGCTTTGTACGATTGCTTGCCATGAATTTCTCACTAACTGATGATCATTCCAATTGTTTGCCCAAGCTCTTTTACAACAATTCTCTTCAGCTTCCCCCAACATCCCTGAATTGTCTTCTCAATCATTGTTTTTGGTGGAGCTCATTTTTTGTTTGGGTTTCTATTTTTTTTGGGGGGGGGGGGGGGGCATTGTTTTCTTGTAACAAGCTAAAGCTGTAGCTTGTGTGGGTGGGGGGGGGGGGGGGTGTTAGAAAGAAAAACAATATCTAACGATATCTTGAAATTATTCTAGAATATCTTTGTTTATCCCCTAGGATTAATTTCCACATCTCTTACTTATTATTATTATTATTATCTATTTCTTGATTCCCCTATTTATTTAGGGTTATGCCTATGCATCCCTATAAATAGGGATTAGTCTTTAGTCTTTTGTATCAAGCTACTATCAAGTCAGTATCAAGTTATTATTATTATTAATATTCAAAATTTATGATTTTTTCTCCTCCTTTTATCTAAAATCCTACAACTTCAACAATTTCAAATGAACAGTATAGGACATGTTATGAAGATATAGTAATAGTAGATACTAGATAATAAAAATCATAAAGGTGTTCAACTCACTGGAAGAAGCATTAAAACACCAATAGGAACAACTGAAGCCATGTCAGTCAAGGTTCTTTTAAGTGCTTTCTTCTCCTTCTCTGTCAATTCATCGCCTATTAGGGACCTTCTAGCCAAACCCGTGGCAGTAGCAACGTCAATAGCAAGAAGTTGAGTTCCTTGCCAGACATCCTGCTTATTGAGTAACAGACTTCAGATCTCAGATATTAGAGACAAGAGATAACCCAGGAGTTAATTTTACATTTCCAAGACATCCTACAATGTTCAAATAATTCAAGCCTTTCAGGTTCGTAACATAATGTCTGGTTTGGGAGATTCAGTTTTCAAAACCATAATTATCAATCCGGGATAGCGGCGCATAGCGAGCAACCTCAAAAATGCTATAGTGGGATAGCGCACCGCTATTTTCTTTTTGCTTCTGAATTTTTTTTATACTTATTAAATAATGAATACCATATATATAAATGCTGAAAAATGAAAATATTACTCAAATTTCATAAATAACATAAAAAGTCACAGGTCTTTAGCAAAAGATGGAAAAAATCCAAAAAAACAAATAAGTTTAAGCATCCGAGGCTTAATGAAACTAAACGTTAATAATATTCAAATAATTCATACCTTCCAAGTGAAGTAGATATTAGGATGAGGCAGCATAGTAGGATAATTAATAATACAATTTCTAGGTAAAACGTTTGTAATCAAATAAGATCATAAATCTGAACTTGTAATTCATCAAATCCAAAAGTTTCAGACGCACGTACGTACCTCATTATTTTCTGATTGACAGGCACTTCTTTGAACCCTTTTCTCAAGCTCTATCAGCTCATTTCTTAGAAGCTCAAAGCGATGGATTTCATTGGGTTCTTGGTCCACAAACCCTACATTTGGCGCAGGCTGTTCAATATAATTTTCCTGCTAACAAGATCGCAAGTCCATATTACTCAAAGTTCAACCTAGTATCCATCTACCAATGAGAATAGATAATTACAGCTAAACCAAATGAATCACATTGCTACTTCAAGTTTGATTATTAGGTAATACAACTTCAAGAAAATAAATTATGTAAGCTCCTATAGCATCTTGACATTGCAAGTCTGATTTTGAAGTTTTTTTTTGTTTACCATGCAATTAGTGCGTAAGTTCCATCGACTTTGTCAATGACTAATCTACGCCGGGGAACCTGGCTGGCCACGAGTACAATAGAATGAGTACAATAGAAATACCATTGGCCAGAAAATACTGAGTTTCCCAAAAAGCAAACATGTGACTAGTATGCATACGAGTCAAGCAAGATAATGATGAATCATAGCACAAAGTAATGATAACACTAAGAATAACCCACAGTACTGTGACATTTTAAATATTTAAACAAAGAATGCACGTTACATGCCATGGCAAGTTGCAAACAGCATTATCAAAAAAATACTACTAAATTTGCATTCAATATTCACTAGTTTTTTAAGAGGCACAAAAGGAGTTCAAAAAGGTAATAATTATGTTCAGGGACAAATGCAAAGGGGATTGACAGCACCTAACTCCCACCCCCAAATCCACAAATATATTTTCTAATCATCGCATATGTTAGTCTTCAATCTTCATGTTAAATATGCATACTCTAGAACTAATTTGTACTCGGCCCCTTACTGTATTTGAAAAATTAAGTCATATATAAGGTTCATAAGTATAAGGTTAATAAGTATAAGACATGATTATTTGGAGCTAGAAACCCAAAAAGAGTATTCCCACTTTCAGGAAAAATAGAAGACGCTATTAGGTCTTTCGCCATTAAGTCCAAGTTGGTGAAACCCATTTTAGGTGCATCATGCAGTAAATCCAAGTCAAGAGTCACTCAACACCTCATGACAAAAGTCAAATCCACATTTGATAATGTATTATCACCAATGATTGCCCTATCCACTATAAGGGCACATTGTTGTTCAAATTGGTATATGACTAATCCTTCAATTCATTAGACACATTTTTGTAGCAATTTGTTATCAACTTTAAAGGTTTTGAACTTTTCATTGCTCGATACACATAGTAGCAATGCCTTAGGAAAAAAGTAACATCACTCCATCACAAACCTCAGTGACTCGAAAATTACTGTACATCTCAAGAGCATAAGAACTCCAAACTTGAGAATCCCTTAACTCAAAATCAATGTCTACAATAGCCAGACAATATGAGGCTCCTAGCTTTTGACAAACCATATCCACATCTGCAAGTCAAATCAAGCTTCCAAATTTGAAGATATATTATACATTTTGTTTCTTATATTTTGGACTGGAGGTAATATGAGATAATTGGAAAAAATCTTTATTTTGAGAGTTTAGCAGCTCATCAGTGTTCAAGGATCCTTGCACTGGAAGTATCAAGTATGGTGTTTGTCATAGCATGTTCTGTTATATTGTTAGACATATAATGTTTTGTTGGCTCTTTATCATCTAATGCTGACCAACATCCACACAAGTATTTTTGTCAGAAGCTGCTCTTTTGGAACTTGCTTTAGCCCTTGCTCTAGTAATTCGGAGTGAACGTCCTTCATCTTTGGTACAAAGTGTGTTCATTTTATTAATTGCAAATGTGCCTAAAATAAGAGCAACTCAATCATTTTTTTTTAAATGAAAATCTTGCTCATGCCTTTTATTCAAATAACAAATCACCATACTTACACAACAACAATAAAAACAAAGAGAAATACTTAGATGGATTCTTACACAAGTTTTGGGCACAAGGAATAAAAATTTACCTGTCATAATTTTTTTTATAAATAAAAAGATTTTATTAGTGGGAGTGCAAGGAGTATTCCAACCTTAAAATTGCTTAGTGAAGATAACAACAAGTTGAAGGTTGATGGAGAGAGAAGAATAGACTCTCCCATATTTTCGTATTTTACATTTTTGTTTTATTTATTTTAATGACATGTAAAATTTTCATTCGTTGTGTCTAAAATTTTCGTGTTGCGTACGAAAGAGAATGCAATCCAATCTTAGATCTAATACGACAAAACAAAATGAAATCAAAACATTTGATAGAACGTCAAAATCACGCATGTTCCTCTTAAAGTAGAGCACAAAGTAAACTTCGAAAAGTAATAAAAAACAAAAGGCTAAATTATAGTTTTGGTCTCCCTATTTTCAAAAATTCAGACATTTGGTCCCCCTATTTTAAAACTCAGACATTTGGTCCCCCAATTTTAAAAAATCAAATACATGTAGTCCAAAGAGGGACCAAATGTCTCTGATTTTTTAAAATTGGGGGACCAAATGTCTTTGATTTTTTAAAATTGAGGGACCAAATGTCTTTGATTATTAGCCATAAAAAACTGAAAATTCCTCTTGGGACTAAATGTCTTTGATTTTTTAAAATTGGGGGACCAAATGTCCGAGTTTTAAAATAGGGGGACCAAATGTCTGAATTTTTGAAAATAGGGGGACCAAAACTATAATTTAGCCAAAACAAAAAGATAACAAATGTGTGATGTGAAAGCTAAGCTTACCTTTCAATTGCAAGCTAAAAGGGAGAGATAGTGTGTGAGAGAAAGAGAGAGACAGAAGAAATCTCTTTGTGCTTCAAAGTGAGAGTGAGTGGAGTGAGTGTGATCGGGCGATATAAACATAGTGAGAAGCGGGATGGAGCCATAATTCAAAACTTGAAAAATATTAAAATGGAAACTAGCAGTTACAAAACGTTATTTTTAATCCCATTTTGACCAAATTTAATCCAATGTCTTCAAAACCAAACTCTTTTAGAATCCTTAATTTTTTATTTGAAATAATTACAAGTCTTTCCATTATTCATATTTTTTTTTCAATATTTTACCAACATGTTTAAAACTTAAAATTTTTAAAAAAAGTATTATTGTGAAAAAAAATATAATCACTCAATTGTTTAGTGTATGTTTAGAAAACCATTATAAGCACACCAATGCCATTCTTTTACGTTTGACTGTTTTGAACAAATATTTTACCAAAACTTACATTTGTCGCGTCATTTCAAATACATCAATAATTATATGTCATATGATGTGCGAGTTATAGAAAACCCTCTCAAAACTTACATTTACCTCTAAAAAGATGTTGTAAGCACAACAATGTCGTTCCTCTCATGTTTGATAATTTTGAACGTATGTTTTATCAAAACTTACGTTTGTCGCGTTTTTTCAAATATATTTATATGGTAACTGATATGCGAATTATGGAAAGGTCCTCTCAAAATAAAATAACATCATTATACAATTATGGCAAAAACATAATTTTAATTAAATCTTATACCCTTTGTCGGAAAAATTGTTCGTAACAAATTAACAAGTAAGAAATTAGTTTAGCTTCACTACTATTTTATTTTGTTTTTCTACATAATTCCCAAACCATAACTTTTTATAAGAAGCAACAAATTTGATTAGCTTTACTATTATTTTGTTTTCTTTTTAAATATTTTGTTTACTTTGATTGTGCTCTGGAAGATTATGAGGAGGAATTTAAGCACGAGGAAAACAAATTAACAAATGGAGGTGGTTCAACAAATGTGAATGGCTTCAATCAAAGCTTATTGAGCCAGAGACTTTATACAAACTGAAAATGTCAATGATAAATTCGTCTATAAAAAGGTCTCAGGGGAGCTGGAAACAATAAATGCTGCTAATGACAGAGAGTATCAACTCATTTTCAAACATCAAGCACACTTCCAAATTTTGTGAGAGATATGGATATACATGCTGATTTGATCTTTTTCTGTCTAGGGTCTTTGACCCGCTCCGCTATCTAGAGAAAATGGGTCTTAAATAATCTGGAGTTCGGCACCAATTTATTCTATCGCTTGAAATCAAACTCGGGTACTAACCGAGTCCGCTCATTTAAATGGAGTGCATTAACCACTTGCACTCAAAATTAGATTTATATACACGCTGATTTAGTATCCAAACAAAATGAGAAAAATTCAAGTTATGCATTGAAGCAGCAAAATGATGATGGAATCACATCCGTCATCAATCATATTGATTGAGACAACCCATGTTACTCACACAATCATTGAAAACAAACAACTACTCTCTATTTTTTCATTTATAAGCAAAAATATCCACTTTTTCTTGTTACTAAATATAAGCAAGTCAAAGTTTTTTCACTTAATATCTCAACTTTACCCTTATTTATTATACTACTTTTACTTTTACCAATGCAAAAAACTTTTTATTATGCTGCTTTTGTTTTTATCAATGCAAGAATAAATAGGGACAATTTAAGAACAATATTTCTTTTCCTAGCTTTTCTTAAAACACGTGTCTAGCCGCAATTTGCTTATATATGAAAACAGAGGGAGTATTTACTTACATTTAGGTGTCAAGACCATATCAAATATTTGGAGACTATTAATGATACACTCACTACAAGAAAAAAAGGGATTTCATGTCACTTGATTAACTTCAGCCGATTACCACCGACGCTAGGTAAGTGGTTTTAGTTTTTTTATCCGGGATTTACCGTCGGTTGGGAACGGCCGGTATTACAAATTTGACCGATGGTATCCCTAAATTTTGTTAACGCGCGTAGCTTTCCCTGCGTATTTCGTTTCCCGCAATCCTAAATCTCTAGCTCCACTTTCGTTTCCCGCAAGCCCTTTCTCTAACTTCCCAGAAACCCTAAAGAAGATTAGAGGAAATCCTAAATCTCTAGCTCCGCCACCTGCATTCTCAAAGATTAGAGTTTGTTACTCCTGCTCGTGAAAGGTCTGCCCTGTCACCTGCTGCAAATCCTCCCTCTTTGTCCATCAGCGGCTCTCACTCCCCATTCTCAAGGTATCAATTTTCTTAACCTTCCGTTTGGTCCCTTGATTTCCTATTTGTTTGATTCCCCCTTGTATCATAATGATTATTTTTATTTTAGGAATTTGTCTTGATAACTCACCCCATTTTTTATGTCGAAATCATGCAACCCCCTACTTTGCACCCAAATTGTGGTGTATGTTTCATTCATCCAGTAGCAGAGGAGATAACACAGAACACAAATATATTGTTGTTGATTATTTACATATTGGGTTCTTTTTGGTGCTCCGCGAATTATATAATTTGGGTTTATATTTTTCTTTTGTGAGAAGAACTCACTTCTGTCATTTTACTAAAGGGTTTGATGTGGCTGTGATATCTTGGGCTATGCAGGCAAGGTGTTTGAGTTTAGAACTATGTGATAGCGTCATTACCGCTTTGATTGTTTGTTGTTTGTTGTTTGGTGCCTCACTTGCAAATATTATGTCTCACATCAAGTTTGCCAATTCTTTGTACTTATTATTGCCAATTCTTTATAGACATGTTTATTTTCTTGATGCTAGACTTTCGTTGGTTAGGAAGAATACATACATGTGATGTGGATCACTGTTTGTTACTCTTCAAGGATATAAAGGGTACAAACAATCTCAGCACTCATGAAAAAAATATGAACTGAATAATTATGGTTTCGATTGGCTTTGATTTTGATTTGTTTATTGTTACATGGAGGATATTTTTTATACTTCAGGATCTTTATTTGTTGTTGCTATAAGTATTTGATATTGCATGTGCACCAACAATGAGATATGCTAAACCTCCCCATTAGGATGGGAAAGGTTCTCTTTTGAGCTTCAATATAGTTGTTATTTACTATTTTGACTGAAGGATGGCGCTAACTTCTATCATGAAGAGATGACCACCTCTCTCACTCCCTCCTTGTCTCAGCTGTTATAACGTAGTTTTTCTCATGATTCCCTAGTGCAAAAATCTGGTTCATACTAGCATTTCTTGAGCAGATGTTTCTATTACTGTGATCAATGCATTTCAGATACCTGCTAGTCTATTTTTCACAGTTTTTGTTAGATGAAAGAATTTGATGAGGCATTTTACTGCTCTTTGATTGGTGAGAGCCCACTAAAAAGAATTTGATTTGCTTGATTCTAATGATACAACAAAGAAGAATTAATTTCTTGTGTTGTGTGTATGAAGAGTCTTCACTAAAGGGTTATGAACATTTGGTTTAGTATGACTTATGTCATTGGTTTCTATTGGTATCATATAAATGCTTATTGAATAAACTATAGCAGTTAGCCTATGTAAGAACAAGGAGGCATGAAAGTAGCATATTGTACATTAAAGAAATGACACTTCTACATTCTCACTTTACTTTGATCCCTAGATTTATTGCTGCAGATTTTACTTTTTTGATTCCTAAAATATTATTGTATGGCATGGCTTTAATAGTTGTAGCTGCAGTACTTTTTCTTTTTCATTTGTTGGTATTTGGCATTTAGGACTAGTTATCTTCGTTATGGTGAAATATCTTCTGCAAATTGGAACTTTTATTTCTAAAATGTATCGAGTTTCCACTTTATTTGACTTTCTTATATACATGGTTGCTGCAGATAATTTTGCTGAAGAACCTTTACATTTGTGGTCTTTCTCTCAAAGGTTAGGTTTTTTTTTTAACTTAAGCAAACTACATGGCATTTTTGAATGGTCCTTAATGAGATTTCTGTTGGCATGTTTCTGATTACACATAAAAACACATGTGAAAAATGGATTTATTACTTGTATTCATGATGATGCTATAGTTCCCCATAAGCTCGATGAGAAAATGATAAAAGTTGCATAAGGACAATGAGTACGGTTTATTATTTGTATCGTAGGAATTTGAAGATATCACAATCCATGACCAGATTTTGAATGCATTGCACTTCTAAGTTCCAATAGCCTATATGGTGCTTTTGGATAAGCTTGTATAGTTGGTTTATGATATACTTTTTTTTTGAGTTGTTCAGAAGCTACTCTTTTTAACTTTTGAGGAACACACTATGATGCCTTTTTGGAGATTTTAAATTCTTGGATAAAGTTACCTAATAAAATAGATAGAAACAAATGGGCTCGTTAGTAGCTAACATTTTGATTTGCACCTTAGCCAAGATAGCAAGGTGAGACACTAATATTGTTTTGTTGAAAAAGGGAAGGCACTGATTCTCTTTGGTTGCTATTTTTTTGAAACATTCTGTTGCTATATTGATTTATGCATATTTAGAAATTTGTGTTATTAAATCTTAGTATTTGAGATGCATAATTTTTTTTAAATCCTTGTTATTGATTCTTCTCTAATTGATTGCATATGTTTATAGTTAGAGATGGATAAATCCTGGATCAAATTGCCACGCAATACACCGGAGTATTTGTTAGGATTGCGCGGCTTTTTAGATTTTGCCTTTCAACACCACTCCAGTGCGGGTACAATACTATGCCCATGTAAAAGTTGTGGTTTTAAGCCGAGAACTCGAAAAGAAGTGTGGGACCACTTGACAAGTAAACAATTTCCTGAAGGTTACACGTTTTGGTGTTTCCACGGAGAGAAAGAATCTGGGGAATTTGATGTTAGCCCTCCTATAATTCAAGAGAACATGGTAAATGAAGATCTTATGTCAAATATACCACATGAAGATCCAATGCAGACAATGATAAATGATGCATTTGAATTCTCTAGAATGCGTGCTAACGAAGAGCCTTTTCCATCATCAACTGAACATAGAGATGGGGGTGGAGGAGGTATACCAGATTCACACCATGGACCAACTATTGGGGTCAAGAATTTTTATGATTTACTAAGAGATGGCGAGCAACCGTTGTATGATGGTTGTACCAAGTATTCAAAATTGTCTTTCTTAGTGAAATTATATCACATTAAGATCTTGTGTCAATTTAGCGACAAAGCAATGTCAATGATCATCGAATTGCTGCATGATGCCTTTGAACATGCAAAGATCCCCTCATCTAGTTATGAGGCGAGGAAGCTCATAAACAAGCTTGGTCTTGATTACACTAAGATACATGCATGTCCTAATGAAACTGAGAAGGAAGTGAGCAGAGGTGTTTTGTATATCGATACTCACAAGAAAGTTGATGGGACATATATTAGTGAAGAGGCGAGAGTTGTTTGTGTAAGTTATATCGATATTTGTATGCCTTTTGGTATCATGTTGTTCTTCTTAATTTTTTAGTAACATCATATAACTTAAATATTGTAGGAGAAAATTGCTGAAATTGAGAGCCAAGGAACTGCTTCTGTGGCAATTACACCTAATGACTCTCTTGGTCAAGTATTAGGAAAAGAGCATTCAGGCCGAGTACGATGTGTGGGAGATGGACTTTGCCCTTCTCAAGTGTTTGGATTAAGTAACCCGCAATTTTCTGGCCCTTCTACTAATATAGGTGAGCAATGGTTTTTACTTTAGTATATTCTGCATTTATGTTTTTCTGGCACTTCTGGTCTTATCCATTGCGCGAATATCACAACCAAGCAACATAGGAGCCTTAGCTAATTTTATATGAATTTCTGGTCTGGTTCCATTCGTATGATCACATACATCACATTATTAGCACACTATAATATATTGGCAAGAAGATGGTAGAATTTTCTGTTTTACTACTCTGTAACAGAGAATACTTCTTTGGTGGATTTTAATTCAGCATCAATATAACTTAGTTTTTCCGTAATAATTCTTCTATTTGCACTTTTAATCCACTTCAGGTTGAACATCATAAAATCCACTTAGTCATGGATGACACACAAAGATGTAAATATCGACAAATCCACTTCGGGTTGATCATCAAACTTCAAATGAAATTATTTACCATAAGCCACTTTACTTAATTAATATGGTTTATTAATCTTTGAAGATGAGTGTTGTTTTGAATGGCTCATGACATGTTTTCCAGTTTATGATCTTGCTCTTATCTCTCCCTATACCCTTTAGAATTGGATGAATAAGCAAATTTCATGTTTGTTAATTTGTAATTGTAATTGCCACAACCTCATGAAGAACACCTTTATTTTCAGCTTCTGGTATAGATGGAAAGCTTTCTGTACTCTGACTTTTAATGTGCTGGAAAAATGCACGTGGTATTGATATTTCTATATTTCCTTAATACAGGTGAAGTGCAACAACTTAAAAATGAAGTGAAACAACTTAAAAATGAAATTGTTGAGCTGAGGATTGAATCAAAGATAAAAGATGAAACCATGAAGATGATGGCATCAGTACTTGCTGGACTTCTCTCAAAGTCATCAGAGCCCGTACCTGTTCCACTTCTTAATTTTATTGTAATATGCTCTCACTTTTACATGATTTCTTTTAATTCTTTTATAATTTATTCTTTAATAAATTATTTTACATGACAAATTATTCTTTTGTTTCTATTGTTGTAGCAACAACAAAGTGCTGGTGGTCACTCCTCATAATCAACTAACAACAATAGCTAGCCTTGAAGTGACTTTTATGTTTAATGCTTATTTTGCAATGTAATACATACTTATTTTGATATGAAATATGTGAGAGCTACTTGTGCAATTGTTATCTTATTAACAAGAGCTACTCTAGAAAGCTATTTGATAAATTTTTATCTTGTTATAGCAAGAGCTACTTTATAGAGCTATTGTTATTATTTTGTTAGGACTACTTTGATATTATAAAACTTCTACTTATACTCATATGGTACCAATGACATTGTTATGCTGTTATTATTCAAGAGCTACTTTGAGTTATTGTTAGGACTACTTTGAGTTATTGTTTTGAAAACAGGTTTTTTTATTAAAAAATAGCAGCTGTCAAAACCAAAATAGCATGGCGGCGGTTGAAATCCACCGCAAAAATAATTACTAAAAAACAATGCTTCTTGGCGGTTCAAATCGCCACTAAAGTAAAAGAAAAATGCCTGTCAACTTTCGGATTTACCGTCGGTTGGAACAGATGCAAAAATTGAAATAACGTCAGTCGACTTTCACATTTACCGTCGGTTGTCACTGACGCTAAAGAAGAAATAACGTCGGTCAGCTTTCATGTTTACCGTCGGTTGTAACTGACGCTAAAGTAGAAATAACATCAGTCCACTGTCACGTTTACCGTCGGTTGTAACTGACGGTAAAGTAGAAATAACGTCAGGCCACTTTCACATTTACCGTCGGTTGTAACTGACGCTAAAGTAGAAATTATGTCAGTCAACTTTCACGTTTAGCGTCGGTTGCAACCGACGCGAAATCGACTTCCGACGGTCGAAGAAACCGACACTGTTCGGTCTAGTGGCGCCATATTTAGTGGCGGTTTTGAAACCTACAGAAGTCGATTTCGCGCCGGTTGCAACCGACGCTAAACCCCATTTGTGACCGACGCTAAATCCCGGTTTTCTTGTAGTGACTCCATGTCAATGGTATTTGTGGTTGTCGTGACCGGGATCCCGACGTAGACGGCCCAAAAATCGATATTTCAGGGAGTCGCCACCCAATTTATTAAATAGGGAAAATTGAGAAAAACCTACCTTAAAATTAATGGTCTGCGTAAACTAGGTTGGATTCGGGAGTCGGTTATGCATAGGGAAGGGCGAAAACTTAATTCCACTACACCCCTAGTACATCCGTCCTAAGACAGTTACCCTAAATCTGATTGTGCAAATATAAATTACGAATTTATTTGTTTTACCCAAAAATAAAAGAGTAGAGAATAATAAGGGCTAATTTAGAAAAGTTTAATTTTGACTTGACGGGGAAGCCCCGCTCCTACGTATCCTCCGGTGCAATGAGGAACTCAAAAGTCACGTAGTTCTTTCTGAAAAATTTTGGTTGGTTGGTTGATTTTATTTGTGAAGGGATTTAAGATCATAGTCGTACAGGTAAAGTCTCTTAAACCGGGATTGACAAGATGTACATCTCAGTTAAACCCATTTTTATTAGTTTTTAGGAAAATAGGTGTTAAAAGAAAAAAAAAAAGCTAATTATTTATGGGGGATAAAAAAAATTAATTTGGCTTGACGGGGAGGCCCCGCTCCTACGTATCTCCGTGTGTGGAGAATCAAAGGTTACGTAGTTCTTCTAGAAAATATTTGTTTGTTGATTGGTTTTAATTTTTTTGAAAGGGGTTTAAGATCAAAGCTGTACAGCTAAAGTCTCTTAAACCAGGATTGACGAGATGTACATCTCGGTCAACCCCATTTTTTTTAGCTTTTGTAAAAAAAAAGAAATTATTTTGAAAAGAAATAAATAAATAAAAATAAAAAAACGAAAGAGGGCGCAATAGTAAAATGGGGGTGTGATCAATAGGAGGGGTTGTATTTAAAAAGGGGGGTGCGAATGGTAAAATGGGGTGTGATCAATACGAGGGGGTGTATTTTAAAAAGGGGGGTGCGAATGGTAAAATGGGGGTGCAGACAGCAGCCCAGTGTGGTTTTTCAGGTTTGTAAGTTCATAATGTATGGGCCTTTTTTTTTACAAGGGCTGGCGTAAAGCTTAAAAGAGGGGGTGGGAATAGTAAACTGTTTTAAAAAAGAAAAAAGGGTTAAAGGTATGTTTCGTCCCTGCAAATATCACAATAATCCAGTTTCGTCCCTGTAAAAAAAAAAGTTTTAAAACAACCCTTGCAAATACCAAATGCTTTTAGTTTGGTCCCTGCCGTTAACTTTTGACTAACAGTGTTAATTGTTGGGTGATGTGGCTGCCAACATGAATGTCACGTCACCACCACGTCAGCCACATAGATGTCTGCCACGTGGACCATTAGATGTCTGCCACATCAAACATCATCCTCTTCATTACCATTATTCAACAACAACAATGTTTCACGTTTGAAGATCTAGAAATTTTTCAAAACGATGAACATTAAAACGAAATAGAAATCAGAACGATGCAGATTTGGAAATCAAAACGATGCAGATCTGGAAATCAAAACGATGAACATCATCCTCTTCATTACCATTAAAATCAAAACGATGCAGATCTGGAAATTTTTCCCAAGAGAAATGAATCTCAATCGAAATCAGATTTAAAAACGAAATGTTCTTAAAATCGATTTAAACGAAATAGAATATGGAAATCATCAAGCGAAAATAGATTTCATTCTTGAAATCGAATCGAGAGAGAGAAGAACGAAGAAGCTTTGTTCTTCATGATTTAAATCAAATCTGAAAAACGAAAATCAAATCTGGATGAATTCGTTTATGGTGTTCGTTTTGTGTTTCTGGTTAGGGATTTGGGTTTGAAGAATTGGGGAATATCATGAGGTTGAAGATGAATATCTGGTTAGGGATTTGGATTTGAGTAACTATCTAATATATAGCATAGTTGTAAGATTATTTCCAATAAGAATAAGTGGTGAAGTGGTTAAAGAGGGTGCTTGGTATTCAAAGGTTTGTGGGTTCGAATCCCACACTTTCCAAAATGCTAAATTTTTTAGTAACAATAATGTGAATGCCACGTGTCAGCCATCCATTGGATGCTGACGTGGCGCATATATCTCTGATGATATGGGTTGATGACGTGGCAACCGTTAGCTTTTTGGATGGAAAGTTAACAGCAGGGACCAAACTAAAAACATTTGGTATTTGCAAGGGTTGTTTTAAAACTTTTTTTTTTTGCAGGGACGAAACTGGATTATTGTGATATTTGCAGGGACGAAACATACCTTTAACCCAAGAAAAAATTAACATAAGGCCCAACAGAGCCATATAAGGTAACTTTGCTGAAATAAACCTAAACCTAATTCTTCTCCCAAATCCACAGCGCCGCACCAGCAGAGAGTGAGAGTAAAAACTCAAAATTTCTTTTGTTTTTTTTGTAAGAGATTTGCGTGAAGAGAGAGCAGGAGTGAGAGAAGGAACGAAAGAGGGAAGAAGGAGAGGCGACGGAGAGAGAGCCGGTGGAGCGCACGGCCGGAGCCCCAGGAGCGCCGTTGACGGTGACGGTGATTGTTGGCGGTGACGGTGATTGTTGGCGGTGGCGACCACCACCTACGGTGGTCGAAATTACAGCGGGTTCGTTTCTACATCTCTCTCCCTTTTTTTGGGTTTTCATTCTCTTTCTCTCTCCTTTACCGGAGACAAGGCTTCCGGTGGCATAGGAGCGGACGGCCACCGTCTATGGTGGTCGGAGCTAACATGTGTTGTATTTTTTTTAATATTTCTTTTTCTCGGATCTGGTCTTCTCTCCCTTTTTTTTTTGATCCACCTAGTGCTCTTGTTGTTTTTTTTATTTACTTGTCTTCTAAAAAACAGACTATTTTTTTTTTAACTAAACAACTATTTTAAACTAACTGCTACCCCCCGTTTTTTTTAGAACAGATCTACTAAACCTATGTCAAGTTCAAATCTTGATTTCATTTTTTGGATTTTTTTTCATTACTGACCCTAATTTAATATAATGCTAATTTTCGTTTTTGTATATATATATAAAAAGAAACTGATTCTGAAAAATAATCATAATAATAATGAAAAAAGTAAAAGAAGGATAAAAAAAACTAATTGGTTTTCTAATACTAATGCTATTATATTTACAGTAAAACAAATCTGACTACTACTAATAAATCGCCTACTAAACTTACTATTACTAATAAAAACGGCTAACAAAAAAAAACTGACTTGACCAACCTTTTTCCAGAAGAGAAATCAAAAGCCCCTTTTTGTTATGGAGAAAAATCGACCCACCCTACTGCTTTCCAGAATTTTAGTGTGTATTTTCTGTCTGTAAAAAAATGTCTGTATTGTTTGTGAAAATTGTCCCCTTTTTTGGTTTTCAGACCGGCAATTTATAGTAATCTTTAGGAACCGAAAATTAATGTTTTTGATTGCTGATTAATACTGGTTAATGCATTGTCTCTGGACAGCTAGTAGCTGACTCAGGGCTGACTCAAATTTTCCCTTTTTTTAGCTGCTGATTTGAATTGTTGCTGTTTTTCAGGTGCTTGGGCAGCTGGTGCAAGCTTGCTCTGCAAGCTCAGGAGCAGGAGGGAGGTGTGTACAGAGGTGTGTACGGCTGCTGGCATAGATTAGGGTTTATTTGGGCCTTTTCCCTTTTTTTTTGACAGTTAGGTGTAGATGGTTTTTTTGGGCCCATTTGAGGCCTGTTTTCTTTTTTTGACTTTGGCATATGTTTGGGCCATGTGTAACTAGATACTTTGTAAATAAAGAATTTTTCACACACCTCCTGTTTTACTATTACTGTTATTATTACTACAAAAAGGGAACTAAAAGGAAACGCGACAAAACATGTCGGACTAAACATGATGAAACGCTAAAACAACGACGCGACGAATACGCGCACAAACCAAATATTTATTCAAAGGGATTTAGTTTATTATTTTTCGTAAAAGAAAAAGTAAATAATAAAAAAATGCACCGGTTAAAATTGGGTGTTCACAGTGGTTATTCTTCACGACAAGGATACTTGAAGGGGAGGGTATTGTGACATGAAATTAATAGCTGGTGAGTGAAAAGATGTGCAAGTATACACAGTCACAAACAAGTAATACAATGATAAGAAAGGTCGAACCCACAGGGATTGGATTAATTTTATGTATGTTTAGAAAGCATATAAATTAGTATTACTATTCTACTCACAAATTTTGGGGTTTTTTTCGTTAAGTGAAAATAGAATGCAAATATGTAAAAGAATATGAAGGAAATCAGTTGAGAAAGATGGAAGAGATGTTTTCACTAAATAATGTTCTTTTGAGAGTTTCTATGCTTTTAGTGATGCAGAAGCACCAAGGTGTAGAAGCACCAAGGTGCAGTTGCATTGAGTGCTGTTGCATGAGTGTGTGCTTTTCAGCTACTTTCTTCAGAGTTTCGTTACAAGCTTCCCATGTCTGGGCTTGCTAAATAAGTTCACTCCTGCCTTTGAAGTACCCACTGTTTCACCCTAAGGACTATGTTATCCTATGTCTAGGACTTAACATGGTTTTAATAAAGTTTTCTTTATTACACAAGTTAACAAAGCCTTCATTAAAACACTCACCCTTATTAGTCTTGATTTCTAATTATAAACCAAGTCTATGAATATAACTCTACTTATTCTAAGTGATCAACCTTAAAATAAGATGGATGTAGTATAACACAAGACCCAAAATGCTTGCAACACTAAAAAGCACAATAACTTACCCAAAAGTTCATTATAAGGTTAGAACATCTCAACCAAAAAAGGTTTAACTCATAATAAGCATTGCAGGGAAAAGATAGATGAAATGAAACATATTAATATAGATGAAAGTACAGGAGATATCAATAAGGTAGAGATTACACTGACTGAAGCACTCTTGCATATAAATGTCCTGCAGTGCAGAAGCACTGACTTCCTGGTGCAGTTGCACCTAACTAAGTTGACGAAGAAGTGAAGGAAGAAGTTGTCGATTCCTTCCTCACCTTCTTTCCAACTATCTACTATAAAAACTATAAGAAATGAAACTACTAAAATATAAGTAAAGTGTATGATCTACATATTATCTAGTGAGATATGCGATGCTCCTCAAGTGAGAAGTGGGAGCCCTTTTTATAGCCTTGGAGATTTCCTTTGCTTGAGGGTTTGCTTGAAAACCAAGTTAACCTAAGGAGGCTTAACCGTGGTTGCTTTTCTGATCTTTAGATGTGGAGATTAAGTTCAGCACATTTCCATAAGAAGAGGTCCAATTGTGTAAGGCCATATGTCTTTAGGTGAGTAGCCTTTC
This sequence comes from Astragalus membranaceus, assembly GCA_039519185.1. NCBI lineage: Eukaryota > Viridiplantae > Streptophyta > Magnoliopsida > Fabales > Fabaceae > Astragalus > Astragalus membranaceus. The sequence goes on from CM076848.1 coordinate 13,786,477, forward strand.
ATGATGATGTTTATGGTGGGCGCCTCCTTATGCATGTGGGCATGTGCTCCATGTGAATTGTGACAAAGCATGATGTCATAGAAGTTTTGGAGCAGAGGTATGAGTTGAGGTGCTTCCATTATGGGGTTATAAATCTTCAGCGCAGGATGGTGCAGAAGCACTAAGTGCAGAAGCATCGTGGTGCAGAAGCATCATCTGTAGGAAAACTGAACAAACACATCAAACATACCAATATATATACAAAAATGCTTTATTCATCACATAATTCCTAGAATGTTGTTATTTTACTAATACCACTATATTTAACACATTTTGTACTTGGGTTTCAAGCAATTTGTTACGTTTAGAAGTATAAATAACTCTATATAAATTAGAGTTATCACACCCCCAAACTTAAACCATTGCTTGTTCTCAAGTAATGACAAAAAGAGAATACAAGTAGGATTTTCAATTTAAAGAAGAATAGATCAGATTATATCTTTTCAAAGAATGATTTTGCATTTGATGAACTTCATTTTTCAGAACATTTTGTGCCCTTGAATTCCCTAAACATCCAAAGTTTATTAAAACTCATTTGTGTGAGTGTGTGCCCCACTGAGATCCAATCAGTTCCAAAACTAAGTGAAAAGTTTTTCTTTAACTTTTGAAAAATTTTAGATCACGTTTGGTCAAAACAAAGATGTTTCAAAATATAGACTAGACTAACAATATCTTCAAGACTTGGGGGGCTTTAAGTACAATTAAGGACTTTGATTGAGCATTTCAAAACTGTTTGAGTCTATGCACTATACTTTATTTTTTGTGGTTCTTTTTGTTGGTGCAGAAGCACTTTTAGTGCAGATACACCGAATATTTTTGTGAAGTGCAGAAGCACTGACTTTTTGTAACGGTGCAGAAGCACTTGAGTGCAGCTGCACTTGACACTATTTTTCAAGGCTTGTAGCATGTATTGCCCTCCTCACTGACCTCCTTATGCATACTTTTTTCTTTGGTTTTTTGTTTTTCTTTACTTCTTTTCTTTTCTTTTCTTTTTCTTTCAAACCAAATGCACTACTAGAACAGGTTTAGTTTAATGATTTGGGTCAATATGGCTAGCTCATATTCTTTTTGGCTCTTTTGTAGTGTATTTTTTTTGTAACATTTTGCATTGACTCCTCTAAGCTTCTTATACTCAGCTTTAGTATTCATGGAAATTCCCCCAAACTTATTTCTTTATGCTCTTCTAAATTTTTAGTAAAAATTTGTTTTTGACCTTGGTTTTCTAAAAATTCTTCTTGTATCAGATAGTTTTTCATATAGCAAGGTTTTTTTTCAAAACTCAGTTTTGATGTGTCAAGGTAATAATAAAAATTGGTCCTTTTGAGGAAAACAAGGCTTTCTTTTTTTTTCTTTCTTTCATCATTAAAACCTAGTTCAAAGAATGCATTTAGCTAAGTTTTGTAAAAAGATTTCAAGCTGATCATGCTTCAAAAATTCTCAAATCTTATTTTTGAATTTTAGAAACCATTTGATGCACCTCAACAAAACTTTGTGTAACTGATGTTTTTGTAAAACAATTTTCTCAAAATTTCCATAGAAATTTTGTTGATTGCATCACAAAATTTGAAATTTAACTATACTATATTATGCATATATGGTAAACAAAAAAATGCATATATATCAGCACATGCATATAGTAATTAAAAGTGTTTTTCTCCCCCTCCCAACTTAAAGTTGAGCAGTGTCCCCACTGCTCTAAGTTGAGTTAGAAAAAGTAATTTTTGTTCCAAAATGGGGAGGGGGGTTAATATATGTGGGATAACCATAGAACATAAAAGTACTTATAAAATAACAACATGAAATAGTTTACTCTTTCTTGGCACCACTTTTGATTCTGGAGCTGGTTCTGCTGGGCATGTGTTTGACTTTTTGTTTCTTCTTCTTTGCCTCTTCAGCCTTTGGTGCTTCTGCACTAGGTGCAGCTGCACCAACCTCCTCTGTTGCTGGTTTTGTAGGTGCAGATGCACCAGGTGCTTCTGCACTGATTTGTTCAGCAGTAGTTGTGTTTTCTGTTTGCCGTTCTGGTGGTTGCTCAAATGTAGCTTCAGCTTCTTTTGGTTGGTCTTTATCCTTTTGTGGGTCCTCCTTTTCAACTTCTTCTCTTTGTGCCTTGCTGTGTTCTGCACATTCCAGTCCTTGACTTTCCTTCACACTAGTTTCAACAGCTTTCTTGAAGAATTTCTGGGTGTTGCCCAGCTCTTCTCTTTTCTTCTGTGCCAGCTCTTCCAGCACCAGTTTGACAGTATCTTCTTTGTTCTTGGGTATGACTGTCACAACTGGAACACCTAGAGACGCATCTGTACTAGGCACAGTTGCATCTGTTGCTGGTGTATCTGGGTTGGCATTTTCTTCTTCAGAGCTGGTTTTTCCTTCTTCTTCAATAGGATCTTCCTCAATAACCTGCAAAGATTGTTTCTGAAAAATAATGTTAGAGGTTTGTGTGGCTGTTTCTTGTTCAGGTTGGCTTTCTTGGTGGAGGGGTGGTGGTGATGATGACTGGGGAATAGGTGATGGTGATTGAGAGTTTGGTGGGGTAGGTGTTTTTCCTGTGGATGGTGATGTTGATTTTTCTGGCTGGGGGTGGGTTGGTGGAGTAACTTGGGTGAGGAGTGGTTCTGTTTGGGTTCTGTCTTCATACTTCTTCCTCACTAATTCCTCCATGCTCATATTCTGGTCCTCTTCTTCTCAACTCTTGTCTTCACTCTCAGTGGTATCCTCATCCTCCTCATCTTCATTTCTCTCCATTTCCTTCACCATTCTTGTTAGTGTCTCATCCTCATCAGTCTCAGCTAGCCCTTCACTTAGCAGCTCTTCCTCTTCTTCCTCAATTTTCTTCTTCTTCCCTTTCTGCTTCCTTTGTGTTTCCCTCTTTCTTTTCATGATCTTTTTCTTCTTATTTTCCTCTTCACTCTCTTCCTTCTCTTCCTCATTTTCTTCTTCCTTTTCTTCTTCTTCTTCTTCTTCTTCTTCTTCTTCTTCTGGATTCTGAAAGACCCATGTAGGAAACACCGGGGTTTCTATTTGAGTTGGTACCTGAGATATCTCCATCAATCTGAGTTGTAGCCACTCATGCTGTTCTTGCTGAAATTTCCAAACAGCCTGGTGCTTCTGCACTAAGTGCTCCTGTACCAGGGTGTTTTCTTCAGTTTTAATTTTTGTAACAGATAGTGGGCCTAGGGTTATTTTTCCAAAGCGGATTTATCTATTGTGGGTATATCCGATTTTTTTTAGGGAAATCGGATTTAGATAAATCCGCTTTGTTATTTTTCCAAAGCGGATTTATCTTCCCAATAGGTAAATCTGACTTTTAAATAACAAAGCGGATATACCTAAGTTGGGGGTACATCCGATTTTGAAATTAAAATTAATTTTTTTTAGAAATATAAAATAGATATGAATATCAGTCGTCTTTTGGTTTTGTTTAGTGTATTGTTCGTTAACATGTGACGATGTTGTACGCCGGGTGAATAATTTAGGCTAAAAAATTGGTTTTCGAGCAATCTACTCATACCACTATAGAAATCCGTTAAAGAGTGAAAATCCCAAATTCCATCATACCACTATAGAAATCCGTTAAAGAGTCAAATAAAACCAATTTTTTAGCCTAAATTATTCACCCGACGTACAACATCGTCACATGTTAACGAAAAATACACTAAACAGAACCAAAAGACGACTGATATTCATATCTATTTTATATTTCTAAAAAAAATTAATTTTAATTTTACTTTCAAAATCGGATTTACCCCCACATTAGGTAAATCCGTTTTTGTTAATTTTAAAAGCGGATGTACCCCCACATAAGGTAAATCCGCTTTGTTATTTAAAAGTCGGATTTACCTATTGGGAAGATAAATCCGCTTTGGAAAAATAACAAAACGGATTTATCTAAATCCGATTTCCCTAAAAAAAAAAAGAAAATCGGATTTACCCACAATTGATAAATCCGCTTTGGAAAAATAACATAGCGGATTTATCTAAAAAAAGATAAATCTGAGCGAGTTTTAGTTTGGCAGAGATATTTTCGATTTATCAAATTATGTGGGGGTATATGGTGATATGATGGGGGTAAAAAAAAATCCCTTAACACTATTCATGTGTAGCTTTTTTTTTTCTTCTCTGCATCATAGCCTAATAATTTACTCAATTCAAATGATGATCAATGCAAAGCACATCTAAACGAAAAAATCCAGGTGTGATACTTAATTAATTTAAATCGCCACATCTAAATTTAAGAGACTTACAAAGCCGGGATTTTAGTTTTAAGAACATTTCTATTCAATGAGATTTGATTAGTAATATTATCTCAGCTTTTAAATTAATATTCCTTGTATTACGTAATTTATCATAAATGTGAAATTAGTGTGATGAGTTGTTCTTACTAAATTGGATATTAACTTTAAAAAGAATGTTCATTGAATGAGAACTTATATTAGTGATAATACGTCACCTTTTAAATTAATATTTCTTATATTACGTAATTTAGTATTAAGATTTTTTAGGAGATTTACTTAGAGAATAAGATCTGGTCCCTGGCTCTCCCCACTTGACTCCTTTCCTCTTGAAAGTCTTCCCAAACAAGCTTTTTATTTGGTGGGTAATATATCAATGAAGCTATTGCGAAAACTACGAACTTAACTTAGAAATGGAGAGCAAATTTAAGAAAGGAGTTTAAATGCTAATTTCAAATTCGAAATTTGGTTGTAACAACTGCTCACTCACGACGGATCAACCTTCTTTGCCATCCCTATTAGTGAGGGATGAGTGCGGTAAATACGATTTTGTAAAGAAAGACAAAATAATACTTCCTCTTTAAGGAAATGTATGCCTCTAATAAATATATAAAATCATTCGTTTCTTAGCCGGTGCTTATAGAAAAACATTTGTTGGGAGAGGTCAACCCCTTAAATGTATCTCCGATGCTTCGAAGGATTAGTCTCTACTGTCGCCGTGGAGGATTTATTGGTTTACCAAAAAATATATAAAATCATAAAATATGTTATATTTTACCTTTTCATTTAAATAAATTTTTATCATTTATTGAACGTAACAACATTCATGATAAAATTGAGCATAAGTGGGAAAAATATTTAATACTTTATTAAAAACGTAAAACAACAATCAAATTGAGACAAATTGATTTTGTTAAGACAACAAAGGTAGGAGAAGTAATATCTTAACTGAAAAATTTTAGCGAATCATTTTGATTGGTGGTACTCGATAAATCCATAAAAAACTATCTATAATTTTGACGATGACCAACTCCTTTTTTTTATGCAGAAATTCACTATCTCCCATGTCATTGGGTTGAGATGACAACCTAATTAATGTCGTTTTTAATCTTCAACAAAAACAATCGAAAATTATATGAGTGCATTGATAACTCTATTTTATATAGAGTTATTTACGCATCTAAACCTAAATAATTGCTCAGTTCTAAGTAAAAATATATAGTAAATAAAGTTTTATAAATAAAATAAGAACATTCAAAGTTAAATGATGGTTATGCATATAACTTAGCATCTTGCATATATGTTGGTATTTTGATGTGTTTGTTCAATGCACCTGCATGTGATGCATCTGCATTAGCAACTCAAACAATGCACCTACATTAGATGCACCTGCACTCAAAACAGACTACAATGCTTGAAGAAATCCTAGAACATCAAGATGCTCAAGCACTCAGCTGATGATGTCATGCTTGGTCATGAAAGCACATGCAAGTCACAAATTTCGGCGCCTACCATAAAAGATAGCTTTGGATAGTCACTCACCTAGGGACACTTGGTCATCCATTAGAGGACCTCCCTTCTTGGTTGAGTGGAGGATTTGCATTACTTTTTGGGCTGAAGTGACTAAAGGCAACCCTAACTTTGTTATCAAGCAAACCCTATTGTGAAGGAAAGCTCCATTTGAAGCCTATATAAAGACCTTCATCTCTCACTTGAAAAGAATCGCTTATTCCGTACACCAATATATATAGTTTTAAATTTAGTTTTTCATTCTCTTGTAAGAAGGCAAGAAAGGAATTGACAACTTCTTTCTTTACTTCCATACAATCACGTAGTGCTGACTGAATGTAGTAAAGTGAATGCTCCCGCATTGCTTGGCAACTTCATGCAAAAGAACTCCAACCGTGTAACTCTTACCTTGTTGTTTTCCTTTTGTGATATCAAATATATGAATATGACTTATTCTGTTTATATATGCCTTGTAATGTCTAGCATGAACTAAAACTCTTTTAGTTGAGATGTTCTAACCTTATAATGATCTTTTAAATAAGTTATTGCAATCATATGTGATGTGTGCATTTTAGTTCTTGTTTTATACTTCTTTCAACACTTATTTTGAGATTGATCACTTAGAATAAGTAGAGCTATAAATACAGACATGGTTTATACTTATAACTTAAAAACTAATATGGGTAAGTGTTTTAATTAAGGGAACTTTGTTAAAACCATGCTAAAACCTAGACATAGGATAGCATAGTCCATAGGGTAATACCGTGGGTACTTAAAATACAAGAGTGAACTTATTTAGCAACTTAGACATAAGAGCTTGTAATGAAACTCTGAAGACAGTGACCGAAAAGCACATTTCTAATGAAACAACATTTAGTGCACCTGCATCATATATAAACACAAAACTATTGAAAGTGACTTATTTGGTAAAGAACATCTCAACTATCATTCTCATTTAACTACATTCTCCATTTATTTAGTTTGTTTACCTTCTGTCTCCGCACCATCAATAGAGGATCAGTTAGAGGTGGTCCTGGCTCACATCATGAACCTGAGGATGACCACAGCAATCAATTCATCAACATGGGTCCCATAGGTATGATTAATGATAGAGATAGGCCAATGAGGGACTATGTTATGTTTGATCATCAAAATATGCAGACTAGCATAGCCAGACCTCATATAGATGTTGTGCACTTTGAATTTAAATCCACGATGTTCCAAATGCTTCAAACAATAGGTCAATTTGGTGGATTTCCTCATGAGGATCCCCACTTGCATTTAAAACAATTTTTAGAAGTATGTAGTAACTTTGTCATTCTTAGTGTTTGTGAAGATGCTTTTAGATTGAAGCTATTTCCTTATTCTTTGAAGGCTGATAAGCTCCAATTTAGTGCAGTTTTTAGAGACACTTTTGAGTCATTTTTAGAGCAGTTATTATTAATAATATAAATTACTAACTTAATTTGCTCTTATTTTGCAGAAAGATAGAAAAAGATAAAAGGAATAAAAGTCCAATTTTATGTCACTCAAAGTTCAATATATATATATAGGCTCAAAAATAAAAGAAGAAATCAAAGCCGAATTCTTAGTTGACTTTGTTATCAGCCCAATAAAAACAAGGCCCACGGCCTGTTTGGAAAGCCAAGATCAGACCCATAATTTGGTTTAGGCACATGGACTCTACCCTAGACTTGTAAAAGAAGAAAAGTGCCGCAGACGGCAAAATAAAAAAAGAGATTATTTATAGTTACAAAAGGATCATTGACGGGGAGGAGAGTGGGGAATTGAATTCAAAGGAAAGAAAGAAGAGAACCTAGGCGTGAAGGATACACAGAGGAGCCGCACAACAAATAATTAATTTTGAGAATTAAATTAGACGTACGCAACTACAGGAGCGACCAATTGAATTCAAAGGAGTTGAATTGGAGAGGAACAGTGGCCGAAGAAAAACAAGGACAGTAACAGGCACACATTGGCGGCAACATTAGCTCCGGCAAGGAGAAAGGGGAGTTTTGGGTACCCGTTTTTGACATCGTGAGAGAGCTCTGGAACAGAAAAAGGAGACTAAATTCTCAAGATCAGAAATTTCTCTATCCGGGTTATTTTTATCTCTGTAATTTATGACTCCTAATTTTATTCCAATGTTCTTGACTAGTATGGATAGCTAAATCCTCTTCTAGGGTCTTAGGTGGATCTTGCATGTTTAGAGACCTTTTTATGTTCTAATTTCTGTTTTGAATTCCTAATTTTTATTCCAATTAATATTATCCTATTGCTTTATCACATAATTAGGATTGACAACCCTTTGCATGTTTATAATCAATTAGTTGATCAGCGACCGTACTGCAATTAGTTGGTGGACCTATAGGATAATTGAGACTATAATTAATGAATGACCAAACTTTAATTTAGTCTTCCAATCATTCAACCTTTTTGTACCTTATGCTTTCCTTAAATTTAAATTCTAGCATGACCAAACTAGGGTTAATTTAGGGAAAAGAATATTAATCGCGAATGACCAAACGGGTTAATAGTTTTAGTAAAGGGATTGGTAATTGAATAAAATAAGGGGATTCAGGTAGAACTAGACATAGAGAAATCGAAACTTGCAAGTGAAACCGTGACCCTAGGCTTCTCTCCATTGGTTAAACTTCACATTTTAATTCTTGCTATTTATTTCTTTTTATTTTAGTTTCTATAACGACCAAACATTCGTTAGTCTAAATAATAATTAATCTTAAGTAGTTTGGTACTTGTTAATTAATCCCTGTGGAGACGATATCTTTTATACTACTTCTGCGAGAGAGTACACTTGCTCTAAGTGTGTTTTTAACGCAACAAGTTTTTGGCGCCGTTGCCGGGGATTAATTTAATAATATTAAATGAAAAAGATTTTTTATTGCTTTAGACATTTATTTCATTTCTTGTTTTAATTTAATAAATAGAAAAAAAAATTATATCTAGTTTTATTTTATTAGTTAGTTTTATTTTTATTACTATTACTCGTGCATGCTCACCCGCTCCCAGGAGCCTATTTTGGTTTTTGATCCAGAAATTGAAAGAACTGCTCGAAGGATAAGAAAAGAGACAAGAGTGATGGCTGCCAATCCGAGAAGAACTCTTCGGGACTACTTTACCCCCACAGCGAATATCACTACAAGCATAGTCAATCCACCTGTGCAAGCTACTAACTTTGAGCTCAAACCCAGCTTGATTCAAATGGTTCAGAATTCGACTATGTTCAGAGGTGCACCGACAGAAGACCCGCACACCCATCTTAGAAACTTCTTGAGGGTGGCAGACTCAGTAATTTGTAATGGTGTCACTCCTGATGCCATTAGAGTGAGGTTGTTTCCATGGTCATTGGCTGACAAGGCATCTGCTTGGCTAGACTCTCAACCTGCTGAGTCCATTACCACTTGGGATCAACTGAAGCAAAAATTCTTGACCAAATATTTTCCTCCAGGTAAGACTACTAAGATCCGAGGTGCAATAATCAGCTTTGCTCAACTCGAGCAAGAATCTTTACATGAAGCTTGGGAAAGATTTCAAGACTTACTCCGAAGTTGTCCACATCATGGATTTGAGAAGTGGCAATTGCTTGAATATTTTTGCAACGGATTATCTTCTCAAAATAGGGGAATTATTAATATGGCTTGTGGGGGCTCTCTAATGAATGGGGAACCTGCGACAGTATATGACTTAATTGCAGAGATAGCAGCCGATAATGCCCAATGGGAGACAAGTGACAGACACATTAAGAAATCAGCTGGGATCTACAAGGTTGAAGATGACACTAGTGTTAACATAAAGCTGGATGCTCTCTGTAAACAGTTGCAATCTTTGATGAAGGTACAAGCTCAATCTACTCCAATAATTACCTCCACTAGTGACATCACGAATAACCTCTGGGGAGGCCTAACTGAAGAAGTCAACTATCTTGGTCAGAATAAAAGTGAGTTAAGGCCTGGTATGCAAGAGGCTTTAGTTAGATACATGGAAAAAGTTGGACACCCGTGCATGGGTGTTTTATCCAATTACATGGACAGGACTGATGAGAGGTTGCAATCCATTGAAGAACTGATAAAAGCACAGGGCCGGCCGACAACTTCAACTGAAGAGGCCAATTATGTTCAGAATTCCAACCGGACCCAAAATGACCCTTATTCAAACACTTACAATCCGGGTTGGAGAAATCACCCTAATTTCTCTTGGGGAGGACAACAAAAGGAGCAAAGCTCGAACTCCTATAAGCCTCCACATGTGCAAAGGCAAGAGGAGAAAAAGTTGGATACCAATGATGTGTTGACAAAGTTTATGCAGCAGACAAATGAAGAATTTGGAAGCCTGAAGGGCCAAATTGGAGCCATGAACAACAAATTTGGAAGCTTGGAGGGCCAAATCTCAAATCTCATTACTGTGTTGTCTCAAAGGCCTCAAGGCTCACTGCCTACCCAAACTGAGCCTAATCCAAGAAATGAGCATTGCAAGGCTGTCATTCTTAGGAGTGGCAAGGAGCTGGTTCAAGAAAACAATCAAGACGGGCGGGCGCCCCAGAAAGAAATACAAGCTCCCGCTGAGGGGAGCACTTCTGAGGAAAGCAAAAAGGAAAGGGAAAAATATGAGCAAGCAAAGGTAAATGTTCCTTATCCTCAAAGACTTAAAAATGAGCAGCATGATAAGCAATTTGCCAAATTTCTTGAAATATTTAGAAAATTGCATATCAACATCCCTTTTGCTGAAGCTATTGCTCAAATGCCTAAATATGCCAAATTTTTAAAAGAAATTATTTCTAACAAAAGGAAGTTAGAAGGCTTTGAGACAGTTAGGCTTAATGAGGAATGTTCTGCTATAGTTCTAAAAAAGTTACCACCTAAGCTTAAAGATCCAGGTAGTTTTACTATCCCTTGTACAATTGGTAACTCTCATTTTGAAAAGGCTTTATGTGACTTAGGGGCAAGTATAAATTTGATGCCTTTTTCTGTTTTTAGAAAGCTTGGTTTGCAGGAACCACATCCTACTAACGTCACTTTGCAGCTAGCTGATAGATCCATTGCCCACCCCCGTGGAGTGGTGGAAGATGTTTTAGTTAAAGTTGATAAGTTTATTTTCCCTGCTGATTTTGTTGTATTGGATATGGAAGAAGATGAGGAAGTCCCAATTATTTTGGGGCGTCCTTTCTTAGCTACAGGAAAAAGCTTAATTGATGTTCAGCAAGGAAAATTGACTTTGAGATTTGGAGATGAGGAAGTTGTATTTCAAGTCTTGAACTCATTAAAAAATCCCTCTTCATTTGCTTCTTGTAATTTTATTCAAGCTATGGATATTAATGATGTGGTTACCTCTGAAAGTTTTGATGATTTTAGAATTCAAGACCCTCTAGAAAAAGTACTTACTTTACAGGGACTTGGCATATTGCAGGGTGGTGAGGAAGAAGAGTTCTTAATGTTTTTGCAGGCTCACCACCCTCATAAAAACTGGAGTAACTATAGATTTGAGGAATTGGAATGGGGTGATACTCCAAATCCCAAACCTTCAATTGAAGAGGCTCCTGAGCTTGAATTAAAGCCTCTTCCTTCAAATGTAAAATATGCTTTCTTGCATCCCCCTTCCTCTTTGCCTGTGATTATTTCTGCAGATTTGACAGATACCATGGAGGATAAGCTTTTGAGGGTATTAAGGGCCAACAAAGAAGCCTTTGGATGGTCTATTCATGATATAAAAGGCATTAGTCCCTCAATTTGCACTCACAAGATTTATATGGAGGATGATTACCAACCTCGGGCACTACCTCAACGCCGCCTCAATCCTAACATGAAAGAGGTGGTCAAAAAGGAAGTGATTAAGCTTCTTGATGCAGGTATCATCTATCCTATCTCTGATAGTAAGTGGGTAAGTCCTGTTCAATGTGTTCCTAAAAAGGGAGGTACTACTGTAATGGAGAATGATAAAAATGAATTAATTGCAGTTAGGAAAACTACCGGGTGGCGTATGTGCATTGATTATAGAAAATTAAATGATGCCACCCGAAAAGATCACTTCCCCCTTCCCTTTATTGATCAAATGCTTGAGAGAGTGGCAGGTCATGATTATTATTGTTGTTTGGATGGATATTCCGGTTATTTGCAAATACCAATGGCTTCTGAAGATCAAGAAAAAACAACTTTTACTTGCCCATATGGAACATTTGCATATAAAAGGATGCCATTCGGCTTATGTAATGCCCCTGCCACTTTCCAAAGATGCATGATGGCTATCTTCTCTGACTTGGTTGAAAAATGCATTGAGATATTCATGGATGATTTTACCGTCTTTGGATCCTCTTATGAGGATTGTTTACATAACTTGAATTCAGTGTTGCAGAGATGCAGGGATACCAATTTAGTGCTCAATTGGGAGAAGTGCCAATTTATGGTACAAGATTGCATTATTCTAGGACATAAGGTGTCCACTAAAGGCATTGAAGTTGACCCTGCAAAGGTTGAGGTAATTGCAAAGTTGCCCCCACCCAATTCTGTTAAGGGGGTCCGTAGTTTTCTAGGCCATGCCGGATTCTATAGGAGGTTTGTTAAAGACTTCTCAAAAATTGCAAAGCCTATGACCGACCTCTTGGTTAAGGAGGCCACTTTTGATTTTTCTGACACTTGTTTGAAGGCTTTTAATTGTTTAAAGGAAAAATTAATTAGTGCCCCTGTTGTTGTTGCCCCCGATTGGTCGATTCCTTTTGAAATTATGTGTGATGCTAGCGATACTGCTGTGGGGGCTGTTTTGGGGCAAAGAAAGAATAAGGTATTTTATACCATTTACTATGCTAGTCGTACTCTTGATGATGCTCAAAGAAATTACACTACCACAGAGAAAGAGTTACTAGCTGTAGTATTTGCATTTGACAAGTTTCGTCATTACCTTGTTCTTTCTAAAGTTATTGTTTATACTGATCATGCTGCCATTAGATATTTGCTTGGAAAGCAGGATGCAAAACCCAGGTTAATCAGGTGGATCTTGTTGCTACAAGAGTTTGACTTGGAGATTAGAGACAAGAAAGGCTCAGAGAACTTTGTAGCTGACCACCTCTCAAGGCTTGACCATAGTGTGATGCAGGCCTCAAATGATGGGGAGATCAAGGAGGTTTTCCCTGATGAGAGACTTTTAGCTATTTCTACTATTCCTTGGTTTGCAGACATTGTCAACTACTTGGTGGGTAAGGTTGTTCCCCCTGATTTTTCTTTTCAGCAAAAGAAGAAATTAATTTCTGATGCTAGACAGTACTTGTGGGATGACCCTTACCTATTTAAAGTATGTGGAGACAAGGTTATTAGGCGTTGTGTGCCTATGGATGAGGTAACTTCTATCCTTGAGCATTGTCATTCTAAAGAGGTAGGTGGCCACTTTGGCCCAAATAGAACCGCATATAAAGTTTTACAATGTGGTTTTTATTGGCCTACTATATTTAAAGATGCTCATGAATTTGTGAAAGCTTGTGATAGTTGTCAAAGGAGTGGCAATATTTCTAGGCGTCAAGAGATGCCTTTAAACAACATTTTGGTTTGTGAGATATTTGATGTGTGGGGTATTGACTTTATGGGGCCCTTCCCTAAGTCTTTTTCTAATCAATATATTCTTGTTGCTGTAGATTATGTGTCTAAGTGGGTGGAAGCTGTAGCCTTACCCACTAATGATGCTCGGGTGGTGGTGAAATTTTTAAAGAAAAACATTTTCTCCAGATTTGGCACTCCCCGAGCAATTATTAGTGATGGTGGCACCCATTTTTGCAATAAACAATTTGAAAATCTTTTGAGCAAATATGGTGTCACTCATAAGGTGACAACTCCTTACCATCCACAAACTAGTGGCCAGGTTGAAATTTCAAACAGAGAGCTGAAAAGGATTTTAGAGAAGACAGTTAGTGGGTCAAGAAAAGATTGGTCTTTGAAACTTGATGATGCACTATGGGCCTATAGAACTGCTTTTAAAACTCCCATTGGGATGTCTCCGTATCGTCTTGTTTTTGGAAAATCATGTCATTTGCCTGTTGAATTAGAGCATAAAGCACTTTGGGCTTTAAAATTTCTAAACTTTGATGCTCAGCTTACAGGTGAAAATAGGTTGTTGCAGCTCGATGAATTGGATGAGCTCCGTCTGGGAGCTTATGAGAATGCCAAGTTATATAAGGAGCGGACTAAAAAGTGGCATGATAAGCGCATCCAGCAGCGTGAATTCCACGTTGGTGAAAAAGTTTTAATTTATAACTCACGTTTGCGTCTTTTTCCAGGAAAGTTGCGCTCAAGGTGGTATGGACCCTACACTGTTACTCAAGTTTTTCCTTATGGAGTGCTCGAGGTATCCCATGAAGATGGTACCACTTTTAAGGTCAATGGGCAGCGTGTGAAGCATTTTGAGGAAGGGCTAAGTCAAGTGAGCTATGTCACTGCCCTCAAGGATTGACTTTAGTACCGTCAGGCTCGGGACGTTAAACAAGCGCTTCGCAGGAGGCAACCTGTGCTTTATTTTCTCTCATTTTTGTTTTGCTTTGTTTTTAGGGATAAGCTCGGACTACAAGCTCTCTCAGGGAAGTCACTATTACTCTCTCTCTCTCTCATTTATTTCTTTTGGTGTCTATTTGATCATTTTGCATTGAGGACCATGCTTCATGCTAGTGTGGTGGAGGAGAGTTTATTTTTTGTCACTTGATCTCTATTAATGCACCTACCCACCATATATGTTGATAGCATTTTTTCTGGCTTGTTTTGAATGAATTATGCCAAAAGTTAAAAAAAAATAGAGATTTTGCCTTTAGGGGATCCCATAATTAGTTTACTTGACAGACTTGTGTTTGATTGTAACTGTGAGGATGTCCTTAGGAAGCTGATAATTAGCAATAGTCCCTATTGAGTACTTTTTGTGAATTAGCTTCTAAATGTGAGATCTGAGCCTTCATAAGGGGATTGATACTAAATCATAAATTTTTACCCCTTTTCTTTCTATGAGTGTGTTTCCCAATTTACTACATTCTAGAATTTGTCTTTTGACCATTTCAAGGCGAAAATTGATTTGCATCATGTAAAAAGATTTGGGGAATTTAGGTATTTTTCTGGCCTCAGAGTTGTTTGTTGAATTTATCCCTTAGTTGCCCCCTTTGAGCTTAATTGTTATATTTTTTTTTCTTTGGTACCCAGATATAATTTTTCTTTTTTTTTTTGTGGTAACCATTTGGAATTAAATGTGGAGCAACTATTGAAAATTACAATTTCGTCCTATACTTTAGTTGTCTATCTTGTCAGGAAAAAAAAAAGAGAGAGTGAATCATGTACTTACCTTTTCCTCCAAAAAAAATTGAAATAAAATTAGGAAGAAAATTTGAAAAAAAAGGAAAGCAAGAAGGAGGAAAAGACACATCAAAAGAATGAAAGAGCCAAAGGGAAAATCCAAAAAAAAAAAAAGAGTCTTCTCAAGAGCAAAAAGCAAATCAAAAAGAACTGACTTAATAGAAAAAGGTGAAGAAGGAAGTGATATTAACTTGGAGTTTGGACAAAATTTGTAAAATAAATAGGAGCTCCATATTTGGTTTCAAAGGTTACTATTTGTTTCTTTTTTTTTGTTAGCCCTTTGATTATCCCTTTCTTCTTATACCCTACCTACATGAATTCACCCTGGCCCCATTACAACCCATAACACCCAATCTTTTGCATGCATGTGAACTATTTAGTGGAGATTTGGTCAAATTACAAACATATGGTAATGTGCATTTTGTTGAAACTTGAGTGTATATTTTCACTAGTCCCTAAACACTTAGAGAGATTGTGAGCGAGTGCCTTTGTTCACAGAAATGTGTTCTTCAGAGACATGAGCCTCTAATTGGGCAACCTTTTGACACCTCATTTGTGCTATACTGTCTATTGTCTGTCATTGTGCTTTTAATTTTGGATCCCTTATTTGGTTGTCTCTGTTACTTTTTTGAAAAATTTATTGAGCCAGGAAGTTTGCTTGAGGACAAGCAAAAGTTAAGTGTGGGGGAGTTGATAAGCTCCAATTTAGTGCAGTTTTTAGAGACACTTTTGAGTCATTTTTAGAGCAGTTATTATTAATAATATAAATTACTAACTTAATTTGCTCTTATTTTGCAGAAAGATAGAAAAAGATAAAAGGAATAAAAGTCCAATTTTATGTCACTCAAAGTTCAATATATATATATAGGCTCAAAAATAAAAGAAGAAATCAAAGCCGAATTCTTAGTTGACTTTGTTATCAGCCCAATAAAAACAAGGCCCACGGCCTGTTTGGAAAGCCAAGATCAGACCCATAATTTGGTTTAGGCACATGGACTCTACCCTAGACTTGTAAAAGAAGAAAAGTGCCGCAGACGGCAAAATAAAAAAAGAGATTATTTATAGTTACAAAAGGATCATTGACGGGGAGGAGAGTGGGGAATTGAATTCAAAGGAAAGAAAGAAGAGAACCTAGGCGTGAAGGATACACAGAGGAGCCGCACAACAAATAATTAATTTTGAGAATTAAATTAGACGTACGCAACTACAGGAGCGACCAATTGAATTCAAAGGAGTTGAATTGGAGAGGAACAGTGGCCGAAGAAAAACAAGGACAGTAACAGGCACACATTGGCGGCAACATTAGCTCCGGCAAGGAGAAAGGGGAGTTTTGGGTACCCGTTTTTGACATCGTGAGAGAGCTCTGGAACAGAAAAAGGAGACTAAATTCTCAAGATCAGAAATTTCTCTATCCGGGTTATTTTTATCTCTGTAATTTATGACTCCTAATTTTATTCCAATGTTCTTGACTAGTATGGATAGCTAAATCCTCTTCTAGGGTCTTAGGTGGATCTTGCATGTTTAGAGACCTTTTTATGTTCTAATTTCTGTTTTGAATTCCTAATTTTTATTCCAATTAATATTATCCTATTGCTTTATCACATAATTAGGATTGACAACCCTTTGCATGTTTATAATCAATTAGTTGATCAGCGACCGTACTGCAATTAGTTGGTGGACCTATAGGATAATTGAGACTATAATTAATGAATGACCAAACTTTAATTTAGTCTTCCAATCATTCAACCTTTTTGTACCTTATGCTTTCCTTAAATTTAAATTCTAGCATGACCAAACTAGGGTTAATTTAGGGAAAAGAATATTAATCGCGAAAGACCAAACGGGTTAATAGTTTTAGTAAAGGGATTGGTAATTGAATAAAATAAGGGGATTCAGGTAGAACTAGACATAGAGGAATCGAAACTTGCAAGTGAAACCGTGACCCTAGGCTTCTCTCCATTGGTTAAACTTCACATTTTAATTCTTGCTATTTATTTCTTTTTATTTTAGTTTCTATAACGACCAAACATTCGTTAGTCTAAATAATAATTAATCTTAAGTAGTTTGGTACTTGTTAATTAATCCCTGTGGAGACGATATCTTTTATACTACTTCTGCGAGAGAGTACACTTGCTCTAAGTGTGTTTTTAACGCAACAAAGGCTAAAGCTAAGGCTTGGTTAAACTCTTTAGAGCCTAACTCTATCCATTCTTGGAATGAAATGACTGGGAAACTTTTGGCAAAATACTTTCCACCCATTAAAAATGCCAGAATGAGAAATGATATTACATCTTTTAGACAAAAGAAATTTGAATCACTGTTTGAAGCATGGGAAAGATGGAAAGAACTTTTAAGAAAATGTCCCCATCATGGATTACCTGTCATTATTCAAATGGAAACTTTTTACAATGGTTTGGAACCTCAAACCAGAATAATGCTTGATGCATCATCTGGAGGAGTGTTACTAAACCTATCTTACAATGAGGCTTGTGAATTGATTGAAAGAATTGCAACGAATAGCTCTAGTTGGCCTACTGAGAGGGTGAGTGCACAAAAGAAAACATCAGGTGTGCGTGAAATTGGTGAAGTATCAGCCCCGTCTGCTCAAGTAGCCTCACTAACCAACATGATCAAAAACCTCAATCCTACTAATGCTCCTGCATTCAATGCAGCTGCATTAACAGAAGCATCTGTAGCAGCAAAAGAACAAGCCCGTGCAGGAACTATTAGTTGTGTATATTGTGAAGAAGGTCACTTGTATGAGGAATGTCCTAGCAACCCTATTTCTGTCAATTATGTAGGATATAATAGGAATAATAACCCTTACTCAAACACCTATAACCCTGGATGGAAGAATCGCCCAAATTTTAGATGGAGCAACAACAATGCTGTTGCACCTAATGCAGCTGCACCTGTTTCACCACCAGGATTCCAATCTCAGAACTATCAAAGACCAACTGTACCTGCCAATGATAACTCCTTAGAATCCATGCTCAAATCCTTTATAAGTGGAGCAAGAACAGCTAGGCAAGCCCAGGATGCTTCAATCAAAAATCTGGAGAATCAATTGGGGCAATTGGCAACAACTCTGTATCAAAGGCCAAATGGTTCACTTCCATCCAACACAGAAACTTCCACCTCACAAAGGCAAGGTAAGGAACAAGTAAAAGCCATTTCTCTAAGAAATGGAAAAGATCTATCAGAACCATATGAGGATGGGATAGAAGGTGAAGGTAAGGGAGAAAAAGAAAAAAAATGAAAAAAATAAGAAAAACAGAAAAGAAAAAAATTCACAGAATACTGAAGCATCTGATGCTTCTGCATTTGATTCTGCTCAGATACCTAGGTTAGTCCCTGAATACCCTCCCTCTCCTTATCAACAAAGATTGAAAAAAGCTCATGGGGAGAAGGAATTTAGCAAATTCCTTGAGGTACTAAAACAGTTACACATCAATGTGCCCTTAGTTGAAGCACTTCAAGAGATGCCAAATTATGCAAAATTCATGAAAGATGTGCTAACAAAAAGAAGAAGACTAGGGGAATTTGAAACAGTTGCTATGTCAAACGAATGCAGTTCAATCTTGCAAAACAAAATTCCTAGGGTGTTTTCTTCAGTTTTAATTTTTGTTCTTTCTTTCATCTCAACAGATAGTGGGCCTGGAGGATATTTTATCTGCTTGTGTTCTTCAGGACTGATATCTACCCCTTGCTTTATACAGAGCTCAGTGATCAAGCATGGAAAAAAATAAAAATCCTTCCTTCCTTGCTGCACAGTCTAGAATTTGTTTATTGATAATCTTCCCCACATCCACATTTTTATTTGCTAAGATTGCATCCAATAGGATCAACCTATCTTTGGACAGTGTGTATGTGTGGGATGTAGGGAAAATGGAACAATCAATAAACAAATACCAATTGCCTAACTCAGGGACTAAATATCTATTTTTTAGTTTGAATTCAGTGTTGGAAATCTTATCCCATTTGGAGTTTTTCACAGCAATCCTAGACTTGATTCTTTCCATCTCTTTCTTTCCATAGTTTTCTACTTTTTCGTTGAAATCAGACCCAGTATAGACTAAATTATAGTGAGTATTGATTCTATCAGCACTAAAATAAACCTTTCTACCTCTTATTACAGAATGATCATGCATGTTACCTTGTTTGTTGCCTTGAATCCCAGAGTAGAACTCTCTGACCACCTGTTCCAGATAGAAGGCTCTGTGTTGTATGAACAGATTCCAGTTGAGACTTGAGACTGTTGCCATGAAATTAGGGTGAGCCTTCATCAGACTGTAGCCTCGTTCAGGGAGGAATTTTCTTTCCCAGAAATGTGCAAATTTAGGATCCACAGTGCTTGAAGCAGGTGCAGTAGCATTGGACTGCTTCTTTGGACTTTGTTGTGATGAGGTGACTGTGCTGGCTCTGCTCTTGCCTGAGGTTTTGTTTGCGCTTTGTTTGCGAACCATTGTTGATTGTTGGCAAGGAGCTTTGGAATTTTCGTAAGAAGATGGAACTTCGTATTCTCAGAATTTGGGGATTTTCTTGACAGAGAAAGGGATTTCGTGAATTGCGGTTTCTGTGAGTGGTAGAGTGATTACTGTTAAAGGGAAACGGTTACTTTGGGGAGGTTGCGTGAGTTTAATGAGGGTTAGTAGCCGTTAGGGGTGTGTTTGTGTAACTGCATGCATGATGACACGTGGGGTGCTAGGTGACACAACACGAAGTCTAGGCCACAGATCACAACTGCAAATTTGTTGTGCTGGCACTTTTTGAAAAATTTCCACCCAAGTATATTTTTTGAAATTTCTGGTGCAGTAACACTGAGGAACTGTCTAGGACTTAACATGGTTTTAATAAAGTTTTCTTTATTACACAAGTTAACAAAGCCTTCATTAAAACACTTACCCTTATTAGTCTTGATTTCTAATTATAAATCATATTTGTGAATATAACTCTACTTATTCTAAGTGATCAAACTTAAAATAAGATGGATGTAGTATAACACAAGACCCAAAATGCTTGCAACACTAAAAAACACAATAACTTACTCAAAAGTTCATTATAAGGTTAGAACATCTCATCCAAAAAAGGTTTAGCTCATAATAAACATTGCAAGGCAAAAATAGATGAAATGAAACATATTAATATAGATGAAAGTACAAGAGATATCAATAAGGTAGAGATTACACTGATTGAAGCACTCTTGCATATAAATGCCCTGCAGTGCAGAAGTGTAACACCCCTAGTTTCGTTAATTTCGGTTTACGAAATTAACTCACGATTCGTTATTGGATTAAATGTTAAATCGAGTCTCGGATATGACTAGGTCGCGAACGCAATATTTAATTGCTCAATCATATGAATTATATACAGTTAATTCGGATTGTGAGCACTGTTACGGGAATTTTGAAAGAGCAAGGGCAAAATGGTCATTTCCCTAGATTTCGATTTTTCAAAGCTAGCAAAAGGCTATAGCGAAAGTGGTTATTCAAACCAAGTATTTTAGCTAATTTAAATGCCTAATGATAGGAGAATGTGCATTGGGGATTGGTTGTTTAATTGGAAATGAAGGTTTAAGTGAAAATTTGAATTAAGGGCATTTTGGTAAATTGGTCCCATTAAATCTTCAGCTGAGCCTTATAATCCACTCACTCCCACAGCCTGAGAACATTCAAAACACTTCAGAAAATAAGAAAAAAAAAAGGAACCAAGAAGAGAGTGAGGGAGAAGGAGAAGGAGGGAGCTTTTCCTCAATACTTCATGCATGTGGCTCATCTCGGTACCATTCTCCTCATTTTCGAATTCTCTTTCCATTGAGGTGAGTTTTATGAGATGCTTCCACACTTCACTCTTCCTCCATTTTTGAATATTGAGCTCCACCTTGACAAAACTCAGTTTTCTTGCATTGTATGGTGTTCTTGGGGAGCATAGGAGAAAACTCGTATGAACCACCTTCATTGTTTTCATCGTATGTCACTGTACACAACTCCTATGAAAGTGATTTTTGTTCCTCTGGAAACTAGACTCAAAATGATTCAAAATGAGCACAAGAACCGTCGGATTCCATTGGGAAATGAGGGTGATATCGTGTCCTAAAGTTTCGATTGAGAATCAGATACTGTATTGGATCAGTCACCTTGTTTCGGTGATATCTCCCAAAATACTGGTTTCATGCATGTGAAACTTCCTGCATCAGAAAGTAGACGAAATTCTCTTCAAAATAGGCACTGATTTGGATAGTTTTGGTTACGAATTGGCCTAGTTATGGCTGTTGCAAAAATGTGCCTTGATTCTGGAAAACAGAAAGAAGAGCTGGAAATTGTTCGTCGAAATTGGGTTCGATTCGCCAAAGTCTCGAGAGCCATCAGTCCTATCTACCCGGAGAGGAGTTCAGTATCAAGAATGAATGATTGAGTTGCTGTTTGTGCAAGTGGAGCCATTGAGTTTAGTTACGGAGGCATTCAGAGCGTGTTCCGGATTTTGCGGGGATTGTTCGATGCAGTTACATGTTTGAGCATTTCGAAGTCTCGGCAATTCCGTGATTTTCATCACGCTGGTGAGTTCTACTCACGATTAGGGAATATTGTTTTCTGAAATTATGTTGTTTTCAGTCCTAAGACAAAATACTGATTTCGAAATGTTTAAGAACCGAAAACCGTTTTATTAAAACTATTGCGTTTTACGGTTTTTCCTTAGAATCTATATTTATGTTATATAATTTATGAACTGGATATATAGTCTGGAATTGCTTGGATTTTTTGTGTTTCAGGTGGGATTGAGATTAGGAATCGAATTGGGAACGATCGGAGAAACGAATCGGTAAAATCTGTGCAAGTTCTGTAATAGAACAGGACGCACGGATCGTGCGCCCCTGGGCACGGACCGTGCGCCTGCTTCGGTTTGGCAAAATTGCGAAATAATACAGGATGCACGGATCGTGCGCCCCTGGGCACAGACCGTGCGCTCCCTTCGGATTGACTGGATGGTTTTAGGTGCATCACGCACGGGTCGTGCGCCCCTGGGCACGGACAGTGCTTGAGGTTCTGTTACCGGCTTCCGATTTCTCGTTTCGTCGCTCCGATTGATTCCAAACCACTTCTAATCTCCTTCCCAATTATTTGTGACATAATTAACCTAATAAAAACTCTATTTTAAGCATGTTCAACTTGAGTTTTTGAAAAAGAGGTCTTGAAGGTTAATTGAACCAAAAACTGGAAACTTAGTACGCGTGTGAGACATGTTTTGACTAAACTAACCGGATGTCTAACTTTGAATTCATCTAAACGGGTTATAAGTCCACTATGGTTTTAGAATGCCTAGAACTTAAGATAAGGTCCAGTGCGGACACGATATATATTTTATTATGTATCACGTTGGATGACGGCCCGACAAGTAGCATACTAGGAAGGGAAGTCATGAGCCCTCACCCTAGGCCCTGTATACGTTTTGGCGTGGTCAATTCGTGGGTTACCGGGAGTCGTGGTTCTTGCACAGCCAGTTTATGCTAAGTTTCCTCACGTGTCGCCGGGAGTCGTGGTTATTGCACAGTCGGTGTTTTGATTATTGTTTGGACATTGCTACTCTAATAAATATGTTGTAACGGTTTAATAATTGAATCGAGTGTTTGTGAGGGGGCACGGTAGAACTCACTGAGACAAGTTGTCTCACCCTATCATATGTTGTTGTTTTTACAGAGAACGGGAAATAAGGATAGCAGGCGGCATGATCAGTTGTCGTGTTCGAGGAGAAGTTTGGAGATTTGATCTTCCATTCAAGTTTTAGATTTCCTATGTAATCTCTCTATTCGGTCTTATGACTCGAAATTGTATTGTTTTATTTCATAGTTTCCGCTGTTTCTTGTAAAGATGTATATCTAAACATGAATTTTTATACTCTGATGTAAACCAAATTGTATGTTTAGGTATTTCTTTGTTTTAGAAATACGGGGTGTTACATTAAGCACTGACTTCCTGGTGCAGTTGCACCTAACTAAGTTGATGAAGAAGTGAAGGAAGAAGTTGTCGATTCCTTCCTCACCTTCTTGATGGTAGAGATGTTTTCACTAAATAATGTTCTTTTGAGAGTTTCTATACTTTTAGTGATGCAGAAGCACCAAGGTGCAGAAGCACCAAGGTGTAGAAGCACCAAGGTGCAGTTGCATGAGTGTGTCCTTTTCAGCTACTTTCTTCAGAGTTTCGTTACAAGCTTCCCATGTTTGGGCTTGCTAAATAAGTTCACTCCTGCCTTTGAAGTACCCACTGTTTCACCCTAATGACTATGTTATCCTATGTCTAGGACTTAACATGGTTTTAATAAAGTTTTCTTTATTACACAAGTTAACAAAGCCTTCATTAAAACACTCACCCTTATTAGTCTTGATTTCTAATTATAAACCATGTCTGTGAATATAACTCTACTTATTCTATCAACCTTAAAATAAGATGGATGTAGTATAACACAAGACCCAAAATGCTTGCAACACTAAAAAGCACAATAACTTACTCAAAAGTTCATTATAAGGTTAGAACATCTCAACCAAAAAAGGTTTAGCTCATAATAAGCATTGCAAGGTAAAGATAGATGAAATGAAACATATTAATATAGATGAAAGTACAAGAGATATCAATAAGGTAGAGATTACACTGATTGAAGCACTTTTGCATATAAATGTCCTGTAGTGCAGAAACACTGACTTCCTGGTGCAGTTGCACCTAACTAAGTTGACGAAGAAGTGAAGGAAGAAGTTGTCAATTCCTTCCTCACCTTCTTTCCAACTATCTACTATAAAAACTATAAGAAATGAAACTACTAAAATATAAGTAAAGTGTATGATCTCTATATTATCAAGTGAGATATGCGATGCTCCTCAAGTGAGAAGTGGGAGCCCTTTTTATAGCCTTGGAGATTTTCTTTGCTTTAGGGTTTGCTTGAAAACCAAGTTAACCAAAGGAGACTTAACCATGGTTGCTTTTCTGATCTTTAGATGTGGAGATTGAGTTCAGCACATTTCCATAAGGAGAGGTTCACCCGTTGCTGTTGCATTAGCATCATGTCATTCATCATTTTCTGCTGAGTCTCGATGACATTCTGCATCCATTCTTGATGACGATCAACAGGTGGGTTTCTCCTACCTCTTCCAGCCATGATTCTGCGAAGTATGCACAAAGTATTAAGTTGATCAGGCTCAATGTCTAATAGCATACTAAGAAAAATCAGACTTAGAAGTACGTAAAAGACTCTTAACAACTAAGTCCGACTAGGTCGAACTGCTCTGATACCAAATGTCAATCACTCCTGAAACTCAGAAAATGTCCAGGCATTCTAGAACACATATACAAAACATTTCATTTCAACGATTTCATCAAAATTCCCGTTAAACCGTAAAATAGCATTTCGACTCAAAAATCGTTTTTCGGTTCTAAGTCTTTCGAAAATAGAAAATGTGACCAAGGAATCCAATACCGAAAACAAGTTTAGAATAGCAAAATGCCCTATCGTGAGTAGAACTCACCCGTTGACGATTTCACTTGAAATTCCGATCGAACACGCGAAGACCGAAACACCAAAGCACACGAACTGACACCAACACAAGCACCAACGGAGTTACAGCAGCAACTCCTTCACTGAACCAGCAACAATCAGCTTCAAGGTGGCAACTGGAACAAAATCCCCAGCTTAAATCCTTCCCAATTTCGAAATGCAACAGGACAGCAACCAATTCGCTAATTTCAGCTGGACACTAACATGCATCAAGGTGGAGGTTCAGAACTTCATCTTCTTCAACCTTGAAGCTTGATATTTCGAAAATGGCAAAGGGAGATATAGGGAGAATCAGGCCTTGAAACTTGGCTCATTAGAAAGGGATTGGAAAATGGAGTAGGAATGTTGGAGAAGAACTTACATGCAAGAAGAAAATCTGAGCTTCCTCTTCTCTTCTCCTCTACTCGCGTCCTTTCTCCCTCCTTTCTCAACTTCTTTCCTTCCTCTCAACTTTCAGAAATGAATGAATGAAAAGGATGTGGCTGAATGGCTTCAGAATAGAAGTGTTTATATGAGAGGGGTGCGAAATTACCATTTTGCCCTTCAGCTTAAATACTTTAATTTAAAACTATGATTAGGCCACAATTTAATGGAGAATAGGATTCCGGAAAAATTCCTCGACTATAAATCTCCGAGACACGATCAATTATTCCCACAAATAATTAATCGGTCCTAGACATCATAGTACGAGTCTTTAAAAATTAGGGATGCTACAATCACCCCAACTTTTAAAAATTTTGTCCTCAAAATTGACGAGATATACCTTAAGCGAAGAGATATGGGTATCGAGTACGCATGTCCTCTTCCAACTCCCAGGTAGCCTCCTCAGTCGAGAATCCATCCCAGACCACTTTGACAATAGGAATGGTCCTTGACCGCAGCGTCTTCTCGCCGCGCTCCAAGATGTAGCTAGGATGTGGTTGAAATGACAGATCTGGCCGAAGATCGATCGTGTCACCACTCAACGGTTGAAGTGGGTCGGGAATATACTTCCTTAGCTGAGACACATGAAAGACATCATGTAGATTGGATAAGGCCGGAGACAGTGCGAGACGGTAGGCAACTGGCCCAATACACTCGATGATCTGGAAGGGTCCAACATATCGAGGACTGAGCTTCTTCGCTCGCAAGACTCTTCCGGTACCTATGGTTGGAGAAACTTTCAAGAACACATGATCACCAACTTCAAATTCCAACGGTCTCCTTCGGTTGTCAGCGTAGCTCTTTTGCCGACTCTGAGCAACCTTCATCCTTTCTCGGATTAACTTGATCTTCTCAGTAGTCTCGCGAACCATATCGGATCCCAAAAACTTATCTTCACCAATCTCCCACCAACACAACGGAGTTCTACACTTCCTACCATAAAGTGCTTCAAACGGTGCCATTCCAATGCTGGAGTGGTAACTGTTGTTGTAGGAGAATTCTACTAATGGAAGATGATCCTCCCATTTTCTCCCACTGTCGAGCACACAAGCCCGAAGCATGTCCTCAAGAGTTTGGATAGTCCTCTCCGTCTGACCATCAGTCTGAGGATGATAAGCAGTGCTAACCAGCACTCTAGTTCCCAAAGCCCCATTCAATGCTTTCCAAAATCTGGAAGTAAACTTGGGATCTCGGTCTGACACGATACTCGTTGGAACTCCATGCAGTCTGATAATGTTCTTCACATATTCATCTGCTAACTTGGAAACTTTATAAGTCGAACGTACGGGAATAAAGTGAGCGGATTTAGTCAATCGGTCAACTACTACCCAAATAGAATCATTGCCGGCCAGTGACCTCGGCAAACCCATGACGAAGTCCATTGAGATATCTTCCCACTTCCAAACTGGTACATCTAGCAGTTGTAACTGACCGCCCGGTCTTCGGTGTTCTGCCTTAACCTTCTGACAAGTTAAGCACCGAGAAACAAATTCTGCAACCTCGGCCTTCATCCCAGGCCACCAATACATTAACTTCAAGTCTCGGTACATCTTGGTGGATCCCGGATGTACTGAGTACTGACTCCTATGAGCTTCTTCCAATACTTGCCTTTTGATATCATCATCATCGGGAACACAAATCCTCCCATTAAAGCAAACCATGCCATCACCATCCTCGGTAAAATCTGGCGATCCTCTTTGCGACTGTAACTTCATATCAGCTCCTTGAGCTACACGGATTTGCTCCCTTAGCACACTGGCTATCCGTATATGCCGCAACACTATGCGGTCCCTCTTTCTTATCACCTTGAGCTTCAAGTCTCTGAATGACTCTAACAAGGCCATCTCGTGAACCATTAACTTTGATGTGTGGATAGACTTCCTGCTCAGAGCATCTGCTACCACATTGGCTTTCCCAGGGTGATATTTCAATTCGAAGTCGTAGTCCTTCAAAAACTCAGTCCACCTTCTCTGTCTGTTATTCAACTTTTTTTGGTCAAACAGATACTTCAAGCTCTTGTGATCACTAAAAACTTCGAAACGAGAACCGTAAAGGTAATGTCTCCAAATTTTCAGTGCAAACACAATAGCTGCCAACTCTAGGTCATGAGTTGGGTAGTTCCGTTCGTGTGTCTTCAATTGCCTAGATGCATAAGCCACAACGTGTTGATTCTGCATGAGAACACATCCTAAACCCTTCCCAGATGCATCACTGTAAATCTGAAATCCCAATGACGGATCCGGAAGAATTAGGATTGGAGCAGAAGTTAACTTTTCTTTCAATCCAAGGAAGCACTCTTCACAATCGGTATCCCAAGTAAACGGTTGACCCTTGCGAGTCAATCGAGTAAGCGGAAGTACCAATTGTGAAAAACCTTCGATGAATCTTCTATAGTAACCAGCTAAACCCAGAAAGCTTCTGATCTCTGTCACTGACGTCGGCCGTTCCCAATTCAACACTGCTTCCACCTTGCTAGGATCAACTGCAACCCCTTCTTGGGAAATCACATGACCCAAGAACTTTACTTCAGACATCCAAAAGTCACACTTCAACGGTTTAGCATAGAGTCTCTTTTCTCGGAGTACTCCTAGGATAAAGCGGAGATGCTGAGCATGCTCCTCAACCGACTTTGAGTACACCAAGATATCATCAATAAAGACGACTACAAACTGATCTAGGTAGGAATGAAACACTCTATTCATATAATCCATGAATACGGCTGGAGCGTTAGTCAATCCGAAGGGCATTACCACAAACTTGTAGTGTCCGTACCTCGTACGAAAAACAGTCTTCGGAATGTCTAAGGCTCTTACCCTGATTTGATGGTACCCTGACCTTAGATCAATCTTGGAGAAAACTTTAGCACCTCGAAGTTGGTCAAGTAGATCATCTATCCTTGGTAATGGATACTTGTTCTTGATAGTGATTTTATTCAGCTGGCGGTAGTCTATGCATAATCTCATGCTTCCGTCTTTCTTCTTGACTAGCAATACCGGAGCACCCCATGGAGAAGCACTCGGTCGAATAAACTTCTTGGAAATTAATTCCTCAAGTTGGGACTTCAATTCCTTCAGTTCGAGAGGAGACATCCTATAAGGTGCTATGGATATTGGCCCTGCACCAGGCGCCAAATCTATAGAGAATTCTACCTCTCGTTCTGGAGGTAAAGAGGAAACTTCCTCGGGAGAAACATCTAAGAATTCATTAACCACTTGAATAGATGATAAATCCAAATCAGCTTCAGTTGATGCAGACAAAATAACAACAAAAGCTTCCGCACCTTGGAATAGCGACTAG
This sequence comes from Astragalus membranaceus, assembly GCA_039519185.1. Lineage (NCBI taxonomy): Eukaryota > Viridiplantae > Streptophyta > Magnoliopsida > Fabales > Fabaceae > Astragalus > Astragalus membranaceus. The sequence continues at coordinate 13,814,846 of CM076848.1, forward strand.
CTGGCTGAAGCGAACGAAATAACACCATCATCTGCAGGTAGTGAATGTTCCGCTACTTCAGAAGGAAAATTAATTGCACGATTGGAACAGTCAATAGTAATGTGATTGGAAGTCATCCAATTCATCCCCAAAACGATCTCCATTCCCCTCATAGGCAAACAGATAAAATCAACGGCAAAATCCCGATTTCCTATTGTAAGTAGACAGTTAAGGCACAAAGATTGGGTTCGCACACGACCCTTTGCAGCAGTAAGGATAGTTATTGGCTCGGATATAGGAGATACTGTCAATCCTAACCGTTCAACACATGCTTCTGAGATAAAGCAATGAGTAGCACCAGAGTCATATAAAATATTAACAGTTTGATTAAAGAGAGAACTTGTACCCCTTATAAGGTTATCAGCTGGTTTGATGGTCTTGGCATCCAAAGTGTTGACTCGAGCTTGTTTAGGAGCATCTGGAGTCTCGAGGTAAGCTCTCCTCGACGGACAGTTGTTGGCATAATGTCCCACTTCATTGCAGTAATAACACTGGTTTGGCTTCGATTCCGATTGACATCTCCCACGATGATTCTTCTTACACACCTTACAGTTGCGATACCCAAAAGCATTGTTCGACTGAACCTGCTTTCCTTTGTCTGAATTCCCTTTATACTTTGGGTTTGAAGAAGTTGACTCATTAACCTTCTTCTTATCCTTCCAGAAATCTCTCCTTTCTGCATACATTCTTTTAAGATCACTTTCAGCTGTGTGAGCTTGTTGAACTAAAGTAGGATAAGTAGTCATGGAATAAGAACTGAGGCCTTGATTCACATCGCCTCGAAGACCCTGTCTGAACATTACCATTTTCCACTTATCATCCGGAGCGGTGGTCCCCAATTCGTAGAATTGTGACAACCTCTCAAACTTTGCAGCGTACTCCCCAACTGTCATCTCTCACTGTTTCAAATTCAGAAATTCCATCTGTTTGGCAAGTCTTTGAGCATCGGGGAAGTAATGACCCAAAAATAATTCCTTAAAATTATTCCACTCAAGAGGAGTTCCTTGATTTTGAAGCATTCTACGAGCGTTAACCCACCAGGTGTGAGCATCCTCGTCTAGAGCGTTAGCAGCACAAGTTACTTTTTCTCCTTCATTGCATTGCAAAGTATCAAAGATCCGTTCCATGGCATCCACCCAGAAATGGGCTTTCATTGCCTCGGATCCTCCTTTGAAGGTTGGGGGTTTCATCTTCAGAAACCGGAAATACATCCTGTTGGGATCCTCAGGTGTTGGCACATTGACTGGCTCAGCTGGTTGTGGTTGAGGCATCTGATGCATCTGCTGCATTTGAGCCATTTGGGCCATCTGTTGCTGTTGCATTAGCATCATGTCATTCATCATTTTCTGCTGAGTCTCGATGACATTCTGCATCCATTCTTGATGAGGATCAACAGGTGGGTTTCTCCTACCTCTTCCAGCCATGATTCTGCGAAGTATGCACAAAGTATTAAGTTGATCAGGCTCAATGTCTAATAGCATACTAAGAAAAATCAGACTTAGAAGACGTAAAAGACTCTTAACAACTAAGTCCGACTAGGTCGAACTGCTCTGATACCAAATGTCAATCACTCCTGAAACTCAAAATGTCCAGGCATTCTAGAACACATATACAAAACATTTCATTTCAACGATTTCATCAAAATTCCCGTTAAACCGTAAAATAGCATTTCGGCTCAAAAATCGTTTTTCGGTTCTAAGTCTTTCGAAAATAGAAAATGTGACCAAGGAATCCAATACCGAAAACAAGTTTAGAATAGCAAAATGCCCTATCGTGAGTAGAACTCACCCGTTGACGATTTCACTTGAAATTCCGATCGAACACGCGAAGACCGAAACACCAAAGCACACGAACTGACACCAACACAAGCACCAACAGAGTTACAGCAGCAACTCCTTCACTGAACCAGCAACAATCAGCTTCAAGGTGGCAACTGGAACAAAATCCCCAGCTTAAATCCTTCCCAATTTCGAAATGCAACAGGACAGCAACCAATTCGCTAATTTCAGCTGGACACTAACATGCATCAAGGTGGAGGTTCAGAACTTCATCTTCTTCAACCTTGAAGCTTGATATTTCGAAAATGGCAAAGGGAGATATAGGGAGAATCAGGCCTTGAAACTTGGCTCATTAGAAAAGGATTGGAAAATGGAGTAGGAATGTTGGAGAAGAACTTACATGCAAGAAGAAAATCTGAGCTTCCTCTTCTCTTCTCCTCTGCTCGCGTCCTCTCTCCCTCCTTTCTCAACTTCTTTCCTTCCTCTCAACTTTCAGAAATGAATGAATGAAAAGGATGTGGCTGAATGGCTTCAGAATAGAAGTGTTTATATGAGGGGGGTGCGAAATTACCATTTTGCCCTTCAGCTTAAATACTTTAATTTAAAACTATGATTAGGCCACAATTTAATGGAGAATAGGATTCCGGAAAAATTCCTCGACTATAAATCTCCGAGACACGATCAATTATTCCCACAAATAATTAATCGGTCCTAGACATCATAGTACGAGTCTTTAAAAATTAGGGATGCTACACATGTGGGCATGTGCTCCATGTGAATTGTGACAAAGCATGATGTCATAGAAGTTTTGGAGCAGAGGTATGAATTGAGGTTCTTCCATTGTGGGGTTATAAATCTTCAGCGCGGGATGGTACAGAAGCACTAAGTGCAGAAGCATCGTGGTGCAGAAGCACTAAGTGCAGAAGCATCGTGGTGCATAGGAAAACTGAACAAACACATCAAACATACCAATATATATATATATATATATATATATAAATGCTTTATTCATCACATAATTCCTAGAATGTTGTTATTTTACTAATACCACTATATTTAACACACTTTGTACTTGGGTTTCTAGCAATTTGTTACGTTTAGAAGTATAAATAACTCTATATTTACTATACTCTAAAGAGAAGGAGATTACCGTTGCGACTCACATTTTCTATCACAAGCTTGGATTTATTTTCCTATCATTTCTTCATAGTAATTCAAGCTGAAAGCACCTTCTGATCTACTATGGTCGCTGCACTAATGCTAAGACATGCTAAGTTATTTATGGCAGTTTGATTATCCAGCTGAAGATAATAATGTAGAGAAGGAATATAGCTGATTATCCTCTAACTGTACTTTTAATCTAGATATTTTATATGTTAATTTAGTATTTTTGTTGACTATTTTACTATATTTTAAATTGATATCCATGTTGTTAATTTCACATCGCAAAACAATTTTGATTCGATCTATCCAAACAACAAAGATTATTAAAAATCATTTTTTGATAAATGTATGCAAACAAAAAACATGTTACGTTCAACTCACTTTTAACCAAAATAAATTCTACAAAATCAACTCTATCAAAATCAATTTTCATTATCGCAGAACCAAACATAAGACATTGTTGCATAATGGAAACCTCAAATCAAAATGGAGTAGTTTTCTTCATGTTGCTACTTCAACTCAAAACTTGAGCTATATCATCAAGTTATAAAGACAAACCAAAAATTGATAATATCTTACATGTTGTAACTACGTAACAAACAATAAGAGGGTAGTAGTATCACAAAGGTAAAATTTATCACAAGAGATGATAATGCCACCATCATTGTATTGGAAATTCCGAAGTCATGCTTGATTTTTCAGAAATGCTCAATTCACACTTGAACCTTGAATAGTGACTGCACTGGTTTTGGAGACAGTTTTGCCACACAATTGAACTGCACATGAAGCAAAAGTCATTAATTCTCATGTCATTAATTATGTCCAAACCTTTTCATTAACACTGTGGTTTGTTCTAGAGAAACTAGAAGGAAAGAAAGAAAGATCAGAATGATTCTTTTATTTGAAAAATTTGAATCACATAATTTTTTTAAAGACACTTTTGGTGACTAAATTAACCGATTCAGAAGCTAATATTATTGGAGATTACAAATTTCATGGACTATTTTTAAACATTAATAATTCTAGGTACTAAATTGATTGTGTGTATAATTTCATAGACTAAATTAAAGATTCACTCATATCATTGATGGTGCATGCGTGACAATTCAAGTTGAAACTGTGGTCAACTGAAAAGAAAAAAAGATAAGAGTTCATTAAATAATGTGCAAACTTCTAACCTTTTTTTCTGTATATTTCTCACGTATAGCAGTAAGGGAACTGCCTTTGGTATTAAGTTGTAGATCTACCAGAGCAAGAACAACTGTTTTTAGCTCTGGAGTTTTGTAGCCTGTATAGTGCTCCAGAGTTGAATTCTGCAGATAAATGCACCATGAAATTATGAAGCACCAACACAGACACACAGACACAGACACAGAAGATACTTGTTTTAATCTGAAAAATCAAAGTAATTGAAGTGCTTGTATCGGCAACATGTATTAGACACCGGACACGTCTACACGTCTTCAACCTAAAGTGTCGATGAGAAACTTTTTAAGTTTTTATTTACATCTAAAAAACAAAGGTAAATATACCCATGGATGTTCTGATAGATTGAGAGTCCATCTAGCAAGGAAAACAGCAGAAGCAGCCACAAGGGAAGGCAGAAATTGCACAAAGCTGTATTCAACAAGAGTAAGCTCAGCTAAATAATTTGCCAGGAATTCCAGTTCAATGCAAGGAACCTGCATAACAAGATAAAGTTGAACAAAATAACTTGCACTTTTCCTTTCAGCAAAAGAAAATTACTTTTGTAACTAGTTAAATTGTGGATATTAGTCATTAGATAAGCCTAATGTACCTTGTGAGAAGATTGTGCTGCTTGAATGAATCTCCTGAAAAGCAAGAAACATATTTAAATGAAGTTTTAAGTAAGTGGGAATGTGGGATTTTTCCAACAAAATGTGAATCAATAATAATAACAATACATTACACACTAAAACATTTTGAGTCTACAGCAACACCTAACTTTGCAACGCTTAAAAGCCGTTCTCTTAAGAGTACATCAAATACCTGAGAAATGTTTTGGTTGTGGGAATAGCTAACTGAAAATTCAAAATGTTTAGAACCTTGCTCTCCATTTTCAGTACCTGTCAAATAGTACAATAATTAATTAATTAGGTGTTTTATGTATTAATCAGTGAGTAAGTTCATGTTGTGCTAGCAATTAGCAAATACTATACCTCATCTTTTGTGTATGTATTATCTGTGATGATGCAAAATTCCTCCACTTTAGGAGCACAAATCTCTTCATACTTCCTATATGTCATCATGAAAAAAAAATAAGCATATATATATTATACCATATGATATAAAAAAAAAGTAGATATGATATGGAGTTTACATGTGGAAAGTATGGTACTTACGATGCAATGAACATGCAAGTAACACCAAGCAACTGAAGTTTTTGTTTTTGAACCAAACTTGTTGAGAGAAACCGATCAATGAGGTTCACTGTCAGGTAAAGAGTGTCTGGAACTAATTTATATTCATCAGTCACCTGAAAGAGAATATATATGGCAGGGATCATGAAAATAAGTTGTAGATATATATATGGCACATTGTATATATATATTTTAGAATTCAAACTATGCTTTGATTAAAATGAAGTGAGATATCTTAAAGTATAATAATGTACATGATGCCAATTTCATGAGACTAACCTCCACAAGCCAATCAATCAGAATTCCTCGCATGCTTGGATTAATGTCTTTTTGCAACTTTTCCATGTAATCGGTTGATGCTCTTCTTCCAAGCTAGAGATATTTCACCAAAACGTACCATCAAATTTGTGTAGTAAAATTAATCACCCTTCTTTATTCGTAGCACAAAAATAGAACTACTTTGAGAATTTTTTTTATACAAGTAATATAAAATATACTATTGGCTATCCTAGAATACTTGCAATAGAAGCTACGCATTGAAACTAAAAGAACCTAATTATAATGCTACAAATCTCTTTAGCAACAACACTTCAGCTTGAAGATGTGTTTAGTGTTTGACACGTGTCGTGTTCAAGTTCGACACCGACACTTCAATCACTTCTATTTTTCGTGTTTGTGTCGGTGTCGGTGTTTCATAAGCCACGATATATGCAAGCAGACTATGAAAATAGTAAAGAAAGTTGAAGTAGTTGAGGTGTAGAACATAAGCTACTGAAATTGCATCACTCTAGTGATATAAACCAAAAGTATAGTAGCAATGTGTTAGGGAAAAAATAACATTACTACATCACATAATATCACATACCTCAGTGACTCTGACATTGTTGTACATGTCAAGGGCATAAGAACTCCAAACTTGAGAATCCTTTAACTCAAAATCAATGTCTACAATAGTCACACAATCTGAGGCTCCTAGCTTCTCACAAATCATATCTATATCTGCAACTCCAATCAAGGCACCATTACAATAAATATGTGGCTTACTTCTTTTAACTATTTTTATTTTATCTTTCTAGAAAAAAAAAACCTTTATTTTGAGAGCTTAGCAGTTCATTAGTGTTCATGGATCCTTGGACTGAAAGCATGGGGTTTGTCATAACATTATCTGTTATGTTGTTAGACATATAATGTCCTGTTGGCTCTTTAACATCCAAAGTTGGTGCAGCAATGGTGTCATTTGACTCGACCATTTTAATTGTGGATAATTCATCCGCCAACTTTTCTCTAACATCCTCTTCTCCAATGGAGACATTTGAAGCTAGCTTTGTATTTTTCTTCTGGTAAACTCTTTTTGCCTGTGAAATTGATAGCCAACAAGCATCATCATTGACAACAGATATAACAACAAAATTCTCCACTAGATATAGTTGACTATATCAATCAAATGATGTCATAATATTCTACTATAAATCATATTCTCTAGAGTTATTTTCCATTCGTATTTAGACACCTAAGTCGTCTCTTAAAAAAAATTCCCCTCAAAATTCAATAGATAATTTAGGTCTTTATGGCTTTTAATTAATAGCGTTTTTTTTGACCTTTTATAGCGCTTCTAAGCACTATTAAAGGTCGGACTAAAACTGCTAGTTGAAAAAATTTGGCGACCCAAAAGTATGTGAATTTTTTTTAAGAACTAAAAAAATCAAAATTTTATAGAGAATAAAAACATATTTAATCCTAATTTTTATTACAAATGAATGGTTGTTTATAAGAAACATAAGATGAATTTGCAGCTTTGTAAAGAGTAAGGATAGTCTTTGCATTTTCAAGTGAGAATATCTCAAACAAATTCTTACTACATCAATACTAGAATTATAAAACATTGATAGTTTGAAATCTTCATTAATTTGATGACAAACCTGAATTTTTGAAGCTTTAATAGGTTTATCAAGTAATTGATTGCTGTTGTTTGTTACATCTGCAAGCACTGCCCTCCTCTTAGTATCCACACAAGTATTTTTGTCAGAAGCTGCTCTTTTAGAACTTGCTTTGTTGACATTTTTTTGTTCATTTTTTGGTGATGGTCTTGAATAGGGTGGAATCCCTCTCAAAGCTTTAGCCCTAGCTCTAGTAATTCTGACTGGACGTCCTTCATCTTTGACACAAAATGTGTTCACTTTATCCATTTTCAAATGTGCCTGAAATTAATAAGAGCAACTCAATTATTTTTTATATATATGAGAATCTTGTTCATGCATGCCTTTTATTCAAATAACAACAAATCACCATACTTACACAACAACAATAAAAATGAAAGCGTCTTTTACTACAATTAGATCAACAAAACAATGGTCTAGTAATATCATATCATGGTAATATCAAAAACAAAAATCATATCATGGTCAAAGTCAAAGACAAGCTTCTTCAATTCATTTAAAATCTTGATTATTCTTATTATTATCAATAATCATAAGATATACTAGCAAATATTGTTTTTAATTTAAACCATACAAACATGCCCTAAATATTGTTCTTCCCTCCCCCCCCCCCCCCCCCCCTTTTTACTATCACAATTTTCTTAAACTGAAAAAGTCACAAATATGCCCAACTGATGAATATAAAAATTAAATTTAAAATTAAAAACGAGCTAGTTGTGATTCTTGTGAATGTTTCATAACATTAAATCACAATAAAACAATAAACTAGAAGCATGATTTCAACTCTAATTCAAACACATAAAAAATTCACAACACTTATTTCATTCTTTTCAATGTCCACTCGAAGCAAATAAATTACAATTTTTTTTTGTGATTTCTTTGCTTAGAGTGAACATTGATGGGAGTGCAATTCAATCTTAGATCTATGGGACAAAACAAAATGAAATGAAAACATTAGATACAACGTCAAAATCATGTTCCTCCTAAAGTAGAGCACAAAGTAGAGTTGAATGAGTAATATAATAACAAAAAGATAACAAAGGGTGTGTGGTGTGAAAGCTAAGCTTACCTTTGGAATGTGAGCTAGAAAAGAGAGATAGTGTGTGTGAGAGAGAGAAGATATCACTTTGTGCTTGAAAGAGAGAGTGAGTGGAGCGAGTGAGTGAGATTGGGTGATATAAGTATAGTGAGAAGCGTGTGTGAGTGGGCGGGATGGAGCCATAATTCAAAACTTGAAAAATTCAAAAATGAAAACTAGTAATTACAAAATGTTATTTTCAATCCCGGTTTGACTAAATGTAATCTAATGTCCTCTTCAAAACCAAACTCTTTTAGAATGTTTAGTTTTTTTAATTTGAAATAATTACAATTTTTCTATATCCATACTTTTTTTTTCAATATTTACCAACATTTTAAAAAACTTAAAAATTTCAAAAAAAAGTATTATTGTAAAAAAAAAACCACTCAACTGTTTCATGTATGTTTAGAAAACCGTTATAAGAACACCAGCGTCATTCCTTTTACGTTTGACGGTTTTGAACAAATATTTTAGGCTAAAGTGCTTCCGGGGTCCCTTATCTTTATTTAAAGTAACGATTTGGTCCTTTATCTATTTTTTGTCCCAAATCAGTCCTTTATGTTTTAAATTTTTGACACATAAATCCTTTTCTGTCCCAAATCAGTCCTTTATGTTTCAAATTTTTAACACATAAATCCTTTTTTTTGACACATAAATCAGCACTGTTAACGGAAAAGGATTTATGTGTCAAAAATTTGAAAGATAAATGACTTATTTGGGACAAAAAAAACATAAAAGACAAATTCGTTACTTTAAATAAAGATAAGGGACCCCGGGAGCACTTTAGCCAATATTTTAACAAAACTCACGTTTAGCGCATCATTTCAAATACAACAATAGTTATATGTCATATGATGTGCGAATTATGAAAAATCCTCCCAAAACAAAATAGCATCATTATACAGTTATGGTAAAAAAAATGTTATAAGCACAACAACGTCGTTCCTTTCATGTTTGACGACTTTGAACGTATATTTTATCAAAACTTACGTTTGTCGCGTTTTTTCAAATATATTTTTATGGTAACTGTTCTACGAATTATGGAAAGGTCCTCTCAAAAAATAACATAACATCATATTATACAAATATGGCAAAAACACATTTTAACTTATAATTAAATCATACCCTTAGTCGAGAAAAGTGGTTGTGACAAACAAGTAAGAAATTAGTTTAGGTTCACTACTATTTTATTTTGTTTTTCTACATAATTCCCAAACACAACTTTTTATAAGAAGCAATAAATTTGATTAGCTTTACTATTATTTTGTTTTCTTTTTAAATAATTTCCAAAACACATTTTATATATGTTGATGTTTCATTTTTTTTTATAACATGATGTTTCATTTTTTTGATAATTGCTATCGTTGTCTATTTTCTTTTTGTCCTCCCTTTGACTTCTTAGCCTCATTGATTCAAATGATGATGAATGAAAAGCACATTTAAACAAAAAAATCCTGGTGCGATATTTAACTTAAATCGCCACATCTAATGTTTGGTAGATTCATGACTAATATCATAAATGCATTATTGGTGTGATCAATGTATGGTGAATTATTCTTACTTAAACGGGATTTTTTTTACAAGGAAATATTCAATGAGAATTTATATTAGTAATATTATGTCCCCATTTAAATTAGCATTCCTTGTTTGTCAAAAAGAATTAGTATTCCTTAATGTACAAAAAAAATAGTATTCCTTAATGTACGAAAAAAAATTAGTATTCCTTATGTTAAGTTTCTTCATATGCTGTATTCCTTATATTACGTAATTTAATATTAAGATATTTTATGAGATTTACCCGGACAAAAAGATTGGTTGTCCCCCCTGTATTCACCTTCTTTTTTTTTCAATTTAAATTTTTTAAAAGAGTATTATTGTGAAGAAATTGTTTGGGTGTAATTATTGTGAAGAAAATGAAATAGAAGAAAAACTATCACTAAATTATTAAGTGCTTAAGGTGTGTCAGAAAACCTGTTAAAAGGGGTGAAAGCATGTTTAAAGATAAAAAAAAGTTTGTTGTTCATTTTACGTTTGACGATTTTGAATCGAAATTTTACAAAACCTTATGTTACCATATATTCCATTTATTTTTTTGGTTACCATGTTTTTTGTGCGTAGTTTCAATCGGCTCTACGCCGAGGAACCCGACTGGCCACAAGTACCCGGCTTTGCCGGCCCGTGTGGTTCTCCCCTCCCAACAGAGTTTTTGCCACACTCAAGATTCGAACCCGAGACCTTCGGGTGGGATCCAAGTTCAGTTACCACTTGGACCAACCCTTGTTGGTACCATATATTCCATTTATGTTGCTACTATTTTAATTTATTTTTCTAAATAATTCCCCAAATCACAAATTTTTATAAGAGGTAAGAAATTGGATTAGCTTTATTAATTTTGTTTATCGAGATAAATTTCAAAACACATTTTTTATATCCGTTGTGTTGATATTTCATATTTCAAGCCTTAACACCTAGAGCTGTCAATTTGGCCCACATGGGCCAGCCCAGCCCCACATGGCCCATGGGCCAAAAGGCCCATGGGCCCAAAAGCCGACATTTCAAAAGCTCACATGAGCCCTAAGCCCCAAAAGCCCTAGTGGGCTAGGGCTAGCTCAAGACCCTTAATTTTCTGTTTATGCAACGAAACTGAAAAATTACCCACTGACCTATGTGGGCTTCGGCCTAGGCCAGCCCACGGGCCCTAAAATATTATTTATTTTTACAAAAAATTGGAAATAATATAAGAAGTGATGATTTTTTTTTAGGAAAAAAAGTGATGGTTATTGTAAAAAAAAACTGATGATTTTTTTTAAGGAAAAAAGTGATGGTTATTGTAAAAAAAATTGATGATTTCATGAACTTTTTTGAACTTGTTAAAAAAGTAAAATGAAAAGAGTATTAAAAGTTTTTATTATTATTTTTTTGACAAGTAAAAGTTTTTATTATAAAATCACCAATCTACTATAACATGTTCAATGACAAATTAAAATCAATAAATCGTTTCTTTCATATATGTTGAGTTAATGTTTTTTTTTTTGCAATCGGGGGTGTGGTTTTACTTTTACTATTTATTTGTGTTTCTTTTAAAAGCCACTTCGAAGATGCATTGCGTGCGTACCGTGTAATGTTTGCTTACATGATTGTATTGTATTGGTTAGTATATAAATATAATAGAAAGTAGAAAAGGTGAATCAAATTTTCAATGAAAGAGAAAAAGAGGTGGTGGTGGTGGCGAGAGGGAGAAAGAGGTAGCGGTGGTGGTGGTGAGAGGTAAAAGGAGGTGGTAGTGGTGAGTCGGTGATGGTGGTGATAGTTGTGAGAGAGAAAATAAGGTTGTGGTGGTGAGTGGGAGGTGGTGGTGGTGGTGGTGAGGGGGAGAAAGAGGTGGTGGTAAGAGGGAGGGAGAAGAGGAAGGGGGTGTAAATAGTGGGAAAAGAATGAGAATAAAATTTGGGGGCTAGCCCACAAAGCCCTGACCCTAACCCACTAAAAAATTTAAAATTGTGGGTTGGGGCTAATAAAAGCTCCATTAATAGGGGGCTTCAATTTTATGGGCCTTGATTGGGGGCCAATGGGGCTGGGCTTGGGGCCAAATTGACACCTCTATTAACACTATGGGATTTTTTTTGTACCCTCATCATATCACTATATACCCCCACATAATTTGATAAACCGAAAATACCCCTGCCAAACTAAAACTCGCTCGGATTTATCTTTTTATAGATAAATCCGCTTTGTTATTTTTCCAAAGCGGATTTATCTATTGGGGGTAAATCCGATTTTTTTTTAGGGAAATCGGATTTAGATAAATCCGCTTTGTTATTTTTCCAAAGCGGATTTATCTTCCCAATAGGTAAATCCGACTTTTAAATAACAAAGCGGATTTACCTAATGTGGGGGTACATCCGATTTTGAAATTAAAATTAAAATTAATATTTTTTTAGAAATATAAAATAGATATGAATATCAGTCGTCTTTTGGTTTTGGTTAGTGTATTGTTCGTTAACATGTGACGATGTTGTACGTCGGGTGAATAATATAGGCTAAAAAATCGGTTTTCGAGCAATCTACTCATACCACTATAGAAATCCGTTAAAGAGTCAAAATCCCAAATTCCATCATACCACTATAGAAATCCGTTAAAGAGTCAAAACTAATTTAAAAATTATAAAAACTCCACTATAAATATAATAAAACCAAAATAAGGTTATGCAAATTTTTTCTGATTTTTTTGAGATTATGAAAAATTAAAAAATTTAATAAAAAAATAGTAAACAATGAAATTTCGGATTTTGAGCTCCCCTCTCCTAAAATAAGTTCCTTCTTAAGGAGTCTTGATCCCTGATTTTTTTCGGATTTAATGGCTGTGGTTTCATTACAATCTGAGTAGGTTGCTCGAAAATCAATTTTTTAGCCTAAATTATTCACCCGACGTACAACATCGTCACATGTTAACGAACAATACACTAAACAGAACCAAAAGACGACTGATATTCATATCTATTTTATATTTCTAAAAAAAATTAATTTTAATTTTACTTTCAAAATCGGATTTACCCCCACATTAGGTAAATCCGCTTTTGTTAATTTTAAAAGCGGATGTACCCCCACATAAGGTAAATCCGCTTTGTTATTTAAAAGTTGGATTTACCTATTGGGAAGATAAATCCGCTTTGGAAAAATAACAAAGCGGATTTATCTAAATCCGATTTCCTAAAAAAAAAAGAAAATCGGATTTACCCACAATAGATAAATCCGCTTTGGAAAAATAACAAAGCCGATTTATCTAAAAAAAGATAAATCCGAGTGAGTTTTAGTTTGGCAGGAGTGTTTTCGGTTTATCAAATTATGTGGGGGTATATGGTGATACGATGGGGGTAAAAAAAAATCCCTTAACACTATTCATGTGTAGCCTTAACACTATTCATGTGTAACCTTTTTTTCTTTTTCTCTGCATCATAGCCTAATAATTTACTCAATTCAAATGATGATCAATGCAAAGCACATCTAAACGAAAAAATCCAGGTGTGATACTTAATTAATTTAAATCGCCACATCTAAATTTAAGAGACTTACAAAGCCGGGATTTTAGTTTTAAGAACATTTCTATTCAATGAGATTTGATTAGTAATATTATCTCAGCTTTTAAATTAATATTCCTTGTATTACGTAATTTATCATAAATGTGAAATTAGTGTGATGAGTTGTTCTTACTAAATTGGATATTAACTTTAAAAAGAATGTTCATTGAATGAGAACTTATATTAGTGATAATACGTCACCTTTTAAATTAATATTTCTTATATTACGTAATTTAGTATTAAGATTTTTTAGGAGATTTACTTAGAGAATAAGATCTGGTCCCTGGCTCTCCCCACTTGACTCCTTTCCTCTTGAAAGTCTTCCCAAACAAGCTTTTTATTTGGTGGGTAATATATCAATGAAGCTATTGCGAAAACTACGAACTTAACTTAGAAATGGAGAGCAAATTTAAGAAAGGAGTTTAAATGCTAATTTCAAATTCGAAATTTGGTTGTAACAATTGCTCACTCACGACGGATCAACCTTCTTTGCCATCCCTATTAGTGAGGGATGAGTGCGGTAAATATGATTTTGTAAAGAAAGACAAAATAATACTTCCTCTTTAAGGAAATGTATGCCTCTAATAAATATATAAAATCATTCGTTTCTTAGCCGGTGCTTATGGAAAAACATTTGTTGGGAGAGGTCAACCCCTTAAATGGATCTACGATACTTCGAAGGATTAGTCTCTACTGTCGCCGTGGAGGATTTATTGGTTTACCAAAAAATATATAAAATCATAAAATATGTTATATTTTACCTTTTCATTTAAATAAATTTTTATCATTTATTGAACGTAACAACATTCATGAAAAAATTGAGCATAAGTGGGAAAAATATTTAATACTTTATTAAAAACGTAAAACAACAATCAAATTGAGACAAATTGATTTTGTTAAGACAACAAAGGTAGGAGAAGTAATATCTTAACTGAAAAATTTTAGCGAATCATTTTGATTGGTGGTACTCGATAAATCCATAAAAAAACTATCTATAATTTTGACGATGACCAACTCCTTTTTTTATGCAGAAATTCACTATCTCCCATGTCATTGGGTTGAGCTGACAACCTAATTAATGTCGTTTTTAATCTTCAACAAAAAAAATCGAAAATTATATGAGTGCATTGATAACTCTATTTTATATAGAGTTATTTACGCATCTAAACCTAAATAATTGCTCAGTTCTAGTAAAAATATATAGTAAATAAAGTTTTATAAATAAAATAAGAACATTCAAAGTTAAATGAGGGTTATGCATATAACTTAGCATCTTGCATATATGTTGGTATTTTGATGTGTTTGTTCAATGCACCTGCATGTGATGCATCTGCATTAGCAACTCAAACAATGCACCTACATTAGATGCACCTGCACTCAAAACAGACTACAATGCTTGAAGAAATCCTAGAACATCAAGATGCTCAAGCACTCTGCTGATGATGTCATGCTTGGTCATGAAAGCACATGCAAGTCAAAAATTTCGGCGCCTACCATAAAAGATAGCTTTGGATAGTCACTCACCTAGGGACACTTGGCCATCCATTAGAGGACCTCCCTTCTTGGTTGAGTGGAGGATTTGCATTACTTTTTGGGCTAAAGTGACTAAAGGCAACTCTAACTTTGTTATCAAGCAAACCCTCTTGTGAAGGAAAGCTCCATTTGAAGCCTATATAAAGACCTCCATCTCTCACTTGAAAAGAATCGCTTATTCCGTACACCCATATATATAGTTTTAAATTTAGTTTTTCATTCTCTTGTAAGAAGGAAAGAAAGGAATTGACAACTTCTTTCTCTACTTTAATACAATCACGTAGTGCTGGCTGAATGTAGTAAAGTGAATGCTCCCGCATTGCTTGGCAACTTCATGCAAAGGAACTCCAACCGTGTAACTCTTACCTTGTTGTTTTCCTTTTGTGATATCAAATATATGAATATGACTTATTCTGTTTATATATGCCTTGTAATGTCTAGCATGAACTAAAACTCTTTTAGTTGAGATGTTCTAACCTTATAGTGATCTTTTAAATAAGTTCATATGTGATGTGTGCATTTTAGTTCTTGTTTTATACTTCTTTCAACACTTATTTTGAGATTGATCACTTAGAATAAGTAGAGCTATAAATACAGACATGGTTTATACTTAGAACTTAAGAACTAATATGGGTAAGTGTTTTAATTAAGGGAACTTTCTTAAAACCATGCTAAAACCTAGACATAGGATAACATAGTCCATAGGGTGATACCGTGGGTACTTAAAATACAGGAGTGAACTTATTTAGCAACTTAGACATAAGAGCTTGTAATGAAACTCTGAAGACAGTGACTGAAAAGCACATTTCTAATGAAACAACATTTAGTGCACCTGCATCATATATAAACACAAAACTATTGAAAGTGACTTATTTGGTAAAGAACATCTCAACTATCATTCTCATTTAACTACATTCTCCATTTATTTAGTTTGTTTACCTTCTGTCTCCACACCATCAATAGAGGATCAGTTAGAGGTGGTCCTGGCTCACATCATGAACCTGAGGATGACCACAGCAATCAATTCATCAACATGGGTCCCATAGGTATAATGATTGAGATAGGCCAATGAGGGACTATGCTATGTTTGATCATCAAAATATGCAGACTAGCATAGCTAGACCTCATATAGATGTTGTGCACTTTGAATTTAAATCCATGATGTTCCAAATGCTTCAAACAATAGGTCAATTTGGTGGATTTCCTCATGAGGATCCCCACTTGCGTTTAAAACAATTTTTAGAAGTATGTAGTAACTTTGTCATTCTTAGTGTTTGTGAAGATGCTTTTAGATTGAAGCTATTTCCTTATTCTTTGAAGGCTAAAGCTAAGGCTTGGTTAAACTCTTTAGAGCCTAACTCTATCCATTCTTGGAATGAAATGACTGGGAAACTTTTGGCAAAATACTTTCCACCCATTAAAAATGCCAGAATGAGAAATGATATTACATCTTTTAGACAAAAGAAATTTGAATCACTGTTTGAAGCATGGGAAAGATGGAAAGAATTTTTAAGAAAATGTCCCCATCATGGATTACCTGTCATTATTCAAATGGAAACTTTTTACAATGGTTTGGAATCTCAAACCAGAATAATGCTTGATGCATCATCTGGAGGAGTGTTACTAAACCTATCTTACAATGAGGCTTGTGAATTGATTGAAAGAATTGTAACCAATAGCTCTAGTTGGCCTACTAAGAGGGTGAGTGCACAAAAGAAAACATCAGGGGTGCGTGAAATTGGTGAAGTATCAGCCCCGTCTGCTCAAGTAGCCTCACTAACCAACATGATCAAAAACCTCAGTCCTACTAATGCTCCTGCATTCAATGCAGCTGCATTAACAGAAGCATCTGTAGCAGCAAAAGAACAAGCCCCTGCAGGAACTGTTAGTTGTGTATATTGTGAAGGAGGTCACTTGTATGAGGAATGTCCTAGCAACCCTATTTCTGTCAATTATGTAGGATACAATAGGAATAATAACCCTTACTCAAACACCTATAACCCTGGATGGAAGAATCACCCAAATTTTAGATGGAGCAACAACAATGCTGTTGCACCTAATGCAGCTGCACCTGTTTCACCACCAGGATTCCAATCTTAGAACTATCAAAAACCACCTGTACCTGCCAATGATAACTCCTTAGAATCCATGCTCAAATCCTTTATAAGTGGAGCAAGAACAGCTAGGCAAGCCCAAGATGCTTCAATCAAAAATCTGGAGAATCAATTGGGGCAATTGGCAACAGCTCTGTATCAAAGGCCAAATGGTTCACTACCATCCAACACAGAAGCTTCCACCTCACAAAGGCAAGGTAAGGAACAAGTAAAAGCCATTTCTCTAAGAAATGGAAAAGATCTATCAGAACCATATGAGGATGGGATAGAAGGTGAAGGTAAGGGAGAAAAAGAAAAAAATGAAAAAAATAAGAAAAACAGAAAAGAAAAAAATTCACAGAATACTGAAGCATCTGATGCTTCTGCATTTGATTATGCTCAGATACCTAGGTTAGTCCCTATATACCCTCCTCCTCCTTATCCACAAAGATTGAAAAAAGCTCATGGGGAGAAGGAATTTAGCAAATTCCTTGAGGTACTAAAATAGTTACACATCAATGTGCCCTTAGTTGAAGCACTTCAACAGATGCCAAGTTATGCAAAATTCATGAAAGATGTGCTAACAAAAAGAAGAAGACTAGGGGAATATGAAACAGTTGCTATGTCAAACGAATGTAGTTCAATCTTGCAAAACAAAATTCCTAGGAAGTTGAAGGACCCTGGCAGTTTTACAATTCCATTTTCAGTTGGAAAATTTTACACTGGTCGTGCATTATGTGATTTAGGTGCAAGTATCAACTTGATGCATAAATCAATATTTACACAACTTGAAATTGGAAATGCCAGGCCTACAACTGTGACACTTCAATTAGCAGATAGATTAATAGCATATCCTGAAGGAATTATAGAAGATATTTTGGTTAAAGTTGACAAATTTGTGTTTCCTGCAGATTTTGTTATTCTTGATTTCGATGCAGATAAAGAAGTCTCAATCATCCTTGGAAAACCATTCTTGGCAACTGGAAAGACACTCATTGATGTACAAAAATGTGAACTAACCATGAGGGTGAATGATCAAGAGGTGAAATTCAATGTGATGAATGCATTAAAATATCCAACAGATAATATTGAGGAATGTTCAGCTATAATCTCTCTGTATCAATTAGTGCAGAAACAATTTCACAAACAACAGGATCATCTGATCAATGCTCTTGCATCTGATGCTCCTGCACTACTGGGTGAAGACATGGAAGAAAATGAAATTCTGCCAGAAGAAAATTCAGTTAAAGAGGTATGGGCAATAAACTATGAATCTCTAAATCTTGAAGATCGAAACCTCAAGAAGAATCTACCTTCAATAGAAAAACCTCCTAAACTTGAATTGAAGGAATTGCCCCAACATCTCAAGTATGCCTTCTTAGGGGAGAATGATACTCTCCCTGTGATCATAGCTTCTAACTTGTCCTCAAAGCAGGAACATGATCTCATTAATACCCTGAGAAAGCATACAAAGGCAATAGGGTGGCAGATGTCAGATATAAAAGGAATCAGCCCTTCCATATGCATGCACAGAATCAATTTGGAGGAAAACTCCAAAAACAACATAGAAAGTCAAAGAAGACTGAATCCAATTATGAAGGAGGTAGTAAAGAAGAAGATCATCAAGTGGCTAGATGCTAGCATAATATACCCCATATCAGATAGTGCATGGGTTAGTCCTGTACAATGTGTACCAAAGAAAGGGGGTGTGAAAGTTATAGCCAATGAAAAAAATGAATTGATACCTACTAGAACTATCACAGGTTGGAGGATATGTATGGATTACAGAAAGCTCAATAAGGCTACAAAAAAGGATCACTTCCCTTTACCATTCATAGATCAAATGCTGGATAGATTAGCAGGCAAGGAGTTTTATTGTTTTTTAGATGGCTACTCAGGCTATAATCAAATTGCAATAGAACCTGAAGATCAACAGAAAACAACTTTTACATGTCCCTATGGCACATTTACATTTAGAAGGATGTCATTTGGATTGTGTAATGCACCTACAACGTCCAGAGTTGCATGGTGTCAATATTCTCAGATTTCATTGAGCAATCAATGGAAGTATTCATGGATGATTTCTCAGTATTTGGAGAGATATCAACTTTGTTTATCAAATTTGGAAGAAATTCTCATCAGATGTGAGGAAACAAATTTGGTTTTAAATTGGGAGAAGTGCCATTTTATGGTACAAGAAGGCATTGTGCTTGGCCACAAAGTATCAAAGAAAGGCCTTGAAGTGGACAAAGCTAAGATTGAAGTGATTGAGAAATTACCTCCTCCAACAAATGTTAAAGGTATCAGGAGCTTCTTAGGCCATGCATGCTTCTATAGAAGATTTATCAAAGATTTTTCAAAAGTATCCAAGCCATTATGTGTACTCTTACAACATGATGCACCGTTCAACTTTGATGAGTCTTGCATGGAAGCATTCCAAAAACTCAAGAAAGCATTGGTGACAGCACCAGCTATGATTGTTACACCAGACTGGAGCAAGCCATTTGAATTAATGTGTGATGCAAGTGATTTTGTTGTGGGAGCTGTCCTAGGGCAAAGGTATGACAAAGTTTTTCAATCCATATATTATGCTAGCAAAACATTAATTGAAGCTCAAATGAATTATACTGTTACTGAAATAGAATTATTAGCAGTGGTTTTTGCATTTGATAAATTCAGATCTTACTTGGTTGGCACCAAAGTAATTATTTACACAGATCATTCTGTCATCAAGTATTTAATTTCTAAAAAAGATGCAAAACCAAGGTTAATAAGATGGGTTCTCCTCCTTCAAGAGTTTGATCTTGAAATTTGCGACAAGAAGGGGGTAGAGAACCAAGTTGCTGATCATTTATCTAGACTTAAGAGTGAAGGTACATGTACAAAGGAAGGTGAGATCAGGGAAAGTTTCCCTGATGAAAAACTGTTAGCAGTTACCATGACAGCATCCAATGCAGGTGCATCAAATGCAGCTGCACCATGGTTTGTTGATACAGTAAACTTCCTTGCAAGTAAAGTGGTGCCAGTGAACATGACATATCAACAAAGAAGGAGATTCTTCCATATAGTAAAACAATACTATTGGGATGATCCATTTCTTTACAAAATGTGCCCAGACCAACTAATGAGGAAATGCATTCCAGAAGAAGAACAGTAGTCAGTGCTGCTGCACTGTCATGCTGCACCATATGGAGGACACTTTGGGAGCACCAGAACAGAAGCTAAGGTATTACAGTCAGGTTATTATTGGCCAACTTTATTTAAAGATGCGTATTTTTTGGTAAAAAATGTGATAAATGTCAAAGGATAGGAAATATTTCTGAAAAACATGAATTGCCAAGAACCAATATTTTAGAAATTGAACTTTTTGATGTATGTGGAATGGATTTCATGGGACCTTTTGCACCCTTTTTTGGCAAATTATATATCTTAGTAGCTGTGGATAGGGGTGTTCGCGGTGGGGATTGGTTCGGTTTTGAGCAAAAAACTGAACCGACCCGCAAGGTTAAAATAGATGCGGTTTGGTTCGGTTCGGTTGGCTTCTAATAAAAAAATCAAACCAACCCAAACCAAACCAATGCGGTTTGGATTGATTCAGTTGGTTCGGTTTTTTATGAGAAAAAACATAATTTATAAATATGCCAAAAGAAGAAAAAATTGTGTTGTTGCATATAATTACTAATTAGCATCAAAACATTTTCATACAAAATAAATATCATTCCAAACAAGAAAAATAAATGGAAAAAAAGAAGAAAAACATTCTTTATGAGGTTCCCTCATATTTACATGTGTTCCAAAGTATTCTTGTAATAGGAAAAAATGATTTGGCCCTGCGCAAGAGGTGCTAAAACATTAGAGCATAGTTGAAGCTACATATCAGAATCATATCAAAAATAGATTGATATTAGATTCATATCAAAAGTTAGATTTTATATCCATTACATATTCATATAAAAAAACTGTATTGTATATAGGATTTTGCAGTTTGGTTCGGTTTCTGTAATCAAAAACGCGAACCGAACCGCGCGGTTCACTAATAATAAAAACCGAACAGAACCAATAAAAAGCGGTTTTTTGCGGTTTTCGGTTTGGTTTGGTTCGGTTTGCGGTTTTTTATTGGTTTGGTTCGGTTTTGAACACCCCTGGCTGTGGATTATGTGTCCAAATGGGTAGAGGCAGTAGCATTACCAAATAATGATGCCAAATCTGTGAGCAAATTCCTTCAAAGAAACATTTTCACTAGATTTGGTACCTCAAGAGCAATCATTAATGATGAAGGTTCACATTTTTGTAACAAACTTATTGAAAACCTTCTTGCAAAATATGGGGTAAAACATAAAATTGCTACAGCTTACCACCCTCAAACAAGTGGACAAGTTGAATTATCAAATAGGGAAATCAAAAGAATGCTAGAAAAGATGGTTAGCCCCACAATGAAGGATTGGTCTTTACATTTAGGTGAAGCTTTGTGGGCATATAGGACAGCATACAATACACCCTTAGGTATGTCCCCCTATAGGATAGTTTATGGCAAGGCATGCCACTTGCCTGTGGAGTTAGAAAACAAGTCATATTGGGCTATCGAAAAGCTCAATTTTTATCTTAATAAAGCAGGTGCATCAAGGCTTTTGGAACTTAATGAATTAGAAGAAATAAGGCAATTCTATTATGAGAATGCTGAAATTTACAAAGCAAGAACAAAAGCTTGGCATGATCAAAGAATACAAAGAAGAGAACTTAGGGAAGGAGGAATGATCCTACTTTACAAATCCAGGTTGAAATTGTTCCCTGGTAAACTCAAATCAAGGTGGTCAGGACCATTTAAACTAGTCAAGGTGTATCCCCATGGTGCAGTTGATTTGTTTGACCAAACAACAAACACTACCTTCTAAGTAAATGGTCAGAGAGTAAAAATGTACTATGGTGAACATGTGGTGAGAGGATAAGTCACCACACATCTTCAAAATCTCTAATTCAAAGAGCCAGTCAGGCTGAAAGACTCTTAAATCAAGCGCTTGTGGGAGGCAACCCATGATTTTGAACTATTAACTATGTTCTTTTTGTTCAGTTTTATGTTTTGAAGTATTTTGTAGGAAAACAGGTGAAGGAACTCCTGATGCAACTGCATCCAGTGCATCTGCATTGCGCTATATCCAATGCTCCTGCATCAACTCAACATCACACTTAGATGAAAAATTTTCAACTGCCAGCGCATCAAGGCATAATCAGAGGAGTTAAGGCTAAGGAAGTGCGCTGTCTTGCCTAAGTGGGCACGTGTCAACATGCATGCGATACCACTTAGCCACAACGGTCATTTTTAGCCATCAAATCAAAACCCACTCAAACTTATCCACCCACTAACCTATAACCTCCATTTCGATAAAACCCAAGTTACCGTTTCTCTCACAATTAAACTTTCTCTCAAACAACAAACTTTCTCATTTCCAAACCTAAACATTCGTCTTCAAAAATCAAAGTTTCATTTTCAGAAATCAAACTCAGAAATGGGACGCAAACAAGCTGCAAGCAAAAATTCTGGCAAGGTTTCAATCAGTGCTGGAGCATCAACAAGGCAAGCATCAAGGAAAACCACTAATATCCCTGCATCAGTAACCCCTGAGAAGGCTCATCCATCATTCTCATCAACTGTAGCAAATCTTCAATGGGACTCATTCATTCAACATAGAGGTTCATTTGTGGAGCAAGTGGTAAGGGAATACTATGCTGGGATTCCCGACCCTATGGAAGGTAAGCCTATGTACTATTCTCTAGTTAGAGGTAGAATGGTATTGTTTGAACCCAAAAGAATCAATGATCATTACATGCTACCTTATAATGGAAATGAGTTTGAGGAAAAAACTGAAAAATTTGGCAAGAAGGAGATGACTAAGATAAAATCTAGGATAGCTGATAAAGATGCTGAATGGGATAAATTTACCAATTGAGTTCAAATTGAAGAGTAGATACATCATTAATGAATTAGGAAATTGGCATTTGTTCATTGCTGCATCAATTCTCCCTACATCACACACATACACCCTCTCAAAAGAAAGATTGATCCTCATGGATTCAATCTTAACAGAAAGTAATGTGGATATAGGAAAACTCATTGCTAGAGAAATCCTAAGTTGTAGGAGGAACAAAACAAGAGCCTTTTTATTCTTTCCATGTTTGATGACTGAGTTATGTTGGACTATATGATAACCTTAGAGGGGGGTGAATAAGGTTATATGCAAAACTTGAATTCTTTTCAGTTTTCAAAAACTTTTACAATGCTTGTTTAAATCAGATGCGGAAACTAAGATTTAAACTATATGCATTAACTAAGCAGGCTTTACTTATGACAGATTATTCACAGTTGCAATATTACGCTAACGATTCAGTAATCAGATTTCTCGATATACAGATATTTATATAGAGCGTAATGATATCAAATATAACTATAAGCAGATATGAACAATAACGAAAGTAAAGAGAGAGGGATAGAGATACACCAGGATTTTTACGAGGTTCGAGATAAAAGCCCTACGTCCTCGGCCTTAGGCTTTGCAACCTTTGGACTTGATGACAACCACTATATGAAGAATGTTTTACAAACAGGCAACTTCAAATAGCAAATCCCAATTTCCCCAAATTGAGAACCCGAGCTCCCCGCTAAGGATTTCACAACCGCTTCAATCTCCCTGATTGAACGACCCAAGAACGCTTCCCAGGATTTCACAATAACCACTTCAATATCCCCGATTGAACGACCCAAGATCACCTCCCAAGATTTCAAACCAACTCAATCACCCAGATTGAGAGACCCAAGAACACTTCCCAGGATTTCAAAGCCACCACGAATACAGATCAATACAATATAGAAACTAGGAACCAATCACTCCAGCAGAATAACAATATAGTAAATAGAGAGATGATTGGTTTTGAAATGAAGAACTTTAACAAAAGATTTGACAATGAAAGCTCTTTTTCTCTTTTCTATTGATTTGAAAATGTATGTAGAAGAGAAGTGTAGTGGTGTTTTTGATTTGTGAATCCAAGCTCCCTATTTATAGGGAATGTAAAAAATTGACCGTTGAAATAAAACACACTATGTTGAAATCGATTATGTGCTTTGATGCACTAGATGGCATAATCGATTCTTCTCTTAAAAAATGAAACATTTCACAATTGCTAAATGAAAGGAGTGTGAAATCGATTATGTGCTCTGAAACATTCAGGCACATAATCGATTCCTTGCCTGAATAACTAAGGCATGTAATCGATTGTTTCAAAAAAAAGGAAAGCAAGGAAAGTAAGGAATCGATTCTTTGCTTAATACATTGGGCTTGTAATCGATTCTGTGCTCTGAAACATTCAGACACATAATCGATTTCTTGCCTGAATACACATAGGCTCATAATCGATTCATTGCTCTGAATTCTAAATAAGGAAGGCAAGCAATCGATTCTTTTCTTTTCAAAACAACTTGGAAATCGATTGTTCTCTTTTATTTTGCTTTAGAAATCGATTTTAAACAACAATGAGACTATGTGAAAATCGATTGTTCTCTTTTAAAATACTTTCCCATGTTGTGTGCCTTTCACATGCAAGCATGCATTTGACTAAAATATTTTTCAAGGCTTTCAACATAACAAATTTATTTTTAAAAACATTTTTAAAAACATCATCTCTCTTCTACTAAATGTCATAAAGCTGGAGGGATAGGATCTTACATTTGAGTCCTATCAAAAGCAGATAAACAATTAGGTGTTCAACTTCATTGTTGCTTCTTCTGTAAGCCATTGCACTTTAGTCCCTGCTCTTTGATTTAATCCTTGTTCTTTGATTTTGTCCCTGTACTTTCATTCAACTGCAACTATTAGTAGACAAGATGTAATTTGTTATCATACAAAACAAATAGCGTTTATCCTTAGTTCAACAAGTTATGCATCAAAACTGGGGTGCCAATTGATGCTAAAGAAGTAAGAAAATTTCCCCCCGGTGCTCTCTCTGCTGAATTCAAGGAAAAAGCCGAAACTGTTAAGGAAGCTGCCAGTAGCTCAATGCAGGAGCACTTCGTGCACCAGCAACGAGCTATATGGAAATTTCAAAAGGAACAATTTGATTGGCTACAGTTGAGGTTTCAGGAGATTTCTAAAGTGAAAACACATGTTGAAGCTCCAATATTTCCTAATTGGGTTCTGCAAATATCAGACAGGGAAAAGGAAGAAGAATTTGAGGAAGAAGAAATTGAAGAAGAAGAGGTTGTGGAAAAAGAGGTAAGACCAAAGAAAAAGGGAGTGAGTAAGAAACAAAAGAAGGGGAAGAGAAAGTTATTTGAGGAAGAACCAGAACTGCAGAGTGAGGAAATAGAAGACAGTGAGGAGGACGAAGAGGCTAATAAGGCAGTTAAGGAGATAGAGAATGATGTTGAGGAAGATGAAACAGAGAGTGAGGAGGAGGGTGATAAATCTGAAGAAGGAGATGTGATCATGGAGGATGCTCCAAGAAAGAAGTATGCCACCACACCCTCTGAAACCACCAACCAACCATCGCAAACATCCATCCCTACATCCCCACCACCAACACAAGCCCCACCCAAATCCCCAACACCACCCCATAATCAATCCCCACAAATTAATTCCCCACCCAAATCACCTACCAAAACACCAACCCCATCATCACCACCACCCCATACCACCCAATCAGAACCAACACATGAAACCACCACCAGTGATCCATCCCCTACAATTCCAGAAAAACAACTAGAATCACCACCTGCTGCTAATGAACCCATTATTGCTCCTACTAACACTACAATTGTTATTTTAAATGAAACTTTGCAGGTCATTCAAGAAGAACCAAAAACAGAAGCAGAAAAGACAAACTCTGGTGAAAAGACATCAGAAGGAGAACCTGTGCAGATGTCAACTGATGCACCTGCATTTGATGCAGGTGCATCCCAGCCAATCCCAACTGTTACTATCATCCCTGCCAACAAAGATGCCACACTGAAAGTTGTCTTAGAACAACTTGGTGCCAAAAAACGTGAAGAAATGATGGCTACACAAACATCATTTGCAGGTATAGTGAAGATTGCTGCTGAGGTTGCCACATCTGTCATGGAGACCCCAACTGAAGAAGAGCCACTTGTTGAGCAAACTGTTGCAGAAAAGACTGATGCGGGAGCACCCAATGCACCTGATTCCTAAAAACCTGAAGAACCAGCAACAACCACAGAAGTAGCTGATGCAACTGTATCTGGTGCAAGTACACCAAAAGCTGAGGAGCACAAGAAGAAGTAGAAGGTCAAACACATACTAGTGAGGTCAAGCTCAAGGCTCAGGAGTGGAGCCAAAAAACAGTAAACTTTTGATGTTGTTATAAGTATTTTGCTATTAGTACTATGGGTTATTATATTTTGCACTATCCTACTTTGTCGCTAACCCCTCTCCCCATTTTTGAAAAACTGTTTTGAACTTCAAATAGCAGTGAGGACACTGCTCAACTTTAAGTTGGGGGAGCGGTTTATATATATGTGTGTTTGTTTTTATCTAATGTTAGATATATGTTTTATCTCTTCGAATATATGATAGGTGTAGTTAAATATTAGTATTAGATGTACTTAACAAAGTAGAATGAAATGCATTTAACTATTTTTAAAAGTGACACTTCTCTTTTCAAAAATAGTAGGTGTATGAACTCTGTTTTAGTTTAAAAAGTTCAAATAGGATTTGATAGTTTTGAAGCATGATCAGCTTAGAATCTTTCACAACAAAACAAATACATCACTTTGATATGATTTTTAATGATGAAAGAAAGAAATAGAAAGAAGGCTTGTTTTTCTCAAATGACCAATTTTATTATAGCTTCTATAAGTCAAAACTGAGCTTTAGAAAAGAACCTTGCTATTTGAAAAGCAACCTGATGCAAAGAGGAATTTTTAGTAAGCTAAGGTCAATGTTAAATTTTTACTAAAAATTTAGAATAGTATAAAGAATTAAGTTTGGGGGTGTTTCAATAAAAATTAAGGCCGAGTATAAAGAACTTAGAGAAGTCAAATGTCATAGGTTATCAAATGTACTACAAAATATTAAATTGTTGTAAATAGCTATATTTGCCTGAATCATAAACTGTACCCGTTCCAATAATGCATTAGGAAAAATAAATAAAAAAAATACAAAAAGAAAAGAAACAAAGAAAAAAATATGCAAAAGGGGGTCCGTGAGGAGGACAATATAAGCTAAAAAGTCGTGTATGTAGTCTCAATGCATGAGCACTCAATGCTCCTGCATTACAGAAATACGATGCTCCTACACTCAACGCATCTGCATAAAGAAAAACCACCAAAAATAAGAAATAGTGCATTGACTCAACAGTTTTGAAATACTCAAATCAAAGCCCTTTGTTGTGCTTAGAACCCATCAAAGAAAGAGGAAGTTGTTAGTCTATTCTATCTTTTGAAAAATCTTTAGCTTGACCAAACATGAACTAAATTTTTCAAAGGCTAAGAGAACATTTTTACTTAGTTTTTGGAACTAATCTAGACTCAGTGGGCACACACTCACACAAATAAGCACTAATAACTTTGGATGTTTTGAGAACAAAGGCTTAAAGAAAAATTCCTAAAAAATGAAGTTCATAGAATGCATCATTGGAAAAATCATTTTTAGAAAGAAATTAGCTGATCTGTTCTTCTTAATTATGCAATTCTTGTTTGTGATTTTCCTTGTCATTACTTGAGGACAAACAATGGTTTAAGTTTGGGGGTGTGATAACTCTATTTTATATAGAGTTATTTACACATCTAAACCTAAATAATTGCTCAGTTCTAAGTAAAAATATATAGTAATTAAAGTTTTATAAATAAAATAACAACATTCAAAGTTAAAAGAGGGTTATGCATATAACTTAGCATCTTGCATATATGTTGGTATTTTTGATGTTTGTTCAATGCACCTGCATGTGATGCCCCTGCATTAGCAACTCAAACAATGCACCTGCACTCAAAACAGACTACAATGCTTGAAGAAATCCTAGAACATCAAGAGCTCAAGCACTTATCTGATGATGTCATGCCTAGTCATGAAAGCACATGCAAGTCACAAATTTCGGCGCCTACCATAAAAGATAGCTTTGAAGAGTCACTCACCTAGGGACACTTGACCATCCATTAGAGGACCTCCCTTCTTGGTTGAGTGGAGGATTTGCATTACTTTTTGGGCTGAAGTGACTAAAGGCAACTTTAACTTTGTTATCAAGCAAACCCTCTTGTGAAGGAAAGCTCCATTTGAAGCCTATATAAAGACCTCCATCTCTCACTTGAAAAGAATCTCTCATTCCGTACACCAATATATATAGTTTTAAATTTAGTTTTTCATTCTCTTGTAAGAAGGCAAGAAAGGAATTGACAACTTCTTTCTTTACTTTCATACAATCACGTAGTGCTGGCTGAATGCAGTAAAGTGAATGCTCCCGCATTGCTTGGCAACTTCATGCAAAGGAACTCCAACCGTGTAACTCTTACCTTGTTGTTTTCCTTTTGTGATATCAAATATATGAATATAACTTATTCTGTTTATATATGCCTTGTAATGTCTAGCATGAACTAAAACTCTTTTAGTTGAGATGTTCTAACCATATAATGATCTTTTAAATAAGTTATTGCGATCATATGTGATGTGTCCATTTTAGTTCTTGTTTGATACTTCATTCAACACTTATTTTGAGATTGATCACTTAGAATAAGTAGAGCTATAAATACAGACATGGTTTATACTTAGAATTCAAGAACTAATATGAGTAAGTGTTTTAATTAAGGAAACTTTGTTAAAACCATGCTAAAACCTAGACATAGGATAGCATAGTCTATAGGGTGATACTGTGGGTACTTAAAATACAGGAGTGAACTTATTTAGCAATTTAGACATAAGAGCTTGTAATGAAACTCTGAAGACAGTGACTGAAAAACACATTTCTAATGAAACAGCATTTAGTGCACCTGCATCATATATATACACAAAACTATTGAAAGTGACTTATTTGGTAAAGAACATCTCAACTATCATTCTCATTTAACTACATTCTCCATTTATTTAGTTTGTTTACCTTCTGTCTCCACACCATCAATATTGTTTGTTACTTGGTTACTTAATACTAATTTCTCTTTCTATTTAAACCTTAAGAATTAATCAAATCCCTGTGGGAACGATACTCTACTTTCACTTTATTACTCATTGTCGACTGTGTATACTTGCACATTATCTTTTTCGCACACCATGCGTCAAAATGTAACTATTCATTCACAATTGTAAAAATTGTAAATATAGAGTGGTTAGTGGCCGAGTTAGCATAAATTTTACAAGATAGCTAAATATACTTGTTTGCAATTTTTTGTCCCCCAACCAGGGACGGAGGCACAACCATAAAAAATTGCATACACCTAATAGTACTAATAAATTAATACTATTTGGCTTGTGAGATATATAATATAGGCTAAATATATATTTTGGCCCTTTATCTTTGGGGTTGTGATCACTTTGGCCCTTTATCTCTTTTTTTTCTCATTTTAGACCCTCGTGTTTTTTTTTTGTGTCATTTTGGCCCCTGCCGTTATGTTTATGTTTTTTTAGGCAAATTTTTAAGGACGAAAATGAAATCAATTAAAAACATAAGGGCCCAAAATGAAATCAATTAAAAACATAAGGGACTAAAATGAAATCAATTAAAAACATAAGGGACCAAAATGATAACGGCAGGGGCCAAAATGACACACACAAAAAACATGAGGGTCTAAAATGAGAAAAAAAAAGATAAAGGGCCAAAGTGACCACAACCCCAAAGATAAAGGGCCAAAATATATATTTAGCCTATAATATATATGCAGTCAAGAAAAACATAGTAAAGCCATAGTTATGATGGGTTTCTCTCTTTGCATTAAAATTGTGGGATTAAATGACTCACTAAGGTTATTCATCAGCACATCACATTTAGAGTGAAATGGAAAAGCATGCTTACACCATTGTTTGGTAGGAACAGCTGCCAACCAATTGTATGCCCTCTTATCAGCTTCCTTCAGTTGTAACATTTTCTCCTCCCATGCTTCAAAGTATGTTGCCTTGGCTTCTCCCAACATCAAGTCTCTGATTAATGTGCCACCTCCAAATTTCTTCTTCATGTTGGCATATAAGTGTCTTAAGCAGAATCTATGTTCCATACCTTCTGCCAATTCATCAAAGGTTTGGATCAAACCCTACAAGAACATAAAAAATAAAGTTACATTAAAAAATAAATTTCTTATTAAATGATGTAAAATTCTATTATTGTCCCTGCCACCAATGTCTTCCGATAATAGTGTCAAAAACCATCTCCATGAGTCTTTTGTTTCAGTTTCCACAACAGCAAAAGCCAATGGGAGATACTGATCATTAGGGTCCCTTCCCACTGCTATTAACAGTTGTCCTCCATACTTATTTTTAAGATGGCACCCATCAACCCCTATAAAAGGCTTGCATGATGTCTTAAATTCCCTTTTGCAACCTTCAAAGCATAAGTAAAACCTACCAAATGTAGGTTGTAAAATTGTTGCACGCCTTTCCAAATGCATCTTGCATGTATTCCCAGGGTGTGCTTTTCTCAATTCAGCACTATAAGACCATAATAAACTATACTGTCTTGCAAAGTCCCCATCAACTATCTTCTTTGCAATTTGCCTTGCCTTAAGTGCCCTAGATGATGTGATACCCGTTGAATAATTTGTTCTAATCTCAGAGACCACCTCAGCTAACTTCACACTACCACTTGCCTTCAATTTGTCAACCAAAACCTTAGCAACCCATTTAGCTTTTGCACTCTTATTATCAAATACTCTTCCACATAAGTGATTTGGCCTAAGAGTCTTTACCCTAAAAGTATGAGACCTGACAACCCTACTGACCAACACAACATAGTTACAAGTCTTGTTGAATTTGCATACCACTCTCAGTCTATTACTATCATTCTTGTCAAACTTGACCACCCTCCCATTAAGAACATTGTGTTCAAGAATGGCATCTTTGAACTGATCAAGGGTTTTAAACTCCATCCCAACACTGAACTTATATGTCTTACTTAATTCCTCTGGTGCAAATTTTTGGTACTTAGGCTTAGGTAAAGAGAATCAGATGCACTGTCCAGCTCATCAGTATAATATTCATCTTCAATAGGATGCATTGCATCTATCTCAGCTGATACAGGTATTGATGCTTGAAAATTATCACCAAACAGTTCCCTATTAAGTGGTGGTTGGTTAGCTTCAACATCATCACCAGCTAGTTGCTCCTCAAACCCATCCTCTAAACCCATCACAAATTCTTCATCACTGTCATCAAAAATTATACCTTCTATAGAATCATCACTACTGTCACTAGGATAATATTCACTATCTTCACTATCTTCGATGTCTTCAATAGTAAAACCTTCATCCTTATCCTTGGCAACATTAGGCTGACTTGCTACTTCTTCTACATCCCCAACACATACTGGACAATCAACAACTTGATCTTTTTTTACATTATACTCCACATATAATTCAACTTCAGTGTTGTGTTCAACTGCATATCCACCCATCTGCATTGCATCTATGTCCATTGTCACAATTTTCAAGCTATTTTCCAATGCTAGGTTTAAAGGTTTCCACCATAGCCTCACACATTCATTACTAATAGTAGAATCAAATTCCTTAGCAAGACCTAGGGCTTCAAAGTATGACCAGTAATCTAACTCTAGGTTCTTATAAGCATGCACTTCACCACCTACGTACTTTAGGTGAGGGTCTTTTACAAAAAGGCCCTTAGTATTAAACAAAACAGTGAATCCCATACCTGCAAAAAGTAATCAATTCCATTCAATACACAGTAGTCATAATAGAGATTCCAAAAATTGGTCCCTACTAAATCATAATAAGACACACCCATAAAAAAAACACGTTTTCTGAATCATAAACAAACAACAAAACAAAGCCACTGTCCCTCCACTATATCCCACAATACCCCACTTTGTTCAATATAAAACCCACAACTTTTGAAAAACGAATAAAAAACCCTAACTTTCAAAAAAACAGTATAAAAGCGCATTTTATCGATAACCAACAACAACAACAAACAACTACTAGAATAAGATAGAAGCAAACAAAGTTAGAAACAAAGGGTTTACCGCGCGATTCTGACGTTTTCGAGCAGCTTCGCGTTTCCTTCTTCCTCTTCGAGTCTTCGTGTTTCCTTCAACCTCTATAAACCACGATTTCCGCATTTCCTTCTTCGTCTTCAACGAACGTGCTTCGATTTTACAGAGAAATCATTTTCAGTGAAGGATTTGAGACACAGAGAGATTTAGGGTTTTTTCAGAGAGAGCTTGGTGCTTGGTTGCAACGAAGACTGAAACCTAGAAAATTTTCTAAGTGTTTGTAGTACATAGCCAACCCTAATTGCCACCTAATATCCAACGTGTAAAACCCCTATTTGCCACATAAGTAAAAAAAATCCACGTGTAACGGCCACGTCACATTTCTGTTTCCTAATCAGCTGGTATTAACGACAGAGACTCTCAATGGAAACAGAGGAAAAAAGTAGGGACCAAAAAGACTATTTCGTTAATGTATGGACTAAAGTTAACATGACCCTATTTTGTAGGGACTAAAAACATATTTTACCCTATATTTTATTCCAGTCAAAGATGCGGCTGTGAGATATGTGATTCTTTGGTTATGAATTTTTTATCAAATGTAAGGAAAAGTTGTAAAATAAAACTCTCCAATTAATAAAGATAAAAGATAGATATAAGAATAATCAAGAATTGACTTTATTTTAAGCACGAACGGAGATTAGTCTTTCGTTGAAAACATTGAGACACTCTATGATAATTGAGTGGTAACACCTAAATAACACGGGTGATAATATCTGATGCAAAACATTTTTTTTTTGGTTACAATCTGATGCAAAACATTGTTATCACCTTCTAATAATTTAAAATATTGAATAATTAAAGATAAAATCTAACAAACTTGACTACAAATACTCCAATAACTCCAATAATCACATATCCAAACCCTTAAAAGACGGAAGGCTCCAAGAAATTAGAGTTGTTTTTTACATCACTGATCAACTACGAAACTTCTTCCCAACTAGCATAGTATTGTGCTTAATAAAGTTATTAGTGTAATTAACATTTTTTGATTAAATAAATATGATATTACCAGCCCCTCACTCATCAAATCCTGGCTCCGTCCCTGCCCCCAACTTTCTCCTAATGGCGAGTTTGGTACTTCTATTTTACTTTTGGCGATTTTGCTCCATCAATTTGCAATTTTTGCCCGTGTGATTTTTTTATTGCACTGTTAGTCTCAAAAAATCTTGCATTGTGCAAATTTAATCTCTCATTTTCCCAAAATCCAAGACTTCTAGGGATCGAAACTGCAAATTATCCATGATTTTGAGAGACTAAAAGTGCAATTATAAAATATGAAAACTAAAATTGTTGAAATAAGAAAATTGGGGACCAAAATTGTCAAAAGTAAAGAGGAACCAAAATAAGCAATCTTTAGAAACCACTATTAACCACTATTTTAGTGACCAAATTTACAAGTGTCTATTAGAATTTTATGGAACTACTATTAACCACTGTTTTAGTGACCAAATTTACAAGTGTCTATTAGAATTTTATGGAACTTATATAAGGACTAGGGTTATCTAAGAATATACATCTTGGGGTAGTATGACATCAGCATTGATGTCAGCACTCCTACCCCTTTTGGCGCCATTTTCCCCTCTCCCCCCACCCCCCACCCCTCCCCTCTTTTTTTTTCTTCTCATTTTTTATATTTTCATTTTTTAAGAATAATTTAAATTTAAGAAAAAAAATTAGATCTATAAATAGATGAAGTTTGTTCCTCAATAATCGGATTGGTGAAAAATGAAAATTAATTTCCCGATAAATTATGTAAAGTGTGATGCTAGCCACTGTGTTTTTAAGGTAATGTGGAGTCTAAAACAAATTAGTTGTTCAAAGGAAATAGTAATGTAAAATAGTGTGTTTTGGGGTTCTTAAGCGGTCGGAAAAAAATTAACTGTTCAAATATGCAGAGTTTGTTCCTTAGTAACCTGTTTGTTGAAAAAAAGAACTTTTATGTAATGTGATAATGACTTACTTGATTATCATTTGTTGTCTATATTTTAATGGACCAATTTCATTTTTGTCACTAACTACTTTCTTTTCATTCTATACAACATTCGTAATTTTATATTTTAAGGGTACTTTATGGTTCACTAGAAATTTTAACTATTCAAATAGCGGAAATTGATTCCTCCGTAATCAGATTAGTGAAAATGAAAATTAATTGCGCAACAAATATGTTCTACGTTATAGTTTTCTCTTATTGGCTAAACATAACTTAGTTGTTAAAATTTGACTTCAATTACTATTAATCTAATTTTGGTCTTATAATGCTTCAGTAGACCCTAAAGTTTTGGCCCCGTGCATCGCACGGGTCACGGCGCTAGTTTTTTATTTATTTTTCAACTCTTCTCGTTCCCTCCCTCCCCCCACCTCTCTCTCTCTCTCTCTCTCTCTCTCTCTCTCTCTCTCTCTCTCTCTCTCTCTCTCTCCTTTTTTTATAAAAAAAATAAATTTAATATTTATTTCTCTATTATTTTATTTTATAATTAGCACATTTTTTATTAACATATTTTTAACTTTTAGGCCTCACATAAGTCATGGTTTTAGCCTATTTATTTTACTATTTTCATCACATTTAAAAAATTTATTTATATTTTCATCTCTTCTCTTTATTTTTTTTAAACCACGTTTTTTAACCCAAAATATCTACTCATTTTTTTAAATAAATATTAGTAGTATTGATGCTAAATCGAATTTTAGTCTGATCGCTACGCAAATTTCAAAGCCGATGACTACACCAAATCTACTTTTGCGTGGATGTACTTTTTATTTTAGACACTACGCAAACCTAAAAAACTCACAAATAAATCACGACTTAAAAAATATCGTACAACAGGTGATTGAGAGCATGAGGAACTAACTGTGCATCTTAATTATATAAATATTTAGAGAAATGCTATGAGCATTCTCTCCAACACTTACTCTATGAATTTTAACCAATTATAGAGTGTGACCATATGAATTTTAACCAATTATAGAGTGAGTGTTTGAGAGAGTGTCTAAAAGAGAGTGTTGCTAGCACTTCTCAAATATTTATTTGCACGTAGTTTTGACTACTTTTTGGTTTCTTATCTTTTTACATTTGAGGTGCTATCTCGGTAGGAAGAACCACTTTGATTAATAAAATTTCCCCTTCCCCAATTTTTAAAAAATTATATCTCCCTTATATTTTTGCCTCACTATTTGATGGTCTATATGTTAATGCAATATAACCCGAAAACCGATTATCAAGCAAATCAAGCCGTAGATTTCCCTAAGTTTTTCTCAAGGCTCTTCTAAATTTCCTATATGTTTTGTATCAAAAAAAAAGTTTCCAATATGTTTTAGTTTTTTTCTTTCCTTAACAAAAATTCATTTAGCATTAAGGAATGAGTTCGATCCAAAACAATGTTTTGAAACAAAATCAACTATGGTTTGTTTTTTTATTTTCATTTCAATTGATATGTTTTTGTTTACAAAAAGTTATGGAATAAAATATTCTAAACAATATCTTAGGATTGTAAAGTTACTATCGAGTATTAATTTTTGTACCACATTAATATGAGTTTTATTTTAATTTTTTCATCACTAATAATGCAGAACTTCGATATAAGTTTTCTTTTCATGCAATTCCCAAAATTATCAATAATCATTCCATTCAAAATGCAACTCAATCAACTTCCAAAATAATTCCAACTTTGTTCCATGGTCCAATTAGTCATAAATTGAAGAGATTCGTAAACTGGCTTTGCAAAATATAAAAAAACCATGAAGATATGATTAGCATAATTAACTTAATATTATTTTTACTATCATATTTTTTTTTGGTTGATTACTATCATATATATATATATATATATATATATATTATTAAAAATTTTACAAATTATTTTTAAAAATAATTATAATAAATTGCTATAACCACGTACATACTACAGAGATTAGAGATTGGAGACAATGGAATCTCAAAATTAGACTATTCTTTTTTTGCCAACAAGCTTGTCTACCGCGGGAATAGAACCGCAGATCGACCCTTGTATTCTAAGTTAGATTAAGTCATTAGACCAACACAATCGCTGTTGACCTATTTATTTAAGTATTTAATTTAATAATAATTGTCCCAATAATTCTATCTCATCTCCGGTGTAAAAAGCTAAAACAAAAGCTGACAAAGGTCACAAGTCGATTACCCCCCACAATATACGTTATACACTGTCACTGCATATATACCCAAACAAAGAAACACATAGACAGACAGACACAATTTCTGAGAATGAAAGAGGGAATACAAACATGCTTGCGTCCATTAAAATGAACAGAACAAGCCTCAAAGAAAAAGAGAACCTTTTGCTTTTTCATGCTTTCTCTCTCTGAAAAAGACTGATCCTCTCTCTCTTTCTTTCTCTTTTACCCCCTTTTTCCAGAGATCGTGCTGCTTCAGCTTCACAGCTATGCAGCAGAGTAAGATGGGTTTCCGATGGCGATATTGATAATGGTTCACTCTCAGCATAATGACAACCAACACTTGCTCAATCCCGTTCTTCACGACTTTCTCGGCATGAAACCCGCCGCCGATACTTCCGCCGATGTTAGGTTACCGGAGCCGTCGGCGTCTGCTTCCTCCGCCGGTGCACGTGGTCCCTTCTCATCCACTTCCGACACCGCTTCTGGTGAGTGTTACTTACCCCCTTCCTCATTTGCTCCAATCTACTTGTTTAGTAAGTTAGAAAATTAAAGCTTTGATTTTTAGGGATATTATTCTTTGCCTATGAAGCCTGGTTTTGCACTTTGTGAGGTTTTTTAGTGAATTGATTCTCATCCACTGATGTTCTCTAACCTCTCTTAGTGGGGTATCATTAGTTTAGTACCTATTTGGGTTAGGTTGGTTCTGTTGGTTTTTGATTTCTTAACATAAATTTTGTATGTTTTTGAACATTTTTGTTCCTACATTCTCTGTTGTCTAGCTTTCAGTGCTGGGAATTCAAGTGCGAGTGGTTAGTCACATATTGACTTGTAACAAACTAATTGAAGGATGTATAAGAGAGGTAACCATATACTCATTGCCTTAAGGTTTTGAGTGGATATGTGGTCTTCAAGTCTCTTAATGGTACTGGTCATTTGTTCGTTATTCCCAAAAAAAGTGGAATCAGAGTCATGGTTTGACTTGGTGGTGGAACCGGGAAGTGGGTTCTGATTTGGATCAAGTCTAGTGGTATGAGTGACTCGCACATGAGGGGAAATGCTTGTTGGGGAGTTTGGAGGCAACAATGAGCTAATGACCAGAACCACCAAGAGACTTGGACACCATATCGCCACCCAAAATCCGACAATAGGTATATAGGTCACCTCTATGATATATCTTTCATTTAGTTCATTCTTAGTCGACGTGGACTAACCACTTACACTTGGATTCTCAATATTAAGATAGTGTGTTTTTAAGTTGGTTGGACTTTGGAGTGTTTTCTTTCTGCTGGGACGTACAAGGTTTTTCCGTACTTTGCCTTGCTCAGAAGTTTGGTGTGTAGTTTGATTCTTTGTTTCTGTCTTGTACAAATATAACTTCATGTATTAATTGAGAGTGGGAGATTTGAATTTGGTTAATTTCTTCAATCAATAAATGGGTGCTCTTACTTATTAGTCCAAAAAAAGTAGTTTACTTGTTAGTCCAAAAAAAAGTAGTAGTAGTTGAATTGAAAACATAAGTTATTTATGGGAAGTTTCTATTATGTTTGAAGGGTTTTTGTTTCTATTAGTGTAATGTCTTTTCCCTCATCAATTTGGTAGAAAAACAGGTAGGAAATCATCTTGAGGGAGTTCCATTCTATGGCCCAAGGGGTGATTTTTCGGGCGCTGAG
This sequence comes from Astragalus membranaceus, assembly GCA_039519185.1. Lineage (NCBI taxonomy): Eukaryota > Viridiplantae > Streptophyta > Magnoliopsida > Fabales > Fabaceae > Astragalus > Astragalus membranaceus. Next base: position 13,852,953 of record CM076848.1, read on the forward strand.
ATAAGTAACAGACTAGTAGGAAACAAGAGAAGTAATTCTGATTCCTCTTTTCTGGGTTCCTCTAGAGATGCCTTCCAAATGGTCCCAGACTCCTTTCAAAATTCACATTTGATGAAGGTTACCCTAAATTATCAATTCATTCTAGCTCTTCTCCAATATTTTCAAAAACCAAAAAAGAAAAATAGTTTTGCATGTCTCTTCCTTTCCTTGATGTCTTAAATTTTCGTGTTCTGCTTTTGTACAGCTCCTTCGGAATGCGGGTGGAGGAGAGAGGTCTAGAAGGCCCAATGATGATGAAGTGTTACTTGGCATGCAGTCAATGAAGCCATCTTCTGCTTCTCAGATATTCCAGCCTCCAAGCAACGCTAAAATTGATGCGAGTAAATGGGAACGATCTATTCTCATGAATGTTGGGCCTTCCATGCAGCATCCTCCACGTGGAGGGCAGTTAACACCTTTTGGACACCAAATGGCTTCAAACAAGATTAGAGATATCAATGCCTGTCCTTCATTTATATCTCAGTCCGCTGCTGACGAAGGATCAAGAACTGGAATCAAGGGACCAGGAATTTTAAGTTCTATAAATACAACTGCTACAGCCACTGAGAAAACTTCCTCTGCTGTGTTGCTTGGTGGAAGCAGACCAAAGTCTGTTACTAATTTAATAGAATCATCCACACCCCCAAGGTAAACGGTAAACTTCTCTTGTACATTCTTTATTTTCCCTCCATTTGCCTTGGAAAATGGAGAAGTGGCCTGACTTTATGCATTTTGGTATCGACAGCAGTCAACATGGGCTCACATCTGCTAGTCGCCAGATGACTATTTTTTACGGAGGTCAAGCTCACGTTTTTGATGATGTCCACCCACATAAGGTCTGACCTCCTATTCTTAGCTTGGCATATTCGTTTATTGCATTTAGTGAAATAAAGCCCGAAATTAGGTTGTATTGCAAATCACCACAGGCTTCGGTGCGTTGGAGTCACTTTTGAAAATGGTCTTTTCTCTTACTGATTTGAAAACTTACTTATTTAAGGCTTTCTTCTAGAGTTTCAGAATATATATTCGGTTGCTTTTAATAGAATATGTTTTACATTTTTTATGGATTTAGTTTGGACAGTAGTGTATTAAGTCAGTTTATGGGTGTCTTTTGTATCTTGTTTTCTTCAGGACTTTTTCTTGAACTTTTCTAAATGTATCCTGATGAGATAGTACATAACTTAATATTTTGAGACAGTTCGTATCAAAGCCTCTATGACCAAATGGTCTTTACTCTTGAGTCCAACCCTTGTCATCTTCATCCGTCTAAATAAAAAAAAAAGAATTTATTTAGGCAGAGTAGGTAGACTTCTATATTGCCAGCTCGTCTAGTCCTCATGGTTATTGTGCAGTGGCGGATGCAAATAGAAGACACTGTGGGCAATTGCCCCCACCAAAAAAGAAAATTTACTTTGTATATATATTCGTTAATTTTGATTTTGCCCCCAATAAAGAAATGCGCTTGCCCCCAGTAATATCCCTCGGTTATTTCCTCTCTCTCGTTCAACTCTCGTAGTTTCTGTTCCCACTCTCGTTCAACTACTTTACTATGACTATTCTTATTTTAATAAAGTATATGTGATGGCAATGGCTTTCTTCTCTGTCAATTTGCGGTTATCTTTATTTTTATTCTAATATTATTATATTAATGCACTTTATTTTATTTTGTCACAGTGCTTTCTTATTCTAGTATATTGTTTGGTATTTTTTATGCAATTTGTCAATTGTAATTTAGTGTTTATTCTAAGTATGTTAATGTAAGGTAGCAACTGAACCGAGCCATTTAGTGACTTTTTCGTCCCAAATTGGTGAGCTAAGAAACATGAAGGAAATGCAAGAAAGAGATTCAATGTTCAAATTCTGAAAACTAGCATTTCCCCGACCCCTAATTAATAACTAACCACTAACATTTGCCTATAAAAAATAGTGATTTTTTCTATATCTGTAACCTGTTGATTTATTCCAATTCTAAGTATGTTAATTTATTGTGCTATTAGCTTGCATTGTATTTCCATTTTTATGCCTCTTTTCAAAAGAGACCTCATATCGAGAGAGATATTTTTGATAGTATTGATAATCAAAATAACATACAACATTTTCAGAATATAAAAACACATAGAGGACAATAGTAATTTATGAGAGTTTGGATATCTTTTTTGGTGTTTTTTTGTCACATACGTGATTATGTATTTTGTAAAAACTTATTTTATTTTTATCCTGTGAAATATAATATATAGTTTGTTTTCTTGCCCCCACGAACGAAATTTTCTGGATCCGCTGTTATTGCGTGAAGGGTTGTGTTAGAGATGTAACCTGATATAAAATCATTCATGTGTCTTTACCCAATAGCTTAAGCCTTCAGATACCTAGTTCGTAATACTATACTCTTCGTCCTGAAATCATAAGTTAGCATCAATGAGATGCTATGGTCCAGATTTGGTATCTCATTTAAGGACTTCAGTTTGTCCGTAAACATATATACAAACTGAAGTCCTGAAGGGATGTACGTCATAGATTTATCTGCAACGAAATGTCAATCTATCTCTCTATCTGCATTGTCCTGTCATGCTCAATGAGGTTGTATGCAATGCTAATGACAGACTTATTGTCACAAAATAGTCTCACATGAGCTTCGTTTTATGATAATGGTCTTCATCCATAACAACTCAACCCCCTTAGCCATGACACTAAATTCTGCCTCCACACTTTATGTTGCCACCAAGTTTGTTTTTCACTCCACTAAGTCACCAATTTTCCACTCAAAAAACTTGCAATATCTTGTGGTGAATCTCCTGTTCACAAATGACCCGCGTAGTCAGCAGCATGTGTATACTTCCATAGATAAATTGCCATCCTTTGTGAAGATTAGTCTTCTACCCGAACTTGCCTTCAAATACTCACCAATTTACTGCCTGCAGCTCTCCAAGTGTCCCTCACTGTGGATCATGCATGAACTAGCTAACTATACTTACTAACTTCATAAGCTATGTCTAGCTGAGTGTAGGATAGATAAATGAATTTTTCCACAACTCTGATACGGTGCTTTCACCTTTGGGCTCTCCTTATTACTCCCAGTCCTATGATTTTGCTCTATGGATGCTCCAATAGTTTTATAACCCAACTTACCAGTCGCTTTAAGGAGACCAAGGGAATATTTACTTTGAGAAATAAAGACATATTGCTTAGAGTAGCCAACCTCTATCCAAATGAAGTACTTCAACTTCTCGAGGTCCTTCTTCTCAAACTGAACAGCTAACCACTCCTTTAGAGTTTGTTTTTCAAGTTCATCATCACCAACAATAATTATATCATTTTCATAGACCAATAGCAATGTACCTTTGCTGTCTCAAGAATGTTTTACAAATAGAGTATGGTAAGCTTGGTATTGCCTGTACCTCCCAAGGATACGTTAACGGGAGTGAACCTTCCAAACCAAGCACGGGGAGACAGCTTGAGATTGTACAACGTCTTTTGTTTTTCACTCTGTTGGGCTGTTATGCTGATTGAAATTTTATGTATGCACAAATAGGCAGTATGGCTTCCTGTTATATCATGACTTATGCATGCTCTCTGATTGTATGCAGGCAGATGTTATAATGGCTTTGGCTGGGTCAAATGGTGGATCTTGGTCCACCGCATTCTCGCCAAAATCTGCTGGAAAGCTTGTAAAGGACAGTAACTTGCATGGTGGAGAAAATGAAACAGGAACAGTGAGTACTATAGCATTCCCACAAGAGCTTCATGGGAAACTGTCTCTTACCGGAAGTTCTAGCCATGCGGTTGGGCCTGTTGATCGAGTATCTGCTCCAGCCGGTAATGCTCAAATATAGTACATGGTTTTTGATATGGCTACCTGTAGTAAATTCATTAGAATATTGGTCATATTGTTTCCAATAAAACCAGTCTCAAATTATTTTCATGAGTTTGGTGGTACATGATCCATAGGAAAATGCTTCTCTTCTTTAAGTCAAAGTTTGATTTCTTTTTATTTTGAACCGTTGAATTTGTTATTGATAGATAACTTGTTGTAGGTGGATACCAAGGAAGCATTTTTGCTAAAGATACAAGAAATGCAGTTAAAGCAGCAGATCTCAGTTCCGAAGACAAAAGAGCACAGTGAATATCTTTATTTTATTGTGATTACTATTACTATTACTCTTGGGTATCATCCTCTTTTGTCAAATTTTATTCTGATTAGGATGATATTGTTTAAAGAGGCCTAACAGAGATAACAACTAAATTTATGAAGTGCTTTTGACGTTAAAAATCTCTTGTATTACAGTGTTAGAATATAAAAAAGTATCATATAATATGATACTAGCCTCAGCACCCGCTACGCACGGGGACTTTTAACTTTTTTATTAATTAGTTGTTGGAATTCATGGAAATATAAGTGTGTAGAAATAATTTTTCTTCAGGAAATTATATTTATATATAAATTAAACTTGACAAAAGCAGTAATAAGTAAAGGTTTTTTTTATACCTCCATCAACTCGCTTTTACCCTCACACGTTATTGTAATCTCGAAAATACTCCTGACTTAATTAACAAAAATTGACTTTTGGAAGATTCTCTGATGGGGGACCACTTTATCTGGTAATCGGTTAGCTTTAAATATAATAAATATACACGCATAAGTCAAATCGGATGTATCAAATTGAAAGATAAATTCGATTTGACCATTTATTTCAGTATAGAAAACGAAATTTTGTCCTGACGGATATAGCTAAATCCGATGCGCAATCGGATTTACGTACCCCAAACGTAAATCCGATTATGTCTTTTAATGAATCGGATTTACCTGATGGGGGTATATTCGATTTTGAAAAATACAAAGCGGATTTACGTTTGGGGTACGTAAATCCGATTTGTTTTTTTTTTTAAATTAATTTTTGTATAACTTGTTCTATTTTGAAACAGATATTGACCCGCATACAAAGTCGCAGGTTATTCCTTTCGTGGTAGACACTACAGAGGCATTCTGGACGGAGAGGGTATATTTTTCATACTAATTTTTTTAAACAAAGTTTGGTAGATATTTAATTAATTAAGTACGTAACATTTTTCTATTTTTTCTATTTTGTAGAAATTTTCTACACGCGAGGATGTAGAAGAGTGGGCTAAAGCGGTTGGGAGACGTATTGGAGTTGTGGTTATCATTGTAAGATCTGACAAAGCTGGAGTTGTGGGTTCTAGAGATAAGATTATTTTTGGTTGCGAGAAGCAATTGAAGTGGTCTAATGATTCTAGAGTTTTCGGGTCTAAGAGAAGAAGTTGTCTGTTTTTACATTGAGAGCTACTTGTACAATACGTCATGGGGGTTGGCGTGTGAATGTTAGGTGTGGTCTTCACACACATTAGTTGCTTACTACCCCGGTCGGGTCGACAGCTTTTGGTCGTTTAACTAAGCCGCAGAAAGCTATTGTTAATGAGCACACTGATCTGAATTTTGCCCCGAAAGATTGTCTTACTGCTTTGAAGAATCATTATCCGGACAACGCCACTTCTCTTCCTCAAATATATAGGCAGCGTTACGCCTATAGGTCTTCTAAGAGGGGTCCTAGAACGGACAATCAGGAGCTTTTGAGATTGATTGAGTCGCAAAATTATTTATGTTGGAGCAGAAAAGTTGAGGGTTCCGATGTGGTCAGTGACATCATGTGGGCGCATCCCACTTCTATTAAATTATTTCGGTTGTTTCCAAATGTTCTTATTCTTGACACCACCTACAAGACCAACAAATACAATCTACCTCTATTGGAGATTATAGGAGTCACTTCAACGGAGTTAACTTTCTCGGTTGCTTTTGCCTATATTTCACACGAGTTTGGAATTCATTTTACTTGGGCATTGCAACAACTAAAAGAATTATTTGACTTGCACGGGCTTCAGCCTCAGGTATTCTTGACTGACAGAGATCTTGGTCTTATGTCCGGTATTCTTGATGTCTTTCCTTCGGCTACAAATTTGTTATGTTCTTGGCACGTGACTAAAAATGTGAAAGCGAAGATTAAAGAGTTGGTGCACGTGGATAGGCAAAAGGACGCCCTCTCTCTTTGGCAAAACATTATTGATTCACTTGACGAATCAGAGTACTCAGCTCACTTGAAGATTTTTTAGGACTCCTGCGTTGATTTGCCCGCTCTTATTAAGTATGTGCATGACACGTGGTTGACAAAGCATAAGGAAAGATTTATCTTGGCATGGACAAACCAGATCCCACACTTCGGGAATCAGACCACCAATAGGTAATGATTTATCTTGGCAAATAGTTTAAATTTTTTGACACGTGTTTAGTAATTTTATGTGTGTTTATTGTTATTATTTAAGAGTCGAGTCAGCTCATTGGACTTTGAAGAGACATTTGAAGACTTCTGGAGGTAACTTGCCTAAGTCTTTTAAAAAGCTTAAACCGTATTGAAGTGGCTTCCAATACTCCTTTGTTTAAAAAGCTTCGCGGTGTTGTGTCTTTAAATGTTTTGGATCATATTCTTAAAGAGTTTTCAAAATCGACATCTGGGGTTGGATATGACAAAGCCCGTTGTGGGTGCATTATTAGAAAGACACATCTTCTTCCTTGTGCTTGTGAGCTAGGTGTGTACCATGTCTCCGGTACTCCTATTCTGTTGGATGTTGTAGACGACCATTGGAAAAACTTGAGTTTGGATTCTATAGATGATAAATTCTCCCAAGAAAAATTTGCTGACTGTGATATTTCTTACCAAACGGAGATGATTTAGGCGAGATATAATCGTATGACTCCTGAGGAGAGATTTGTCCTCAAGAAACAACTTAATGAGCTTGCATTCCCTACCACTTCTTCAATTGTTGCACCACCATTTAAAGTTAAAACAAAAGGTGCACCAAAGAAGAAAAAGCAAAAGTTATATGATGTCAAGCGTGATCCTTCTGGGTGGGAGCATGTGGATGAGAAGATGAAACTGACTCAAGAATCTGAGACTTATTGTAAAAATTCATCACAACGGTCTTCTTGTACAAAATCATTACAGCGGTCTTCAAAGCTATCTCAGAGTGTTTCTAAAAAATTAACACAGCAGGGTGCGACTAAATTCAATTTACCGTTGGTTCCTCATCACGTGCACTCTTATGTAGAAACAATTATTGATGTTAAAAGGAATGGTAATTGTGGGTTCCGAGCAGTAGCGGTTAGTCTCGATCTTGGTGAGGATAGTTGGCCTATAATTAGGCAAGATTTAATCAAAGAAACAAAGGAGAGGGAGCAACTATATACTTACATGTTTGGAAATGACAGACTTGCAGTGCTTAGAAAAGCGTTATCCATTGAATACCCCGGTTTTCAGAAGGAGGATAAGTGGTTGAGTTTGCCTGAGATGGGGTACTTTATAGCTACTAAGTATAATGTGGCCCTAGTTCAATTGTCTTTGGATATGAATTTTACTTATCTTCCTTTGAGAGGCAGTTATTCTTCTTCTAAATATAAAATCATATCTATTCTGAACGTCGGGGATATCCATTGGATGCATATTTCGATCTCGCCTGTCTGTCCGTTACCTCCAGTTGCTTTGATGTGGTCTCATAATCGATCAGAGGAATCTACTTCATGGTTGGATCCTTATACCGGCCGTTTTGCCCTTTGGCAGTCTACCGCTCCGGTCATGCCCCGTCTCCCTCCCACTGATGCGCCCACCGTTGTAGACTTTGTCCATGATTCCGACGATTTAGATTGACATTTCTTGTATTTATTATTGTACCCACATTTTTGTAATTATTTATCCATATATATATATATATATATATATATATATATATATATATATATATATATATATATATCCAACAAATTAAATGTGTCAAAAAAAACAAATTAAATGTTTTAATTTTTTTTTACAAGTCGGATTTACCCTGGTAAAGGGTAAATCCGCTTTTGAATTTAACAAAGCGGATGTACCCCCTCAAGAGGTAGATCTGACTTGATAAAGAGACAAAGCGGATCTACCTGTTGTGGGGGTACATCCGCTTTGTTAAATTCAAAAGTGGATTTACTCTTCTGTCGGTATATCCGATGCGATTTTTTATGTTTAATCGGATCTAGGTAAATCCGCCTTTGATTAATCTCAAAGCGGATTTACCTATTTATAAGGTAAATCCGATTGAGTCAAAATTATGGGGGGGTATTTTGGGATTTTCATATTTTGTGGGGGTATACTATGATATTATGGGGGTACAAAAAAAACCCATAAATAAATAGTCTGATATATTTTATTATAGATATAAATATTACTAAGATAATGATTTTTTTGAGGATAGTAAGATTATGATTATAAATAGGAATATTACTATTTGTAAGCGTTTGTTATTTCATAATAATATGAAAATGATTATCTAAATTTGATTAAGGTAGTTTTATATTCACTAAAAGTAATAAAATAACACAACTCAGAATAAGATATACATTACCTTTCATTTCTTAACATTTTCATTTTTTTAACCTTTGTAGCAATTGTTTCAATCTCAAAGGGACATTCGGAACAAAAGTTGTCAAATCTTAAAGATAAAGCAAGTAAGAAACAAAGAGGATGAAGATATGGAAATAGAAGAAAGTTGTGAAATTTATAATAAGAGAAGACAAATAGAATACAAACTATTAGGAGCGAATTTCGCACTTGCCAACACCGAATTTGTCCACTACATGAATCGAACTCGGGAGCACTGGATCGACCCCCGTGTCCCAGGGTAGGCTATGCCAATGGTGTTGGTTTGTTAAATATATAGTCTAATAGCTGTGAATAAAAATTAAATTATAACTATAAATTAAATAAGAAGATTAAAAAATTAAAAGGGAACATTAAACAAAGGCATTGAAATTGAACATCCATAGATAATGAAAAGAAAATGTCTAAAGAATTTTAATAACATAATCCACATTTAGAAAGAAAAGAAGACAACACAATTAAAAAACGAAACACGTGGGGTATCATGTAGGGTTGGATGAAAACAACCAATAAAATATAAGTACCTATACAAAGTTGAAAGAATATCTATTGTAACTGCGGTTGAAGTTATTGTGAATAAAAATAAAATTATAACTATAAATTTTTTTGGTACAATTTTATAACTATAAATTAAATAAGATTATAAAATTAAAAAAGAACATTAACAATGACAATGAAATTGAATATCTATAGATTTTTTTGGTTACCAAGTGATTAGTGCGCAGTTTCCACCGGCTTTGTTGATAACTAATCTACGCCGGGGAACCTGGCTAGCTACGTGTATACCCGGCTTTGCCGGTCCGTGTGATTCTACCCTCCCAACAGAGTTTTTCCCTCACCCAAGATTCGAACCCGAGACCTTAAGGTGGGATCCAAGCCCAGTTACCACTTGAACCAACCCTTGTTGGTATCTATAGATAATAAAAATAAGAAGTCTAAAGAATTTTTATAACATAATTCATATTCATCAAATATGTAAATATAAAACCTTAACTCTTAATTAGAAAGAAAAGAATAAAATTAAAAAGTGAAACACGCGGGTATCGTGCATGGTTGGATAAATACCACCAGTAAAATAAAAGCAACTATACAAAGTTGAAAGAAGAAGATGGAGATTCTATTGTAAATATGGTTGCAGTTCTCGCGGGAGTAAATGTTGTAAGTTCCCGTGAGAGCAAATGCGGCAACGCGGTTCTCGAATATAAAATAAAGACAAAAGTATAAACACCAATTTATCACACTTCACGTTTTTTGTCATGAAATTACTATTATTTTTCATCAAACGGTTAATGAGGAACAAACTTTGCGTATTTGGACAGTTAAATTTTTTTCTAAACTATAAAGTATACCAAAACACATTGCTTAGCATTTCATTTTACGTATTTTGTCATGAAATTAATTTTTTTTCATCACTTAATCGGTTATTGAGGAACAAACTTTGCATATTTGAAGAGTTCAACTTTTTTCTAAACGTTAAATTACCCCAAAAACACATTAACATCGTACTTTACGTATTTTGTCATGAAATTATATTTCTTTTCACCAAATCAGTTATTGAGGAACAAATTTTGCGTATTTGAACCGTTAAAAATTTTTTAGTCATAAACTATTGCTTAACATCTCACTTTACGTATTTTGTCATGAAATTATATATTTTTTTCCACCTAACCGATTTTTGAAGAACGGACTTCTCATATTTGAACATCTAAACCTTTTTTGTAGACTCTAAAGTACCCTAAAACACACTACTTTAGCATCACACTTTACGTATTTTATCAGGAAATAATTATTTTTTCTTCACCAAAGTAGTTATTGAGTAACGAACTACACGTATTTGAACAGTTAAATTTTTTTCTAAACCCTAAAATACCTCAAAACACACCTTAAAATATGAAAAACAAAAAAAAAAGCTGAAAGGGTGACATAATTTAATATGTTATTAGTACAATTTTGATAAAAAATAAACAAAAATTTAACCTTCATATGTGAGAAAAGTGGTACACGTATTCTCACTTGAAGGTTTATATATAGAGATTATGTTAGAGTATCTCATTGACATAGTTAAAATATGCAATAAAACCATTCATGCCTTAACCCAAAAACACAAATTTTGAGATAGTTGATTCACCAGCACGGGTTAATTGACTAGAACAAGATAAATAAGAGCAATTCCATGGAACATAATGTGAATAAGGAAATAAGGAAGTTTATAAATAGTAGATTTATTTATATATGTATTGTAGCGATCGAAAAATCTGGGTGAGGATTCTTCGAAGGTTCAAAAATGAAGCCGCCACCAAAGTTTAGTTTAAGGGCAAACATTGGAAAATCCCTTCTGGAATGGATAAGGGTCCTTGAGACCAGATTAGGGTTCGGGAGTCGGTTATGCGTGGGGAAGGTATTAGCACCCCACGACATCCTTCCTAAGGAAGGTTACCTCCTAATTAGTTGTAGAAGCGAAAGTTAATTTTGAAAACATTTATTTTTACCCTTTTATTGTGAATTAAAAAGAAAGAAGAAAATTGATATTTTATTTAAGAAAATGATTATTTAGGAGAAGACTGTAAAAGGTTTTTTATTAGTGCAATTGACAGAGGTCGGCCGCCCTCTGCTCTTACGTATCTCTTGGTAGATAATCAAATCACACGTAGTTCTTGGTAGAAAACTTTGTTTGTTGGTGTATTTTATTTAGGGATTTTAGGACTCCTGAGTGATTAGTTCATTCGTCCTAAAATGGTGACTAACCCGACTGTACAGTCGGCTTAGTCCCCTACTTTGTGAAAGTGGAGTTTTTTGAAGTTTGTAAGATAGTTTGATGTGTGGTGGTTTGATTTTATTCAAATAGGGGTTTTAGGACTCTTGAGCCGTACGGTTCATTCGTCCTAGAACGCTGACTAACCCGACTGTACAGTCGACTTAATCCCCTATTTTGAAAATTTGATTTGTGGAAGGAAATGTGTTTGTGTTTACTTTGATTTAGAAATTGTTTGTTTTAAATAGGTATTTCAGGGCATGATCCGTAACGGTTCATTAGTGACCTAAAAAGCAGACTAACCCGACTGTACAGTCGACTTAGTCCCCTATTTATATTTTTTGAAAATGAAATATTTATCTATTTATTTTTATAGTTTTTTTGTAAAAGAAATTCATAAAAAAAACGAAAAGAGGGGGCGCAGTAGTAAAATGGGGTGCAGTTTGCAGGAAGGGAGTTGTATTATTAGAACTGGGTGTGAAAAGCAAGCCCAGTTCGTTTCAGAGTAGCCCACAAACTATGGGCATTCCATGGGGTTGTATGGGGTAAAACGTGGTGGTGTAAAAAGCAGTCTGATATATTAAAAACAAAATTAAAAGGAAATGAATATTTGGGTGAACTATATAAGGCAACAATCCGAATTTGGGAACCCTAATCTTCTATTTCCCTTCCGGCGCCGCATCCACCCCAAAACGCGGAGAGAGAGAGAAGCGAAATTTCTGGTGAGAGAGGGAGGGTTTCACAGAGAGAGAGTGGAACGGACGGAGAGGAGTGAGAGTAAGTGACGGAGGAAGGAGCAAGAACGACAATGAGGGAGAGAGGGATGGACGGTGCGGACGGCGGCGACAAAGTGGTGACTTGACGACGGCGAAAGGAAGGTTCGTCGGAGGCGAACGATCGCGGAGGGGGCTGCAGAGGCGTTCGCGGTGCTGTTTACGGCGGCGAAGTGGGGAATCGAACGCTTGGTTCGTGTTTGACGGTGCTGGTTACGACGGTGAAGGGGACGATGACGACGTTCGTGGTGAGAGAGAGGAAACGAAATTGACTGGTCTTGTGTGATAGCAGCGATGACACAAAGGGGTTGGGGGCGTGAAGGTGGTTTGAGGCGGACGGCCACCGTCTATGGTGGCCGGAGCTAACAGGTATGGATTCGGTTCTGATTCTCCTCTTTTCCATTCTGTTCTTTCTATATTCTGATCTCTGATTTTTGTTATTGGTTCTATCCTTCTCTCCTAATTTCTATTTCTGTTGTGTTCTTGTTTTGTTGTTAAAAATTACTTCTTCCCATAGCTCTAACGTTCCTAAAACTAACCCTATTTCAAATTGTTCATTAATTTTTCTAACTAAAAAAAAGGTTTCTGATTAATTGCTAATTTTCTAACTAAGAAAAAGTTTTTGAACCTATTAACTATTAATTGTACCCTAATCCATTTGCAGTATAAACAAAATAAACAAAAATAAACCCTAATTTGTACATATCTCATATGAAACTGAAATTCGGTTTTTAATTCATCCGTATATATTTCGGATTTCGGATTATTAGTTCATATTGCAATTAACATTATTTACAAGACAGCCTATTATGAACTAAATTAGACAGAAGACCAACCTCAATTCCAGCTTCTGTAAAACCTTTTATTTGCTCCGCTATTGACGTTACTGCTACTGCTTCTCGAACCGCTGTTGCTTCTGTTTTAGAACTTTGTGATTAGGGTTCCAGTGTGGAACCCTAATTTTTTTCGCTCTGATTTTCTCTCAATTCTCGCCTCTCCCTTTTGTGTCTGCGGATTGTTGATTTTATAGGCATTTTTAGGTTTAGGAAAATGAATTCTTTGATTCTAACCTGATTTTATTTCCTTTTTCAGGTTATTCGACTCTTGGACAACAAGAATCAACCCATGGATCTGCTGCTGTTGCTATATTTTTTTTGTATTTTCGTTTTCTGGTTTTTTGTATTTTTTGACTATTTTGTATTTTGGGACTTTTTGGACAATTGTAATATTATTTTTTGTAATTCTGATTTTTTTTTTTATGGTTTTTGATAAAAATGAATGAAACGGGACCAAAAGACTAAACGGGCCCAATAATCAACAAACACTAAAATTAAGTCCGAATGCTAAGATAGGCCCAATTACGCGAGCGTAGGTTTGATTAGACAAAAATACATCTCGGCCCAATTGAAAAAGCTACTAAGCGTTGGCCCAACTTAAAACGAGACGACATCGAATGAGCCCGAGGACTTTTCTCGTAGTAATGTCACTTGGGACTTATGACACGTGAACTAAATAAAAGGACCGTAATAAGAAAGAGAGCGGACAAAATTGGGGTATAACATGTATTCGGCCCAGGCCCGTTAGGTTTTCACATAGAATAGCCTATTTAAACTCCTTAGTGTCGGTACTCAGGGACAATCGATAAACAATCAATAAAACGAAACTACAGTTGCTCTGTAGTCGCAGACGTAGGCAAAGTTTGGCCGAACTGCGTGATCAATATCGTGTCTCCTGTTATGACATGGTATCAAACTAGGTCTTGATCCTTTGGTTCCTGCTTTCTAGTTGCGAAATTGTTCTGTGCAATTTCCCCTCTCTTGGTGTGCGTTCCGTTCGCACAATGTGTTTTGTGGTTCGTTCATTCTGTGGTTTGTGCGTTCTCTCCAGCGTCTTTACCAGTGACCCTTGTGTGGGTTATCTCCTTGTGCGAGTTCTCCATATCCTTGCGATTCCGCTTCTGCCTGGTGGTGTGCGCATCTTGTTTCTTGGTTTCTTGGTGTGCGCATCTCCTTGTTTCGTGTTTCGTGGTGTGTGCGCATCTTGTTTCTTGGTGTGTGGTGCACATATTGTTTCTTGATTCAATCATCAATTTGTGTGTTTTCTGTTCGCTGGTGGTGTGCGTTCACGATTTTCGCTGGTGGTGTGCGAATCTTGTTTGCTGTTCGCTGCCTGCTGTCCGCGTGTGGTTCGCGAGTGGTGTCTGTGATCTTGTTGTTCCTGATTTTTGGTGATCTCGGTTGGCTTCTCTGTGGGTTTCGTTGTTGCTGGTTCGGTTGAGTTTTCCTTCTTCTCATTGCTTTTGTTACTGTTGTTCCCAATGATACTTTTAATAATTTTTAAAATGGCTTCAGAGAAAGAAATGGATATTTTTTGTGTTCGTTTTACCGGTAAGAATTATGCTACTTGGGAATTTCAATTCAAGATGTATGTCAAAGGCAAAAGATTATGGAATCACCTTGATGGAGTTTCTAAGGCGCCGGAAGATAAAATTGCGTTAGACGCGTGAGAAGTCAAAGATGCTCAGATTATTTCTTGGATCCTCAGTACTATTGATCCTCATATGATCAATAATTTGCGTTCATGTTCAACTGCTCAAGAAATGTGGAATTATTTAAAGCGTATTTACAACCAGGACAATACAGTCAAGCGTTTTCAATTGGAGTTAGAAATCGCAAATTACAAACAAGGTAATTTGTCAATTCAAGAATATTATTCTGGTTTTCTGAATTTATGGACAGAACACTCTGCTATTATATATGCTGCTGTTCCCAAGCCGTCACTTTCGACTGTCCAAGATGTTTATGATACTAGTAAACGGGATCAATTTCTCATGAAACTTCGTCCGGAGTTTGAGGCTGTTCGAGGTGCTTTGCTGAATAGGAACCCTGTTCCTTCCTTGGATATCTGTGTTGGTGAACTGCTCCGGGAAGAACAACGTCTCCATACTCAAGGAACCATGTCTCAAGATCCCCTCCTTTCTGAACCTGTGACAGTTGCATATGCTGCGCAAAATAGAGGCCCAAGCCGTGATATGCGACAAACTCAATGCTTTTCTTATAAACAATTTGGACATGTTACTCGTAGTTGTCCTAAGAAATTTTGCAATTACTGCAAGCAGCAGGGTCATATCATCTATGCATGTCCTACGCGTCCTCCACGACCGACTAAGCGTCCGGTGCAGGCATTCCATGCCACTACTAGCTCTACAGCTGGTCCTTCCACCACTGGTGTATCTAGCTCTGCCACTGGTCCTTCCACCACTGGTGCATCTGATGGTGGTGCTCTACAGCTTGAATTAATTCAACAAATGGTACTATCTGCTCTTTCTGCCTTGGGCATTACTGGTATGCCTTCTTTCATATCATGGTTACTTGACTCTGGTGCATCGAATCACATGACGGGTTCCTCTGAACTCTTGCACAATTTACGTTCTTATATTAGTAATCAGAAAATTCAAATTGCTGATGGCAGTACCCTTCCTATAACTACATAAAATTGAAAGTAGAAATGAGTAAGAGAGCCTTAACCTCCATGGAAGCTTAAATCCCTAGATCAATCTATTGGTGAAGGGTGTTGCTGTAAGGATTTTGAGGTTCAGTGCTTAATGTTTATTTTGTTTTTATGGTTTTAATTCTTTCTCTATCAATTTCATCTCCGTAATTCTTGCTGCAAATTCGGTTTGTGTTTTGCTTAATTACTCAAACTCTGTGATTTGCTTATGTGATTCGTTTTATGATTCAGTTTTGCTTAATCACTTAATCATGATTCTGTTTTGCAACTTTTATTATACAAACTATTTTATCGCTTGTTTAATTTAGTTTGGATAGGAATTGATAGAGTCTATGATGCTTGTTTATAGGATTGATAGAATTCAGTTATGATGTTAATTGTGATATTGACACTTGTTCGCTATCACGATTGATTGAACACACTGTTTTGACGCTTGATTTAAAACGCCGTGAATTCGTATAAACTGAATCTTTATTTTAGAATAGTTTGCATAATTTATGAGAGCAATATCTTTTATTTGATTTGTCTTATTATATGGTAGAAATCACTTTCTTTATTATGCATTACATTAAAGGGGTATTGCATGATAAGATCAAAGATTGATCCCTGCATATCCTTCAAGAAGCCTATGTTCTATGCTATTCGTAAAATGATAATCTAAGTACTCCATATATTTGAATGGGCGGAAACAAAGAGGGTTCTCTTCATCCACCAACTCAAGGGGCACCTTAATGACCATATCTTCCTTTGGTATAGAAAAAACCACAAATGAGTACCTATGTTGATCACCATGTATCACCACTCTGTGTTTGGCTGCTTGGAGTCTCCCATTGCTCCATGCCTATTAATTTGTTATCGTCATAATTAATTATAACTATTTGATAAATGCTTTAGAAGAATATACGTTCGATATAAAAGTAGCAAGTAATTATATAAATATACTAACAATTCTCTTTTTAATACTCCCTCTCCAACATGCACCATCCACGTGAAATAGTGAAAATCATGCGGATCCACAAATTGGACCCACGTGAATTTTACTCAATCATAAGTGAGTATTGAAGAGAGAGTGTCAGAGAGAGTAACACTATACAATATATTGTACAATATATTAATATTACCCTCAATATGTCACCAAAAATGACTATAAAGCCATTTGGTGGGATCTTCACATCAACCCATTCGTCTGATTTGTTAAACAACTGAAGGCCTTGGACTTCATTTTCACATAGAATGGTTACAGATCCTTTGTCAGTATGAGGTACCATGGCAATCTCGGTATCTTTTTCAGAAATTTCATACTTGAGCATTCGTGAATCACTAGTGCTCCTCATGACTTCAACTTCTGAGTTGTAAAGTTTTGGAAGACCATAACTCTCCACAATCATCTTCAGGATAACAAAGCTCAATTTCAGTATTTTTGAGCTCATGGAATTCAGTGTGTCACTGCATGCAACATTATCAATTGATGCCATCTATTCCATTTGCAAAGAAAACGATTTGAAACAAAAAACTGATATAATTATGTCATTCACTCCCATTCTTTGTACCAATTGCCATAATCCATTTCCATTAAGATAATACCATGTTTCAAGTTACGGGTAACTCAATAAAATTAACAAGTATATATATATATATATATATATATATATATATATATATATATTGAGGAAACATCTTTCCCAACACATATTAAAATAAATAAAAATTAAAAATATATAAAAAAGATTATATTAATTTAATAAACAATCATGTTGTCTTTTATTTATTAGAGCGTGAATATAATAAGCTAACTTTATTAATTTTTTGGTTACCTTGTTATTGGCATGCAGTGTCCACCAGCTTTATCGGTGCCTAATCTATGTCGGGAAATCTAGCTGACAACATGTATACTCGGCTTTGCCGGTCCGTGTGGTTCTCCCCTCCTAACAGATTTTTTGCCACACTCAAGATTTGAATTCGAACTTGAGACATTGGCGTGGGATCCGAGCTTAGTTACCGTTCGGACCAACCGTTCTTTGCAAATCATACTAACTTTATAAATTTGATTTGCCTAAAAAAAACTATTAATTTAATGTGACTCATTTTTTTGTTTACTAGAATTTAGCACGTACTCACATTGCCGTATTGCCGTCAATATCAAGATTGAAACCATTATCTATGAAAAAAAAATACAAATATCTAATTAAGTAGACTATTTTTTTGAGGGAATATATGGGTGTTTTGATAAAACTAATTAGATGCAGGCTAGTAATATAATGTAATAAAGTGATAAAAAAAAGTTACCAAAAAGATTGATTTCCATGAGGCCACATGAGGTCAGTGAAGGCCTGAGTGGTAGCTGGTAGATTTGCATCATCAAGCCCAAAGGTTTCTGAATGTGGAATGACATGGATCTTTTTTTGGTAGCCCCTATAAGGAATTGGGCTAACATGCTTCCTCTTGGGGTATTGCTTTTCCCACACCCCCTCCTACTCGAAACACACCCCATAAGGGTGTGAAAAGACCAAAAGGCCAGGCCAAACCTCTTTTTTTTCACGAATTTTCACCTGTTCGAACACGGGCATTCGAACAGGTTCGAATGACATCGTTCGAGTGTGTTAAACTTTGACTTCACACCCTTTTGGGCGTTTTTCACCTGTTCGCATGACCTCGTTCGAACACATTCGAACGACATCGTTCGAATGTGTTAAATTTTGACTTCACACCCTTTTGGGCGTTTTTAAACTGTTCGCATGAGGTCATGCGAACCTGTTCGAACAAGGTCGTTCGAACAGTCATAAAACACGTCCTCACAGCGTCTCACGCGAGGTTATTTTTGGAATAAAATTTGTTAAGGGGTGTGAAAGAGTAGGAGGGGGTGTGGGAAAAGCAAAACCCTCCTCTTGATCTCATCAGGAAGATCAAATAATGTTTTCATGTTAATGAACATTTGTTCACGTAAATCACTTGGGATCTCATCACACACTAAGAAGAAATAACCATGACTTTCACCAGCTTCTCTCACTTTCTTGCTCATTTCTTTCCACCCTTTACTCTCTTCTTCAAATGTACTCCACCCAAAACTCAGAATTGGGATCATCTCACTCTCACTACTACCCATTTTCCCCTTAATTTCTTTTTCTGGTTTTTGCATTGTCTCTATGTGGATTGTTCCCACGTGATGTTCTACTATATATACACAATGATCTGTTCAATGGTCATAGAGTTATATATTAAAGTAGTCAAAAAAAAGGCATATTCAATGTATTATTATTTAATGATTTAAAATAAAACTTAATGAAACGTGTTTAAAAATATAGAAGACTTAAATATAAAATTATTTTTGTTCCTACATTCTCTATTGTCTTAGGCTTTCAGATAGTGTATTTTAAGGTGGTTGGGGAGTGTTTTAACTCTCTTGGGATGTAAAGGGTTTTTATGTACTTTGCCTTGCTTAGCAGTATGGTCATGGTGTATGGTTTGATCTTTATTTCTGTCTTGTACACTATGATTTCATGTTTTAAGCGAGAGTGAGAGATTTGTATTTGATTATTTTTTGCTGAAAATTTCCATTGTTTTGAACAGATAACTTCGTTATTTTGTCGACGTTTGTGCATTGGGCAGTGATGATATTATGAGTTTTTAGGTTTTAATCACAGTTATTTGTATTTGATTACTATTACTATTACTATTTATGCATTTTGGTATTGACAGCAGTCAACATGGGCTCACATCTGCCAGCCGCCAGATGAGAATTTTTTACGGAGGTTTTTACCACGTTTTTGACGATGTCCTTCCACATAAGATCTGACCTATTCTTAGCCAGGTATATTTGCTTATTGCATTTAGTGGAAAAAAAGGCTGAAATTAGGTTGTATTGTGAATCACCACAGGCTTTGGTACACCGTAGGAGTCACTTTTGAAAATGGTCTTTTCTCTTACTGATTTGAAAACTTATTTATTTAAGGCTTTCTTCTAGAGTTTCAGAATAGATATTCAGTTCCTTTTAATAGAATATATTTTACATTTTTTATGAATTTAGTTAAGATAGTAGTATCTTTGTGATTAATGTGAGGTATTAAAATTTAAAGTATGAATATATCATCTTTATCTTCAAGAAATAAATAAAAATTCAATCTTTAGAAAACAGTAACATGTCAATTGAAGCAGGATGTAAATGATAGTCAACAAGTGTGAGACATCATAACCCGACAATGGCAGCTCGTGCATCAGTTTCTAAACAGCGGATGATCTTGTTAACCCATGATATTGTAAGTTCATGATGATGACCGTGATGCAAATATTTTGTGCAACTGAACCTTACAGTCGACGGCAAATTTCATTTGGAAATTTGACCACGAAACCTGTCATTCTTAGCACATTTTTCCTGGCCATTAAAGAAAAATATTCAATAAGTAAAAATAGAAAATCAAAACCAATAAGAATGACAAACGGCAATCTTATGTTTAAAGAGTACAAGGAACGGAGTTTCCAGCTAAAATGCCATTCTAAAATTAAATGACGCCGAATCCAATACACTGCTATCATTGCATGGGATAGTTAGTCCGGTGTTCTAGTTTTATAAGTAACTAGCATGTTGTTTTATTAGATTAGTATTTGTGCCCAGAGAGCCCTGTTTCTAAATGAGTTTACTCAGCTCAACTCAAATTAAATGAAATCATATATGATTTCTGGATATCAAGGATCTCATACAAAAAGAAGATACACAACTATCAAGTATTAAATGAGGGAAAAGATCCAGCCATTCAAAAAAGAGGGAAAATGTCTCCGTGAAGATCAAACCAACGCCAAATTGGCACTCTGGAATTTACGGATGCTTTATCATATACACGAATAATAATATCATGGCATAGTCAAGGTAGAGTTTGAGTGTTTTTTAACTGAACAAAATAAGTGCACACAGAGCCTTGTCTTTCTAAATGAACGAATTTACTCAGCTCAAATTGAATTTTTTGAAATCATATACAATTTCTAAATACCGAGGATCTCGTACAAAAAGAAGATACACAACTATCAATTATGAAATAAGGAAAAGGTCTCCATGAAAATCAATCCTGTGCAAAATTGGCACAAAAATTTCACTAAAAAAGCCAAAACTCTTTACCACCTAACCCATCAACTAGAAAAAGCATACCTGAAAAGCTTTCATCAGAGAATAGCAGCGGTTTTGCTTGCCGATTGCTGCAGCATACTTATCCTTGAGGCCATTAAGAAGTCTCTCTTCTTCTTGAAGTCCCAGTTGAACCTTTTCTAGCTTCTGCATATATATGCAGCAGTTAAGATTCATAATCACAGAAAGCACATTCAATGAAAGAACATACACTCAAAATAAATAAATAAATAAATAAATAACAAACATTTGTACATATACACCCCCTCCAGATCAATCATTAGCGTGTATGCAAAAACAGTATTACCTGTTGACTTCCCCTGACAATTCCTTCCATGGAATGAACAAGTTTTATACGACCATCGGTGCTACTAAAGGCCTCTTGAAACTGCAATAAGCAGAGAAAAAATTGACAATGGCTAAATCTTGTTTAGAAACCATTAAAGACAACACTTTTTTCTTAGCAAATAAGATGATGAAATGTTTGATCAAAAAGTTTTGGTTCTCCTCTACAAGAAGGCTTTGAATCCAAGAAATGTTATGCCAGAAATAATCTGTGTAAGAAACTCGTTGACATAGTTAAAAAATCTTCAATAAAACCATTCAAGCCTTAACCCAAAAACTCAAATTTTGAGATAGTTTATTCATGACATGCTATCAGAACCTCTTTGATCAAGTGATCAGGAATTTTATGCTTGTCATCTTCCTTCTTCTAAATAATTAAACTTCTGGTGAGATGGGTTATGTTATTTAATGCAGTATCCAAGTTTCAAACACAAAAGACTTTTGCGTGAGGGGCATGTTTTGCTCAAGTAGCATCAAAATTTATAATGCATATTAGATAGCATACATAGTAAGAAGTTCAAGTATATTTATTGTTAAATTATACGGTTTACGTGGAGAATAAGTAATAGAGAGCAAATGAGTACTTAATATAAGATTATTGATTTGGTGTGTAATAATAATGTTGCACGAAATACTGACCAGTGGTCTTACTTTTTATTAACAAAGTAGAAGCCCAAGCCACTAATGCTAAAAGACCACTATTCCTAATCAAATAATCAAATAATAGAAAATAAAGCAGGAAACGTAAGAGGAAATAACTCATAAGATTGCTTCCTCAATTACCACTCTAATCTAAAATATTTTGGAGTATTATAACACTCCTACTCATACTAAAGCTTACTAAGCTTTAAGCTTGCTTAAAACGAACACTTCAAAAAGAAAATAACAAAAATATAAAGTGGATTCCAATGGATGGAAAAAACAATTCGGGAATGCTAATGTCAGGGACAAAGCATAAATCAGCAAAATAGAGCAATGAAGGTAGGTGGTCCGTAGGTGCAAAGATTAATAATTTGATCAGCAAAAGTCTGAACAATGTATAAGTGGAATAATTATTGGATAGTTGCAAAGATCACATATTTAACATATAGAAAGGAAAAAGAAAAAGAAAAAACTCAACGAAATCAAGCAAATGCTGAAGAAAAATTTACAGCATGCTCCAACTCTCCAATAAATACCTGTGAAATTATGGAATTCAATAAAGATGTTTCCTTTAACATCAATTCTTTTATTTCCAAAAGAGCATTAAAGGTAGAATAGTATTTGCGTGTCTGTCGATGTTTTCCCTGTACAGTGGCAAATACCAAGGACATCCTATAATTATTAGAACAAGAATGAATATGATTTAATAGATTAACAGGAAATTACCATCATCCTCCTAGCAAAAAAAATTCACTATTCTCTCCATCATAACCTCTTTCTACCAAAACAATTTATTAACCTGAATTTGAGCATACAGTTCTGAGAGACGGCGTTCATACCTGCACAGACATCAATAAAAAATATCCAATAAATAATACTCCATGTAAGACAACTAGGTTCCACGTTCTTATCAAGACCACCCTCAGACATCCGTGCCATTGTTTTCTTCTAATCCATGTACCATTTCTTTAGTTATTCTTCAAGCTTTTTCTCAATACACATTTATTTCATCTCACCCAAGGATACATTTGTACCAGGAAGGTAACTCCCAAGTGAAAAAAAAAAAGATTTTAGAGACTAGTAGAGCTAAGTAAAAGTAATTGACAAAAAAAATTCCGATCAAATAAAACGAAATATAAGATTAATCAGGGACACACTTTCTTTATATAAAATTTCGAATTCAATTTTAAGCATTACGGGTCACTTTCTATCCAGTAATCAAACCCTTGCAGTCGCAGATATTTTAGGAGACAATAACATGTGGAATTAAGATTATACATTAATATACAAAAAATGATTCTATAGACATGTTTACTTAGTTCTTATTTCCATACCTCAAGTAGAAAGTGAGTTCTGATATCACAAAATTGGAATCAACTATCAAGTACTGCATGGATTCAACCCGATTCATAAGGGCATCGAAAAACACGTGCAAATGAAATTTGAAAGAAAATATTGTGGATGAGTTTTATGCCCCTAATTAAAACCAGGCAAAGGACCAACTGTATTTCATTCAGCAAAGAGTATTTAGGAGTATAAGGACAATGGAAATGGAAATCATGCACAAATGGAAGGTGAAAGAAAGAAACATACTGGATGATTTCTGATTGGCACGGTAGGTCGTCAATTTTCCGTCTTACTGCCACTACATCCCTTAGTTTAGCAGCGAGTTGCTAACAGAAAGGGGGGAAAACAGAAAG
This sequence comes from Astragalus membranaceus, assembly GCA_039519185.1. Classification (NCBI taxonomy): domain Eukaryota; kingdom Viridiplantae; phylum Streptophyta; class Magnoliopsida; order Fabales; family Fabaceae; genus Astragalus; species Astragalus membranaceus. The sequence continues at coordinate 13,876,301 of CM076848.1, forward strand.
CTTATAGTAATTGAAAGAATGGAATAAGAAAGAATCAAGAACTACTCAAAGGAAGTTCACGGTTTTAAATTGTGGATTGAAATCACAATTAAGACTGCAATATTGCAGTTTGAAAGGTTTAAACAACTGCATCGCAGTTACATTTATATGCAAGTTTGGTAATTGTAATGCGACTGAACCCACAATTAAAACCATCAAGTATCACAAAATGAGAAAAGAAAATAGGAGACAAGCCCGCCTATTAAAATTCTTTTACCTTTTTCATCAAATCGACTTTTTCAAGTGATTCACTAAGACAATGGTGTAGGTCATCAATGAGGTTCTTGCTATCACAGTCATTTGCTATTTTCCTCTCTAATTCACTAATCTCAGCTTGAAGTTCTGAATGCTTAGAATCACGATTTAGCATAAAGTGATTTTCCTTCCTTTCAAGATCCTGAACTAAGCAACATATAATATTCAATTTAGAGCAACTGCTAGTTAAATCACCTTCGTTGTACATCAATTTTGAAAAACTGAATATCAAATAATTCACCTTCAAAGACGCCATTAAACTGATAAACTTCTGGACGGAAGAATCAGCATCCTCCTTATTGATTCTCTCTCGGAGCTCATCGATTTGGTTCGAAACATTCATCTTCCGGTGATTCTGAAATTCCAAAGAAAAAAGAAGAAATATAAATAGCAAAAAGAAACAAATCCAAGTAGTACAGTTAATCAAAATCTATATTGTTTCTAAAATTTCATCCAATTCTCACCAACCAGTTCATCCAAGTTCCCGCTCAAATCGTTTATAGAAGTTTTAAGCTCGTCCTCTTCAACAGTATTTTCACATTCTTGAGTTGATGAAAGTCGTGACGCGAGCCATTGAACAACAGGGAAAATAGCACGAGTATCAAGATCTCGAATATGAGAGACTTGAAGAGAGTGCGGGGATCCTATTAATTTCAAAGATTCTTCGATGCACTGCGTGCTATCATCGTGTCTGCAAGTCAAAGAAAGAAATAGAGTGCTGAAGGGAAGCAAACCCTAACTAACTTGATTGATTGATTGATTGATTGAGAGGAAGGAATAAAGAGATAACATGCATTGTGTTGGCGTTGAGAGCGGCGATGCACCAAGAGAGGCCGGCGGCGATTTTCTGTGACGGCAGTGTATCGGAATTGATTGCATCGACGTAACCGGCTGTGTAGAGCAGATCCAAAATTTGGTTCACAGTTGAGTCTATGTCTTCATCATGTGTCTCCTCCATGTACTTGTACTTCGATTGAATCAAGTATTTTTCTTGCACTGCCTTTCAGTATGCCGCCGCCTCATCACTGTACTGTTGTTCTAAAATGAACGCTCAAGCAAGTACTACTACTAAAATGCCGCCGCCTAACTCTTTACCCGTGCGCTGCACGAATGCAGTAAAAACTATAGTTAATATAGAATTGTTGTTCGATAAAATTTGTTTTTTATATTATAACATGAGAAAATATTGTTTAAATTAAAGGTAAGTATGAATTAAAAAAAAACGATTGCAAACTTAAAAACTAAAATAGAGTTTGTATATTTTTGTCACGAAATCACTATTTTTTCACCAAATCAGTTATTTTTTGAACAATAAAATACCACAGAACATGCTGCTTAGGATCACACTTTACGTATTCTGTCACAAAATTATATTTTTTTCACCAAATCGATTATTGAGGCGCACAAACTTTACATATTTGAATAGTTGAATTTTTTTACGAACAGTAAAACATCAAGAAATACACTATTTACCATTGCACTTTACATATCTTGTTTTGAAATTATTTTATTCACCAAACCGATCACTGACGAACAAACTTTGCGTATTCGAACAATTAAATTTTTTTTCGATATTGAATAATGAACTTTGAGTATTTGAACGGTTAATTTTTTTTCGAATACGAAAGTATCTCAAAACACGCTGCTTAGCATCACACTTTACGTATTTTATAATGAAATTATATTTTTCCCACCAAACCGATTATTGAGGCACAAATTTTTGTACATATTTGAATACTTGGATTTTTTTGCGAACACTAAAGCATAAAAAACACACTATTGCGATCAATAAAGCATCCAAGAACACATTACTTAGCACCGTACTTTGCATAAATATGTTACGAAATTTATTTCTTCATCAAATAGGTTACTGAGAAACAAACTCTGTGTATTTAAACCGTTAATTTTTTTTCCGACCGCTTAAATACCCCAAAACACACTGTTTCGCATTGCACTTTATGTATTCTATTACAAAATTACTATTTTCTTTCAACAAACCAGTTATTGTGGAACAAAATTTGCGTATATGAACAACTAATTTTTTTCAGACTCTAAAGCACCTCAAAACACACTGACTAGCATTACACTTTACATATATATCACGACATTAATTTTTATTTTTTACCAATTCGATTATCGAAGAACAAACTTCACGTATTTATAGATCCAATTTTTTTCTTAAATTTTAATGTACTCTTAAATATGAAAATGAAATAAAAATGAGGGGGGGGAGGGGTTGGGGGAGGGTTGGGGTGGGGTGGAGGGGGTGAGAGTTTTGAAGGGAAAAGGGAGTTGGAGACTCCCTAAGTTTTATATTCTTAAGATTTCTCTTTTTTCATTATAGAAAGTTTTTTTACGCCTTTTCTTTATGATTGAAGATTAAACTTTTTAGCTAAATTATAACTAGGGAAAATTACATAACTTCCTCTAAGTCCCTATTTTAAAAATGAACACTCACCTCCACTCTTTTTTTTTTGACAATAACACTCACCTCTATTATTTACTGAGAAAATTTCATTCATCTCCTAAGTTTTGTTTAAAAGACATACTCACTCCAATCTTACATATTAATAGGGGATGTGTTTACAATCTAGGAGTGGTCAATATATTTTACAAAATAAATAAAATAAAGGGATATATATATGTTATTTAACCAGAACTGGGATAACAACCCAAAAGTATGGTATGACAAATTGACAAAAAAAACTAGCTAATATTGTCCCTCATAATGAAAGACTCCAAGCCTGAAGGGGGTAGTCCTAATTTGTATCACACATTGAGTGAGCTGCTTCTTTAGTCAAAAAATCAGCGCACTTGTTCCGCTCTCTTAAAATATGCACAATAGTGATGCTACAATCTCTCTGCAAAGCATCCAAAACCTAGAGAATAATTGAGGCACGGAGGTGGAAGTCATAGCTGCCTAGGTTGTTGATAATGTTGACAGCCTCCAAACAATCACTTTCACAAGTACAGTGTGTAAAGCCTCTAGATTGGACGAGGGCAATTCCCATCTTGATAGCGAGCAACTCTGCTAACAAGGCATCCCCATTGGGTCTGAAGTAGGAGAAGCCAGTGATCCAATCTCCCTCATGAACACGAATGAGCCCACCTATACCCAAGTGGGTGGAGTGCTCAAAAAAACTGTCATCCACATTGATTTTAACAACACTATTAGATGGGGGGGGCCAACGAGCTAAGCGCCTCTCTGAAGCAGTAGCAGCACCTCTCCCAGTGAAACAGTCCAAAAACTCATCATGCATAGCAAAAACTTTCTTGATCACTTCATGAATACGCCTTTTTTGTTCTTCATAAATTATGTTGTTGCGCCAACACCAAGCGAGCCAAAGACCATGAAAAAAATTGTATTATAATCATTCTAGGTCATGGTACAGATCCAAGAGTTGCTGTCAAACTGAGAGAAGAAGTCATTGCGAGCACCCAAACCTAAATGAATGTAGAGTTCTTTCGAGTGGGGACAATCACGAAGGCAGTGAAAAAATCTTCCATGGGGGAGGAGCAACAGGTGCAGCTAGGTGAAGCTACCATGTTGCAGTGACGCTGACGGGCATTAGTAGGGAGAGCATTATGAAGACAAAGCCAAACAAAGTGTTACAATTTAGCTGGAATCTTTAGGCGTCAAATTCAACTCATGTTGCAGATATCATCCCAGTCTCCTCGTTGCTCAAGGAGCCAAAAGTAACCACTAGAGCAAGTGTATGCCCCCCCCCCCTGCTTAGCATGATTCCAGGACCAAGTATCAATCAGGTGCGAATCCAAAGCTGCGAGGGGAGGTCTTATAATCTATTTAATTTAACCGTGTGCACATCATCAACTATTTACAATCAATTTCAAAAATTATAGTTAACAATTGTGCAGAGATAATCAATTCGAGAGATTGTTATAAACCCCAAGTTACAAACCCCCAATTGGAGCCAACTTTTTCTTGTCACTATGAAGTGTCCATCCCCAATTCTCATACAAATGCTATTTCCTACACATGATTTTGATGAGCACAAATTGTCCGCGTCAACATTACACTTTAATTGACGGTGCCCATTTCTACATAAGTGATTAGGCTTATTTTATTATTAGAATGTTTTGCTCGCGAGCATTCTCCCATAAGTATAACACTTCAATATTAAGTAAACTATCTTTTTGATGGAATATATTGACGACCACGGGGCTCAGGCTGAGACTATTGGGACTGAGAATGCCCACCTCTGGTCATCACCATACCAAAACGAGGCAAAAAACCACGTTAAGATCAGCAAACAACAGCATTTTCAACATCAAAAAAACCACATTGGTTCGGCACTAACCAACCGGACAGGTTCAATACTGATGTGTCGGACCATATTTTCTCAGCAATTTTCAAAAATGAACGTACGGCAGTATGCCAACGAATCGGTACGGTTCGATGCTGTCAAATGTTGTTTTTCAAAAAAAAAATTAACAGGTTCGATAACAATGTACCAAACCATGCAGAAAACCAGAAAAAAATAAAGGAAAACGCAGAGATAATGATAGAGTGAGAGAGTACCTTAGAGTGTGAGTGCGAGTGAGAGAGGGAGAGAGAACCTAATGAGAGTGAAAGTGATACAGGGTTTGAGAGAGAGAGAGAGAGAGGCGAATGGAAGGGTTAAGGTGAGAAGAGAGAGCGAGAGTGAGAAAGGAGGTGGGGGTGTGATTTTGTGAGAGAGGGAGAGTGTGGGAGGAAGGGTTTTAGTGGAGGGGTAATTTTGTTTGGGACTTTTAAGGGTTGAGGCCTTGAGGGTGTGTGGTGAGTAAAGGGGGTGTGGAATTTTTTGATTAGTGGGGGATGTGAAATAAGTATGGGCCTGAATCAATTTAGAGATTCAACATCAAGAACAGTTCATTCAATGCAACGAGTCCAAAAACAAAGATTCAACATCAACAATTTATGGAATGACCGAAAATCTTTACCCTTTCTTCCAATAAAAATCGCTGTATTTTTTCTCTTACCGAGGAACAAACAGGACCAGAGGCGTCATTTGAGTAAGGGTGAGAGGGGGATCAATGGTGAGATGAGAGGAAAAAATCTTCTATGCATAGTCTTTGCTAGCTTGTTCTGTGAATTCAACATGATTCCAGATCTTAACCCCCCCCCCCCCCCATTAATTAATGCTATTGAAGAAGAAAATGAGGGTTGGTTCCAAAGCTTGAAATTTGATGCAAACTCTGTGAACGGAGAGTTGGTGTTTTATTTACCCATAACAAATTTGATGAGTGGGTGTTCTATTTTTTCAATTCTGGATTTAAGTTTTAGAAAATGTGAGGTTTAAGGATTTTTTTAGGGATTTTGATTTGTAAAACCAAGGAAAAACACTTTAAAATGTATTTTTTTATTTTAGTTATTATTTAATTCTTTAAAAAAACAGATTATTATTTTAAAAATAATATTTTTTAATTTTAAAATCTATGTGGCATTCGTGTACGGCATGCCACGTAAGTTAAGTTAGTATATGTCAGCAAGATGTTTAACCAAATTTGAGAGAGATACCAAAGGAGTGCACCAAAAAGAGTGCAAGAAGGAGGTCCCGGGTTCAACCCCCGAAAACTAACATTTCCCCCACCCCCACTCAGGGGTGTCAAAAAAACCCAGACCCGCGGGTAAAACCCGTCACGGGCCCGGGGCGGGTACCTGCGGGCCAAATAAACGGGTAGTTTGGCTACCCGTCAATAAACGGGTATTTTGGCTACCCGTCAATAAACAGGGCGGGTCCGGGTAGCGGGGTACCCGTACCCGTTAGTCCAGATAATTGCCCTCATATATATACCAACATAAAAACCAAATCCCTAAATTGTTTTCGCTGTGAGCCTGTAGTCAGCCGCAAATTCACATCTTCACATCACGCATCATCTTCAGATCATCATATTCACATCTTCTCTTTCAGGACCTTCACGCATCATCTTCTGATTCTTCTCCTTCACGCATCTGTTGTTCTCATCCTTCACGGTTCACGCATCTGTCCCTTCCCTCAGTTCTCATCCTTCACGGTTCACGCATCCTTCACGGTTCACTCAGTCGCCGCGCCGCTGTACCTGGCGCTCTTCGCGCTTCTTCCTCACTCAGTCGCCGGCGTCGCTTCTTCTTCCACCAGCATCTGCGACTTCGGTTTCCCTCAGTCAGTCGCCGGCGTCGCTTCTCACTCAGTCGCTTCTTCGTCGGTTCACGCATCTTTGGTTTCCCTCACACTGTTTTCGTTTCCGCTTCTTCTTCCTCACTCAGTCGCCGATGCCGCTTCTTCAAGGTTGGTTACCTGATTTACGGTTGATTATTTATGTTGATATAGCTGATCTGCGTATGTTGCTAAATTTGTTAGCTGATTTATGTTAGCTGATTTATGTTAGCTGATTTGTTAGCTGATTTATGTTAGCTGATTTGCCTGATTTACCTGATTGAATCATGTTAGCTGATTTACCTGATTTGGTGATTGATGATAATGATAATAAATACAAGGCTGATTGAATCATGTTGCTAAATTTGCGTATGTTGCTGATTTACCAAATCTATAGCTGATTGAATCATGTTAGCTGATTTACCTGATTTGCTGATTGATGATAATGATAATAAATACAAGGCTGATTGAATCATGTTGCTAAATTTGCGTATGTTGCTGATTTACCAAATCTATAGCTGATTGAATCATGTTCATTTATAGTAACAATGTTGCTAAATTTGTTTATTTGTAGAATGTCTACTCAACATACCTCTACCCCTATGGAAATTGGGACTAATGCGGGTGAATCTATTGTGGGTGAATCAAATGTGGGTGAATCAAATGCGTGTGCTCCTTCTATGAATGTAGAAACAAATTCAACTCCTACCGCTGAAGTTGAAAGCTTACTTCCAACTGAAATCGAAGGTCGTCAAAGAAAGCTAACTTCCAATGTTTGGAATCATTTTAAAAAGCAAAAAATAGGTGAAAATATGAGGGCCATTTGCAACTACTGTGGAGTAGATCTTTTAGGTGCATCAAGTCAAGGAACATCACACTTGCGCAAGCACTTTCTTAGTTGCACCCGTCGCACAACTAGAGATATTAGGCAAGCTTTTATCAAAACCGAGAATGTTGGAAATGAAACAGTAGTGGTTGGTTCTTATGCATTTAATCAAGATGCAGCAAGGCGTTCAGCGGCTAGAATGATTGTTCTTCACGAGTATCCTATGAAAATGGTTGACCATATTGGTTTTAAAGACTTTTGTGCTACTATGCAACCTTTATTTAAGGTTGTTTCCCGCAACACTATCAAGGCCGACATAATAAAACGTTTTTAAGAAGAGAAAGAGAGTACATTGAAGCTTTTGTCAAAGAATCAAAGTCGTGTTGCAATCACTACTGATATGTGGACAGCTAGCCACCAAAATAAAGGCTACATGACGGTCACAACTCATTTCATTGATGATTCATGGACCCTACAAAGTAGACTTGTAAGGTAAAATCACTAAACCTTCTTGACTTTGTTACAATTGTTATTTTGTTTACATCTTGTTCTTATTTAAATTTCAATCTAATTTTATATCATAGGTTTATTTATGTGTCTGCTCCTCATACTGCAAAAGTTCTAGCTGATGTTTTAGTTGGGTGTTTGATGGATTGGAATTTAGATAGAAAGTTGTCTACATTGACTGTTGATAATTGCTCTACAAATGATGCTATGATTAAGGAGATTTTTGATAAAATTCCACTTAGCTCACTTATTTTAAGAGGTCAATTTTTTCACATGAGATGCTGTGCTCACATATTAAATTTGATTGTGAAAGATGGTTTGTTAATAATCTCTAAGACTATTGAGAATGTTAGAGAAAGTGTGGATTTTTGGAGAGCAACACCCAAAAGAGAGGAGAAATTCATAGAGACATGTGGACAACTGAGCATCTCATATAACAAAAAGCTTATTTATGATTGTAAGCAGTGGCGAAGCCAGGATTTTTCTAGAGCCTGGGCAAGAAAATTTCCCGCCAATTTACATATGACATAATATATACATAATCATAAAGTGTGCTAAATAGGAGAGATGAAATCTAACCTGTCAATAGAGTGCTAAATAAAATTAGGAGGTAAATGCCCTTTCCGAGACTTCTTTTGGGTGAATGTTCGCATAATATCAACATCTTGAAGTGACTTGAATATCTCCCACTCAGTGTAACATATCATCAAGTCATTGAACCACTCATCGTTGATCTTGTTGCGTAATTTAGACTTGATAATCTTCATTGCTGAAAAAGCTCTTTCAACGGATGCTGTCGACACCGGCAACAGCAAAGCCAACTCAATGAGTTTGTAGACCAATGGAAATACCAAATGTTTCTGAGTTTGAACCATCTTCATAGCCAAACTTTCAATATCTTCACAAGAAGTAAAGGAAGCATGCATTTTCATGTGATGTACATAATTGTCAAGTTGCTCTCTTATTGTTCCACGATCATCATCAGAAAAGTCAGCATGATAAATATCAGCAAGACGAGCAAGTTTATCAATATCAAACCTTGAGAAAGAGTTCTTGGGGTCAAGACATGAGAAGCAATTCAGCACATTGTTACTTCCTTCACTAAACCAGTGATCCATCTCCACACATATTTTGTCAATAGTAACATAAAAAATCTCTGCACGATAATGGTGAAGATTAGTGATAGTTCTCCCTTCTTTTCTTGAACGACCCCGAATTGGTATTTCTTCATCCATATTTGGCACCGGAATACCTTTAGCAACACAAAATTCTTGGACAACAAAAAATAAATTATCCCAACCACTATCTCTCAATGTGGCCAACCGAGATTTGACATCATCAACTAATTCCATAGCAAGCACAATGTTTAGATCTTTTCTTTGCAAGATTTTTGAAAGCTCATTTGTGATACCAAACAACTTTAACATCAATTTCAAAATGAAAGCAAATTTAAAGCTCTCCATAATCACCTTCATAACTTCAATGGCACAACACGTTGCAAGCTCCTTTTGAATGTCAGAGGAAAGCATTGTGCAATTTTTTGGACCACGGACAAAAGCATCTCTCACTTTTTCATTACTAGATTTTACCCAATCTACCATCTCTCTAAAATTGCCCTTGTTTAGAGAAGTAGAGCTTTCATCATGGCCATGGAAAGCAATGCCTTGTGCTATGAGGTATCTAGTACAATCTACAGAACAAGTCAAACGGATCTTATATAGTTCTTCTGATTCCCTACTTGCTCTAGCAAAGATACTTGTCACACTTTGTCTTTGATTATTATAATCGTCATAGTGCTTCATACATGAGTTGTGCTTACTATCATGCTTACTAATATGATCTTTAAAGCCTTTAGATGCATGCTTCCAATCTTTAAATCCGTCTTTGTTGAAGACTTCATACCCAAAGTGCCCGGCCCTCCCGGGCGACTTAAAGAGAAAGCAATAGAAACAATAAGCTGCATCCTTGGACTCACTGTATTCAATCCATGTATAACTCTTATACCATGAACTACAAAATGCTCTTGAATACTTCCCAAATTGAGTACGAGGGAAATTTGTCAAATTTGGTTGCGTTGGACCCTTCAATATATACGCCCTCCTCACTTGGTCTTGAATCTCCGGAGCATACTCATCAATTTGTTTCCTACATCCTGGATCACGCACAATGTCATTTGGATTAAACTCATTGACCGCATTAGGGGGCGTTTCTTCTACTTCGGCTTCCGGTTGCACAACATTCGCATTCTCAATATAACTTCTAGGTACCAAAAACCTCCTCATCTAACAAATTTTATGATCCAAAAAAAGAAACTATGTAAAAAACAAATAATGATCAACATATAAGGAAACTAAAAAAGAATCAACAATTCTACACAAACTAATGTCTCAATAACTTCAAAGAGTCCAACGCAATAATTTACACAAACTAAAAAAGAATCAACAATTCTACACAAACTAATGTCTCAATAATTTATTTGGAATAAAGAGTAGGGATTAGGAATATACCTCAAATAACTTCAAAGAGTAACATTGAATGTGTGGGTACTTTTCCCTCTTTTTAGAGCAAAAACCCTAACTCCAAAATACTACCCAAAGAGAGGAATGAGTTGGTTTTCCTTAAAATAGAGCTCAAATGTAAATGATTTAAGCTTGTATTGGACTACTTGAAGTGAAAAGAAGAAGAAAAGGAGAGGGAGAGTGTCGTGAGAGAAGAGAGGAAATTGGGGGGGGGGGGGGGGGGTGGGGTTTTGTTTGTCGTGAGAAAAGAGAGGAATGTGTTGTGTTTGCTTAATTGCTTTGTTTATTTTATTTAGTTTTTTATATATATTGGGCTTTTGGGTTTCATTTAGTTTTTGGGTTTTACTTTTTTTTACATTGGGCTGGACCATTCTTTTTTTATTTCACACCCACTGTTTTACTATTTTTGCCCCTGGTTATGACTAAAAATCAGCTATTGGGTTGGAGGCTTTACAAACAAAATAGAAGTTGAGCCCGGGCGCGTGCCCGGGCTAGCTGGGCCCTAAAATCGCCCCTGATTGTAAGACTAGGTGGAATTCTACCTTTTTAATGCTTAAGATTGCCATAGAATACAAAGATGTGTTTAGTCGATTGGCACAGCGAGAAACTCAATATAAAACTTTGCCCAGTGAAAGTGATTGGATGATGGCAAAAGAAATTTGTGATAAGTTGGAAATATTTTATGAAGTCACACAACTATTTTCTGGTACTTTGTATCCGACTGCCAATGTTTATTTTCCAAAAGTCTGTGTAATTAAGTTGTCTTTGATTGAGTGGCTCCAATCTCCTGATTCTGTTATTTATACAATGGCTGCATCTATGAATGAGAAATTTGACAAGTATTGGGGTGTGATCAATGAGGTCATGGTTGTAGGCATTATGTTAGATCCCAGGTACAAACTTTACATGGTTGATATTTTTTTCCCTGGGATTTATGGAGAGAAAGCTGGTGAAAAAATTGCTGCGGTAAAATCTGTTTGCCAAGATTTGGTAAATGAGTATGAGATGAAAATTAAGGGTAAGGAAAGTGTCTCTTCATCTTCAAGTTCAATTCAAATGTAGATCTTAGTGTTGGTAAGAAAGATCCTTGGAAGTTGAAATTTGATGAATATGTTAGTACAGTACAAAATGTTTCAAGTGGTAAATCAGAGCTTGATCGATATTTGGAGGAGAAAGTATTGCCTGCCACAAATGAAGAGTTTGACATCTTAGGCTGGTGGAAGGCTAATGGGGCACAATATCCAATCCTTGCAAATGATTGCCAGAGATTTTTTAGCAATTCCAATCTCAACCGTTGCTTCTGAGTCTTCCTTTAGCACTGGTGGTCGAGTTCTTACTCCTCATCGGAGTAAACTGCGTCCAGATACTTTAGAGGCATTGATGTGTCTCCAAGATTGGCTATGGACTGAAATGAAAGGTAAAAACATTAAATTTTATTGAAAATAGATTGATTATTTATTGCAAGTTTTTAATTAAATTGTTTGTTCGTAGGCTCTTCAAAATCAAAAATTGACAATATTAAATTTAACGGAGTTCTGGAGGATGCTGATGTTGATATTGTAAGTAATATTTCTACAATTTAATTTCAAAGCTCATAAATATGGTTGTTTGGGTTTTAATTTTAAATTGTTTTTTGTTTCAGGAAACAAGTGAACCAAGTGGTGCTACTTAGCTGAAAATTTGTTGTTGTTGTTTATCTATTGTTGTTGTTGTTGTTCAGGTGGATAAACATTCACATTTTGTTGTTGTTTAAGTGAATGTTTAAGTGGATGTTAAAGTGGATAAACATTCACATGTTATTGTTTGTTTAAGTGGATGTTTAAGTAGTTGTTATTTTTCAAGTTAGATGTGCGACTGATTCTTCCTCCTATAAGGAATTAAGGATTATTGCTTAAAAGTACTGTCCAGGAAAAAAATTAAAGTCACATTTTGCAATAGTTTAAAGGTTCAGGTTAAAAATAATCCTATGTTGAATTTTTTTTATATAAATGAATCAAAAAAATAGTGTTAAAAAACTAATTTTTTATTTTTAAAAGTTTTTTTATTAATTTATAAATACCCGTGGGTACCCGTTTAAAAAGATACCCGTTTAAAACCCGTTAAGCGGGTACCCGCACGAGTCTGGGCGGGTCCGGGGCCCATTAATAATAAACAGGGCGGGTCCGGGTAGTGAGATACCCGTGCCCGCCCCGCCCCGTTGACATTCCTACACCCACTAACATTGCCTATAAAAAAATAAATTAGCAAAATTTAAAGTCTACAAAATAGCACTTCAAAAAACATGACTATTCAAGATACCCCATATTCGCACATTTTTAATACACCACCTGGTTGATTAAAAGACAAACTACATGTTAGTAGCTAACTAAACTAATGACAAACTACATACTACTACGTGAGTGAGAGTTGATTAAGAAGTCAAAAAGAGGAAAGAAACTACAAAACATGTGAGTCAATATTGTCCGTCACACTTGGTAGACACAAAATCACTTCCAGAGCTTGATAAACTTGTCATGACTGGCAGAAGCAACTAAACCATTTACAGTCGAAACAGCCAAGGCAGTAATTAAACCATCATGAGCAGACAAAGTCATTGTCTTGTTCTCTGCCATGTTCCACAGTTCCAATGACTACACAACATGTAACAAGAGTAAGACTTCAAATAAACCACCCCTTTCTGATAAATAAATAAATATAAAAAAAACTACAAGCATGTGAGTCAAAAGAAAAGAATGTAGACTTGCCTGGTAACACCCAATGACCAAAAGTGAAGGATATGTTGGGTGGAAAACACAGGAGTGAAACTTACTGCCATTACAACTAAGCTCATGAACACAATCACCTTCACTTCCTGTTCCAAGATTCCAAATCCTGACAGAGTCTTCACTCACTGATGCCAGTAACTCCCCAGATGGATCCCAACACACAGAATCTATTGTCTTTGTGTGACCCTACAATCATAGTACAACATACAAGCAATAAAGAAAGTTGATGATACTCTTAGATGGTGTGAAAATAAGTAATACTAAATGAGGAAGATAAAAACTATCGCGAAAATCACCAAGACAATGAAAATACAAGCTCCAAAGTTGTTACTCGTTAGGATATATATAGTCCCTACTGTCAAAAGGAATTGATTCTTATGGCAAACAAACCTTTAATGAATATCGGCAAGCCTGTGTCTCAACATCAAGTATAGATACAATGTTCTCTGCAGCTGCAGCAAGGTACCTCCCAAGACGGGGTTGAAATCTCATCTGGGTAGTCCCACCCTAATCAACAAGAAAATTGTCAGCAGACTGAAAAGAATACATTGTCTGTCACTTCAAAACACGTGCTAAAAATAACATAAATAGACTAAGATTCTACCTTGGAGACTCTAGCACAGCTGCCATTGTTGATGCTCCAATATCGTATTTCACCATCACCATCACATGAGCAAATAAGGTCTTCTTTATTTGGATGAAAATCTAGTGACATAACTGATGTTGAATGTCCGGTAAATGTGCGAAGTGAATACCCAGGCTGCATAAAAAAGATAGTTAGAATATGAGAAGATCTTATCTTATCTTGGAGTATTTAGAATATCTAAAAACAATTTCCCTAAAGTGGTATATTAATAAAGCAAAACTGGAAGGGAAAAAACTACTAACATTGTCAACATCCCAAACACGGACAGTTTTGTCAAATGAAGATGTTGCTAGGCGTGGCAAGCTTGGACTGAAACGAACATCAGTGATCAAAGATGAATGCTCTTCAAGAGTAGCTTTTTGTTTTAGAGAATCAGTGTACCATAAAACAGCCTGCATTACCATGAACAGAATAAAAGGAAAAAAAATGAATATGTATTCCATTTTCTTTTGAGCAGGATAATGGCACAAGTTCACTGCTAATATCAGCAAGTTAGTTGAACAAAGAAAATGCTATATTAAATATTCTTATCAAGATTAATTCTTTCACCAACCTTTTTGTCATGGCCACCACTTGCAAGTAATTTTCCATCAGATGAGAAATGGCAACAGGCAACTTTGCTTGAGCTTGCACGTACAGAATTTACATCAGAAAATGAGAAGCCTGAAAAAAAATATAAAAAACAATGCGTCCCAATCTGAGTCATTCGCCTCAGTTCAAGTAATTAAAGAATAACTATGCACTATGCAGATCCAGATATAAAAGATAAAGAATATTTCATCTTTTATTGCAAGGATGGAGTCAGAATATTTTATGATCAATTTAAAATGGCATTTACTGCACCTTTGCTTACATCCATACAACGACCAACGGTATCTCTAGGGTCAGTATCATCATGGGATAAAAAAGACTCAACATTTTCTTCTAGAGATCCATCATCCACAAAGCGATCCACATCAGCCTGCAATTCAAGATCCTTATCATCCCACTGCCAAAATGAAATGGCATGAGTCTACATGCAAGGAATGAAATCATTCCTTCCATTAATTAATAAAACCAAATATAAAAGCAACTCACCAACTGGTTTGAAGGTGATGTAAGAGTTCCGGTGCCATCCGTCCCAAACATCATTAGAGGCTTTGAAGAATTACCATTATGAGGCATGGTAGTAGGCATTGATATCACATCTCCAGGAGTATGAGTTGAGGGAGTTGAAGGCGCTGAACTTGGTGATGGTCCTGCAGTATTTGTTGTTCCTGAACTATTAGCAGGACCTGAAGAAGATACAGGTTGCTTTCTCTTTCTTCCCATCTGGCTTTTTGAAACCTTCAAGTGCATTCAGAGAACCGTGTTAGGAACCTACTTTATACTCATCGTAAGTTACATGTACATGGTATTGACAACAATAAAAGGACTGACCTGTTCATTTCCTCTAAATGAATTTGACATGCTACCGTCCATGGTAACACTACCACCTCCTCCCCCAACTTTATCTTGCTGATGCATGCTATGATTTGAAGACTGAGATTGCTGATTTGAAAGAGCATGCTGTTGAAGTTGTTGTTGCTGTGCATTTATGCCTGTCTGTTGTTGATGCTGTTGTTGCTGCTGCTGAAACTGAGCCAGTTTCAACTGCACATACAGAAACATTCATTAGCATAAATATAAGAGATTTTTATTTTTATATAAAACTGTTCAACTAATTGTGTAGCAACTAAATTGAATATGGAAAGAAAATTAAAAGAGGACTAGCACCTTCATTAGCATATCTGTATCTCCACGAGGAAAAGGAGGGCCACCACCTTGAAGAGGTGATCCGACATTCGATATAACATCGCCAATAGGGTTTGAAAGACCGTCTTTATTTAGGCCAAGATTCCTATTGTTCAATAGCATTCTCAGTCTTCTACTTTCTTCACTGGCAGATGGTGATGCCAGACTTTGTTGTGCAAGCATAAACTGTTGCTGATGCTGTGGTGTCAACATTTGAAGTTGATGAAAAGGCTGAGGAGCTTGTATGAAAGGTTTTTGTTGCTGGAGTAGACCCGAGCGTAGTTGATCCAAACCCTAATAAAAGGATGGGAATGGCTTAATAATGTAACTACTGTTGCGCTTAGTCTCGACAATTAAAGATGTTGAAATGACAAAGAACTTCGTGAGATTAACATAAAAAAACGAATTAAACAAAAGAAAATAAAAGAAAAATAAAACAAAAATATCACATACTGTGAGTGGCCACCCTTTCAAAGTCAAATTATTGTTCCCTTGATTTGATCCTGGCACAAGATAAAAACTATTTAGTTTACTCCACTTACTTGCAAGAATATAAACATAAGATTATCAAAATTTAACATCAAAATCCAAAACATCCTCATCCATCCCGAATGAATTACAATAACAAAAAAAAAATTGAATTCTATCACCTTGCAGAAAACAAGTTTCTACTATTAAAATTAAAATCAGCTACAGTAGAGGGAAAACATGATGGAAAAATACCAGGAATTGCTAACAATGATCCTTCAGGACCCGCGGCTCTGGGATTTAAAACAGGATTTATCTCACTCTTTATATCCTGATTCAAAGTGGCAAATCAGGGAAAAACAGCTTATACAGAATATATAGGAAGTAATAAGACAACTCTAAGATCAAAGGTGTACCGGTGTAGACCCTGGTAATTGCTGACTACGAGTTTGAACTTGTGAAGACATCCCACCAGCAGCACCATGCAGAACTTGCCTGAAATCAAGAGAATTGAACACCGAATATCAAGAGAATTGAACACCGGATTAATGTCTTTATATAAGGAACACATGACCACTGAGTCTCAAAGGCAGGAGCAGACCGTCCAGAAGACTATTAACTAAGATAAAAAAAATGTATTATGTTTCACATTATTAAAGTAAAGTAATCTTTAACTCATAGTATTTCAGATGAAACGTAAATTAACTAAGCAAAAACAGTGAATTTTAAAAAACTCACCCTGAAGGCTGGCCAGTAGCTGCAGCTGACTTCAACATTGAAGCGTGAGTGGGGTCCAAGAGTTGACCCATGTTGTCACCAAATCTTTGCTGTACAACATACAAAATAAAGCAATGAACATATATATATATATATATATATATATATATATCATAAAACAAACAGTTTCACCTTATAGTTAGATAACCAGAACATCTCCCTACCTTCATTGCTGCATCCTCCAAAGAATCCCTCTGAAGGGGGACTTTTAACCTCTCCTCATACATCTTTGTTGCTTGTGCATTTGCAGTTCCGGTGTTTCCAACCAACCCATTTGCGCTACCATTTAAGAGATGAGCCCTATCCCTACTTTGCTGTTGTTGTTGTTGTTGTTGTTGTGGCTGCTGTTGTTGCGATTGTGGCTGCTGCTGTTGTTGCTGGTGCTGCTGTTGTTGCTGCTGTTGTTGTTGCTGTGCATGCCTCTGCAACAGAAGCTGTTGCATCTGTATGTGATGCTGCTGTTGTTGATTTTGTGATTGCTGGGGTTGAGGCTGCTGCTGATGCTGTTGTTGTTGCTGTTGTTGCTGTTGTTGTTCCCTTGCCTTAATTATTTGTGTCTGCACAGAGAAATTCATGGGCCATAAACTTAAAGCAGTAACTAAATTTTATTTTCTCCTATAATTTTGTAAAATTGTAGGTTCCAGTATGTCATCAATTTCTCCTATAGAGTGGATTCTTTCAATTGATAATCACATTCGAACCAAAACGTGAATAAATCACAATAATGCTTTTCCTTTGCAGGATTTCTAGCACAGTCATCCTACTCAAGTTTAGCATGAAATAAGGTTGAGATAAATTTTACAACCTACCTCTATATACGACGCAGCAACCTCGGAGTGCTTCTCATTGGTCCTGGCAATAAAAATGTCCCAGAAAACCGACCACCACTCGAACAGAAAACCTCCAGGAGCATCAATGGCTGCAATGCCATATTGCCATCAACCACACACACAAATAAACCAACTAAATCAATAAGAATAAAACTCAGATACAATTCTATAAGTATCGGTGGTGCTGTTCCTCACATAATAATAAATTAGGTAACGGCTAAAAATGACCCAAAGGATGTATTTTTATTAGCAATTATTTTATCTGCTACCAAAAGAATAACCGACACGTTCTCTCTAGAACACGACATACAACACCTATGGTACTGTACATAAGTACTGCTCAATCAATAAAATGGACAAATACAAAATGGGACTGAAAAAATGCAACCCTACAATCAAGTTTCTATCTTTGATAAATGAAAGGTTTAGAGGAATCTCACCAACGGGGTCTGAAGATACTTTTCCCTCAGCCTGAAAAGCCTGAGCAGAAGCTTTCAAATCCCTTTTTACGAGGTAATCATGGATGTAAACATCTAACCTGAAGTCTCACAATGCAACAACGGATACATTAACCAAAAGAACATAGAGGGAGACAGAAAGGTTGAAACTTTACATCAACTATATCAAAAAACAACAACAAAAATTTAAGTTCAGCAGCCAAAATTAGAAATTTCCTATAAAACCCAGCAATAAACTTACAAAAACTACAAACCCTAAGCAAAGAAAAAAAGTTAGTGCATTCATAAGATAAGACATTATTAAAATACAATAAACAAGTTGAGAACCGAAGAATCAGAGAAACCCAGAAGGGAAAAAGAAAATAATCAAGTAAGAAACACAAAACCCATGTTGGTAAAGTGATAAATAAATAGATAAATAAGTGAAAGTTTGGAACTTGCATCTTATCAGCTTCCCAGTTAGTTTGAGACATGGTTGTGAAAGAAAAAGAAAAGTGACTCAGTAAAGTAGATAGTGTGTGAGGTGCTCGTTGAAGAGCTAAGATGTTATAGGAGTTAGTGTAAGAGTTTGCTTCAGCTGCAACAGGAAGTAAGGAGGTAACGGAAAAGGTGAGTGTAGAAAGATACAGAAAATGGAAGGGAAGCTGAAGAAGAAAATCCAACGGAAGAGCAAAGGAAACGTCTTTAGATTTTAGGAATAATATATAAAATATATATACCTTGTACAGAGAGAGAAAGAGAGATATTTTTTTTTTTGACAAAAAATAAAGAAAGATATTATTGATTTATTATTTATTATTCCAAATAGTTAAGTAATAAATATATTGACACTTTCTTTTTTTGACAAAGATTTAGATTTAAATATTGGGATATAAATCTTCTGCTCTACTGCCAATTTCATAGATCCAAGCTCTACACTTTACACTTTACAGATGGCTAATGCTTAAAAAACATAGAGTCAATGGCCGAGGACAGTGGGGCCCCAAACATTTTAATTATTTTTTCTTTATAGATATAAGGGTAAAATATGTTTTTAGTTTCCTATGAAAATAGGTTTTTTTTTTCGATAAGCAATATTAATGGGGGTGGGGGAATGTTAGTTTTTGGGAATTGAAAGACGTCCTTCTCGCACTCATTATGGAAATAGGTGTTTTCGTTCCTAATTTATTTTTCCGTTTTCATTATAAGTCCCTAACGTTAATTGTTGCCGACAAACGAAATGCTGATATGGCATTGCCTTAATGGCATTTTAGTTGACGTGACACCACATGGCTTTCCACCTTTCCGAACCCAAATCAACCCAAAAAAAGAACTGTCCCAGAACGGTAGCTGTTCGAACCCTGCTCCCTCTCCCCTCTAACAACTAACACACTAATTACTAATTATTTTGCCTATTAAAAAAAACCAAAAAAAGAACTCTGATCAGCAAAAAAAAATTCCTCACTTCCATCCTAAATCTGCATTTCCTCATTCCAATTGATTCATTCGGATCTCCTCTTCTATTCCTTTCATTTTCTCATAGCTAGGGCTATTCATGGTTCAGTTCTAAAAGTGAACTGCACCGAACTGAACCGAACTGTTAAGACAGTTCGATCGAACCGAACCGAACTGTCTTAGCAGTTCGACGAACCGAACTGAACTGTCTTAATAGTTCGGTTCGGCAGTTCGAGCTCGAACCGAACTGTTTAAATTTTGAACTTTTTTTCAAACTTTTTTTTTCGGGCTCAACAATTCGAAAAAAAAAAGTAAAATTTAAAACAGTTTGGTTCGAACTCGAACTGCCGAACCGAACTATTAAGACAGTTCAGTTCGATTCGGTCGAACTGCTAAGACAGTTCGGTTCGGTTCGGTCGAACTATCTTAACAGTTCAGTTCTAAACTATTAGCAAAAGTTCAGTTAATTTTGGTTCAGTTCGGTTCGATTTGACAGTTCAGTTCAGTTTTTTGATTCTGATGAACGGCCTTACTCATAGGCCATAGCCCGGTTCGTCCTTCACAATTCCAATAAACCACAGATCTAGATGGTGTTCTTGTTATTCACTTCTTGATTTTGTTACTTCTTTTCCTTCCTATCTTGATAACCTAATCTCTGTTTTTCATTCCTTCTTCATTCCACTTTTTTCACAGGCTTTCATTTTTTCCCTATTTAAAACCCTAACTTTTTTCTTTTTATTTTTCTTTAATCATTGCGTAAGAGATGTCGGCCTTGCCTCACTGTGTCGATGGTGCTGCTGCACTTCCTCCTCCTTGTTATGCTCTCATCATGGACCTCTCTCTTCTGCTACAGACGACGACAACAACAACAACAACGGCGCCGTTGAGGATAATTTCCATTTGTCTCCTTCTCTATCCGCCGAACTCTACAAAATTAGCGCCCGGGGACTCCCTTACTTCGCAATCAAGATTTGGGGATTTAGGGTTTGAGCTTGAGGCTGCTCTTTAATTGAGAAGGAGAAGGAAGTTGATCGTAGTTTTTTGGATCTAGGAATGGTGGAAAGTTGGATCTGGAGAAGTTTTTTTTGGCTAATCATAGCTTTTTTACAGAGATTCTGGTTTAGATGTTGTTACCCAATTTCTGCGCACTGGCACCAGTAGAGGGAAGAAGATGATGATTTTTTTTGAAAAAAAAAACAAAATTTAATAAAACAAAAAAAATTGATAAAAAAACAAAAAAGCTACATGGATAAAAAAGTGGATGACACCTAATTTAATTGTGCCATGTAGATTAAAAAAAGCCACATGTAAATGACAACTCACAAAAACGTTAGTCCAGTCAGCAATAATTAACGTCAGGGACCATTGTTGCAAATGGAAAAATAAGTGAGGGACTAAAATGCCTATTTCGATTTTGTAGAGACTAAACTTAAAAAACCCCAATTTTATAGGGACCAAAAACATATTTAACCATAGATATAAACTACTAATATACCTGTGCATCCGCACGGGTTAATCGCGTTACGTGGTTTGATTTTTAATTAGCCCGATTTCTACTATGTAAAAAAAGAAAACCAAAAGTATGTCTTTAAGAGGTAAATAAGTGGGAGTCAATATAAGGTTATATATAGTCAAATTATGAAATAGAATAAAACTTATATAACATTTATTTGTGAGTTTTGCCCATATGAAATTAATATTTTTTAATGAATGATATAATAAATAAAGTTTCATCTTAGTTTTGTTAATGAATGATATAAAAAAGAGGTTGTTCATAATGGTGTTTTTTCTTAATCAATGACATAACGGTAATAAAAGTAGTAAATTGAAGACAAAGCAACAAAATATGTAAGTCTACAAATTACAATGCACGTCTAAGATATTGAAATTACAAAAGTAAACATTAATAGTTGTTAAATGATTTAGAACAAAGCTAAATATTGATAGTGTCATCCGGTTTCTAATGGATATGTCATTCTACCTTCAAGATAAATATATCTAAGGAATGACTTTGTCAACCTCAGCCAAGTCATTCTACCTTTTCCCCGTAAAATAATCTTTCTCTCATTCTCATTCCTTGCATTTGTGCTTTGTGATTTTCTTTATTCTTGTGCATATCTTGAGATTCCCTTTCACTCGAACTGCAATCCAAAATTGATTTAAACATGCAAGTCAAGCATCAAAAAGCATTTGTTGTACACTGTTAAGAGAAGTAAATTAATTTTTAGATGCAACAGTTGGGATTTGTATTATGCTTGTTAGGTTAAACTAAGCTAGTAATTTTCATGTGCTGTTAATAGGAAACTTTGTTTAACAATGAAATAGATTCCTTATTGTTCTCATTTCAATATGATGTGCCCAGCACACTTGAGGTGCTAGCTAAGTGGTAGGAGCTTAGCCTTGTATCCTCTATGTGTTGAGTTCAAATCCCCTCGGGGATAGTTGTAGAATAGTCATTAGTGTCACTTTGATTAATAAAAATTTCCCACATCCCCAATTTTTTTTTACAAAAAAAATATATGATGGGCCCAGCAAAGATGCAGCTAAATATATATTAATGAATAAGAAGTTTGTTATTCCCACGAAGAAAATGCAATGTTGATAAAAGTAAGTAGTGCCATAGGAGTTCATGCTAAGCAAGTTATCTATACATAAAGATATCACCCAAGAAATTTCCAAATGATTCGGTTGAAATGAGATATTGATGAGATTTGAGACTAGTTTATATCAAGGGAAATTATAGATAAATTCATAGTTAAACAATCAATTACGGATTTATCTACTAAATAGATAAATATGTAATTCAATTTTTAAATACAGATTTACCTATTTAATTGATAAATCTATTTCTCAATTATTTCTAATTTGTTAAAAAATTATAATTAATTTTATTTTTTTGAAAATAAAATAGATATGGATACCGGTGATCTTTTGGTTCTGTTCAGTATGTAGATATTCCTTACACGTGACGGTGTTATACGCCGACTAAATAATATAGGAGAAAAATCAACTTTCGGGACAACCTACTTCAATTGTCCCGTGACCGCATCCAAAAAATCCAGAAAATTCAGAAAAAATCAGGGCTCATTACTCCTTTAGAAGGGACTTCTAAAAGGACTTCGGGACTCAAAATCTCAAATTCCATCGTTTCTATTTTTTATTAATTTATTGAATTTTCCATAATATCCAAATAAGAGTATATCAAATAAAAAATAATTACGGATTTATCTATTTAATAGATAAATCTTAAAAAAAATCCGGGATAAATTATTTTTGTAGGGGTATGGTGCCTTATTGTGGGGCTAGAAAAATCATTACCCGAAAATTATAAAAATGATATAAGTGAATAAAAGGCTTGGGAGGAAGGCTTAAATAAATGATACTAAGTCATGAATAAACAAAACAAAGATATTGAGACATTGGAAGTCACGGACAAACTGAATATCCACATTGTTGTCAAGTAGATATTGACTAAGGATTGACAATATTTGTATGGGTTAAATATGTTTTTCGTCCCTATAATTACAGCGAGTTTTGTTTTTAGTCCCTACTAAATTTTTTGGGCACTTTTGGTCCCTACTTTTTTTTCCGTTAGCACTTTTAGTCCCTGGCGTTAAAATCCACTAACGGTGCTGACCTGGCAAGGCACATGTGGCAATAGAAAATACCTATCTAATGAAGCAACCATGTATGATACTCCCCAAAATTATACCAGTCATTGTTTATTTGTGCTCATCTCAGTCAACTAAGTATAAGTTTGTGCTTGGATATCCAATAATGACATCGTGATTGTGATCTCATTCCATAGAAAGCACCTTAATTCTCAAATCTTACAAGTCAACATTTGCAAAGATATCTATCTATATACTGAAGTTGTGTAAATAAAAAATTCTGAAGCCCATGCAACCTCCATTCTTCAAATACTGGGAAGCACCCCCCCCCCCCTTTCAAGGTATTATTAGTTTAGAATACTAAGAGATTAAGCTTAGAACAAACCTACATAATTAGTGTCAATTTTGCTCTCAGTTTCTTGCCGTGTTAGTCTCGTGTAAAAAATAATTTAGTCACAATCCAATTAAATTAGCAAGTAGATATAATAAACAACATATAAAATTCCATAAAAAAGAATCTAAAATTTCCTACGCAATTTTAAAACAAAATAGTAATAATAATAATAATAATAATAATAATAATAATAATAATAAATTTGTGGGGAGTTTGAATTTGAATTAAAGGTGGAGGGAAAGAGAAAGAGAAAGAGGAGAGGAATTGGGAAAAGTGAAATAGGAAAAAGTGAAAAGTTTGGTATATAAAATGACATTAGTAGCATTTGTCCTTGTATTAGGTAGTACACGTGTCAATTAAAGGTGATGACTAATTTTGGAAGTTCAAAGGAGATGTATTTGTATAGATAGAAGATATTAGATTAGATTGCCGGATGTTCTGTCGTCGTGAATGCGTCTGATAACCAAAAGATCACTGATATATATATATATATATATTTCATTTAAAAAACTCATATTAATTTTTTAAGAAATGAAAAATAATTACGGATTTATCTATTTAATAGATAAATCCGTAGTTAAAAAATTTCAGGATAAACTATTTTTGTGGGGGTATGGTGCCTTACTGTGGGGGTAGAAAAATCATTAACCGAAAATTATAAAAATGATATAAGTGAATAAAAGGCTTGGGAGAAAGGATTAAATAAATGATACTAAGTCATGAATAAACAAAACAAAGATATTGAGACATTGGAAACAAACAAACTGAATATCCACATTGTTGTCAAGTAGATATTGACTAAGGATTGACAATATTTGTATGGGTTAAATATGTTTTTTGGTCCCTATAATTACATCGAGTTTTGTTTTAGTCCCTTTTAAATTCTTTGGGCACTTTTGGTCCCTACTTTTTTTTCCGTTAGCACTTTTAATCTCAGGTGTTAAAATCCACTAACGGTGTTGATGTGGCAAGGCACATGTGGCATTAGAAAACACCTATCTAATGAAGCAAGCATGTATGATACTCCCCAATATTATATCAGTCATTGTTTATTTGTGCTCATCTCAGTCAACTATGTATAAGTTTGTGTTTGGATATCCAATAATGACATCGTGATTGTGATCCCATTCCATAGAAAACACTTTAATTCTCAAATCTTGCAACTCAACATTTGCAAAGATACCTATCTATATACTGAAGTTGTGTAAATAAAAAATTCTGAAGGCCATGCAACCTCCGTTCTTCAAATAGTGGGAAGCACCCCCCCCCCCCGATTCAAGGTATTATTAGTTTAGAATACTAAGAGATTAAGCTTAGAAGTTAGAACCAACCTCCATAATTAGTGTCAATTTTGCTATAGTGAAAGAGAAAAGTTGGGAAAAGTGAAAGAGAAAGAGAATAGGAATCAGGAAAAGTGAAATTGGAAAAAGTGAAAAGTTTGGTATATAAAATGACATTAGTAGCCTTTGTCCTTGTATTAGGTAGTACACGTGTCAATTAAAGGTGAAGGCTAATTTTGAAAGCTAAACAATTGGTTTGGTCATACCAAAAATTAATTTTTTGGTGTGTTTTGGGTTACCTTAGCGTTCGACAAAAATTTAATAGTTCAAATACGCAAACTTTGTTTAAAAAAAGAATTTCGTGACAAAATACGTAAAGTACGATGCTAAGTAGTGTGTTTGTGGGTACTTTTGAGTTCGAAAAATATTACTTTTCAAATACTAAAAGTTTGTTACTCGATAACTGATTTAAAAATCAATTTATTTTTTTACTTCTTCTATTTATATTCTTTAGGACCATATTTTTCTGGATTTTAAAAAAATAATTTAAAAATGCTTCGGAAAAAAAGAATTTAAAGACCATATTCCTTCAACTTTGTATAGTTGTTTCCATTTTATTGGTGATTCTCATCCAACCCTGCATGATACCCACGTTTTTCACTTTCTAATTGTGTTGCATGTCTTCTTTTTTTTCTAATTATGAGTTAAATTTTTATATTTACATTTGATGAATATGAATTATGTTTTTCTTCTAATTGCCTATAAATTTTTAATTTCAATGTGTTTTTTAATTAAAAATGATATTTTTAATTATGATTTACATTGTCACATACTTCTACAATATATAATTAGTTTTATCTTCACTCATACAATGTTATAATATTTATGTGTTAAATGAAGTTTTTATCCCCCCCCCCCCCCAACCCCCTTTTTTTTCTTTTTTCTTTTTCATATTTTCATTTTCACCCCCCCCCCCTTTTCTTCATATTTTCATTTTTAAGAGTACATTAAAATTTAGATGAAGTTTGGGCTAAGTAGTGAAGATGAAAATACATAAATTATATATTGTAACATTCAAATATGCAAAATTTGTGTCTCGGTAATCGATTTAATTAGGTGAAAAAAATATAATTTCATGATAAAATATGTAAAGTGTGATGCTAAATAGTGTGTTTTGAGATACTTTAGTGTTAGAAAAAAAGTAACCGTTTAAATGCTCAACGTTCAGTCCTCAATATCGAAAAAAAAATTAACTGTTTGAATGCGCAAAATTTGTTTTGGTGAAAAAAATAATCAAAACAAAATATGTAAAGTCTGATGCTAAGTAGTGTGTTTTTTTATACTTTAGTGTTCACAAAAAAATTAACCGTTCAAATGCTCAACGTTCAGTGCTCAATATCAAAAAAAAATTAATTGTTTGAATGCACAAAATTTCTTTTGGTGAAAACAAAATCAAAACAAAATATGTAAAGTTCAATGCTAAGTAGTGTGTTTTTTTATACTTTAGCGTTCGTAAAAAAAATCATCTATTCAAATATGTTATGTAATGTGTTGTTCTGTGAGATCTTATGTACTGTGATAATGCATTAAACTAAAGTTATTTGATTATCATTTGTTGTCTATATTTTAATTGATCAATTTCATTTGTGTTGATTTTAAAAAAAAATTAACTGTTTGAATTACTTATGTTTAAATTAAAAATTACTATGCTACCTTATTTCCATGGACTATTACTTATGTTTGAATTATAAATTCCCGTTAATTTGTGGGGAAATGTGTTCTTACGGAGATAAAAGCTACTAATCCAACAGTTCCAGAAGAGTCTCACCGGCCCGAAAGAGATGTACCGAAGCTCTCAAGCGGCCCGGCCTATGCCGAGAGGGTTACAGCGGGAAACATTAATATGCCTTGGGGAAGTCATGCACCTGGCCTAGACGGATAAAGGAAAGATTCTCTCACCGAAAACAAGTAGAGTATAGTAATTTATAATTCAAACATAAGTAATAGTCCATGGAAATAAGGTAGCATAGTAATCCTTTTTGGACTAAGGGTACCATGATACTTTCTGTTTTGTCGAGCCCTGCTTTGGTCTCTGGTTTGATGGTTGCACGTGCTAAAAATCCGGTACATTCCGTTTTGTTTCCCATCCCAGTCTTTCGCGACACTCAATCTATTTTAAAATTATTTAGTTCTCTACCACTTGTTAGGAAAGTGCCGAATAGAGTACAATTCCTTTTCTTTCGCATTGCTAAAGTCATATGTAGTCTTGTTCTTTCAAGGGTAGCCTTTGCACTGGGCTGGGGTATGTCTGGATGGAAGACCTGAATAGAGCTGTTGCTGATTTTTTTTTAAAAAATTAACTATTTGAATTACTTATGTTTGAATTATAAATTACTATGCTACCTTATTTCCATGGACTATTACTTATGTTTGAATTATAAATTCTCGTTAATTTGTGGGGAAATGTGTTCTTACGAAGATAAAAGCTACTAATCCAACAGTTCTAGAAGAGACTCACCGGCCCGAAAGAGATGTACCGAAGCTCTCAAGCGGCCCGGCCTATGCCGATAGGGTTACAGCGGGCTATCATTAATATGGCTTGGGGAAGTCATGCACCTGGCCTAGACGGATGAAGGAAAGATTCTCTCACCCGAAATGCGTTGAGGCGCAGCAGTTGACTGGACATCTAGGGGTAAAGCACTATTTCGGCGCGGGCCGCGAGAGCGGTACCAAATCGATGCAAACTCTGAATACTGGATATGACCTCCAAAGCTCAAGGTTGGCCAATGAGACGGTGGGGGATAAGCTTCATCGTCGAGAGGGAAACAGCCCAGATCACCAGCTAAGGCCCCTAAATGACCGCTCAGTGATAAAGGAGGTGGGAGTGCAGAGACAGCCAGGAGGTTTGCCTAGAAGCAGCCACCCTTGAAAGAGTGCGTAATAGCTCACTGATGGAGCGCTCTTGCGCCGTAGATGAGCGGGGCTAAGCAAAGAAAGGGCTTCTAGCCTACTAGTTAAGTAACAACAGTTGTGATTTCTTAGAATCATCCTCAGAGGGAGCCCATTACAGCACCGGGATACATAACATAAAGGCAAATAATTGTAAAGTCTTATCGCCAGGTTTGAGACTAAGATTCGAGCATTTCATCGACAGAATTTGCATTTAAAGCCAATATGGTGTAAGTGATCAATTTCGATTTTTTTATCTCATTAAGAAAAAACCATTTTCGATTCAGATTCAGGAATTTGTAGTTAATGGTTGCGCTTTGTCCCGACATTTTTGCTTTTGTGACTGAAAGCTATACGTTTTTCAATAGAAAAGGGAGGAGATCCCTTTGAAAAAAGGGATTACAGAAAATGGAATTTAATATACAAACACATCAAAAAAAGAAGTTTAGAACCCCGTCCCTTTTTTGTTTGGTTTTTTGAGGGGAGGGGTATTCTCATATATTTATTTTGTATTATTTTGGCGATATGGCCGAGTGGTAAGGCGGGGGACTGCAAATCCTTTTTCCCCAGTTCGCGACCCCGCGAGGGTGAGCTAACTTCAAAAACCCGTCCTCAGTTCGGATTGTAGGCTGCAACTCGCCTACATGAAGCCGGAATCGCTAGTAATCGTCGGTCAGCCATACGGCGGCGAATTCGTTCCCAGGCCTTGTACACACCGCCCGTCACACTATGGGAGTTGGCCATGCTCGAAGTCGTTACTTTAACCGTAAGGAGGGGGATGCCGAAGGCAGGGCTAGTGACTGGAGTGAAGTCGTAACAAGGTAGCCGTACTGGAATATTTTCTTTGTGCGGCGGGGAAAAAAAACATGCTTTTTTGGAGAGAGAGATACTATTTCACCAATTACAGGTATCTAACATTTTAATACCTAAGGATTTTCCACAAAGCGGTCACGATAGAACTAGTTACTCGATCACTGACATTTCTGGAACACCTCTAACAGAGGAAGAAAAAGTCCTTTTTGAAAGAATTGATTGTCGACCTCTTTCAGATATGAATCTACCTGATTCAGAAGTGACCGGGTTTTGCCCATTGCTCGAAAGAAGTTTTTATGGGATCCCTATCGGTAACGCCCAAATAATTTAATTATTTATTTAATTAAATTATTTAGGTATTTTATTAGTATAGTCATATTTAATAATTAATAAAATGATGTTTTATTCAAATTAGGGAGTGGTGCTTAGTAATTAGCTGATTAGTGGACGGGGGCCCGTGATCCACGAGCCCAAGGCCTAGGCGCATGAAGGGGAGTGTTGGCTAGGGTTTAGTCATTCGCATTTTTTTTTGAGAAAGAAAGAAAGTTGCGAAGAGGAGAAGAGAGAAAGGAGAGGAGCTTTATTGCGGTGGTTCCTTGGAGTCTTCGTACGAGAGGATCACGTATTCGGCAAACCTAAGGTAAGGGTGGGTTCTATCCTTATAATAGGGTATATGATGGGGACTATGTAGGAGATAGGACCATGTTGCCTCTTTGATCTTGTTGATGTTGTTTTGTGATGTTTGAATATATTATGATGATTTCGATTTGATGTTTGGGTGAATGATCATGATGAAAATTGGTGTTTGGTGCTTGGTGAAATTTTGGTATTGTCTTAGTTGCTGAAAAAGGCGCCATGCTGCTGGGCGCCATGTCCTGTGCGTGTCTATAGGTGGTTGTTGTCTTGATGTTGCTGGAATTGGCGCCCTACTGTTGGGCGCCATGCCCAGTCATGGTTCTGTTTTTGGTTTGTTGCAGGAAGTGGCGCCCTAGGCGCCCAAGGTGTATTCTGGTTGCTGAAAGTGGCGCCCTAGGCGCCCAGTGATGCTGTCTTGGTTGCTGGAGTTGGCTCCCTAGGCGCCCAGTGTGTTTCTGAGTTGCAGGAAATGGCGCCCTAGGCGCCCAGTGGTGATTGGTGCGTGTCTGTGTTGCTGTGAAGGGCGCCCTAGGCGCCCAGTATTTCTGTGCATGTTGCTGATTTAGGCGCCCTGCTCCTGGGCGCCAGTTTTTGTGTTGTTGCTAGGCGCCCTGTTGCTGGGCACCAAGTCTGATTCCGTTGCTGAGGTGTTAGGCGCCCTGCTCCTGGGCGCCAAGTCTGCTGTTGCCAGTGTTGCACTAGGCGCCCTGTTGCTGGGCGCCAGTTTCTGTTGTCGTTGTTGCCTGCTAGGCGCCCTGCTGCTGGGCGCCAGTTTCTTGTTGTGCTGCTGTCTCACTTGGCGCCCTGTTGCTGGGCGCCAGTTCTGTCTTGTTGCTGTTGCTGTTTTTCTGAAAATTAATGTTGTTGTCACAGTGAGTAAAATGTTGCTGTTTTTCACAAATAATGTTGCTGTCACAGTGAGTAAAATGTTGTTGTTTTTCACAAATAATGTTGTTGTTACAGTGAGTAAAATGTTGTTGTTTTTCACAAATAATGTTGCTGTCACAGTGAGTAAAATGTTGCTGTTTTTCACAAATAATGTTGTTGTCACAGTGAGTAAAATGTTGCTGTTTTTCACAAATAAGGTTGCTGTCACAGTGAACAAATGTTGCTGTTTTCCTGAAAATCACTGTTGCTGTCACCATTTTAGGTTGCTGTTTTTTTAAGCTATTGTCGCTATTGCTGTAAATTGGTATTGTTCCTGGTGTTGTCAATTGTCGAAGTCTCGGTGTTGTAAAATTGTGGTTGTCACTGATGTTGTAAATTTGTTGGTGTCCTTGGTGTCGGTAGTCGTTGGTCAAGTTGTTAGACTGTCCTATAGGTGTAGGTGTATTGGTGATGATTGGTGCTATTGGTGATTGAATAACAGGTGATGTGCCTATTTTTATGGGCTAAGGTGACAGGTGATGGGTCTATGACCATTTATTGATGTTGGTGCTGATTGTGTCACATAGATGACTGTTGTTGTTGATTGACTTTGGTGTGTTGTTCATGGTGTCACATCCACTTCATATGCATTATATTTTTGGTGATGAAGGCTTCGACCTTGGAGCTATAGGTGATGATGGTGATGCTAATACAGGTGATGATGCCCTTAGTGACTACTTTATTGGTGATGATTGGTACCACATCCATATGCCCGTTGGCGTGGGTTGCATCTCATATACTTACTCATGATGTTAATAATGATTCTTGGTGATTTATTACTTGGTGTTGTGGTGAAGCGGTAGATATGGTTGTCGTAATTCTAGCATATTGCCTACCATATATGCTATTATAATGTTAGATATCTCACCCTTTCTGTTTGAATGTTACCCCTATGTTGGTAACGTGCAGGTGATTGCGAGTGAAGGCAAGTCTTCCTTCGCTATTTGAGTCGGTGTCGTCGCTCTGATACGTAGCACTCGGGGGGATGAACGCTAGTTTTACTAATTATCATTATTATTCGGTTGTTGAAGTTTTATGGTGATGTTATAACTGTTCGTTTGAACTTTATTTTTTATTCCGCTGCTTGATGATGTTATGACGTGCTAGGCGTTTGCACTGTTTTAATGGTGAAACTTTATTATTGGCGTGTGATGTTTAACGGTGTAAGTGTAGCATCCCTTGTGGGTGTATTGAAAACGTTTTGAAAACTCTGATTTTTGTCAAAAAAAATTCCGGGTAGAAAAGGGGTGTTACATTATCTACCAAAATTTTGACTTCTGGTTTCCGCGAACGAATAATCGCTGAGTCCTCCTCTTTAATCATTGATAAAGAAAAGGAAGTTTTCCAATCATTCACTCAAATCCATTGTCGAACCGAATGCCACTGAGTGGAATATGGAGGTACTTATGGCAGAACGAGCCAATCTAGTCTTTCACAATAACGTGATAGGTGGAACTGCCATTAAACGACTTATTAGCAGATTAATAGATCATTTTGGAATGGCATATACATCACACATCCTGGGTTAAGTAAAGACTATAGGGTTCCGTCAAGCTACTGCTACATCTATTTCATTAGGAATTGAAGATCTTTTAACAATACCTTCTAAAGGATGGCTAGTCCAAGATGTTGAACAACAAAGTTTGATTTTGGAAAAACATAACCATTATGGGAATGTCCATGCGGTAGAAAAATTACGCCAATCCATTGAAATATGGTATGCTACAAGCGAATATTTGCGACAAGAAATGAATCCTAATTTTAGGATGACTGACCCTCTTAATCCAGTCCATATAATGTCCAAATTTTAATATCACAACAATTAAGTACTCGCTAAAACTTTGGTCCCGTGCATCACACGGGTCCCGGCGCTAGTAAATAAGAGTAACTTCATGGAACATAAATAATTCGCATAATTTATGAGATCAATATCTTTTATTTGATTGTGCTTATTTCATGGTAGAAATCACTTTCTTTATTATTTTTTTGGTTACAAAGGAGAAAAAAGAAAAAAGGAAAGCTAAGGCCTAACAAAAGAGCACCCTTGTGCATCAACCTGAAGCAGTTGTAACATTGCTACCGGAGGAGTTTCCAGAGCTACGTGAACTTGTGATCCTGTGGTACCAAGTTTCGAGAGGTAATCCGCACATAAAGTAGCCTATCTAAAAACATGTTGAATCCTTACATCCCAAGGGCGAGCTAGCAAGTTTCTGACCGAAGCAACTTCGTTCCCATGATGGTGGTAAGTCACATCTGCACTCTCAATAAGCTTCAAGGAGTTCAGAGAATCTGAATAACAAATTATCTTCTTATAGCCCATCTCCCAACACATAGACAAACCATGTAGAATAACACATAACTCGGCGTGCATAATAGTGGAGTTTCCCAATGATCCATGAAACCCTCGAATGAAATTACCGTAGCTGTCTCTAATAAGACCTCCATATGCAGCAACTGCCGGATTAAGCTGAGCACTACCATCGACATTCAGAGCCACCCAGCCAGCGGGGGGAGCTTTCCATGAAACTGTAAGCCCCGAGGTGGCTCGCGCGTTGGTCACCATGGACCCAAATGCCACTAGAACATCTGTTAAAAGCCCATAGGATTGGACAACAATTTCGTGGGCCTTCACTTGCTTTCCTTCAAAAACAAACAAGTTCCTTGCTTTCCACATGACTATCACATGGAGTGACCCATGGTTTCGGACAGTGTCTTCCAGCCAAACTGAAGGCGTGAAGTCACTTTTTGGGGGCGCAAAATTACCATTAAAACAAAGATTCCATACCTCCGTTGCGCGCTGGCAAAAAAAGAAGCAATGATGCGTCGTTTCATCCTGTATGTTACACAAAGCGCACACAGCACTATCCAAAATTCCTCCTCATAAGAGTTGATTTTGTTGGCAAGGATGTGGCAAAATTGCCATAGAAAGAACTGGACATTGTCCGGAAGCTTCAACTTCCACAACCAAGACCAATTTATAGCATTGTCATCGTTTCCAATATCACGATGGAGCATAATAAGCTGACTTAATAGAATAAATTCCTAAGAAATTACCTAACCATGTCCATGTATCTTCCACAGTAGAGACCAAGGTAGGGGTGAGCAACATGATCTTCTCCCTCCACTCGTCAGGGATTGAAATATACAACATATCGAAATTCCATACTCCATCTACATAGATATCCTTTAATTTCAAATGGAGGTCATGAATGTCGACAAAGGGCAACTGAGGACCTAAAGGAACCGTAGTAAGCCAAATATCGTTCCAAATACTAGATTCGTCGTTACCAAACTTAAACCGGAAGCCAGGAACAAGGCAATCCCGAGTCTTCATCATGGAATTCCAAGTAGTGGAGCCACTCATTTTTGGAGCACTTTCTTTATTATACACTACATAATGATAAGATCAAATATATATATTTTGACTAAAAAAATGACATTCATTCATTCAAATCGAGAGATTACATCGATGATAATACAAATTCAACATTGCTAAAAACATAAATGATGAATCTGCGAACAAACTCACAACACCCAAGTTAATAGTGCAAAACGACTTAATGCCTACAAGTGACAAATTAAAAGTCACCGGAGTACCTATGCTTCCGAATCTGTAACTTTGAGGCCCTAGGCATTGGTTGAATCTGAAATTGATCAAAGTTGATCTGTCGATTTGAACCAAACAAACACCTCAACAAGACGGGAAATCCAAACGAACACCGCAACAAGACGGGAAATCAAACACGCCGCACCAAGACGACGAACAATAATTACACCGCACTCTAACGACGAGTCAAAACAATAAGAAATAAAAGGTAGATCTATGTGGTAACCACTTATTTTGATAAAAAGACGGGAAACAAACAAATTAGAGGGGTGATTCTAGGCCAAAAACGGACCTAAAACCACCCCACTTATTTAGATAATAAGATCAAATATTGATCCCTATTTTGGGTTAGAGGGTTGGGGTGGTGTGCTGAGCAAGTGGTGGGGTGCTAGGAGAAACAACTAGGGGTCTATATATATATATATATATATATATATATATATATATATATATATATATATATATATATATATATATATATATATATATATATATATTTGGTGGGTTGTGGATAAACTTGGTGGGCTTAGGAAAACGGAGAAAAACAAACAAATAAATAAGGCACATCCTTTGACCCAAAAAAAATAAGGAACGTCCTTATCCCACTCCCTCTCCTGTTCACCACACACCCCCAAACCCTCCGAAATGTCCAAAATACCTTGAATGAATAAAAATCTTCGTGTGTCGCGACCGAAAAATCCGGAGGAGAGATTCTTCGAAGTTCTTGAAATGAAGCCGCCACCAAAGTTTAGTTTAAGGACAAACATTGGAAAATCCCTATTGAGTGGATAAGGGGGTTTTGCGGACCAGGTTTAGGCTCGGGAGTCGTCTATGCGTAGGGAAAGTATTAGCACCCTACGACATCATTCCCAAGGAAGGTTACCTTTTAACTAAATGTGCAAACATTTATTAATTCAAAAATAATGATTTTACCCTTATAATAATAAAAAAAACTCGATAAACGGTTAGTTATTTTTGTTTGTTTTTAAAAAATAAGAATAAGAAATCTACAAAAGGACTAAAAAAAGGGTTTTTATTAATGCAATTGACAGAGGTCGGCCGCCCTCTGCTCCTACGTATCTCCTGGTAGAGAATCAAATCACACGTAATTCTTGGCAGAAAATGTTTGTGTGTTGGTGTTTTTTATTATTTGAATGTTTTTGAAATTTGAAAGACGTTCGAAGTGACCAAACAGATAAATCTAGAGTGGTCACCACTAACGGCCCATTTGAAAAGGAAGGTATTTACGATGTTCAAACGAGTTAAACTCAGAGTGACCATTGTAAATAACTGATTTGTGACTGAGTGTTTGATTATTTGAAAATGTTTGTTTGCAAACATGACGCCTTTAAAAAGGATTTGAGATTATTTGAATAGGTATTTTACGACTCTTGAGTCATGCAAGTCATTTATCCCAAAACGATGGCTAACCCGTCTGTTCTGTCGGCTAAACCCCCTATTTGCTTTTTTATTAAATCCTAGTGATTTAAAGGTCACACTGTGAATATTCTTTTGGTAGCTCTAATCACTTTCTCACCAAAGGCCTCGAGAGCTAAAGTCTCTTTAGTAATATTACCCACAACGATAAGTAACTATCTGGTGTGGAATATCACGAAAGAGCACACTCTGAATGAGATTCTCATGAGAGTCAGACAGAAATCCAGAATGACTATCACTAATAATCTCCACTCGTCCTAAATTTCAAAACAGACCCGGGTATAGGGCCCCACTCATAATTGTGTGTAAATGTGTACATAAATAAAATAAACAATAAATAAATATGTACATAAATGAATAAATAAACAATAAATATGTACATAAATAAATAAATAAATAATAAATATGTACATGAATAAATACAAAACTAACCTCAAGCTGATCAACGCGATCAACGCCGAACCAGACCGAGAAGTTTGACCAGGTTAACCGCGAACCAGACTCCTATCATGTCCATTTTGACCCGAAAATCGCCAAGTAATGGACCGCAAAAGCTAGCCCCAAAAATAATCAAAGACAGACTTTTAGTCTAATGGACAGCAAAGGCTAGCCCAAAAGAATCAAATAGAGACTTTTAATCTAATGGACTGCAAAGGCTAGCCCAGAAGATCACTTACCCCGTCAATTGCCCATATCCATAGTCTTTGCATCTCAACCTCTTTTATAGCCAAAGGCTAGGTAGTTCTTGCTTCTTCCAAGCAATGTGGGACTAAAACAAGATAGAGGAAGCAATTTCCGTTTTTCTCAAACCAGCCCCCGTAAAAGTGCGATTTCGGATTCGTTAACCGTTGGGTCGTCTTCGTTTTTTGACAGACGGTTAGTGAGACATATATATTCACTTTCACCGTTCGGATCGTCGAAAAGAGGTCTGAGAAGAGAGAAATTGAGTTCGCAAAGTAACTGAAAACAAATCCCATTTTTCTCAAATCAGCCACCTTGACAGTGCGATTCTGGATTCGTTAACCGTTGGATCGTCTGTGTTTTTTGACAGCAGGTTCGTGCGACATATATCTTTACTTTCACCGTTCGGATCGTCGAGTCGAGGTCTGAGAAGAGAGAAACTACATTCGCAAAGTAGCTGAAAACAAATCCCGTTTTTTCTCAAACCAGCCACCTTGAAAGTGCGATTTCGGATTCGTTAACCGTTGGATCGTCTTCATTTTTTGACAGCAGGTTCGTGCGATGTGTATCTTCACTTTCACCGTTCGGATCATCGAGACGAGTTCTGAGGAGAGAGAGAATGAAGAAAGACAGAGAAAGAAGAGGGGAGTGCGACGGAGGGTGGTGAGTGAAGAGGAACGGTGAGATGAGAGAGAGGGTTCCGGTGTGAGAGAGAGACGGGCATTGTGTGGCTACGGCGTTGCAACGGTGAGGGAGAGAGACGACATTTGCAGTGGGGGTTCGTGAAGTGAGAGAGCGTGACAGAGATGATTTTTGTTTGGTGGTGAGAGAGATGTGGTGAGGAGAGAGAAGGGGACAGTGACGGGGATGAGTGTTGACGACGTGGAGAGCGAAAGGGAGTGTGACGGAGTGGGGTTTTCATGGTGAGAAACAGTGAAGGGAAGGGAGGTCGTCGCCGGAGGGAAAGCCGTGGTGTGGCGCCGGTGACAGTGAGGGAGGAAAACTTACTAATAATAATCAAATAAAACAATAAATGACGAGTGCCAAAATAAACATGCGTACATGACGACGAGTGACACGCGTGCACAAACGAGAATAAAAGGCACACATGATCAAAAATAACACGCGTATGCAGTTAGAAATAACATGCGTACACAACGGTACAGGATTGTCAAAACTAACTCGCGTACGCGACTAAAAATAATGCAGTGCACAACAAAACATATTTTTGAGATTTTCATGAAAAAACAAAGAAAAAAATAATGATTAAAAAAAGGTCTCTACCACAGCAAAAAATTTGATATTGTTTTCCTTTATTAAAAAAACAGCCGGACCAAATTAGGGTATAACAAAGCGCGCCCTTTATCTTTTTGGGATTTCACAAGTTTGGCAGCATGGTACCAAACTTGATATGGTTGCCTGATACCGAACCTTGTGGCACACCCCCAACTGCATAATTTTTTTTCAAGTCCAGCAGTATGTCATGGAACCGGTACGGTTCCATGCCATCGTACTGGTCTAAAAACGCAGCGTAGGGGGTTTGGGAGCGTCTTCCACGTGAGAGTATTTTTGAGATTTTAAGGGGTTGGAGGTGTGTAATGAGTAGGAGAGTGGGATAAGTATGGACCATAAATAAAAGAAAAGTTTTGGACTAAATAAAAAATTAAAAGAAAAGAAAGCAATGTAGTACAATAGCAATGCATGATTAGAGGGTAAAAGAATCCCAAATTTGTACGACATGTACTACAACCATCAACGTACATAATTGCTCCTAGTCCTACCACCACCATTACAAAGACATCTTAGATACTACTTTTGAGTTTCAGACGACGAAACAATAAAAACAAACTGTTACATTGATTGAATATGAATATTGTGACGACATTAATTAATTATTTTTTTTTGACATTAATTAATTATTTAATTTGTGTAAAAGGGCAACTATTTAATAATTACAATTATTAAGTACAATTAATTAACTGCAAACTATGTATTTTCACATGGAGAAGCAATCTTTGCTGTTGGTTTTATGTTTGATGATGATGGAGTGTGAGAGGGGGGGAGCAGTTTTAGAGGTGGAGTGAACATCCTCGTATCTTCGACGTGCTGCTGGTCGTGGAAGATTCTCTGGCACGATTGTTTCGAGTGAGTTGCCTCGCCATGGTAAGCATGCCCTTTTCTCGCTCCATTTGGCACCGCCAACAGAAACCGACACTAATGGATTTGATTTTGAGGACAAAAACATGATCTCCTCCTCCTTAGCAATAGCTACCTCTCCATGTTTCAATTCTAGTCCAATTATGGTACAACACGATGCCACTCCTATTACAACACATTGCCTTCTCCACCATCCTTCTGTTTTTCACCATTTACAATACAACCAACAAATTAAATAAATAAATAAATAAATAAATAAAAATAATGTAATTAATCCAACAAATTAAACAAATTAGAAAGAACGTACCTTGAGGTGGCTTTGTTGGGATGACAGAGGCGTTTGAGGTTTTGTTTGAAGGTATGGGTAAAAGGTTGAGGCAGATACTTGTTCTCATGGTCAGCATATTCGATCTCTCTGTGTATTAGAAGGAAATAATGGATATATCGGGAAGCTAGGGGAAGTTAATAACTGAAAAATATATAGTTTGCGTGTGTAAAGAAGAAACTATAGTAGAGAACATCGGTTAATTGCTAGTGAAAAAGACCAGTATTTGGACACATGGGTTGGACGACCATGATAGCGTGTTCCAATTGCCAAATGCGAATAAGCCATCTTTATTTACTTTAATTAGTTGATCAGTTTTATTAGTAGATTGATGATGCTTCCAATTACTTGTCGTCTTAGCAGCAATTTCGACTTGCAAGCTAGAGGACACAACAGTCACGGTCACCCAAACCTACAACACGATCACTTCACTTTGTACGTAACTTGGCTGGGAATTCCTCAATTCTCGCTCCAAACATGGTGGTTTTCTGTTTTGAAATTTTCAAAAATCACACCCGATTTCTATTTTGAGTTTTAAAAATTTGAGAAAACAAAACAAGATTAAGTTTTGAGTTTTAAGGAATTTTCAAAAATCAAAACTATAGTTTAAAACATGAACATAAAAGTGGTATCAAAGTGGTTGTTGACGATGGTCAGAGTGGTGGTCACCGGTGGCTGGAGTGGTGGTTGGCGGTGGTCAAAGTGGTAGTCGGTGGTGGTCAAAGTGGTAGTTGACGGTAGTCAAAGTGGTGGTTGGCGGTGGTTGGACTAGTGGTCGGCGATGTCAGAGTGGTGATCTATCATCGAAATGGTGGTCAAAGTGGTGGTCGCCGGTGGTCGGAGTGGTGGTCGGTGGTGGTTGGCGGTGGTCGGAGTGGTGGTCGACAGTGGTTAGTGAAGTGATGGTTGGTGATGACTTGTTAGTGTTAAAACAAAAACTGAAATTAGAAAACCTATTTTTTGGTTGTGTTTTGATGGAAAACTGTTTCAAAGTTAAGGAAAAAACTAATTCAGCATCATTTTACCCAAACATGTTTTGGTTTTGAAATTCGACTTTCAAAACCAAAAACCAAAAACTGACAACCACCCCAAACGGGTCATTAGAATATCGCTTATAGTCAAAACGTGCCTATAGAAGTCAAATAAATGAATAGAATAAACAATTGTGGAATCTTACCTTTCCACTTCAAAATTTATCCTTAACGATGGGTAGAAGAAATTGTTATCCTTAACTATGTATTTTTGTCAAATATGCAATATTTCATTGAACAAGGGTAAAGACCATTGAAGCATTATACAAAATGAAAGTCACTAGCTTACACAGAAGTATCATCAGGTCCTTAGAGGGACAAATACATATCAGGTATAGTTGAAACTCTAAAGATAATATTAAGCCAATGAGTGGCACCTGAGCCAACCTAGATCTGCTGATCTAACTTAATGAAAAACTTAATAAAATGCATAATAAAGTCCAAAGACCAGCTAAACAGATAATCTAATCAGTAAAGTAAGATCACTTAGGTCCATAACAAGAGCATAAAAACACAATTCAGTCCACTAGGTTTACCACAAGCAAGCATTCTAGAAGAGGAGAGGAGCCAGCGAAGTTGGAGGGTTTGGGGGTGGGGGGGGGGGGGGGGGCGGTGCTGCTAGCAGCAACACAAACCTAGCTGCTCTAGGTGAGGAGGAGGCGCCACTAGGGTACCGGCGAAACCCTAGCAGAGAGTTTTCCTAGGGAACAAATGTTCGGCTGATCTAATTTCGACCCATTTGCATGTTTGAAAGGTACGAGAATGTTATTGACCTGGATTTAAATTAAGCCCAGCAAGGCCCAATGGGTATTGGACACTCTTTTTCAATTGATGCTGGTTATTATTTGAAGAGTTATGTTATTCACACTCCCCTATTTGAAGGCTTTATATTAAGG
Organism: Astragalus membranaceus; assembly: GCA_039519185.1. Classification (NCBI taxonomy): domain Eukaryota; kingdom Viridiplantae; phylum Streptophyta; class Magnoliopsida; order Fabales; family Fabaceae; genus Astragalus; species Astragalus membranaceus. Next base: position 13,916,482 of record CM076848.1, read on the forward strand.
CAAACTAATCCATTTGAAAAAATAAATATATAATTCCTCTACTTTTATAAGAAAAATTTCACCAGTGTTCAAACTTTATTTCCTTATGAATGATATGCTAGATGGTTGTCTATCCTAATTTCTTATACATAGCAAATTTAATCTATGTTTAATAGTTACCATCCCTATCCTTATCCCTATTTAGATTAGATCTCACATATGGGTGCTTCCTAATAAAAATGAATTTATTATTTTTAAGTTATGAATAAGTCCCTAATAAAAAAAAGTCCCCAATAAGTTTATAGATATTTACGAAAAAATGTAAAGATCTTAAAAATTGGAAAATGAAGAGCAGAAGTTAATTTTATGTTATACAATAAGAAACCATTTGAAAAAGTCATAGTTACACACAATACTAGAATTTCGCGATTTACCGGCGGGTCTTTTCCGGCGGAAAAAATCCACCGAAACGTTTCCGGCGGATTTTGAGCACTTTTCGACGGATATATTCTGCCAGTAAATTACCGGCGGATTTTGTAACGTTTTTGGCGGTTTCACAGTCCGCCGGTAACTTTCTGGCGGAAATTTTGGTTATTTCCGGCGGACTTATTACGATTTTTTTTTTTGAAAAACCAAAACCGCCGATAAAGGCCACTTTCAGCGGAACAGAAATCCGCCGCTAATGCTACTGAATCCGCCGGTACGCATCTTTTCCTGCGGATATTTGTTTCGAATTTTGAATTTTGAATTCCACCGGTAATGCCTACAAATCCGCCGGTAATAACAAGGCCGCCGGTAACCCTCCAAATCCGCCGATAAGCGTCCTTTCCGGCAGATTTTTTGCATCGAAAATTGAATTTTAAAATCCGTCGGTAATGCTTACAAATCCGCTGGTACTTACAAGCCCGCTGGTACGCGTCATTTCCGGCGGATTTTTGTATCGAAAATTGAATATTAAAATCCGCCGGTAATTCCTCCAAATCCGCCGGTGCTGTCTTAAAATCCGCCAGTATTTCAAAATTGCCGCCGGTAGGGCCGCGTTTCGGCGGATTGTGTTTTTCGGTCGTTGGATTCGGCTCTATATATGAAATAATTCGTATCCCACTCTCTCCATTATCTCCCTTCCGAAATCTCTCCCCATTTTTCTCACTTCTCTCCATTCTCTTCTCTTGTTGTCCCCCTTGCGAATTCTCTCCCCATTTTTCTCATTTCTCCCCATTCTCTTCATCAGGCAGGCAACATTAGTATCCACAATTTTGTAACACCACCAGTTATGGAGCTTCCTTCCTTTTACCTTGTTCTTCCGATTTCGAACCTATTGTTTTTAGTTGCTATTTGATTTTTCTGATTGTTTAACTAATACCTTTCATATTATTTGTTTAGTAGTTCTTTGGAGTTTGGTTGAAAGTTTTTCGAAGGAATTTGGAATTAGTTTCAATTCAGATACTTCTCTTTACTATCGGTTAGTTATCAAGTTATTTGTTATTAGACATATTAATAAATAATTAAATAAATTATAACATTTACTATTTATAAATTTTTAAATGTTATTCATAATTTTTTAAATAAATTATTTCGTTTATTTTATTAATAAAAGTTAGTGTTAATTTTGTTTATTTTATTAAGGCTTAATTACAATTTTAGTCCCCCATCTATTTTTTTCACGAATTTAGTCCCCCTATTTTCCCAATTTCTAAAGTCAATGTCCCTCTCTAATTTGGTCAAAATTGAATCTGATGTGGCACTTAATTAGCTGATGTGGCAAGCCATATTGGAATGCCATGTGGCTTTTTTATTTTAAAAATATTATTTTAATCTATTAAATAAAAAATATTTTTAGTCCAATTATTATTATTTTAAAATCATCAGCTACATCTTCTTTATCCTCTTCCTTCATCGCAAATCCATAATATTTCCAGATAACTTTCTTTATCAAATGCTTCATCTTCTTTCTTTATCAGATTTCCAGATAACTTCCGTTATCAAACGCACCACCCCAATTCCATCATTCCCAAATTCCCTTTTCGGGAACTTACTCACCACCCATAACCAACCCACATTTTCGGTAACTTACGCACCAACTCTCCAATTCCATCATTCCCATTTTTCCAGATTGATAACTTACTCACTCACCCATAGGCCATAACTATCCTACTCACCACCCCTGTTCTTTCGGTCTTCAACCAAACCACATCCCAAAAATTCAATCATCCACACCCCTTGTTCATCACCTTGTAAAATCATTAACAATAACAAATCAACTAAATTCTTTCACTCACAACAAATAAAACTGAAATCAACAACAACAACAACAACAACAACAACAACAACAACAAACACAAAAACAACAACAACAACACCAACAACAACAACAACAACAACCCCAACAACACCAACAACAACAGCACCAACAACAACAGCAACAACAACAACATCAACAACAAATAAAACTGAAATCAACAACAACAACAACAACAACAAGAACAACAACAACAACACACTTCTAAACACAATAACAGACCTATCAAAAAAACAACACTAACAGTCAAATCCATCATAAATCTAAAACCCGGATCACCACCATCCTTTTGTGCAAATCAGATCAAAGATGCATCCATAAAGAAGCCTAGTCCTACTAAATCACTAAACAATAGATTTGTAGTAGAACAACACAAAACATGCTCTTCCATGACAGAACAAGTATACTGACATCTAAAGTGAGAGTGATGCAAAAGTGAGTGAGAGACTGATGCAAGAATGAGAGAGATCGATGGGAGGGAGAGAGGCTGTGATGCGAGAGAGAGAGAGAGAGAGGAACAGAAGGTGATGATGGAAAAAGGTGAGAAAAGGAACGAACGAAGAGAGGGATGAGAGAGATGATAACTTTTAATTTTTTATTTATTTAATAGATTAAAATAATATTTTAAAATAAAAAAGCCATGTGGCATTCCAATATGGCTTGCCACATCAGCTAATTAAGCGCCACATCAGATTCTATTTTGACTAAATTAGGGGGGACTTTGACTTTAGAAATTGAGAAAATAGGGGGACTAAATTCGTGAAAAAAATAGTTGGAGGACTAAAATCGTGTGTTGGTCATAATAGGGGGACCAAAACTGTAATTAAGTCTTTTATTAACAAAAGTTAGTGTTAATTTTTTAAATAAATAATTTTCTAAATAAATAATTTTGGTTATTTACTGTTAATTATTACCGGCGGATTTTTTAAAATTCATTTATTTAAATATTAACGGTTACCGGCGGATTTTGTGTAGGTTCCGGCGGATTTGTCGCCGGTAATTTCTGGCGGATTCGCGGAAATTACCGACGGTTTTTTAAATGGTTTTCCGGCGGAATTTGGGATGATTTTCCGCGGGTAATTTCCGACGGAAAATCCGCCGGAAATTACTGGCGGAAAATCCGCCGGTAACCGTTACCTGCGAACGATTTTCCGGTGGAAAAAATCCGTCGATAAGGCCGCATTTCGGGCGAATTTTTTCCGCCGGTAATTTACGAATTTCTTGTAGTGACAAAGAGTTTTTAAAATGAAGTTTTCCCCAAATTTGAGTGAAAGAAAATTGAAACGAAATCGACGAAAGTTGACATGTCAAATTGTAAATAGTGGTTTGACAAAAAACACGATAGATTATGGGTGCATGACCTACCCAAATAGTAAAGTGAGGGAGTCCTATAAAAGTTACAAGTGGTATAAAAACTCAAAATAGAAATAGTATTTTATATGAACAATAGTTATAATTTTTTAAATTTAAAGGATACAATAGAATATAAATTTAATTTTTTTTGGTTACAAACGCAAAAAAAAAAAACCAAAACAAAAAGGAAACTTAACTAGTTTCTCACAAAAGCAACTCTAGAGGCATTCGCTAGCAACAAACTCCTTAACTCTAAAGGAGGTGAAGACACCAATACAAAATCCTCAGCTGCATGTGCTCCCAACTTAGCCAAAAAATCCGCACACTGATTGCCTTCCCGCAAAGTGTGGTGAATATTAATCTCCCAGTTCCTTCGAAGAAGATTTCTGATAAGAGCAATTTCATTACCCAATACGTGAAAATCTTGGTTGCAAGTCTCAATCAAATTCAGTGGATGAAGAGAATCTGAGTAGCAAATAAGCTTGGTGAATCCTTTCTCCCAACACAACTTGAGACCATGAAGTAACCCCATAACCTTGACATGCATTATGTTAGAATGACCCACAGAACCATAGAAGCCACATATAAAGTTTCCCATACTATCACGAACCAACCCTCCAAAACCAGTCAACCCCGGATTTGACAAAGCACTACCATCTACATTGAGACACACAATCCCTTCTTGTGGCCTATTCCAAGAAACAAGCTGAGGAATTTTTTGACGATGATTGTCAACACCATAAGCAAGAGTTATTTCTCTATTTAATTGTTGTGCTTGTAATGCTACCTCGAAGCTGTCAACACACTCCTCATAAAAAATGAAAGCATTTCTATTACACCATACTTTCCACATTATACAAAGAAACAACACTTCATGTATGGACACTTGCTCATACAACCAATCTAGCATAGTCTGATCGCTAGATAATAAAAAAAGGTTGTGAATATGACAGTGTCTCCAAATTGTTACCACATGAGGACATTCAAAAAGGCAATGCAACAGTGTCTCATTTGTGTCATTACAGAAAAGGCAAGAAGCATCCAAAGGTATTCATTCCTCTTGAAGCCAATATACCTCTAGTAGGGATGGAACAATGACATACCTGCCATATAAAAAATTGGACGTTAGCTGGACTGATAGCGCCCATGTTGTTAGTCAAAAGGGCAAATCCGTCATTTGAAGGGTTTATGAAAGGAGAAACAAGAAGAATAAAAGAGGAGAGTAGTTATTTGTTAATTAAGTATTTTATTAGGTAGTTATGATATGGTACGTAGTTATTATATGTAAGTATTTTATTAGGTAGTTATGGGGTGGTAGTTATTATATGGAAGTAGTTACTTAGATTTGATTATAAATAATGTGTGGTTGTTTGGTAGAAGGGGGTTGGGAAGTTGTTTGTAATATTTGGCCAGAAGTAGTTACTTCTGAGAAGGGCAAACTGCTCTTGGGTAGTTATCTGTATCCAGTACTATTATTATTTAATATAATCGCAATTTCCTTCCCAGATTCTCTTCATATTAATTGTCTCAGTTTCTGTTATTGATCATAATTCTGGTTTGCATCAAATTGGTCCGACCTGCCGGATGCCACCGAAGAAGATGGACACCAAGGTTGCTGCACTAGAAGAAAAAATCGCAACCATGGAGGTTTCCTTGAAGGAAATGCAGAACCAGACTAAGGAGAATCAAGAGAAAATCATCTCTCTACTTAGTTTGAGTAAGGGGAAGAATGTTGCAGAATCATCACACAATAATGAGTCTGTAAGTACTAAACAGAAAAATTCTGAATTACATGGTGATGCGCTTGATGAATTTCGTTTATCTGTAAAAAAAAGTAGAACTGCCCATGTTCAATGGAGATGATCCCGCTGGATGGATTGCTAGGGCAGAAGTTTATTTTCGTGTGCAAGACACTCGTCCGAAAATCAAAGTCAATTTGGCACAATTATGTATGGATGGGGCCACAATTCACTTCTTTAAGGGATTGATGGAAGAAAATGAAAACTTGTCTTGGGAAGCGTTGAATGATGCGCTATTGGAGAGGTATGGGGGAGTTAGTGATGGAAATATATTTGAACAATTATCTGCTCTTCAACAAGAGGAAGCAGTTGAAGAATACATTGAAGATTTTGAAAGATTAATCTCTCAGATTCCTCGGCTTCCAAATGATCAATATATTGGTTATTTTGTTCATGGGTTGAAGGAGAGCATTAGGGGGAAAGTGCGAAGTCTGATTGCAATGGGTTCGGTATCACGACCCAAACTCATGAAAGTGGCGAGGGCCATTGAGGGCGAGACAGAAGAAGGAAACAAAGGCTGGTTTTCGCGCAAGAGAATCGGGTCAGATTTCGGGTTACAGAGTCAAGCAATGGTGGGTAACCGTTCTTCATCAAATTTCAGTAACCGTTTTCCCTCAAATCACAGGCCTATCAACAACGATTGGGTCTATGTGAAAGGCAACCAGGAGAACCGCGTCCACAATCATGGCACGAAACAGTCGTGGCTGGCGCAATCAACGGAGCGAACAGGGCCAGCAACGCGTGACAGGGGAGTGCGTAGTTTATCGTCGCAAGAAATTGCTGAACGGCGTCAAAAAGGGCTATGTTTCAAATGTGGGGGTCCTTTTCATCCTCGACATCAATGTCCGGACAGAAATGTTCGCGTCATGGTAATGGAAGAAGAATTAGAGGAAGGAGGAGAAGTAATGATGATGAAAGAGGAGATTGAAGAAGGTGGTGAAGAAGAACTTCAACTCAGTGTCATGACTAACAACATCGCTTGGGAAGACACGGGCAACATTGCAACGCAATTTCCAAATTTCAACCTTGAGGACAAGGTTGTTTCTCATGGGGAGGGCAGTGATAGCGCCCATGTTGTTAGTCAGAAGGGCAAACCCGTCATTTGGAGGGTTTATGAAAGGAGAAACAAGAAGAATAAAAGAGGAGAGTAGTTATTTGTTAATTAAGTATTTTATTAGGTAGTTATGGTATGGTAGTTATTATATGTAAGTATTTTACTAGGTAGTTATGGGGTGGTAGTTATTATATGGAAGTAGTTACTTAGATTTGATTATAAATAATGTGTGGTTGTTTGGTAGAAGGGGGTTGGGAAGTTGTTTGTAATATTTGGCCAGAAGTAGTTACTTCTGAGAAGGGCAAACTGCTCTTGGGTAGTTATCTGTATCCAGTACTATTATTATTTAATATAATCGCAATTTCCTTCCCAGATTCTCTTCATATTAATTCTGTCTCAGTTTCTGTTATTGATCATAATTCTGGTTTGCATCATGGACAGTGCAACCTTCACACCCATTGCCAATGTTGAAAGTAAACCCATCCGTGATAGAGTCCAGAATTTTATAAATTGAAGTCCAAGTTGGTGAACCTCTAATCTTTCGCACATCAAATACCTGATTTTGTTTCAAATTCAAAGGCCTCCATAGGGAGACCCAAAGTTTATCCGGAAAATTAAATCCCAAATAAGTTTTCCTCGGAGAGCAACGTTTTGGACCCTCATAGTCCTAACACCAAGACTTCCCAAATTTTTTGGTTTAGTCACGATGTCCCAGTTGACCATATTTATACCCCAGTGCATATCACCCCTCCAAATGAAGTTCCTCACAGTTTTATCAAGCTGGTCACAAACACACTGAGGAAACATCTGAATCTGCATGCTATATGATGGAATGGAGGTAAGGACCGCATTAGCAAGCGTAAGCCTACCAGGCTTGTTGAGTAGGCGCCCTTTCCAAGAGGCCAACTTAGAAGTTACTCTACCAACAACATCACCAAATTCCGCCTCAGTAACTCTACCATGAATGAATTTAAAGCCCAAATACTTGTCTATTCTCTGAGTAAAATTCATCTGGGATAGACGCAATCTTCTTGTACGTTGCACACCAGCGGAAGCAAAAAGCTTAGACTTGTTGACACTAATTTTCAAACCTGAAATAGGCCAAAAATTGTCCAACACCTTCCTAACAACCTTAGCTTGAGTCACCGTTGCTTTGGTAAAAAGGAGCACATCACAATTAAAAAAAAACAATTCAAAAAAAAAAAGGAGCACATCATTAGCAAAAAAGAGATGTGAGATCTTTGGACCATCATGAGATAATTGAATAGGCAGCCACTCTCCTTCTCTCACACTACTAGAAATCATTTCTCCCAATCTTTCCATACAAAGAACAAAAAGATAAGGGGAGGTAGGATCTCTTTGACACAACCCCCTTTTTGGTTTAAAGGCCTCTCTAAATATATGTGTATTGCTAATTTATATATTTTATTTAGGCTTAAATATTATTTACCCCCTGCAAATATCACGTTTATCCATTTACCCCCTGCAAAAAAAAACTTTTAAAACAAACCCTGCAAAATGTAATTGTATCCAGTTACCCCCCTGCTGTTAGTTTTGGCCTTTTCGGTACTAGAAAAAGTAAGTTTTTCATCTTAAACTTTCCGGAAACAGGGGTATTTCTGGAAGGCAATTGTTTTAAACTTTCCGAAAACACCCCATAGAAGGTAAATGCGGAAGGAAAAAATTTTGGATTTACCTGTATTTCCGGATTTTTTTTTTTTTTAAATTTCGTTTTTAAATTGGTTTTTTTCAGTGGCGAGACGTGCAGGACGAGAAGAGCGAGGCGAGTCTTTCGGAGCAGCACTAGGAGATGCAGATCAGACTCCTTCTGCTCCTAGCACCAGGACGAGGATTCGGCTGGTCACCAAGCGAGCTGGTCACGCTTCTGAGCGTCAGAGGCGTGTCCGTGAGCACGAGCAGCAGGAGGCTGAGCCTGCTCAGCAGTATCATGAGCCTGAGCCTGCTCAGCAGTGTGAGGAGGCTGAGGCATTTCAGCAAGTTTTGTTGCACCGTTTTCATATCCACGTGGTCTCCAGGCTACAGTTGGGACAGGTAATACTTTTAATAATTAATTTATTTTTTTTACCAATAATTAATTACTTTTATTTAATATGTTTTAATTTATATTTTTTATTTTTATACAGGACCGTGGGAAGATTAAGGTGACATCCCATGGTTTGAAGGTATCGAGGTTTCGACCTCAGCAGCACCACCCACATAGACACAGATGGCTAGAGCAGGCCCGTCTGTTGGTGCTTGACATCACACCTCTCAACAACATCAACCACGAGCTGATATTGTCTTTTGTGGAGAGGTGGAATTCTGAGACCAACTCATTCCACATGCCGTTCGGGGGAGATGACGGTGACGTTGGACGACGTGTCTGCGTTGCTCCACTTGCCGCTCACCGGCACATTTTTGGAGCATGGACTGTATTTTACTGAGGCTGATGCCATTGCAGTTGGAGTGCCGTTGCTGGGTATAGACCACGACTCTTGCTGGCAGGAGTGTCGGTTCACTAGGGGACCGAACTTCAGATTCAATTAGTCTTTTGGAGCAGACATACAGAGGTAACATGGAGGCTGGTTTTATTGATCATGTTGCACTGTGCTATTTATTACTCTTGTTAGGCTATACCATCTTTGCCGACAAGAGTCACACATATGTGCCTGTCAAGTGGGTCACTCTTATTGCGGATTTTGAGCGTTGTGGCTAGTGGGCTTGGGGTCCAGCTGCTCTGGCCATTCTGTACGAGCAGCTCAACGACGCCTGTTTTTGGGAGACATCGCAGATTGGCGGATACGCTTCTCTGCTACAGGTAATAATTAATTATTTTTTTTTATATAATTACATATTTATATATTTATTCATTTTTTTATTTCAGTGTTGGATTTATGAGTACTTCCCCACCATCGTGGTGCGCAAAGACTTCGGTGCGTCCACGTTGCAGCAGGTGGGGAATCAAAAGTGCGACACTGTCAAGCTTATAGATTTTCGGGGCGGCTGGATGAGTTAGGACGAGAGGAGATCATATGGAGGCCTTGGGAGGACCACAGAGAGTACACACCCTTTTCAGAGATTTCTCTTTTCAGAGGTTACCTGCTTCGGGGCTCCATCACTGTGCCATATATGCCAGACAGGGTCCGGTGGCAGCTTGGATACATCCAGCAGATCCCTGTCCCGCCCCCATTTTCACATACAACGGACATTTTACAGCAGTGGTTGTTCTACGCTGCCCCGACGCGGACTTTCAGGAACACTTCTAGACAGACTCTCGTGTCGGGTGAGTGCGACCAGGATTACCTACCATGGTACTTAGAGGTGTCCATTCCCCGTCTCACTCCGGCGCCGCCTCCGCCTCCAGAGGATGTACCAGATCAGGACCCAGCAGCTGAGGATATTGGTCCACGGACCATGGAGGATAGGCTCCGGACTATAGCTGGACATATCTGTTATGTCATGGGACTCGAGGGTCTTCCAGCTGAGGGACTTGTAGTTGTATTTTTTTCCATATTTTTTATGGTATTTGTACTGTACTCGTAGATTTTTTATGGTATTTGTACTGTACTCGTAGATTTTTTATGGTATTTCGTATATTATCGTAGTTTAGCGAATATCGTTATTTATCGTAATAATTTTAATTTTTTAATAAAAAAAAAACGCTTTTTAATTTTTTTTCGGAAATACAGGCATTTTTGGAAAGCATTTTTTTAAACTTTTCGGAAACACCTCAAAACAGAGTATTTCCGGAAAACATTTTTTTAAACTTTTCAGAAACACCTCGAAACAGGGTATTTCCGGAAGTCAAAATGGCTTCCGGAAATACCCCGTTTCGAGGTCTTTCCGGAAAGTTTAAAAAAATGCTTTCCGGAAATGCCTGTATTTCTGAAAAAATTTAAAAAAATGTTTTTTTTATTAAAAATTCGGGGTATTTTGGGGATTTACACTAAAAAGCAGGTATAGGGGACAAGGAGGGGTAAAAAAAACCATTTATTTTATCTATTGTAAACAAAAATTGGGAGAGCGAATTTCATTGAACCGTATCTAATTGTTGTTTCAGAGACGTCGTCGAAATCGCAATCGAGCTCGCGAATAGTGACACTTGACATTCGCTTCTTCCGTATTCCTCCGTGTTGTTTGCGCAAAGCACCGGGGTTGGGTATAAGCAAAACCTAATTTTGGAAAATGAATATCATTGAACCGTATCTGCTGACCTTTTACAAAGTGGTTTTAAGATTAATTTTAATTTTGGTAAAAAATGGTTGATAAACCTATTTATCTAAAGCTGCACAACAAAAAAAAAACAATATCTCTAAATAATATCTTTTTATTAAATCTTATTAATGATAATCTATATAGTATCTATATATTTCCATTTTCTTTACGAGAACTATCTATATATTTCTGTATAATATATTAATAAAAAAAATCTTTTTAATATGAAAATGTGATATTCAACATAAATTCATATATTACTATATATTTAACAAAATTACTACAATAGAACCAATTAATTCTAAATATTACTGCTTATTTTATAGAATAATGACTTTTTTTGAAAAAATAATCTATTTTATATTGTTTTTTGTTACAACTTTTCAAAAAAAAAATTTAAAAAAATTTAAAAACTGCTTCAATTGAGAATCTGTTTTTGAGTAGCTTCTCATAAAAATTATCAGTTTAAGAATTATATTTTTAAAACAAGTGATTTTTAGTATGCTACACAAACACAAAACAACTTTACATTTTCTTAAAATCTCTAAAAACTAATCTTTAAGTTATTTAACAACAAAATCACTTATTTTTAATCTGTAACAAACACACCCTAATCTAACTTTAAAATTGTATCAGTTTTGTATACCCACATGTATAATATCTTTTTCTTAGACTTGACCAAAGTGCAATGTATACCGTGCATCGCACGTGTGATATGCACTAGTTAAATATAATTTGATCACATATTATAGATTATTATTTCAATAAATGGAACTTAGTAAAGTTTAAAAATGATCTTATGAGTATACAGATCAATCTTAATTCTTAAATAAAATTTTCGGATTGCCCATAGATAAATCTAGTTATTATTTAATCTGGACTGTTGTGTGGAAAAAAAAAGTACCCCTTGAGGCGTAAACAAAGCACACAACAGTGAAACACCTTTCCTTACATAGAATAAACACGACGTCGTCTTGAACCTACCACCGCTCTTGAAAAGTTAAAACCCCACCAACCACCGACCACCGCCTTTAGATACGACGGTGAATCTCACCCTTTTTTGTATATCCAACCACTCCTTTGTTTAAACTCTTTCACACGAATCTCCGCATTTGTTACACCACTTTTGAATCGCCGACACTTAACCACCCATCAACCTAACTCCAAAAAAGACCTAATTTTTCCACTCTTGGTGGCTACCCAATAGCTTTTTACAATCTGGGTCGAACTCATTTTGAATTAAAGTTACTGGGTTGTGTAGTGTTGGTTTTTTTGAAGCTTGGATCTTATGGTTGAGAAGAATGGAAGAAATTGAAGGGGTGAATTGTTGTAGTGAAGGGAAAAGCTCAAGTGAGAGTCGACCTCCTAATCCTAACCCATCTGCTGCTGTTGCATATCGCCAATGTCAACGAACTGATCCTCTGGTTTTGCCTTTGAAGAAATCCCTTGTTCGCCACGCTTCACTTGTAAGTTTTTCACCAAATAAGCGTTTTTTATAGTGTTAATGGTGTTACTAGTTGCTTATCTCTGTAGGCAGAAATAGGATAGTTTCTTCATTAGTTGTTAGAACTGTCACAGCAGTTATTAAATTCCTTAAAGTGATGATATCTTCATTTGCAAGTTTTTAACACCATTACCCTTTTTGTTTTCATTTGTCAATTTGATGCAGTGGGAATTTTTGGAAAGTTGTAGGATAGGAAAACGGTTTAGCCTATGTGCAATTATTTTTAGCTTTGATTTATATATATTTTTTATTTTTACTAATGGAAGGAATTTTTTGTTTGGAAAAATCAATTTTAAACAACGATGGTGAGTTGTTGGTGTGGTCAAATTGGGAATTAGTAAATTAGAGAAGTGAACACTTGTCAGGAACTAATTGCTTACATTTGTTGCATCAGTCCTGTTGGTCCCTTTAAACTTTAAAGGACTGAAGTGAACAAAATATTGAGGTGTACGAAGTAGGAGAGAGAATGTAATTTCAAGTATGAAATTGAAGATTTACTCTTTGTTCATCTCATTATGATTAGCTGTCTTGTTGAGTGTTGACTTAGTTTTCATCCTCATCATTGGCTATCAATAAGACAATAACAACTGTCAGTAGTTTTATTTCTGGAGTCTAGGTTTCTTTTATTCATCTCATTATGATTAGTTTTCTTGTTGATTTAGTTTGCAACCTCATCACTGGCTATCAATGACAAGTTGACAACTGTCAGTAGTTTTATTACTGGAGTTCAAGTTTCTTTCTGCACTGAAAAAGTTGATCTTTCTCTGATTTTTTATTTTCTTTTTCAATGTGCTCTTTTTCTGAAATTTTATGGCAGTACCAACAGACGAAAACAAAGTTGTCTGATGTATCTGCTGAGCATGTTGCTGAAGATTACCAGTCTGATTTCCTTCCAAAGGTTCGTTCTGGAGGATATGCTGATATTGGGTTTCGGTCTAATATGGAAGATGTATATGTTTGTGTTGACAACTTTATGCAAGATCATGGGCTCAAGAAACATATAGATGGCCCCAGTGCTTTCTATGGGGTATATATCTCTACTCTTGGCGCTTAACTTGATTGGAATACGCCTTATTATGTGAATGAATTTTAGTTTCTGTATGTTTTTTTATTCACTCATACTCCATTATTTTTCAGTTTGTAAGTTCTTTGGAAATCTTAGTTCACATGCTAATCTTCTTTGGTAATTGGAAATAACACGTTGCTTTACTTATTGTGTGGACGAATGCATGTAAACACGTATTCGATGTACCATTGCCAGTTGTTGAGTTTTTACTGCTGACAAGAATAGAAAATCCATGTTGTTGCTTGCATTAGTTGTTGTTTGAAAAAGTCAAGTAACATTATATGGCCAATGGCTTGGTCAGGTGTTTGATGGACATGGCGGAAAGCATGCTGCTGACTTCGCTTGCCATCATTTGCCGAAGTTTATTCTCGAGGATAAAGATTTCCCAGTAGATATTGAAAGGATAGTTGCTTCAGCCTTTCTACTAACAGACAATGCATTTGCTGAAGCTTGCTCTCTGGATTCTGCTCTTGCATCTGGCACCACTGCATTGGCTACTCTCGTAATAGGAAGGTCAGTGTTTTGATATCCAATCATCTGAGCTTACAACTATATCATTTTTTTCTTCTTTTCAAAAGTAGTTATTTACTCTCTTTGAGTCAGTTTCCACTTTTTGAGTAGACTAGTAGAGCAAAGTACAAAAGCCAGAAATCATTGAAGCTGATATGAGATCAGCTACATACCTGTGATGAGTTGCATCTTGATTGTAGTTTCTGACTGCAGGTTGCTAGTGGTGGCAAATGCTGGAGATTGTCGAGCAGTGTTATGCCGTCGTGGAAAAGCAATTGAAATGTCGAGAGATCACAAACCAATTTGCATGAAAGAGAAGAGGCGTATCGAGGCATCTGGAGGATATGTCTCTGATGGATATCTTAACGGACAACTTAACGTTGCTCGTGCGATTGGCGATTGGCACATGGAAGGAATGAAAGACAGAGATGGTGGACCACTCAGTGCAGAACCAGAACTTATGAGCACAAAACTCACTGCTGAGGATGAATTTCTCATCATAGGTTGTGATGGGATTTGGGATGTGTTTAGAAGCCAGAATGCTGTGGATTTCGCTCGACGCAGACTTCAGGAGCATAACGATCCAACAATGTGCAGTAAGGATATTGTTGATGAGGCTTTGAAGAGAAAAAGTGGAGACAATTTAGCTGCTGTTGTGGTTTGCTTCCAGCAGCAGCCTCCGCCAAATTTGGTAGCACCGCGCTCTAGGGTGCAGAGGAGCTTTTCTGCTGAAGGTTTGAAGGAGTTGCAAAGCTTCTTGGACAGCTTGGGAAATTAATTGAGTTGCATTGCAACAAGTCTTCCTTTTGGTTCCTTCTTGTTCAATTTTCCCTTTTGTTCCTCTTGTGAGAATTCAGATTCATTTGTAACTGTAGGTGTAGTGTAGGATGAGAGAACTTTTTTGACTGTATCATATGCGGCATGGCATGTAGTCGATATTTAATTTACTGTTTACTCATTTCGTTTTTGCATTAACAAATAGATTCATTTCAAACAATGGTAGTTATGTTATACTCATAACTCGACTTCTTGCCTTTATTTTTCGAATTGAAATTCAAACACACAACTACGAGTTCGAATTTGAGTGATGATATTCAATTTAACAATTTCAGTATTTGTCAATTGAGTTATGTCTTACAGACTAATTTCTCCTTATGTTTAGGAGTAAAATTTGCATTGGCTAACACTGAGTTTGTCCACGGTGGAAATTAAATTTGGGAGCACCAAATTGACCCGTGTCCTAGTGTAGCTTATGCTGCTATTGGATCAACAATGTTGGTTTACATATTTTTTTTACCAATTAAGATGTTGGATCAACAATGTTGGTTTACATATTTCTTTTACCAATTAAGATGTGAATAAATTAAGTGAAATTGTGAAATGTGATCATTCATTGATTCATTGATTTACAATAATAATACATTGATTTACAATAATACAAGTTGTATACAATGGTCATCTTTTTTGGAAATTGAAAGCCTTAATTGAAAAAGCAAAGGTAAATCCAAAGATGAGTGAAAAACAAATGACCACAACTGCAGCTACGCCTTGGAAATCATTTCTATACCCAAAATAACTCATAACAAACTCTTCCACAGTCTCTCCAGTTTCCATGCGTTCTTTTACATCACCAAATTGTGTAGCAACCAAGCCATATAATGTCCAAGAGATAGGACAAGTCCAAAAGAACCATCTCCACCATATTGGTATTCTCTGTTACATAATCAAATGTTTTAAATTGTCGTGATTATAAGAATAAAAAAAAAATTAAGTCTAAATGAAGGAAGGGACAGGGAAACATACACTTCGGGGAATAACGAACCCGGAGAAAAGGTTCCATATCAAGTAGAAACCAACTGAAACTATAGCAGCAATGTTGTGATCCGGGGTAGCACCCACAAGCATCATTCCAAATAAGGTGAAGTATAAAAAGGTGAAGAACATGAAGAAGATATACCAAAAGAACTTGCTAGCTGTCCATTCAAATCCAATCATTGCATATACTATAACTCCATACACAATGCTTTGTATGAGGATGTAGGGTATCTCAACAGCAACCTGAATATTCTCACACAAAATCAGTGTTTAATCCTTAATACTACCTCCAGTCCACTTTATAAGAGGCAATGCAGTTTATGGTTCATTGAATAACTGATGTATCTGGTCTATAATATAAATCAGATACATCAATTATTCAATGAACCAAAAATTGCATTGTCTCTTAAAAAGTACACCGGAGGCAGTAATTTCTCTACTAATATTTTTTTGTCTCATTACATAAGCAACTTCATGCATACATACATACCTGTCCAAAGGCATATGGCAAAGCTGAATATATTCCAGAAGCTCTTTCTCTATAGAAAACTGTTCTTTCAATGGCTATAACTGGTTGCACAGATGTAGCATTTTGTGTCCCAATGAAAAGTACTGCTGCATACATGGATCCCATGGCATTAAAAATATCTTGTTTTCTTTCCCTGCATTAGAAGAATACATAAGTAAAGGCAATAAGGAATATGAACAGTAAGGGGAATTAGTTGCATTTTGGTACCTCTTGGAGCCAATGTTCCAAAATATTGTCCCAAACAATAAGGCTATGACTGTTGTGAATAAAAGTCTCACTGCACTATATGGAGGATTTCGCCAATATGACTTGGTTTGCTTCCAAAGACAAGCCATACATTGAGTTAAGAAAGACTGAGAAAACTGTGTTGTGAAGTACAAGTCTTTAGAACCTTCTGGAGGGGTACTATGTTCCCTGATCAAGTCCTTGTTTTTCCTGAATGTAATAATTGTACAATATGAGTTAAGATTTAAGAGCAGACTTTCCTTCCAATCATCATTATATTATAAGGAATTTGCTTTAATTTTCAAGTTGTTCATATCCTATTCCTACCTATAAATGTCTGAATTCTTGTATATCACAGCAAAGTTAATTCCGATAGCTGCTTCTTGTGCTTCTGAGGTAACCTCCAACATCCAAGTAGCAGGATTATAACCATTATTGATTTTTGGCACGCCATTGATTCCCTACACCAAGAAGAGATGGTTTACTTTGATAACTTGATTGATAATATATCAGTTATTCAATGAACTTAAAACTACATTTTTTTCTTATAAATAGAACCAGAGAGAGTAAGTGTTGTTTAGTACTAATCACATATTACAGATAGTTAATCCAACCTCAAAGTAATTGATCAAATGAGAACAATGCCGACCTAAAGGGCCCATATATATTTCCTCTCCTCCACG
The DNA here is from genome assembly GCA_039519185.1 of Astragalus membranaceus. Lineage (NCBI taxonomy): Eukaryota > Viridiplantae > Streptophyta > Magnoliopsida > Fabales > Fabaceae > Astragalus > Astragalus membranaceus. Next base: position 13,933,513 of record CM076848.1, read on the forward strand.
CTTCAAAAGAAGTAGCTGCAATATAACAAATTTACAATGAAGGTTGTTTTCAGCCTTGAGAATAGGGCACTTGGTTTTTGTAAGCAACTTAGAAAAAAAAGGGTTTCTGACCTCATCAAAAGAATCAAATATATCAATGCTAGGCTGGTGAATTGTGCAGACCACAGTTCTCCCTGTGTCGACTGTATTCCTCACTGTTCTCATTACTATAGCAGCAGCTCTAGCATCAAGGCCAGAAGTGGGTTCATCCATGAATATAATAGATGGATTGGCAACAAGTTCAACTGCAATTGTTAACCTCTTGCGCTGCTCCGTGGACAGACCGTTCACGCCAGGCAATCCAACTTGTGCTTCTCTTATTGAAGTCAGCTCTATCAGCTCCATAACTTCCTCAATGAACATCTATAATCAACCAATAGTAATTGTAAGTAACTGATATTGCAATTCGGTGTGTCTGTGACATGTCTATTACTCATATACTATGACTTAGGGCGCATTTGGATAAATAAAAGCCGAAATCAACTAATAGACATATCACAAGTTATTTTCATAACATAAATCAACTAAGTAATTTATGGAAACTAACAAAGTATGACAAACTTTACCAGTCTTGTGGTAGAATCAACCTCAGGGGGCAAGCGGAGCCATGCGGAATAAACAAGAGACTCATAGACTGTAACATGAGGAGAGTGGATATCAGTTTGCTCACAGTATCCTGATATGCGAGCAAATGTTTCTTGCTTTTTAGGGTACCCGGATATAATGATTTGTCCTTGAATATATCCTGTTGTTTTCCTTCCAGACAAGACATCCATTAAAGTTGTTTTACCAGCTCCACTTATACCCATTAGAGCTGTCAAAACTCCTGGTCTAAAAGCTCCATTAACACCCTTCAAAAGTTCAAGTCTTTCTTCAACAATACCTTGGATCTTCATTTCCTGCATGCATAAAGGGGGACTATACTATTAGGAAATATATCAGGAGGGAGATTGCATATTACTGTCTCTACTTCATACTTGTTTTATCTAAACTAAGTATGAAGTATCAATTTGGTCTCTGATATTTGTAAAAGTTAGAGACCAAACAAACATCGAGAATTTGACGGACTAAACTGAATAACATTTGGAAATGTAAGGGACCAAATAGTAATATTGTTAATGTCAGAGACTAAACTGAACTTTTCTAAAATTTGAGGGACCAAATTAGCTATTAGCTCCTTAAAAGTTTCTTTGAAATTGAAGTCAATTTTTATACCTGTGGCATATCGACCGCATATCCGATATCATCGAAAGTGATAGAAAGGGGTGTGAAAGGAAGAACCATTCCTCGCTTCTTGTTGTGATCAGCTGCACTAATGTTGCCTACTCTTGCTGAAAGCGTTCTCGAAGACAAGCTTTTTCGACTTCCGTTCCCTTTGGCTGCATCGAAATGACATTGAATCATCTTACACTGCATTGACTTGTACAAATAAATAGGAAGAAAGAATAAGCGAGCTTGTAACCAACCAAAAGAACCTTCAACTTTAGGTGACAGTTCAATGATCTCTCCGTTTTTAGCAGTGGCAACATTTCTCTCAGCTAAGGCTTCTTCTGATATTATTGCTTGGGGTTTATCAAATGCTGTATCAAAATAGTTTATTTGTTAGAACACTACATGAATTTTACAAATTGAAAGCTCATATAATATATAATATATAGGATACTTAACGGTCGAGATAATGCAAGGCCAAAGGGAAAAGGAAGTTGAATAGTAACATATATCCAATGGAAGCTCCAACTCCAATCCAATACCAATATGCTTCAGGAAAAATTCCACGTGATTTCAAGACCTGCACTCCTAGTGATTCTGTTGAATCAGGCAAAACCTGCAATGCAAAAGTATTCACATATTGTCAAACACTGATCAAGAATTTCCACTAGTTATATTTTTGTATTCTTGCACATGTAACTTGTTTCAATCATGGGAATAGTAATGCATTGATTTTGCTTACATGTGACCAACTCTTTCCAAGGAATTCATTCACAGTTATAGCATTCTGTCCATACATCAAAGGGGAAATCCAGTAACCCCATAACCACCAGCTCTTCACATCAACTGATACAAAATAACATTTTCTGTGAGCTTTTGATATCACAATACATTGAAATAAATAAACAATATGCATCTTTGGTAATAAACTGCACTAACACTTTACCTCTTGATAGGATAAATCCACCCATAACCAAAACTGCAAGTAAAGCAAATGATCCAACTGTGTTTGCAACAATAATGTTCCTTCCAACTGCCCCCATAAATCGAAAAAGTCCAGATGACATTTGGTTGATACAAACTAACAAAAAGTACTGTTTGAGGAACCTGCATTGAGGAACTGTGTCTCAGCAGATTGAAGCAAACTATCTAAAACCTATGCATTAAAACAACAACAACAACAACCACCACAATGCTTTATCTCACTAGGCGTGGTAGACTATATGGATCAAATGACGCAACAATGTTCTATCATAAACCATTGGCCTCATAATTTTTCTTAATCGTTTCGCCTATAGTTTTTCTTGGCATATGTTGCACTTTAAAGCTATACATAGTCGGTCCCTAGCCTAGATAAAAGTTGAGAGTTGTGTTTGATGGCCGAGAGTAGGGCTGTAAAGCTAGGCCGTCCAGTCCAATGGGACAAAGTGCAAAAGCGGGCTGAGCTGGGCTAGTTATCTACTGGTTTTTTTTGTAGTCCAGCCCAAAACACTGGGCCAGTGGGCCGGCCCGATCCAGGCCAATGTTTGACAAAGGAAATAAAAAAAATGTTAAAAAAGCATAAAAAGCAGGCTCAGTATGGCCCATGGGCCAGCTGGGCTGGGCCAAAAATGTTTCGATTCTTTATGGCCTATGTTTTTTAGCCCAGCTTGGGCCATCGGGCCGGCTCGTTGGACTGGGCCAAAATTGACACCTCCTAGCCTACAAATAAACCATTAGCCTCATAATTTTTCTTAATCGTTTCGCCTATAGTTTTTCTTGGCATATGTTGTGCCAGCTATACATAGTCGGTCCCTTGGCCAGATAAAAGTTGAGAGTTGTGTTTGACACCCGAGAGTAGAGCTGTAAATCTGGGTCGCTTAGTCCAATGGGCCAAAGTGCAGAAGCGGGCTGGGCTGGACTAGCCCAGTTATCTACTAGGTTGTGTTGTGTGTAGTCCAGCCCAAAACACTGGGCCAGCGAAACGGCCTGGTTCGGTCCAGTCCAATTTTTAGCAAAGGAAATAAAAGAAGTTCAAAAAAACATAAAAAGGAAGCCCAGCCTAGCCCATGGGCCAATTGGGATGGGCCAAAATGTTCCAGTTCTTTATGGGCCTCTATTTTTTAGCCGGCTAAATTGCTAGTTTGGCCCTTTATCTTTGGGGTTGTGGTCACTTTGGCCCTTTATCTTTTTTTTTTCTCATTTTAGACCCTCATGTTTTTTGTGTGTGTCATTTTGGCCCCTGCCGTTATGTTTATGTTTTTTGTAGCAAATTTTTAAGGACGAAAATGAAATCAATTAAAAACATAAGGGCCCAAAATGAAATCAATTAAAAACATAAGGGACTAAAATGAAATCAATTAAAAACATAAAGGGACTAAAATGATAACGGCAGGGGCCAAAATGACACACACAAAAAACATGAGGGTCTAAAATGAGAAAAAAAAAAGATAAAGGGCCAAAGTGACCACAACCCCAAAGATAAAGGACCAAAACAGCAGTTTAGCCTTTTTTAGCCCAACCCAAAACACTGCGCCATCGAGCCGGCCTGTTAGCCTAGGCCAAAATTGACACCTAACGTAGAATTTTGGTCGAATCTTTATGTCATGGATCATGGATTACTATTTAAACAAACCAAAACAAATAAATTCTCACCTTTCAAAAGATGGATCAAATCCTATGACATAGTAAGTCATCCCAACCCAAATACCAACTTCAACAAAGCTGATTGGAATCTTAAGGATCCATGTAGGCAAAGAGTAAGCCCAAACAGGATAAAAAAGAAGGTCCCTTTGCTTATAGAAAACCGGGAGTTTCATGATGAACATGGATAACTCGGCGAATCCATTGAACATAATTATAATTAGTATGAAGAATAGAGCACCCATATAAATCCCACCATCAGTTTCTGAATTCCGATGCATCTCAGTTCGCAGGAACACTGTCATTGTTACGACGCCAGTGAAAATCAACTGAAAAAAAATGAATAGATGAATCTAGTCAACATAGTACTAATCATTAAGAAAGCTTCTCTTATCTTATCAAAGAGAATATAAACAAAAACTTTGGAAGCTTGAACTTTGCTTACTTGCCACATCTTGAAAATATAGACAAATGAGTTCCTTTTCATTAGTAAGAATTCTCTGGACACACATGCTTTTAAGAGTTCCTTCTTGCTCACACCAAACTTGTTTTTGGTTAAAACTGCAGGGTGGCCTTTGGACTTATCAAATGGAGTAGCAAGTTCGTCACCAAGTTTTCGACCAACGTGAAATGATTGAAATGCTTCAGCAAAATGTTTAGCACTGATAAAGGTATATGGTTCATCTTTATTTTCCCAGTATTGTTCTTGATCTTTTCTTGATGTTACCTGTCACATACATTAAGAGCTGAGTTTAGTATCTTTTACGGATGAAAACTGATAAGAGTAAAACAAGTGAAAAGTACTTCTTGTAAAAAGTCTGCTACTCCCTTTCTCTCCGGACATTTGAAACCAACGAATTCAAAGAAGTCAAGAACATGTTCCCTTGGACCTTGATACACAATTTGTCCATCTGAGAGAAGCATTATATCGTCGAATAACTCGTAAGTTTCGGGTGCTGGCTGTAGAAGAGAGATGACAGCAGTTCCATTCAGAATATGGATGGATTGTCTTAGAGAATTGATCATTTGGAATGCTGTAGAACTATCCAGACCAGTTGATATTTCATCCATGAAAAGTGCTCTTGCTGGTCCAACTAGCATCTCACCTATATTTTGTTGGCCACAAAAATACACCCAAAAATAAATCTACCAAGAAAAGACCCTTCATTTCATATCAAACAAATAATGAGATTTATGATTTACCTGTTGTAACTCTCTTTTTTTGTCCACCTGAAATACCTCGAATCATGTCATCCCCAACCATGGTGTCAGCACAAACATCTAGTCCCAAAATCTGCCAAATGTCTTAGAAACATGAACAACTGAATTTCTTCCTTATTCTATATTAGTAATGTGCTGAATTAGGTTTAATACCTTAATTATATAATCTGTAACTACATTGGTTTCTTGGCCTTCTAGTGCTGCTGCCTGAAAAGTCCAAATTCAGCATGTCTAGCTACATCTCCAATGCAAAGAGGTTTACTTAGAATTAACATGTAATTTTTATCTAATCTCACCTTCATATAAATATCAAGATCAGGATCTGGCTTAATGTTTTCAGCCTTCTCTCTTCTTGATAGTTCTGCCAGCATCTCTGCCAATTTCACAAGTAGAGAAACAGTTTAAGGGTCTGTTTCGATTGACTTATTTGAGTTTATCTACTGGCATAAGCACTTGCGAAACTGTTCATCAGAGTTTATGGAAACAACTTAGGACATGTTCATAGCTTGTGAAAACAACTTATAGCTTATAGAAAAACATTTTAACATTATTTTATCTTTTATTGTAATAAAAACAGCTTACACATAAGCTCTTATAAAATAAGCTGTTAAAATTCAATTCAAGAGACAATATATAATCCTTCCTGGTTAAGGCTAGTTTACTAACCATAACGGGTTCCTATCCCTTGACACCTTGCTGAAAAAGCCAATGTTTCTCTGACTGTCATTTCTCCTATGTGTAGATCAGTTTGACTTATGTAAGCTGATGTTCTCTGAGGTACAAACTCCTCCATCTCATGACCATTATACGCAACTCGCCCCGCAAGCTACAATTCAACAGCAATGTGTTAGAACATCAACTAGTAAAAGAAGAAATAAGGAAACGAAAATGCAAGAACAAGAACACGATATTGATCACGCAGTTCGGCCCAAGTATGCCTGCGTCTGTGACTACAGAGCAGTTGTAGTTCCGTCTCATTTCAGAATGAATTAGAGTTTCAGTGTTACAATTGGTACTTATAATATCTTGGTCCAGATTACAACAATACATCTAAATCGTACCGCAGGGGGCCAACGCCCACTGCACCTCCCAATCTCATTGATACGGCATATGAGCTACACTCGACACAATGGAATTGAATGAATACTCATAAATCACAAAGACAAAGTAGTTTTGATTCTCCAACACGCACTTGTTGAAACAAGTTACAAGAGCAATCTCAAATGTTCTTACTTTTAGATCTTTACCAAGTCTTCCGGCCAGTGCCAACAATAATGTGGTCTTTCCAGAACTTGGAGGGCCTAAAAGCAGTGTCATTCTGCATAATCCAAAAACAAAATGTCTGAAAATGTTGATTGAGAAATAGATGTGAATTTCACAAAGGCAATGCAGAAATTGCAGTCTTTATCTTACCTTTTAGGTTTGATGATTCCACTAACATCATGAAGAACTGTGAATGGCTTCTTTCTACTGGGAATAAGGTGAAGATAATTCAGGAAGCCCTTTAGAAAGAGAACACAAATACATGCATATGCATTAACACTTGTCAGTTATTCTGCTTCTAAAAGAACTATTTGCTATCAAATTCAAACCTATATATTGATGTATGGTTACCTCTAACAAATTAATGGAGAAATTGAAGATTGTTGGCAATGCCCTGCTTCCCACATGAGCTTCAGCTTCAACATTCAAGTGCTCAAAACGAACTTCAATTGTTGGAATATCAAGTCCAACCCTGCACACATTAACATGAGAGCAACACAAATACATAAACTTGTAAATTTCTTTACACATGCAAACTAACACATGAATCCTTCGTTTCCATTTTCACTTCTAATTACAAATTTGACACCTTGTTTTTAATCTATTTCATGTATTTTCGTATTTCCTGTACAAAATTTTTGAAAATAGAAAATAAATTTTAAAAAAGTGGCAATTTTTGTAATTTAAAGTAAGAACCGAGAAATGAAACCTAAAAGGTTTTCATTTTAGTTTTAATATTTTTTTCATCAATTTTTTGTTCTCAATTATATCTCTATTTGCACTTTTAGTCCCTAATATTATGTTGGTGCTCGGCCTGCTACCTCTTACACTCAGGGCCGTCCCAAACAATTTGGAGGCTCTGTTCAAATCTTAAAAATGGGCCCTTCCTTGAGATTGACTCTTCAAGTTTTTTTTTCTTACGTTTCTCATATCCAAATTCATACTTTCTAGTCTTAGGATGGCATATTAGAAAGAAAAAAATCTGATAACTTTGTTTTCCGGCGGTGGTAGGGACGAGGATGACCAAGCCAATTTCACAACTGTCAACCGGCATACATTAGTCAAATAGACATACAAACTCTTATAGTACCAAAAGAGAAATTGCTTTAATTTAAAAGGGAAAAAGCTAATGAAGTAACATGTGAGAAAGAATAGCAAATAGAAAGAAGAATTAAAATGCAAATTGAAACTTGAAAAATAGCAATGACTTCAACATTTAAAATATATTGACAAGTAGAATTAAATCAGAGTTTGCGAAAAATAAGTTTTCTAATATGGATTTGACATTATTTTTGACTCATTAAAAGCAATTATTATTATCATTATAGATCTATCTAAAACTAAAACAATTGAATGACACAAAAATGGAAAAGCAAGCCAAATGAAAAAGGAATAGTAAAGAACGGATTGATATGTTAATGCTATCTAACAATTAATTATAAAATGAAAATGGAAGAGTAAAAAAAGAGGAAATATTAAAACTAGCACAGATAGGATTTGAGCCTTGGTCAAGTCAAGCAAGACGCACAACTGTAAGGTGAGACGTTTGCACCATTGCATCGTATAAGTCATTTACTTAAGAAGCTGCAAAAAAAAGATATATACCTTGTTTTTATTTTTTTATGGGCCCCGCAAAAAATGACTTTGGGCTGAGGCCCTGTGCGGTAACATAGGCCCAACAAGCCCATGGCTGGCCCTGCTTACACTACTAGGTGGCTTGACATCTTAGTCATTAAAAAAGGTGTTTGCTTTCCCCACACCCCCTCCTACTCCTCGCACACCCCCCAACTTATTTTTCCCCAAAATGACCTCGCGTGGGACGCTCGTGTAACACGGGTTAAGTGACTGTTCGAACGAGGTTATCCGAACCAGTTCGAACGACATTGTGCGTGTTAAGGAATTGGTACTGTTCGCAGGACATCATTCGAACCTGTTCGAATAATGTCATCCGTGTTAAGGAATATTGTTAACCGATTGTACAAAGGGTGTGTTTTGGCTGCCTCGAATGGCTTTATTCGAACGTGTTCGAATGGGTGCGTTCGAACAGGCGTTCGAATGGCCACATGCGAACCACTGTTATGCAGAAACAGAAACTAAATAAATCAGCACACAGTTTTGGTGATTTTTCAAAATATAAACCTAACTTTAACATTATGTACGAAAATTATACAACATTGTGTACCAAAATTATAAACCTAATTTAACATTGACTACCATCACTATCTTTACTTAAATCTACACAAGGAAGGGGATGGGGGGGGTTGTGATTGTATGAGCAAATTCTTCCACTTTTGTATCCGGCCAACAAAAAGCGAGTCCCAACCCTTTGCTATGGGTGCCCTATTAGTATTCCATATCAAATCCGGCAAGGGCATTGGACTTCCAGGCTTCATAAAGACCTTCAAAAATACAACAAAAAACAGAATGTTATGTAATGTTTTGGAATTACTACATTGAATCTAAATAGAAGACAGTTTACCTGTACAAAGTGTTTGTGTTCTGGTACAAAAAGGATGTTGAACTGTCGGGCAGTTCTGAATGGTGCAACATTGAATGGAAAAATTGTGTAACAACAATTAGGTGACCAACAAGTCAGGACGACTTTGTACTTGTTACTGATTAGATACCCCATATCTGGTGTAGTCATCCAATTATCTTCAACATTATGTCCATGATGTGCCCTCAACAATGCCCTCATCAAAAATGTGACCTTACCAATACCACCATACAGTCTAGTGTAGAAGTCATTGTATTGGTTAAGCTCCTCCATCAGATCAGTTCTGACTGACTGCCAAGCCTCCTCACCCCTACCAAGAAATGCAGCAATACACCGGAAGCCACAATTTCCATCACCTACCACATTAACAATTTTTTGAACATAGGAACGCATGTATTCTGGCATCCCTATTATGTAAGTATTAAAAACATCAATGTGTGCAGCATCCATAGGTGTGGGTTTTGGATGAGGAGCTGGTGTCAAAGTAAGTGTTGGTGTCAAAATAAGAGCTGTTGAAACAGTAGTAGCAGCAGCTTCTGTAACAATAGGTGTGGGTGTTGGTTTCTTATGTAGTGGAGGAGTAGGGATTGTAGTAGCACTGTCAGCTTGAGTTCTCTTTTTGCTTTCTGATGGATTAGGTGCTGGACACGTTGACAAAGTAGGAGTGGAACCCGAACTGTGTGGGTTTGTAGGCGTTCCACTCCTACTTTGGGGAGGAGTAGGGCGTTTACGAGACTGAGCAAAACATCCACTAGATGAACCATCGGGGGAGTCAAATTTGTCATCTACATGCTCCCAAAAAGACTTGTCTCGCTTTGTTGAGTAATCAACTTTCCCTTTCTTATCTTTTTTTGGTGCTCCCTTTGTAATGATCGTATCCGGAGGTGGACACATGGAAGTCGTGTCTGGGAATGCCAATTCACGTGCTTTTGCTTTAATCATAACTCTACCGGCGTGATCAGAGGCCTCAAACCTTCTTTTGATAGCTTCAAGTTCAATGTCTACACTCAACTCATCATCCATTACCTCTGTCTGTATTTTGAAATTCAACCTCTGCCAATGTTGGTGAATCATGCTCAAGGGAATTGGAGTGCAGTCCATCATAACCCTACAAAAAATGCGACATTGATTTAGTGACAACCCAATTGACATAAACAAGTTTTTTTTTGTAGACACAATATAATTATGAGTTTGTACATCATACCTTGAAAGCTCACATGCACATGGTAGCCCGTGTGTGGTCCGGAGCGTGTGTTGACATAATGATGGGTTAAGTGAAACGGATCCAGTGTGTTGCATCTCATCCAAAATATGGTCTATAGCATTAGATGAAACTAAACCCTTAATTTCATCAAAAATCTTCTTCTTCAAGTGGTGTACTTTCACTCTACTCAAACTATGCTCGAAGTGCATTTTAAGGTCAGAATGTTGTATCCTAAGCATGGTCTGCATTCCATCCCAGCACTTACACAAATCTCCCCTACTGTCTCGTAATATTTGCTTCAAGTGAGAGTGTGCAGACTCAACTCTGTTGGTGGTAGTGTTGCCAAGGTGCATATGGTTATTTATCCATGCATCAATGAATTTTTCCTTGAAGGGGTCTAGCCAGGTGGTCCTGACATACTCTATGAAACTGGGATAAGGTCCTGCCAAGTCGTTAAACAGACCCAACTCATAATCATACTCTTCTGTGGTCTTCGCATGCACAACAGATTGAAATGCACCCATAATGTCATTAACAACAGACTGGTCTTTCACAATGAGCCTTGCTTTGGCCCTTACATTTTTCTTAATGTGAAATTGGCACAACAAGTTTGCAGATGTTGGAAATATTCCTGCCAGAGCATTCATCATACCGGTGTCTCTGTCCGTAAGTATGACTTGTGGTACTTCATCCTGTCTCCTAAATAAACCCCTCAATTTCTCAAGAACCCATGCAAAGTTATCCATCCTCTCCCAATTGACATAAGCAAATGCAGCAGAGTAAGTCTTCTCTGTTGATGTTACACCAACGATCTCAACCAACGGATACCTGTACCGGTTGGTTTTATAGGTGGAATCAATCAACAAAACAACCGGGAAGGTGTTTAGAAGCTCAATGGAATCTGGATGTGCCCAAAAGATGTCCTTCACAACGGTAGTTCCCTCTGCAAGTCGAGTCCAGTAAACATAATTATCGCGTTGCAAATAAAACATCAGTTGTTGGAGCTCAGTCCTACCCTCACGCATAGCCGACCTTTGCCTTTGACGACAGTTGTAAATTTGTTTCACAACCGTATAGTTATCATCAGGCTTCATCAATTTCAGCTCATTCAGTATCAATTTTGGCCGAGTATGGTTCCTACTCATTCTAGCCACTAGATCCTTCTCTTCTGAAGATAACCTACCAATGTACGGACGTCCTTCATGATAAGTAGCCATACCATGGTTATGAGTTCCATTCATAACCCTCAAAATCCATCTTCCAAGCTTCTTAATAAATTTCCCTTTCAGTCTGAACTGACAACAACATTTTCTAGTGTTCGTGCCTTCCTCAACATTTGTCTTGTAAGATCCAGCTTTATCACAAATCAACATGCAGTATTGTTTACCTGATCGTCGTCCGGTGTCAGATCTTCCAATAACAATCACCATCCCAAGAGATTTTCCAACCGCACGCACCCACGTCAGCAGCTCCTCACGACTAGGGAATAACTGAAATTCAATTACTAAGTGTCAGTTAAATAAATTGTATAGTTCGCTAAAATTAAAACAACTAATTCATTATTACCGTATCCGTTTTGAACGAACTAGTAAAATCTTGGGATTCTACGATGTCAGTTGTCATCTCATCTGCTACTGTTCGAACGGCTTTATGCGAACACTGTTCGAACGGCCTTATGCGAACACGTTCGAATGATGGTGTTCGAACCTAACAAAGTCACACCCCATTAAACACTTGTTCGAACACGATCATTCGAACATGTTCGAACGACCATGTTCGAACTGAGCGCGAATACAGAAAAAAAAAATGGCGTGAAAAACTGAAAACAGAACCAAAATGAAAAAAGTTTGGTAGGGTTATTACCTTGAGCTAGTTGCCAATGTTGGGTAGTTGAATAGGAGTGAATGATGAAGGTGAGGATGGGTGGGTTTGGAGTGGAGAGGGGGGGGGGGAGGTTTGGGATTTTAGAGGGGTGTGTTGTGTTGAAGGAGAAGAAGAGGGAGAGGGGTAAATGGGGAAAATCAATTTTAAGTGGGGTTAGTTTAGTAAATGTGTAGGGTGAAGGGGTGTGTTTTGAGTAGGAGGGGGTGTGGGGAAAGCAAAAGCCTTAAAAAATACAACATCATCTTAAATAACCAATCAAAAAAGTAAAAGAAAGAAAGTAGCTGATGTTACAAAAACATTTGAAATTCTAATCATTAATTAATAAAATAAATGTAACATGACGATGGAGTGACTAAGAGTAACGGGGTGTTAGTTAGCTAAAGACTAAAGGTGCAAACATATAAGTCAAACCCAAAACTTTTAAAAAAAATTTCAAACTTTGTTACTAATTTCAGCCAAACGTTTGAAATTTTTTTTAAAAGTTTATTTCACTATTTTTTTACAAAAACATACGACCTGTGAGTAATTAATGTATGTTTTTGTAAATAGACTAAAAAACTTATAGGTAGGTGAGATCAAGTTCTATTTTATATGACATTTAGTTTAAATTCTATCTTATAATAATAACTTTAAGTAAATCAAAAATTGACGTATATCAATATGTTTAAATTAATAGGAACTATTAGCAAATTTATGATTTAACATAAAGTAAAACATTTAATATAATTATAATATTAGTAATAAAAATATTATTAAAATATTATATATAATAGACCGGCCTGGTAGGCCTAAAAGGCTTTTTCGGTAGTCTATAGTTTGGCCTTTTCAGCTAAATAGGCTTTTAAAAAAGCCTTAGACCTATTTATTTCAAATAAAACCTGGTTTGGCTTGGGCCTGACATAGGCTGAGCTGTAGACCCCTTTTGAATATCCATTCAAAAACAAAATTTCACAAAAAACATAAGCAATACTCATTATGTTATGATGATAGTTTCATACCTATCAATGCGTTGTCTTAACCTCAACAAGAATTTCTCATTATCTTCCTCAGCAATCTTAACAAGCCTCTCCACCAAATTCTTCCTCTGAAGAGGACCAAGTTTGTTGATATCAATCTCTGTTAGTTGACCTTCTGCTTCAGTGAGTATGCCCCTAGTCATACGTAGATACGTAGGAAGCTTCTCAATGGCAGCCCACTTGAGATCCTCTTCATCATCATCCCTTCTTGAAGACCCTGAAAACACATCACTTCTCCATATACTAAAGCTCCCTATGCGTCCACTACCCACTCTCACTTCATCATTTTCCATTTTTCTATTCTCTAATTTTGATATGGCAATGAGGAAAGAAACATTTATATATAGAAGAACTCTGAGGATGGGAGCACCTAATGCATATTTTTTTAATCAAACTAACCAACCCTCAACCAATCAAAAACTATAGGTTAAATATGTTTTTGTTCTTTAAAAATTTTGTGAATTTTGTTTTTAATCTTTATATAAAATTCCACTCATTTGTAATCTCCACATTTTCCTTGGTCAATCTCCAAATTCCACTAAATTTAGTTTCTCACGACTTTAAATAATGATTCTTAGCATTACTAAAAGTGATGTGGGACTAAAAACATTTAGGGTCAGTTTGGTTGAAGAGAAAGATGGAAGAGAGAATCTATTCTCTCTTCTCTCTTTCTATTATTTGGTTAGCTCTCTTCTCTCTTTCTCTCTTCCCTCGTTCACCTCAAACAAACACACTCTTAGTGCAAATGTAAGCCATTCTCTCTTCCCTATCTCTCCTGCTTCAACCAAACAAAACAAAGTCATTCTCTCTTCTCTCTTTCTCTCTTCCCTTTCTCTCTCACTTCAACCAAACACACCCTTAAAGGGGAAAATACAGGGACGAAAAGTGAGTGAAGTTTTTTATAGATACTAAAAATAAAATTCTCAAATTTTATAAGGACAAAAAATATATTTATCCCAAAACGGCAATTTGTGACTATGTGTGATTTTTAACGTAATTGAAATGAAGTCAAATATTTGTTATACTATCATCTTGTGATTGATTGAGGGTATAAAAAATCTCTTTCACTAGTGGGTTTATAAGTTAAATACATTGTACATATGTTAGAGGCAGAGCAAAATTGTTAGAAATCAGCACAGCAGCAAATTTTACTTCACTTGTTTTTGTATAAAATTTATAAAATATTACATATGCTGCTGATAAATATTCACATTTGTAAAGTGAATCATGATCTAAGCATCCCATTATGAATGCTCTAAAAAGATAATGAATTTTATCATGTACAACAAACGAAAATGAACTTTTTAATTTGGTACGTATAAAGACAAAAACAAGCTCTATAGTTTAATTGCAATTTATTATGTGATGACTTAAGAAAGAAGATAAAATTAGCTATATATATATATATATATATATATATATATATATATATATATGTCAACTAGTTGCCTAAAGTAACTAAGTTCCTTTTATTTGAAATTTAGAGAGCTAGACAAATTTGGAAGGAGAGAATCCAGTTCTTCCTTGAGGAACAAAAATGCTTTTTGTAAATTAAACTTATTAATTTATGGACAAAACAACAGTAATAATCACGTAAAAGGGTTAGTTAACCAGGTAGATCCATCCCTATCATCGAAAGAAAGAATTTGGGAATATTAGCATATTCCATGCATATATAGGTGATTAATTAGTTGATAGCCGTTTTTCTACTATAATAATTAATAACTAGTAGGCTAAATGTCACTATTAAACAAAAAATGTTTTTTTTTTACAATACAAAATAAATGATATCATCTCCATATCATATATTCTAATAATGAATCCATAGGGGTTAGTTGGACTAAGTTTAGTTTGCTTTATTGCATTTAAATAACGATATTTTTTTCTTGATATATTATTTAAATAATGCGTCGTTACATTTTAATATATCTTCTTTATAGGTATTTTTACATCATCTTGCTGCTCAGTTTGATAGGGGTAACATCTCATCTCAAATCGCACTGATGCATGTGGCCTTTTGAGTTTTGAGTGCATACATGGTATCCCTTCCAATTTTATGATAATGGAGGTTAGAAAAGGCTTAGGCTAGAAAAGGCTTATGAACCCAACGAAATTCAAAATGATTGTTAAGACTTTTCTCATTTATTTGCAAATAAGATAAATTAACCCCCCTTTTCTGATGAATTTTGGTTTGTGATAAACTATATTACTACTAATTATCACATAACATTTGGTAATATGCATGCATGCTTTCATAGTCTTCGGAATTGAGATATTTCATATATTCTTACAACATAACTCATGTACTCAATATAAATAATTTCTGCAGATCAATATGAGACTTTATTTTTCAAAAGAATTTATTTAAAGATATTCCCTTTTATCTTGAATCCTTCTAGGATTTTCCATGTAGAGGTCACCTACAGATTCAACCTCAAAAATCCATCAGATATAATTTGATATCATTCATCTAGAGCTCTTTCTTTGAAGAGTCTATAGTTTTTTTATTGGAAGCTCTTCAGGAGCTCGAATAATATTTATGTCATCAACATAGACATCGGTTATAGCAAATTCTTTTCCAAATATTTTTATAAAACTATATGGATAGGTGATGTCATTTTTGTATCCCTCATTTAGAATATAAATTTAGACGATTATACCATATGTGTTCAAATTATATTATCTCATGGAGAGATTGATTCAATTTGAGTAATCATCTCGAGAATCCAAAAAGTCTGTATTGGATATTAAATCCTTCAGGGATCTTCGAATAATTATGAGTATCAAATGAGTCAGACAAATAAGTCTTAGCAACATCCATCTTGTGAAAATTGAGCTATTCATGTGCTACAAGGCTAATTAAGTACTGAAAAGTACTTGCATCCACCCTTGAGCAACATGTCGAGTTTTGTATCTCACAATTTCACCATTCCCATTCTGTACAAAAACCCATTTGTATCTGGCTGGTTTCACACCTTCATGGTGTTTAGACTACAGGTCCAAAAACTTTTGTAAAACGAGTCTAATTCTGCATCAATTTTATCTTTCAATTTTGGCCAATTCTCACTTTGCCTACAATCTTTAGTAGACTTTGGTTCATGATCCTCGCTATCATTTTATCACATTTAGCGCTATATTATATGTGAAAATATCGTCAACGTTGACTTCATTTCGGTTCCATTGTATTTCATTATTGACATAATTCATTGAGATCTCTTTAATTTCAAAAAATTTCAGATACCTGATGAGTTCTTCTGGAACTGAAATGTCAATTATGTCTGAATACTATTTGAGTTTCTATATCTTCACTTGGACCATCTTTATTTTTAGCTCCTTTTCTTGTTCGATGATTTTTATCTTTGGAACCGATTGGTCTACCATGCTTCAGGCGCAATTGAGACTCATTTGCAATATTCGTTTGTCCAACAGGGACATCCATTTTCTTGGAGCATTAGCAGTTGATATGTATGATTTGATCACACTTTTGAATCAGTGAATGCATTTGGTAGATGATTTTCTAAGCTTTGCAAATGAATTATTTTTTGAACTTCTAGTTCACATTGTTTAGATTGGGGAACAAGATAAGACAGTGATAGTTCATTCCTACTGATCTCTTTTTCAACTGCTTATTCTCTCCCCCCTAATGCTGAAAATTAAATTCATCAAATGGTAATTTTCAAACTGGACTATAAACAAATCTCCAATTGTTGGCTCAAATTACTTTATTATACATGGAGATTTATATCCAATATATATTCCCAAATTCTTTGTGGACCTATCATAGTGCATTGTGAACGGAAAATTTGGATCATACACTGCACATCCAAAAAAAAACTAAGATGGGAAATATTAGGTTCGTGACCAAAAACCAAATGCAAAGGGGAAGAGTTGTGATAACTTGTTGGCTTGATGCGAATCAAAGTTACAACATGCAAAATTGCATGTTCCCAAGTAGAAATTGGAAGTTCTTATCTCTTAAGTATTGGATATATAATTAACTTTAGACATCTAAAGAATGGTTCTTCAAGACCATTTAAAAAAATGAGCTCTTAGTGAAATTAGAGTAGCAAACAATCTCACAAACTTCCTGTTGTGAGTTGACGACAACTACATGTATCAATCTAGTTGATGTATCAATTAACATAAAAATATTTAAACGGTCCACATGATGGGTGTATTGGCTCAAAAATATTATCATATGTATTCATTCAAAAAAAATTTAGATATTCACTTCCAATTTTTGTGGTGTAGTCTAATTTTAAACTTCCCTTGTAAACAAGAGATACATTAGACCTTATTAGATTGAAGAATCTGCTGGTTCTTTAATTGATGACCACATAAATTTTCAATTATTTTTCGCATCATTATATACCCGGGATGGCCCAACCGGTTATGCCAAACAACAATTTTTTTTGTGATTTGTAAACTTCTGGTTTACAATATGTGCTTCAGTTGCACCAGTGGCGGACCCAGGACCCCGGGGTCAGGGGTGTCAAATTTTTTAAGGCCAGTGTCAAATGGGTGCAAAACTTGGTCTATTAGTGCAATCTAAAATTTTCAGGGGGTTCAAAATTAAAATTTCAAAGAATTTGGGCTATTTATATAAGGTGGTAAGTGCAATTTTTTTTTCAGGGGGTTCAACTGAACCCCCTCACTGCAAGGTAGGTCCGCCACTGAGTTGCACTGATATAAGTGTAGTACAAACTAGAGGAAAAACCGAACAGTTTTTCCACTTCACTTATTTTATCCAAAGTATGTCTCGCTATATAAAGATACTCCATATCTCATTCATCTCTCGTTTTATTATGATATTGATTTAGACGGATATCTTTGAAACTTAATAATTTTTTTTACGAGACTTAGTGGAATGCAATGGATTCTCAAAGTGTAAACTTAGATAAGCAACATAATAAACTTGATTCATTAGAGCAATTATACATAGAAACAGTTATTTGTTCAATCCTTTAGGGATGCTTGAATATTGGATTTATTGTTCATCAGGAACCGTATCACAAATTTTCATCAACAATCATATTTCATTTGTTTTTCAGGAACTATATCTCAAATCTAACGATGACGAAATAAATATCATGCTTTGAGCAATCTTTAATGGATGCTTGAACCTTTTTTTTTTCGAATTCTTCAAGAACTATATAACAAACTTTCACACTTTGAGCAATCCTATAGGGTGCTTCAATATTCAGTTATTTGTGCAATCTATCTGGGATGGAATTCATCATGAATATAGACAAACACTATATGCTTCATTATTAAGTTCTTTATGCAATTCTTGTAGGATGCTTGAATATTGAATTCATCAAGAATAGTCAAACATGATAATCGTCTTTATGCAATCCAATAGAGATGCTTGAATGTTGAATTCTTCGGGAATTCATCAAGAATAGAATTTCTATGCAAGAAAACTTTTTTAATAAAATTTCTATGCAAGGAATATAAAATATTAACATGATAAAATAAAAACTATAAGGAAGAACATCATAACTTTTGATCGGTGGGGAAGAAGAAGAAGAACATCATAATATGATAATAAGTTAGATTAACTATAAGATAGTAGAAGAAAACATATATTTGTCAAATAGCCTCCAAGCTTATTATAAATTTCTTAATAATAGTAGATTAGCTCTTCCGAAGCCTTCAATTATCTTTGAAGGGCTAGATATAGTACTAACATCGGTTACTCGCTTCACTAAATAAGAGAAATATTTCATATCCTTTAAAATTGTATGGGTAGTTCTGCTATTAACGAGACACATATCTCCATTAGGATCGGTAAAGAAGTCAACATCTAAGTGAGTAACACCCATATTACCGTCATAGTAACATCTATCAAATATTTTCATTATTTTTTGCTACTCTGCCCACTTTTTCATTCTTTCGACATTTTTCCACTTTTGGTGAAAAAAAATGCGTTCTTGTAATTTCCATTGCGACTATGATCAAGACCATTATCACAGGTTTGCCAACAGTGATTGCTGTTGCTACATTCACTTCCGGAAATGAAGCAGTACTAATGGGACGAGCCTCATGATTCTAAATCAAAGGTTTATTATTTTGTTATCGTGTGTTGTTACATTCACTTCTGGGAATGGAGTAGTACTAGCAGAATGAGCCTCATGATATTCCAATGATTTTTAGTTGAAGGCGCAACAACACTATAGTCAAGTAATAACAAACTGGTATAGTGTACGGGAGAACGTATTATAAGGGCATGTTGCCTTTTCCCATGAATTTGTAAGACAATAGATTATAGTAATGATCAAGCAATAGTTTACGTGTAAAATTCATATTAGAATTTACAACATATTTACAATTAGGTAACAAAAGTTTAAATTACAAAGGATTAATTTGGAAAAATTTACATGTAAATAGACAATACGTGAATTATTAAATAAACAAACATAAACAAAACAATGCATCTCTCAAACTTCATATGCGATACTCATTCACATAAAATCAAAGGATAAAAGAAATGATTAAAATCCAATAAAGCCCATTCCACAAACATGGCAAAAGGATTAGGCAATAGAAACTGAAATGGAAAAAGAAATGAAGAACTAGATATAATCACTAATTAAACTCATGGAAGGAGATATAATCACACTAGATAGTAACAACATATATAGGCTCAACCTTCCAGCCGGTTAGAACACATAATCTAATATGGAATCATTGAGAATAATCCTAACAAAATATCCATAAGGTGATTATATTGATTTAGACGTAGAGGGATCCAAACCACTTGCCATATTCACATGTGATTAAAATCCACTATATATTCATAGAAAGATGGAATTTGAATCTGTAGAAATTTAACCTACAGAACTAAACTTTTGGTCAAGAATATCATAAGCCAACAGAACCAATCCACGTCTAATTATAAACAATATATCATAAGCCAACAGAACCAATCCACGTCTAATTATAAACAATATATCGAGAGCCACAAATCCAAGATTAAATATTTTAAATTGTAAGGTTTTAATCACCAAGCAAATAGGAACTGAGATCGAGATATATACAAAAATTATATGGTAGTCAAATCCGATCAGGAGAACCATATAATAATATCCATTTGGTTAGACACTTAAAACATACAACACAATAGTAGTATCATGGAACAACCAAGAATCAATAGTACCTTAGATTGGTAGAACTTCGTGCTGATAACGTGTTGTAAAATAAGAGATAAAAGACCAAGAAGAAGAATGGAAGATGAGAGATTTTCTATTCACTTCAAGTGCACCAATACACATAGGAGATAGTCCTATTTATAGGGTGGGGAATTGGTAAGTGAGTGGTTTACATTAATAGGTCACTACACTAGAGAGTAATGAGAAGGAGGGAGAAGGGTAGTGGACATCCACTAATATAAATATTCATAACATTCAACATGTTCAGCAACATATATATAACTATATAACTATAAATATCAAGACAAAAACAAAAAAACAAAAAATTCGTAATGCCTGGGCTGCGAAAGGAGAAAGGAAAAGGAAACCTTATGGCTGGGCTGCGAACAGATGGTGGTGGCCACTGGTGGTCTGCCGCGTCTGAGAGCTGAATGGGGAGGCGCGCCGTTTGGGTGGAGATCGAGGGGGAAAGAGAGGCTGCGCCGTTTGGGTGAGAAGGGTTGCGATGGTGGTGGGGAGAGATGGCCGCGTCAAGAGAGCTGGGAGGGTGAGAGCTGGGCGCGCCGTTTGGGGAGAGAGATAGAGGGGGAAAGAGATCAGTATACTGTGAGTGAGAGGGAAATGAAACAAGGGGATCTGAAATGGGAGGTAACGCGATAATTAAAAAAATTGGGCATTGGGGGCACTCGTGGAAAGCGCCCCTGTTGGTGGATGCGAAAATTAAAAATTAGGGAATTGGGAGCGCTCATAAAAAGCGCCCCTGTTGGTGGATCCGGTTTTAGGCATCAGAGGCGCTTGTTAAAAAGCGCCCCTAAAGGCCCTGCGTATTTGGGCATTAGGGGCGCTTTTTAAAAAGCGCCCCTAAAGGGTGCGCCCTTTTTCTACAGTTTTGTTGTAGTGTTAGAATATGACTCCAAAAACAATTCTAACTTTTGGAGATCCTATATGCGGATTAGAGTAAAATCAGATATGGGGAGGCCTCTCAAATGAAGCAAGAAGATTAAATAGGGCAATGGTGGAACCATGCTTTGCTAAAAAGTCAAGTCACCTTCCGTCATGAATTTGAAGGATATGGTTGAGGGACACCATCTTCAATTAGAGACAAAGCAATCTTCTTATTCACGGATAATATTTCAGTAACCATTATTCCAAGCAAGCCAATGGCTTAAGTACTCGGTGTTCATATTAGCAGTATATCCACATCCACCTAAAAAACCAAGGATCCAATGTCAAACATGGTCTCGAAAATAGACCTCCAAAACTTGAGCGACCAGGGTTACCAAAGAAACTCTCATCCACATTTAGCTTGAGACAAAATTTAGGAGGTGGTGTTCGAGAACAAAACGATATTTTCTAGGGTGGAAGTAGTAGTAAAAGCTTTTCTTGGGAATCTAGCAAAAAGCAAATCCTGCTGATAGTTTTTTTGTTTAACCACTTTGGATTAGAAAAATTCTCTTTACATTCCGAGCTCACCAAAGCATCCAACAACTAATAGAGAAAATGAGACCAAAATTACCGGTAGCATGGATATGAAACCAATAAAGTGGATTAGCAATATATAAATCTTGTAAAGTATCAAAAGCAAAGAGATGCAAAAGTTGGTGTATTCTACACTAGTGCAAAAAAGACTTTTAGAATCGGTTGTTTGGCACATTTAGAATCGGTTATTTGTCGATTCCAAATGTGCCGATTCTAAATGTAGGTACATTTTGAATCGGTTAAATAACTGATTCAAAATGTGACATTTTAAATCGGTTATATAAACAACCGATTCAAAATGTCACCTTTTTACAAAAAAAAATTCCAAACTGAATTCACAGCAGCTATCACACCACTAGGAGAACACAGGCACTGTGATTTAATTATTGTTGTCTACTATACAAATATAATGTTTCAAATGTATGCCCCATTGATTCATTTCCAAACTCATACATAATGAATAAGATACTACAAGGATATCATAATGATATCCGATGTTCTATGTCAACTGACATGGTTCCAAGCTCCCCACCAAACCTAGATCTAACTGTAACTGTTTGAGTTTCAATTTCCTTTGCGCCCACAACAGCCATCAATGGAATTTTCTGCTTCTCTACATTTCTTATGAGCTTTGGCAGGCGCTCTCCATGAAGAGCTTCAGCTCGGATGCCATGCATTTTCAGTTTGTTAGTCCCATCCTTGCAATATTCAAGTTGTGTGCAAATACATAAAATACTTCCCATTAATTCACTGCCCATCTTGCAAAACAAAACTACAAATAACTCTTAGTGAAACTTAGATCACCTGGGCATCAACACTACTATTTCACTACCTACTAAATAGACAGATTCCAATCCCAGTACCAGTACTGCCAAATACACAGACTCGGGTACATGGTTCTGGCACCTCATCAATGCCTATGTCTAAAGAGCAGTTGCTACCAAGTGAGATCAATTCTGGCATCTCAGTTTCAGTTGAGAAGGATTTGCCAAAGAATGAAACTAGTATCATCATATCTGAGCCTGATATCATGTCAATAAGCACCAAATGCTTTACCTACTTGCCCAGCTCTACCACAACCAGCTCTACCTACTTTTCCACTATTGGCACAAGTTGATATCAAAGTGGTATAAAATTTGCAATCAGGTTCTAGTCGAGCATCCTTAAGAAGCTGCATAACTTGGAAAGCCCCTGAGTACACTGTTGGACTATATGATAACCTTAGAGGTGGGTGAATAAGGTTATATGCTAAACTTGAATTCTTTTTCGATTTTTAAACTATTAACAATGCCAGTTTAAATCAAATGCGGAAATGAGATTTAAACTATATGCAGTACCTAAGCAAGCTATACCTATGACAGATCTAGTTACACAGATATATTACGCTAACCACACTATAATTAATTTTAACGATAAACAGATATATGCAGCGCAATGATATCAAATATAATAGGAAAATATAAACGGTAAAGTAAAAGAGTAGGGAAAGATATACACCGTGAATTTTACGAGGTTCGGGATAAAAGCCCTACGTCCTCGGCCTCCGGCTTTGCAACCTTTGGACTTGATGACAACCACTATATGAGAAGAACCTTTTCAATGTTTTACAAACAAGTAACTTCCCTATAGCTAATCTCAATTTACCCAAATTGAGAACCCGAGCTCCCCGCTAAGGATTTCGCAATCACTTCAATCTCCCCGATTAAACGACCCAAGAATACTTCCCAGGATTTCGCAACCACTTCAATCTCCCCGATTGAACGACCCAAGAACACTTCCCAAGATTTCGCAATAACCAAACAATAGATGATTACAATAGAGAAACTATGATCCAATCACTTAAGCAGTATAACAATATAATAGCTGAGAGAGATGAGTGATTTGGATCTAGAAGAATTTTGAAAATGATATGACAATGAAAGTTCTTTTTCTTCTATTTTTCAGATCTGAGATATGTAAATCGTGTGGTGTGTTTTGAAAGTGAAGCCCAGCTTCCTATTTATAGGATTTGCAAAAATATGACCGTTGTAGGATTTTGTAAAATGTTAGAATCGATTCTTTGTTTTTAGAAAAGAAGTGGGAAATCGATTTTATGCTTAAAACATTATGTATTGAAATCGATTCATTGCTTGAGAAATCAAAGGAATCGATTTCATGCTTAGTTAAATGAAGTGAGTAATCAATTCTTGGCCTTTAGAAAATAATGGAAATTGATTTCATGCTTTAGTTGAATGAAGCTCATAATCAATTCTTTGCTTAGGCTTAAGTATAGGAGCAAATCGATTATGTGCTTCTCAATAGATTATGAAATCTATTTCATGCTTAACAATGGATTAGGAAATCGATTCTTTGCTTCAACAATAGATTAGGAAATCAATTTCAAGCTTTATAATAGATTAGGAAATCGATTTCATGCTTTAGAAAATGATAGGAATCGATTTCAAGCTTTCCACAAAATTGTTTTTAGGTTTAGGTGCCACCCTATGCAAGCATGCAATTTTATAAAATATTTTTCAAAGCTTGTTTTGATGCAACATGCATGTTTTGAAAAATCACCTCTCAGCTACTAAATGTCATAGACCTTAAGTGATAGAACCTTACACTGTGTCCTAATGAAAGCGGATAAACAATTAGGTCTTGACTTCTAAGGTGGCTTCTTCTCCAAGCTGCTCCACTTTAATATTTCCTGCTCTTTGATTCATGTCGTGTACTTTATTCAACTTGAACCATTAGTAGACAGATTGTAATTTGTTATCACACAAAACAAAGAGTGTTTGTCCCTGGTTCAACATACACAATACAAATGTTGTCACTGAAAAGATGGCAAAGAAAGAACCTTTGGAGGGTAACCAGGATAAACTTACCTTCTGAGTCTTGGGAGGTTGTACACACCGACATAAGCATATTAAATGTACTCAGTGTTGGATTTGGAATAAGCCTAATGTAATCAAAAGCTTCTTTAACAGCTTTTTGTATCTTGCAAATGTTGAAAAACTTGGCATGATAAACCTATAACCAGTGAATATGGAATATAAGAGAAGCTCAAAATTGTAGAACAAAATATCAAGCAACAGCCAGAAAGATGTATCTACCTTGGTCATATCTAATTAAACCTTTGGTTTCCATATCTTTAAGCAATTCGACACATTCATGTAACCTAGCAAAACCAATGTAATCCAGGATAAGCTCTTTAAGCTTAAAAGTAATAGTAAATAGAGAAAGGGAGAAGTTAGAAAACATTGTTTGATTCATAGCAAATTTGTTACATGTATAAAATTTCAACAAGCAGTTCTCCTGCTCCAAAGACAAATTTGTTCTTTAGTGTTCAATGGAGGCAGATCACTATGAAAAAAAATTACCTCCCATCTTTTAGCAAGTTATTATATTTGCTTAGATGCTCTGTAGGATCAATTGTCTGACCATCATGGACCCTGATTTGATCATTTTTCTGATCAACATGCTATGAAGAACCAGTTAGTTCAAATATTGTAGTCCCTGCATCTGGTGGACCTGAATCCAAGCAATCTGAAGAAATTGGAATGAAAAAAATCTAATAATTATCATAACACAGATATACATGCAGAGTAGTTTTTATAACTAACGAAACATACTAAAATAAAAGCTCAAGCAATTGAATGAGAAAGCAATTGAAAGAAACTCACAAGGATAGTCAAAAGTAACAACATCAGCAGCGTGGAGCGCCTCTTTCAACATACTCTTCCAACTAAGCATCCAGTCAGAAGACGAAGGAGCACCAACACCGTGAGCGAAGATCACCACTGGGGACGGGGACTCCCTAAAATGAAAAATCAACCCCGATCTTCTTCTTCTTCTTCTTCTTCTTCTTCTTCTTCTTCTTCTTCTTCTTCTTCTTCTTCTTCTTCTTCTTCTTCTTCTTCTTCTTCTCTGCCTTCTCCGCCTCCTCCTCCTCCTCCTCCTCCTCCTCCTCCTCCTCCTCCTCCTCCTCCTCCTCCTCCTCCTCCTCCTCCTCCTCCTCCTCCTCCTCCTCCTCCTCCTCCTCCTCCTCCTCCTCCTCCTCCTCCTCCTCCTCCTCCTCCTCCTCCTCCTCCTCCTCCTCCTCCTCCTCCTCCTCCTCCTCCTCCTCCTCCTCCTCCTCCTCCTCCTCCTCCTCCTCCTCCTCCTCCTCCTTCTTCTTCTTCTTCTTCTTGTCTTTTATTTAATAATGTAATGTAATAATTGTTGCGTTCTAGACTAGTTGGCAAATTTTTAACCAGGGTTCTTTTTGTTGGACATTTTAACTAAAGATATTTTGACTATTTGTTTTTCGTCAAAATATTTTTTTTACCGTATTACCAAAAAAAAATATTTTTTCACCGTTTTGTAAGCTTGACCCGCTTAGGCTGCATGCTTGATAGGTTGCCTTTTATTTTTTAGTTGTTAACACATTTGTCTACTATTGGGCTTTTTATCCAAGCCCATACTAATAACTTAAACCTTAAATGGTACTCTTCCTATCCTCTAACCAATCCGTCACACCAACAACATTTTCCTCCAACTTCTTTTCTGCAAGTTTCTCCTCCAAACTTTCATTTTTGTTAGCTTTAGAATTTCAAATTTCAAATCAAAATAGAACAACAAACAAGATTAAAATAGAGCCAAATATTGATTTTGATAGAATTGGTTTTGAGAGAATTGATTTTAGGTAAAAGTGAGTTAAACGTAATATGATTTATGTTTTGTTACATTTGCATTAAAAGTGATTTTTATCAATTTATGTTGTTTGGATAGATTGTACCAAAATTACTTTTGGGTGTGAAATTACCAAAGTGGTCCTTAGTCTTACTTAAAATTATATTAGAAAATTAAAACAGGGAACACTAAATTTGAATACAATACTCAATAGTTTTATATTAGTTTTCATTTTTACTAAATTTCAATTTAAATTGAATCAGTTTTAATCTTCAAACTACTGATCTGTAAGTACCTCGGTAAGCGCTCAAAGAGTCGTGAGGCCTGCCCTGACCTTGGTGAGCCCCCGGAGCCCAACTCACCTAAACTTTTTGTCACCAAAAAAAGTTTTAATCTACAAACAAAAATATTAAGATAAAAAATCTTATTTTACTAAAGCCCATTTAATTAAAGTAAAAATTAAAAAGACCCATTATCTTGACAAAAAAATATTAAAAAAGGCCAATTATCTCAAACCGTAAAAACATGTCTCCTCTTTATCTTCTAATAATTTCCGCTTACAGCCGCAATAGTTCAACACCCACTTGCTCCTCCTTTCTCCTTCCTTTTCTCTTATTTCTTCTCTACACATGATATTTCTTGTTAGCAAATAGAAGAATGTGACGGACAGATACACAAACCATAAGGGGCAAAGGTGGAAAACTATGTTTGAGGTGTTTATAATCGATTCCAACAGTCACATCTCTGCTGCTCTAACCACTTTATTGTGAATCGTACTTGGTCCCCTACACTTAGGTACGCTTCTGCAGCGCCAACCACTGTACGTGGTCCCTACACCCGCTCTAACCACTTTACTCTAAATTGTACATGGTCCCCTACACTGAGACCCGCTTCTGCTGTGCCAACCACTCCATTGTGGATCGTACGTGGTCCCTACACCCACTCTAACCACTTTATTGTGAATTGTACGTGGTCAGGCACGTTTCTGCCGCGCCAACCACTCCATTGTGGATCGTACATGGTCCCCTACACCCAGACACGCTTTTGCTCCAACAATCCCACTGCTTCACGCAACACCCGTGAATCGCCTCTGCAGAAGACCAAGTTGGTTTCCTCTCACATCACAATAACACATACGGTATACACCACTCTCTATAAAAGAGAGAAACCATTAACAGATAGGGGTGGAGATTCACAAAAATTAGAGAACAACGTTCCTCTCCTATTTCCTTATTAAACATTATTGAGAAATTAACAGGATTAAGGTGGAAAGATGATTGGAATACACCAATCCAGCATTGATGAATGGACAGAAAAACATAGTTTACATAGGAACATGCAAAAGGAGGAGAAGATAAGAACATGCAAAAGGAGGAGAAGGAAAACCCCAGTTTCTCCACCAGCTTCATCGTAAGGTATGATATAAGCATCAAACAGTGATCAATAGTGAATCAATTTACATCTCTCTAAAAGTTAACTCAAATGGAGATACCACAACCTACGTCACAAATTTACAATTTATTAATATCTATTTAATCAAAGAAACAACTTACAAGAAGACAATTTTAGACATCTTAATTTTTTGACACATCACCATTTTTGTAGACAATAATGTATTTTACTTTTATTTCTCATTTTATTATTCTATTTTCTCTTCCTTTCTCACTCACTCTCTCTTTCAATCTCACATTTCCCAATATTTCTCACTTTTTTACACATCTACTATTTGTGGCCCCCACACCATTTATTTAAAAATATTTCTTTTCCCAATTTTTTAATCAACTATATAATACAATATAATTAAATTAATATCAAACGATCTACAATTTACTCCTATTTACTATCTAATTTAATATCTATTTATACAAACAAACCACACTTAAGTTACCAAAACAAGCCTCCGTATTTACTTGACAACTCATCTAACCAAGGACAACATTGTAATTTACTATCCTTTTTTCAAATTTCTTCTCCCAATGCATTTTCTTCTCACTCTCACTTTTTTTCCTACTTTCTCCTACTTTTTTTTTTCAAATTTCAAATTTCAAATCAAACTCACCCAC
Organism: Astragalus membranaceus; assembly: GCA_039519185.1. NCBI lineage: Eukaryota > Viridiplantae > Streptophyta > Magnoliopsida > Fabales > Fabaceae > Astragalus > Astragalus membranaceus. The sequence goes on from CM076848.1 coordinate 13,961,811, forward strand.
TTTCTATCTACTAATCATATTATCAATTTATACAAACAAACCACACTTAAATTACCCAAACAAGTCTCATTATTTACTTCACAACTCATATAACTAAGGATAACATTGTAATTTAATATTACACATTTTTTCAAATTTCTTCTCCCAATGCACTTTATTCTCACTCCCACTTTTTTTCTTCTACTTCTTTTTTCATTTTCAAAATTCAAATCAAACCCACCCACTTTCTTTTTCCACTATCTACTATAATCTACTAATCAACTAAACTAATCAATTGGAACTACGAGATAACTGCACTGATATATAAAAAAACACGGGATAACTACACTGATATATAAAAAAACAAGAGATTAATATCTAACTATCTATTTATACAAACAAACCACACTTAAATTGCCCAAACAAACCACACATAAAAAGGACAACATTGTAATATACTATCACACTTTTTTCAAATTTCTTCTCACTCCTACTTTTTTTCCTACTTTCTCATACTTTTTTTTCAAATTTCAAAATTCTAATCAAACTCACTCACTTTCTTTTCATACTATCTATTATAATCTACTAATCAACTAAAATAATCAATTGAAACTACGGGATAACTGCACTGATATATAAAAAACACGGGATAACTGTACTGATATATAAAAAAACACGAGATTAATATCTAAAAAAACAAGAAGACTTAATGACTATTTAAACTACTGATTAATATTTAAAACACATGTGACAAATATTTGTCACTAATACCTATAAAAGGACAAATAATTGTCACAAATATTTAATAAAACACGGGATAAATATTTCTTATTGATAATCTACTATCTATCTATCTAATATCTATTTATCTAATCTAATATCTATTTATATAAACAAAACACACTTAAATTACCCAAACAAGCCTCCCTATTTATTTACTTGACAAGTCATCTAACTAAGGGCAACATTGTAATTTACTATCACATTTTTTTTTCAAATTCCTACTTCCAATGCACTTTCTTCTCACTTCCACTTTTTTTTCAACTTTCTCCTACATTTTTTCTTTCAAATTTCAAAATTCAAATCGAACCCACCCACTTTCTTTTCCCACAATCTACTATACTAAAATAATCAATTGAAACTACAAGATAACTGCACTAATATATAAAAAAACACGGGATAACTTCACTGATATATAAAAAACACGAGATTAATATCTAAAAAAAAAGAAAACTTAATGACTATTTAAACTACTGATTAATATTTAAAACACATGTGACAAATTTTGTCACTAATACCTAAAAAGGACAAATAATTGTCACAGATATATAATAAAACACGGGATAAAACTTTTTTTATTGATAATCTACTGTCTATTTTTTACTATCGGATATGGCGGGCCGCAGGTGTTCGGGTGTGCCGGCCGAAAGTTGCAGAACTTAAAGAAAACGCATAGGATCAAAAATGGAGAAGAGGCTTTGGAGAAGAAGAACTTTGGAGAGAGAAATAACTAATTAATTACATCCAGTTATTTTATTATTATTGTTATTCTATGATGAGACATAAAACTAGAGTAAAATAGTATAAAGTACTCCTATACAGTATTACCTGTGACAAGTTTATGTGAAAAAAAGCAATACCTGACAAGTTGAAACGGCTACAGCAGGTATAGCCAGTATTTTAGTGTATTTGTAGCCATAATTTTCATCGGTCAGAGAGAATCAGAGAGTAAAGATATTATATTTGAGGAGTTTTTATATAATAGGTTTCATCTGAGGTCGGATTCGGGTCGGTTCCATACTTGAAGTCCGAGCCAGCCCAATCAAAACCATTAATAACCGGTTGTTTCAAACAGTGTACCCACAGAACCGAACGGACCCACCCGAAAGTATTTATTTATTCAGGTTTTGACGGGTTTCGGGCGGGTCCGGATTTTTTGTCCACCCCTAAATTTTGTCACTTATACCTAAAAAGGACAAATATTGTCACAGATATATAATAAAACACGGGATAAAACTTTTTTATTGATAATCTACTATTTATCTTTTACTATCTACTTTATCTTTTACTATCTACTATAATATACTAATCATTTAAAATAATCAATTGAAACTATGATATAACTGCACTGATATATAAAAAAACACGGGATAATTGTACAGATATATAAAAAAGGCTTAAATAGTTATTACCCCCTGCAAATATCCCTATTATCCAGTTACCCCCTGCAAAAAAAAAGGTTTAAAAAACACCTTGTAAAATGTAACGTTATCCAGTTACCCCCTGCTGTTAACTTTTCTGTTAAAAAAATGTAAAATGCCACTTTATCCAGTTACCCCCTGACGTCAGTGCCACGTGTCACCATATTATTTGGCCTCTGTGACACGTGGCACTGACATGCCATGTCAGCATCTATGTCAACAGTGCCACGTCAGTAACCAATGGATGACTGTCACACGGCACTAGTTATTACACTCAAAAATTAAATATTTTTGTTACCAATGAGTGTTGAACCCATGACCAATTACTCACACCCACACCTTTTAACCACTGAACCATATGAGTTTTTGAGATTATTAACTCATCTACAGATATATATTACATAATTGCTACTTAAACTTAAAAAAAAAATCTAGATTTGGTTTGCAGATTCATCATTCATCGTCTGGGTTTCCAAATCCAGTTTTTTTTCACCATCTTCAACCTTCAGAAACAATTAAATCATCTTCTCCCCATTTCTCTCGCGACAACCATGGCCAAGCTCATATTTTTTCTGCATTTTTCATTTTTCTTCGTTCTAAGCTTTTTCTCCAGATCTGAGTTTTTCTTGTTTCTCTAGATCCGGATTTTTTTGGTTTCTCTCCAGATCTGCATTTTTTTCTTCATGAGAGAATTGTTCGGTGGAGAAGAAGAATCACGATTTCCTTACGATTTGTGCGTTTCCTTACGATTTCCTTACGATTTGTGCGTTTTCGATTTAAAATCCAGATTGTTCGGTGGAGAAGAAGAAGAATCACGATTTCCAGTTTTGATGAATGCTGGATGTTGATGAACGCAGATGGAGAAGAGAAGAAACCCAGATTGTTGTTTTTTTAATTTAAGTGGCAATTATGTATTATATTTTGGTAGGTGAGTTAATAATTACAAATACTCAAGTGGTTCAGTGGTTAGGAGGTGTATGTGTGAGTAATTGGTCACGGGTTCAACACTCATTGGCAATAAAAATCTTTAATTTTTGGGTATAATAACTAATGCCACGTGGCAGCCATCCATTGGTTTCTGACGTGGCACTGTTGACATAGATGCTGACGTGGCATGTCAGTGCCACGTGTCACAGAGGTCCAATAATATGGTGACACGTGGCACTGACGTCAGGGGGGTAACTGGATAAAGTTACATTTTACATTTTTTTAACAGAAAAGTTAACAGCAGGGGGGTAACTGGATAACGTTACATTTTACAAGGTGTTTTTTAAACCTTTTTTTTGCAGGGGGTAACTGGATAATGGGGATATTTGCAGGGGGTAATAACTATTTAAGCCTATAAAAAAACACGGAATAACTGCAATGATATATATATATATATATATATATATATATATATATATATATATATATATATATCAAAACATAGGATAGCTACACTGATATATAAAAAAATGCTGCACTTATATATTTAATAATCTACTATCTATCTTTTACTATCAACCATATATAATCTACTAATCAACTAAAATAATCAATTGAAACTATGAGATAACTGCATTGATATATAAAAAAAGCACAGGATAACTATACTGATATATAAAAAGCACGAGATAACTGCAATGATATATATATAAAAACACAGGATGACTGCATTGATATATAAAAAAACTCGGGATAACAACACTGATATATAAAAAGGACATTGCACTGATATATAAAAGAACACGGGATAAATGCAAATTGCTTTTAAATTATACTTTTACATTTTTGTATTTTAATATTTATCTATTTTTTTATTTGACACTCATTTCTTATCTACTTTAAATTTGTCTTTTTTTTTCACGGGGTGCTGTCCAAACTATTTAAATTATGTCTAAGTTCATTCATGAAAAGAACACGGCAGCACCCGTGCGTATGCACGGATATCCTACTAGTTTCAAATACAATCTATACCTTTCTTTTTCACAAGACATATCATTGGAGTAAAGTATTGTTAATGCTTAGTGTAACACCCTAAATTTTACTCGACAATAAAATTTAGTTGTTCGCATTTTTCAAATCATAGATGTATTGTAAATTTGGATTGACTAATCATATTATCAAAAGTTCGGTAGATTCACCAAACGTTATATCCACTATCATGACATAACTCCTTGAACTTATACAATAGTTCTTGGTTAAACACCAAAGTCATATATCAAAAATCCAAATTTTGAATAAAACAGTACGTAACCTATTCCGACAAATATATAACCATAAATCCTCTATTCCAACATCAAAATACACAAATAGCCGACGGCCACCGACAGGGACGGAGCTAGGATTTGATTAGTGGGGGGCTAGCTAAAAAATTAAAATCTCCACAAAAAATATTTCATGAATAACAACGTATTAATTTAATCCAAAAATATTAATTACATTAACATTTTATCAAAATACAGAGCGTCTTTCTTGCATGTCACGAAAATCATCTATAATTGAATCTACGGTGAACTTTTTAGCAACGTTTCATGCATCAATAATTGAATCTACGGTGAATCTACGGTGAACTTTTTAGCAACGTTTCTTGCTGTGGGTCTCTTTCAAGTTTCCAACGTTTCAATTCTCTTTCTATTATTAAATTAGGTTTTTTTTACTTTTAATATTTTATTATTAGTTTATTTGTATAGAAAACGTGTGAAAGAAGTTCTCTATCCCAATATCCCATGTCATGCGCATCCACTCCCCAATTCCCATTAAATATCCCATTTCATCATCCACAATCCACTCTCCAAATCCCATTAATTCTGCATCTGTGTGAATAGGGGGGCTCCAGCATCTTTATTACTGATTTTTAATATATTGGTTGCATAATTTATTAATTTAGTACATATTATTAAGTGTATAAAAAAAATTGTTGAAAGAATAGGGGGGGCTCCAGCCATCCCCACCATACATGTCCCTCCGTCCCTGGCCACCGAACCGGTTCGTTGAGTGCATGTCGTACTTAATTTTTTTTTAAAAACTACGGTTGGTTCATGTCGAACCAATGGGATTATTCTGCTGCTGTAAATGTTGTTGCCTGTTGGTTTTGAGCTGGTTTTTTTTGCCTTGTTGGGGCTGTTGATCTTGCTGGTGATGCTCTCGCCGATGCTCCCTCCACATCAACTGTATCTACATTTCCTTACCCGAGCAGCCCCGAGGATAGGTCGGTCTTGCCGAGTGACAGACTCACTTTGCTAAATCCCTATGGGATGGCTCGATAAGTTACTGCTCATAAGTTTTTTATTAGGTGTTGTTTTTTTTAATGTTTGAGTAATGGAAACCATTTGCCATTACAGGATCGTAAGATCTTGAAATAATTTAACACGGGAAAAGCAACCCGAAGATAGACCCCATCCAGACATTATAGACTTTGTGGTGGCATCTGAACTATACCCTCTTAGGGAGTTAGGGTATCCACAAGTCCTTGCTGGCCTATTAAATGCCTTTATAGAGCGGTGGAAGCCAGACACTTCTACCTTACACCTACCTATTGGTAAGATGACGGTCGCGCTTGATGACGTCTCTGCATTGATACACATCCCCATCGTTGGCAGGTTTTATGACATGGTGGACTACAGTAAGTCCCAGAGAGAGCAGCTTCTCATTGACTATTTAGGAGCAGACCCCAGAGATGCACAGAGATGCATGTGAGCAGACTACTGCCAGAGGGTTGTACATGGAGCTGAAATGGTTGAGGGAGGTGGTGTACGATAGGGCCATCAGGGAGCAGCGATGGCAGGATGCTGCTCGGGCCTATATTCTATATCTGCTGGGCACCACCATCTTCACCGACAAGTCAGCAAGATAAAGGTGATACAGTAGTTTATATGTTAGGATTTGGTTGTTTAGGTTGTTTGTATGGATTTGTAACTTTCAGACTCGTTTACTACTTAATTAAAACATTCTATCTTTATTTGATTTGTTGATTTTAGTAGCGACAATACAAATCAAAAACATAACGAAACAAGAAACATAAGGAAACAAGAAAACAACAAACACCCGGTTACAATTATTTTAAAGTCCCTTGTCGCAACAGAAAAATAATCTCGTCCGGAGTGCGTACTGTTTTGACAAACAACTCCAACGGACGATATCTTGGAAAATGGGAATGTGTTTCCATCATGGTGCGTACGTCGTCGTTGCTCCGAATCTCCAAAGCTAAATAGCGAATAGTGTCATTGTCTCCATAACTGGGCTTGCGGTAAGTAATACTACTTACCTCTTTATGCCACTCTCCCTCTCGAACCTTCCTATCTGCCTTTTCCTTCAACTGGTTGAATGTGATATCCATTTTCATCCTATAGAAGACAAGATTGCGATATTGAAATCAAACACCATCTTCCTTGGAGGTGATACTTCCATGGTGATGAAGGACATCCATGAAGGCGTCATCTGAGTACTGGGTTGATGTCAACTCCATTTCAGAGGGAGGGGGTGTTTGTGAAGAAGTAGAGATGAATCAGAGAGGTTGGTGTGAAAGAGATAGGTAAATCTGAGACCCTATTTATAATGGGTGTCGTTGAATGTGAGCCGTTGATTTTAATTTTTGACCATAAATCTGAACCGTTGAAATTCTATCCGTTATGGCACAATTTTCGAAGGAAATGTCATCCACTCATTTTTCTGACACATTTGACTGATTGTAGGCCGTTGATAAAAAGTGTCGGTGGAATCTCATCCATTGAAAGATTCAAGACAGGTACAACATAGAGGTGCCGAACGGGTATGGCTTTGTGCTGCCGGACCTGTTACAATTTCAACACAGGGGGTGTCAACAGACATAAGACACGACACCAGGCAACCGAACCAGGTTCAGTGATTTGGCGCCAGACCCGTTAATTCCCAGAAAAAAGGGGCGCGCTTGGAACGTTTTTTTTTTCATTAAGGGTATTTTGGACATTTCGTAGTGTTTTTTTTGGGGGGGGGGGTGAGTAGGGGGGAGTGGGAAAAGCATGGGCCTAAATGAAATGAGCTTTCCCTCTAAATGTTCCGGCTGAGGGTTTTGATTGTAAATGGGCTAGGTCGTATGAGTTTGGGCTCATTGTAGTTAAAATCTGTTTTACTACACCCCTTATTTTACTAGACATGGTAAACACAATCTTTCTCTACTAAATCACACCAAATTGCTTAATCAAGAGACAAATCAATCAAGTACCGGCAAAAAATGATTTATATATTAAAGTTACTACAAGATAGAGTCTAAAGAAATCAAGTCATTACTATTGAATAAATAAAATAATTGAAATCAATTTCGAACATCAAAACATCTAAATTAAATAAAGCTATAACACCGTAATACTCAAAGTAATTACTTTGGGTATTACACTTAGTATTATTTTTTTTGTTGACACATACACTTAGTATTATTAAAATTGTTAATATTTTGAATAATGTGCAGAACAATTTTGAACCATGTGTGTAACTTAGCTGAACAATATACACTAGTGTTGGTGATGTGTACTTTATGGAGAAATACATAATCGAGCATAGATTTGAAATAAAGATTGGAATGAAATGAGATTGGAATTGATACTATTAGAACTGTTAATGCTTGAACAATGTGTGTGGAACTAGCTAGCAAGAGGCTTAAAATCTTGAGTTATGCTTCAAACTGTTATGTACTGATTTTGAATCAATATTTCACTAAAAAATCCGGGAAGAGCGTCAATCGAAACTGGGGTTTAGCTTCAGTTCAAATTGTCGCTAAATTTCTTTTTGCCTGGGCCCAAAACCGGCGCTAAATCTGGCGATGCTAAGCCAAATTGCATCGATTTTTGCAACCGTAGGAAGTCGAGATTGCGTCGGTTGTAAGCAGCGCTAAATCAGAAACACTGCAGTCACTTTTCAACTTTAGCGCGGTTGTAACCGGCAGTAAACATGTTTTTTATTTATTTATATTTCAGCGGTGGAAACTATTTTTTGAGTACTATTATTAGCACTCTGCACGAGTACATTTTGAAAACCATATGCGAGAAATCTCCTCAACTACATTTTAAATTAGGCTTAACTACAGGTTTGATCCCCAATTTTATCAGAGGGACTGAAATTGCGGATTTGATAAAATTGGGGGATCAAAATTGTGTAGAAAAAAACAAGAGGACTAAAATTGCGGATCCTATAAAATAGGGACGAAAAATGCAATTAAGCCTTTAAATTAAATTGATATCACAACTTTGATGGATTTTGCATCTGGTTTATTTACTTCCTCCTTAGAAACGTAAACATCAAGAACCCAATTTTCCATAGATTCCTTGATTTGATCCATTTTAGCATTCTCTGGTAACTGAATCTTCTCATGAACTTGCCACAGCTACGCTCAACTCGATACTACGTGTTATTTTTGTCTTCCTTCTGAGAATCCATTCCCCAATGATTTGAAGCAGCCTGTCATCCTCAACTTCAAACTTCAGTTCCTCCTTCTTCAGCCCTGACACCTCAGCAAAGAACACACGCGCTTCTATTTCCAAGGGAAAAACCAAAGACTGAATCTATAAATTGCAAAAGCTTACAGAAGCAGCACATCCTGATTTGAGAGGCTTTTCTACAAAGTTGTTAAGCTTCTTGGAATAAAGTTCTCCAGCCTCAATGTTACAACACATTGAACAATATTCTAATTGGTCAACTAAAATAAAGAAAGCAATTCACAAATAACTAGCATGACATTAAAAAATGATAGAAAAGAAGCAACAATTCAAAGATAATTGAGCTAGAACTATTTTACCATTTAACCCTTCAGAAACCAATTGTTTAACAACACTAGAAGAGATGCTAATGCTAGTGAAATCTTTTGGGAGCTCAGGACAAAATATTACAGAGGATAGAAAGATGTTAACTATAAGGGTTTGGTTGCACATAAGGCAATTTTAGCCCAATAAAAGCAACATCAACATTAAACTGATAACTGGTAGTGACGTGTCAGATGTTTATGCTGCTGGATCTAGCTTATTATTGGAGATTAAATTAAGTACTATGTGGTGGCTGTAAGTAATCTTGCATATTATTAGGCGGCTAAAATAGGCAAAGCTAGGGAACATCTTCAAAACAATGTGATCGAGCATAGATTGGGCAGCACATGTGGTTTGACCTATAAGGATATTCCTAATCAAGATGCAAGTAAAATGGGTGTGTGAATTGGACACTCTATTAGTTTCTTCGATTTGGATATGTGCCAAGTTTTTATTAAATTTTTGATCTGGTTGTATATCATTAATCTGCAGGGTGCAAATATCAGAAATTACAAGGCCAGAGGTAGGCCCAATCCAATTTGAAGAACCCAAATGTGTAGAACGGGTTAAAGTGGCACCCAAAACCCGTTCTACTGTTCAAAGGCGACCCACTTGTATATAAGTCAGGTAACCGATTTTTTCTCTCACTTTTCACTCTGTTTTCTCTCTCTTCTTTTCTTCTTCTTCTTCTTCTTCCTTCACTTCACTCTGCTAGGGTTTACAATAAACCCAGAAGTTGCAACGATTGAAGCTTGCAAGTGCTTCAATCTCGCAATACGAACATAGAGGTCTATGAATCCTTCAAAACCCCTCTGTTCTGAGCCTCTAATTTGTCAGTCTCAAAAAACCCTAATTTCTGAGATCTTTGATTTCAGGAACTTTGATGCTAGGTTTTGTTGCGGACACCAACACGAAGGTAAGCACACTTTTATTTTCCTGATTGTTGTTTTAGATTTTGATTTCCTCACAAAACCCTAATCTGGTCTTTTGTTCTTGCTTGCACGTGACTGAGATGTGTTTTTTGGAGAACAGAAACAACACTAGAATTGTGGATCTCCACCGTGAGACCAACAGGTAGAATTTCTCACCCTCTCTCTATTTTCTTTTCTTTACTGTGTTTTCAGTCACTAAACACTACTAACACTTTATTTTTTCTCTTTGTTTGCGAGACTCATTCAACCACCTGTTGAAGAAACTGGACTCACAGAACTCTTAGAAGAAAACAATATGAAGAAAGGCACACAAAGGAAGAAAGTAGAACACTTAGGGTAAAAAATGCATGTAAAGTTTTTTTTCGTTGTATTGATTGTACATAGTGTAGATGTATATATATACATAGATTGTAACGGCTAGTTCAAGTTGTTAAGTTAGTTTAGTTTGTTGGAAACAAACAGTTTGTTTCTAACAAACTCAACTAACATAACAGACTTGATAGTTCTGTATGTATAAGGACCTTAAGGACATTTGGACCCCCCCAACGGCTAGTTTAGAATAACTAAACTTTAGCTGTTAAATTTTGTAATTAAAAGGGTATGGTTTGTGTTTTTGATTAAAAACCAGCATCCTCCCTTAATCACAAACCTAAACCTAGATTGGCAACACCTAAACAACAGGACAAACCCCTGTTCTGGTCACAAAAATAGATTGATCTGAGACAAGCTCTCAAATAATAGCTGTCAAGTTACTGTTTCTAGGTTAGAAAGCAGTAACACCTAGTTGCCTTCTTAGGTTAGTAAATACCCCCCTTCAAAGCCTTAGTGAAGATGTCTGCCACTTGGTCCTTTGTAGAACAATAGTCCATCACTAGATTTCCCTTAGACACCTGGTCCCTTAGATAGTGAAATCTAGTTTCAATATGCTCCCTGTGTTGCAACATTACAGGCAGAAACATATTCTGCCTCACATGATGATAAGGCCACTATGGCCTGTTTCTTGGAGCTCGAGGTTTGGTCCCCCTATTTTATTAGAGGGACTAAAATTGCGGATTTGATAAAATTGGGGGATCAAAATTGTGTGGGAAAAAATAGGGGGACTGAAATTGCGGATCCAATAAAATAGGGGAAGTGCAATTAAGCCTTTAAATTAAATTGATATCACACAAACTATGAAACACATCCTTTCCTTTTTTTTTCTTTCTCACATAACTGTTACATTACAACTTACTACAACTTATTATTTGATAACATCGAGACCCCATTTTTCATAGATTCCTTGATTTGATCCATTTTAGTATTCTCTGGTAATCTGAATCTCCTCGTGAACTTGCCACGGTTACGCTCAACTCGATACTACGTGTTATTTTTGTCTTCCTCCTGAGAATTTGTTCCCCAATGATTTGAGAGACTTTCCTACAAATTTGTTAAGCTTCTTGGAATAAAGTTCTCCAGCCTCAATGTTACAACACATTGCACGGTATTCAAATTGGTCAGCTAAAATAAAGAAAGCAATTCACAAAAAACTAGTGTCACATTGAAAAAAGATAGAAAAGAAGCAACAATTCAAAGATAGAGGAGCTAGAACTATTTTACCATTTCACCCTCGCAAGAGACAGTGGGCCCTTAAATTGAAATTTTCAATTGAGTATATGAGAAGCATTTTCCTTCCTTCAGAAACCAATTGTTTAACAACACTAGAAGAGATGCTAATGCTAGTGAAATCTTTTGGGAGCTCAGGACAAAATATCACAGATGATAGAAAGATGTTAACTATAAGGGTTTGGTTGCGCATAAGGCAATTTTAGCCCAATAAAAGCAACATCAACATTAAACTAATTGACTTAAACTGATAACTGGTAGTAACGTGTCAGATGTTTATGCTGCTGGATCTAGCTTATTATTGGGCGGCTAAAATAGGCAAAGCTTTACGGTATGAGGTGTTAACATAAGGATGTCCTAATAATCAAGATGCGAGTAAAATGGGCATGTGAATTGGACATTCTATTGGTTTCTTCAATTTGGATATGTACCAAGTTTTAAGGTGAATGTTTTCTTGTTTTAAGTATAGTTTTGGCCTTTGAAGCAGGAAACGAAACAACAATATTCCAATTCTGCCTGTTGGAGTTATATTGATAAACAAGACTGGTGATTAGTTATATTTTGAAAACGGTATAGAATTTTTTAAATGGTCAAATATGGTATTCAGTATAGTTCAGGTTTACTGTTACTTTTGCACACCCCTAGCTACAACAAAAGAGAATTTCTTATTCCCCCTGCTTCCTCAAATATAGTATAAACCTAGTAAACTGTCATCTCAAAATTGTTCCAATCAATCATTGATTTTAGAAATTCAGGTGAATAACTTTGAAAATATTAAAACAAAAAAGAGGCAAATTGCAGGCAGTAACAGATTGAAAACCCCAATATCATGATATAAGCTTCGATTTCAATTCAAACTAAGGAACCACAAAAACAAGATGGCCAATATATCTACTAAGATATCAAAACCTATTTAAACTAATCCCACTACATAAACATGTGACTAACTATTTGAAAAAACTTATAAAAAATATCTTATGTTATGTCCCTGCACTATACTCAGCTTAGCTCTCAAACTCCTCCCATGACCATTATACGCAACTCGCCCCGAAAACTACAATTTAACAGCAATGTGTTACAACAACAACTAGTAAAAGAAGAAATAAAGAAATGAAAACACAAGAATAAGAACACGATCTTGATCACGCAGTTCGGCTAAATTATGCCTACGTCTGCGACTGCAGAGTAGTTATAATTTCGTCTCATTTCAGAATGAATTAGGGTTTCAGTGTTACAATTGGTATTTATAATATCTCTTTTCAGATTACAAAAATACTCCTGAACCGTACCGCAGAGGGCTAATGCCCAACGCACCCCCCAAGCCCATTGATACAACATATGTTCTATACTCAACACAATGGAATTGAATGCTCATAAATCACAAAGACAATGTAGTTTTGATTCTCCAACACGCACTTGCTGAAACAAGTTACATGAGCAATCTCAAATGTTCTTACTTTTAGATCTTTAGCAAGTCTTCCTAGCAGTGCCAACAATAATGTCGTCTTTCCAGAACTCGGAGGGCCTAAAAGCAGTGTCATTCTGCATAATCCCAAAACAAAATGTTGATTGAGAAATATATGTGAACTTCACAAAGGCATTGCAGAATTTGCCGTTTTTATCTTACCTTTTAGGTTTGATGATTCCACTAACATCATGAAGAACTCTAAATGGCTTCTTTCTAGTTCAATAAGGTGAAGATAATTCAATAAGCCCTTTAGAAAGAGAGAACAAATGCATCGACATTCAAACTTGTTAGTTAGTTAGTTATCCGTGACTCGGTGTATTAATTCTGCTTTATAAAAGAACTCTTTCTATAACTGGTGTTTTAAAAGCTGAATCAACAAAACGGTTTAACCGGTTAAACCATGATCCGACACAGTCTGCGACTCAGTTATTTGAGCGGTTCAGCAGTGGTTTCATCCGAATTTGAGCGATTTAAAGCAGTTGAACAATGATCGAGAGGTCTCACTAGTTCGATGTTCGGTTTAGTTTTCAAAATATTGACTTATAACATTCATACCTATATATTGATGTATGGGTTACCTCTAACAAATTAAGGAGAAGTTGAAGATTGCTGGCAATGTTATGCTTCCCACATTGTTGGAATATCAAGTCCAACGACCCTGCACTCATTGACTTGAGAGCAACCCAAATACACAAACTTGTAAAATTCTTTACACGTGCAAACTAACCCATGAATCCTTCGTTTCCATTTTCACTTCTAACTACAAAATTGTCACCTTGTTTTTAATCTATTTAATGTATTTTCGTGTTTCCTTTCCGGTACAAACTTTTGAAAATAGAAAAAAAATTAAAAAAAGTGGCAATTTTGTAATTAAAAGTAAGGAATGACAGAGAAATGGAAACCTAAGGGTTAGGTTTTCTGTACCTCCACCATTAGATACCATATCCCCACACAAATGTTTTACCTCCATTTTACCCCTTAAAAAAATGTAAAATGGATCTATCTATTTTTAGGATAAATAAGTTTTGCAAAAAAATTGAAAACGGATTTATAGATAAATCTGTTTTGCAATTTTTCAAAATGGATTTATCTAGAAAATTCCGTTTTGAAAAATAAATAGATAAATTCCGGATTTATGTTTGTTTATTGATTTTTATTTTTATTATGCGGATCGGTTTGTAATGAGGAAAGCACGGAGGGAATTGGGAATCAAGAATATGGACATCTGTTGATTATCTTTTTTTGCTCTAAGGTATTTGACCCCGCTCCGGTGGGAAATGGACCCTGAATAATCTGGAGTTCCGCCAGGAGGTAAGTAAAGTCTGGCTTCAATTTGTTCCATCGCCAGAAATTGAACCCAGGTACTAGCCGAGTTCGCCTTTTTAGATGGAGTGCATTAACCACTTGCACCAAAACTTGAACATCTGTTGAATATCTGATACATGTTATTTTATTTGTTTTTATTTTCAGTAAATTGCTGATCAGAATGTTGTGCTTTGAGAGAGAGGGAGGCCACATCCCGCAATGAGGAGATATGTTGAGAAGGAAGAATGGAATACGGGGGAGGGGAAAATGACTTTCAAGCTCTAGCTGGTACCATTGCATTCAAGGTATTATTTTATCCAAATAAAATTATGGGTTTTGTTTATTCAAATCTTTAGTTTTGATTAGTTTATTCAAATTGATAATCAGATCTTTAATTTGTCCGGACACGCATGTGCATGTTTGAAGATGATTATTTATATATTGTGAGTTTGGGAAGTGTAAGTTGATTTTAGGTGAAGTACTGGTATGTGTATTGTTTTTGGTGTCTAACCTTCCATGATAATTAACAAGCACAGAAAGAAGGTTTGGTTTCTTTTCATTTGAAATTAGGTGGTTTTGGTTTCTCTTTTGTGATGAAAATGTAGAGTATACTACAGGTTCAAGATGCTAGAGAGGTCCATACCAAAGGATGCAACATATATCAATCTTTCTGCAGATGCAGATATTGGTATTTCCATGTGGTTAACAAGAGATAGGTGGTTTTGGGGGCATATTTTATGATTCCAGTCTTTTTACAACTAGGTTGAACTCATTATTAAAGGGCATCGGTTTAGGGTACTAAGCAGAATGTTTAGTACCAAAATACTAAAGGGTACATTAGTAATTGCCCACCTGATATTACTCCCAAATACTAAAGGGTACATTAGTAATTGCCCACCTGATATTACTCCCCAAACACTAAATGCAACGGATATCATTATCAGTCCCTAATTCAAAAACCCAGAGCTCAACAAACTCGCCGTGAACCACCGTACGCCGTCACAACCACCGTACAACCACCGTAAACCGTCAGGCTCACCATACAACCACCGTAAACCGGCGCGCACTCCGTGAAGTCTCAGTACTGTCGCGCAGTCCGTGAAATCTCTGCCACCACCGTAAACCGTTGTGCGCTCCGTGATTCCACCGTCAATAGTGTCGTGCGCTTCGTTTGCGACAACAACACCGTGTACTCCTGCGCATTTCATCTTCTTTCTTGCTTCTGGTATGTCTTCTTTCTTGCTTCATCTCCAACTACTTCTTGTTTTTGTTCGATTTCTGAACAGTGTTCCTGTTTTGGCTCTGCTTCTTTTTGCTTGGCTCCGATTGAACAACGTTTCCTGTGCTGTGTGGTTGTATTTTATGGTTTGTGTTCTGTTCACTAACCTTAGCTCAAAACTGTTAGGGTTTCACTGATTTTGCCGTGTGGGATTTGGATTTATCTTTTACTAATTTCTAGTTAATATATCCCCCTGTTTTGTTTGATTGACTTTCCTTTTCCAGATAGACCAATATAAACTTGTAGGGAAAATGTGTTTTGATTGTGAAAACACTGACTTAAATTTATCACTCTCTTTGAATACAAGTGTGCTTCTTACCAGTAATAGAACAAATATTGTGCTTGACTACAGTAAGTTGTTTTGCAATGCTGAAGTGGCAATTGTAGAGATACCTGTCAATTTTGTGTTACGTGTATAACATATTAACTGGTACTTAAGTTAAGCAGTAATTTTGTATATCTTTTCTTTTCTTGATAAAGCATTAGAACTTTCTTATCTGCACATTTGATTTGAAGAAAAAAGAAGAATAACAAAAAATAAAGAAGTAAATAAATAAAAGAAAAGAATTTGAGTTGTCTACAAAATCCTTTTTTGTTTACTGTTGTGTTCATCTAGTCCTCACAGACATCATCTTCCAGTCATGATGTGTATGTATCCGCTTTTGAGCTGTAGTACCTTCCATTACAGGTGTTCTTACATTCTCTCAACTCTTCATTTTTTGTTGTTGCATCACATTGACTTATGTGAACATCATTGGCAAAGCTTAATTCACCAAGCACGGAAGCTAGCTCTTTGTTCCCTGGTGTTATCACATCATCTCTTGAATTTTGACTTAAATGAGATTCTTCTTCCCATGCAGATTGTTTTTGGATTTCCTTCCCTTCCAAATCGTGTTTAAAATCAATAATATTGTTGCTGCTGCCTTTTGAAATGACTACTTCATCCTTCTGTTTAGAACTAGAGCTCACCTTAGAATTTGAGTATTTACTGATCTCAAAAGATGCTAATTCCAAAGCTTCTAGAGCAGCAGCTGCAGCATACTTGTTTCTCATCCTTTCCTGAACTATATTTTCATGATCATTATTTTCTTCATTCTTAGCATCATCAACACTACTACTATTACTACCACATTCTCTGGTTTCTTGTTCCTCTTGTCTTTGGTTATTTGTTTCCGTACATTGGAATGTGGGATATTATGTTATATTTTGGTTACAATTTTGAAAATTATATATCGTGTTTTGTTTATAATCTATTTGTTGATGCTTGTTTATACTACATCCATACTGATTCAATCTGTTTTTTAATCATAACTTTGTTTATTTGTGTCAATCTTGCAGAATTGATCACTCAATCTAGCTCGGTGCTTCCCGCAAGTCGTAACACATAAACCTAATTGAGGTACAAGTTTGTGTTTTGTTAGCTGGTTTTATCAATTGGGAAATGCTCGTAGGCGGTAGTTTATTAACATTTGTATCAAGTTCTTTAATGTGCTTTAGAAATGTCGTGAAATCAGGTCCTTTATATACTTGGTATCTGTTTTAATGTGGGTTTATACAATATTGAGCTATTATTGGCTTTGATGCTGGACTTTTTAGGAGTGACCTTGCATCCTCATAGGATTTCACATTTATGATGTTTCTGTATTACTCCTTAAAACAGAGCTCAATTGGTAGATTCAATTCCCCATTTTATTTGTCAAAGTCAGAGTCATGTTTCCCCACTCTACCTTATAAAAGACAATATATAGAGTCAGTCACATTGTGTGCAATTTATCAACCTATATTCAACAAAATTTGTTGTCATGTCTTTTTAATAAAGTGCATTGTTTTTTAAATTAGAAAGGAGTAATTGGTCGTTTTTTCTTCCTTGTGGATAATATCCGGTCACTTTTGGTGAGTAACAATGGTTGTCAATTTTAATATACTGCTAGTACTTATTAGCCTTCTTGTTTGAGTTTTTTCTCAAGGGAAACACTCTTAAGTTGTACTAAATTTTCAGATTTTTAGAAGCAACTCTTTTATACCTTTTTTTTGGTCAAAAGTCAAACACTCTTATTAGCCTTCTTATACGCATCCTGGAAGTCATTTTGAACCTTTTTTGTTGGTCAAAAGTCATTCTCTGTACCAAACTAGAAATTTATAATATTTATACTTCAATTATTGCAAATGGTGATGAGGAATTGCATACAGCCTACAGGTTTCTATTCCAAACAAGAACACTAATCATCTTACATGATAATAGAACTATTCAACAAGCTACTGACACAAATATGTAATGGGACCTATAACAAATAGAATGCAAGTAGGCTTGTGCAAAATCTGTGGTTAGTGGCCACTAACCAGTGTTGTGCATATCTGCGGTTAATGGCCACTAACCATTGGGGTACTAGTTTGTGGTTAGTGGCCACTAACCACAGATATGCACAACACTGGTTAGTGGCCACTAACCACAGATTAGTACAATTGTGGTTAATACTTTCTAGATGGCACAAATTTCCATAACTATTACTTGTCACTAACAATATAGCTTCTCAATAACTATTACTTCATGGTTGTTGCCACTCACTTTTAATTTCAATGTCCATGTTTCCAGGTAAGAATGGCAGATAGAAAGAGATCTAAAGAAGCAATAACTCCAAGATACCGACACATGTGTAAACCACAAATGGTTTACACATTTCTCAATGACATAAATGAAACAAGGAAACATTTGCTAGAGTCAACAGGGTTTGGTTTTTTAATGCTCATCTGTGAATGGAAAAGAATTCCAGGAGACTTTGTAAAGTGGGTGTCTGATAACTTCGAACCGGAGCAATGTCAGCTACGGTTGAGCAAGTATGAAGCCCTTCCTCTAACAACAAATGATGTTGAGAGAGTTTATTGCTTACCTAATGGGGGAACACCAGTTAACCCATTAGCATGCAAAGAGAGTTCAATCTTGAGGCTGCGCAGAGAATTTAAGCTCAAATTGAATGCCCAAGATATTGACCGTGCCACAGTCGAAGAACTTGAGAAGCTCATATTGTCAGAGAAGAATGATCAGAATGATCAGGGACTTCGAATGCTTGAGTTGCTGGAAGTTCAAGCCTATGGAAACAAGAATACTTGAAATCTAACTTTTCTTCCTATTGGTCGATTCATAAATCCTTTTTCCTTGTTGAAAATCTTAAAGCCTTTTACCCACTCATATCATGGCTCCATTCATTCATTACAAACCTCTTACGTCTTGATACTTTAGGACAGACTACTCATGCTATCGCAATCTCACTTGGTCATGGCACTAATATACGACACAAATCAGTTTTTCCTTTGAATTTCGAGTGACTAATTCAAGGGTGATATAATGTTGTCTCGAGGAATCAAGTTGCTATTATTGTTTTGGACTACCGTTCGTGATCGCTTCGATACCAGGTAAGGGTGGGTCTCATCTTCTCTATAATAGGGTCTTATGATGGGGACTAAGTAGGGGTAGGCTCTATGTATGCCGTTTTATGTATTTCTAGTGATTATTGATGAACCCTAGGCATATGACAACTTGTTGTTGAGAAATTGTGGTTTGCGTGCTAAGTGCTTGGATACTCCTTGATGGTATTGTGATTGATAATGATTCGGTGGATGATTTTGATGACTCTTTATGTGTTCATGATTGATTTGTGATGTGATATTATTTTTACGGTTGATATGCGATTTGAAGTTGTTTGTATGAGTTGTATGTGATTTGATGAAGTTGTGTTGCTCGAATTCGTTGTTGTTGGTGTCATAGGCGCATAGGGCGCCATTTTTTGTGTTTATGATGTTGCTGGATTTTGTTGTCTAGGTACAGAATTAGGCGCCCTTGAGTGGGGCGCCCTGTGCCAAGTCTCTGTGTTGCTGAATTTTGTACAGGTTTTGGCGCCCCTTGGCTGGGCGCATGTTCTGTGCCTATTGCTGTGTTGCGCGCCCAGTGCGCCTGTTTCTGCGTTGCGCGCCCAGTGCACCCAGTGCGCCTGTTGCCGTGTGCGCGCCTGTTGCCTGCGATGTCTAAGTTTGTGTCTTAGGCGCCCAGGCACTGGGCGCCATTTCCAGGATGTTCCCGATTTTTATTGAAAACTAGTTTTCGCTATATCTTTTGACTCGGGTGTCCGTTTTAAGTGTTTCAAAAAGCGTTGTGTAGCCTTTTCAGTTGTCTATCTGTGTGTCCCATTTTTAAAAATAAAAACTTACTATTTCTGAAGGTTGTTGGGCGCCCAAGTGGCTGTTCCCGGTGGTCGTTGCTGTGACGTTGAAAAATCGTTTTGGTGTCTTTAAAAATCCCCTTTTCGCGTATAACCAATGGTTTAACGTTTTAGTGTCAAAAGTGATGATTTTGACGATGATGCCCTTAGTGGCTAGTTAAATGACTGTTTTGCCCTTAGTGGCTAATATTATTTATAAGGATGTGTAAATGACTGTTTTACCCTTGGTGGCTAATATTATTTATAATGATGTGTAAATGACGATGATGCCCTTAGTGGCTAGTAAATGACGTTTTTGCCCCCGGTGGCTATAGTGTGAGTTGATGATGTTTATGAATGAGTGACGATGAAAACCCAGTGACGTTTTGAGGCCCAAAAAGGCTAAGTGATGTTAAGGCCTAAAAGGCTAAGCGACGATGATAATAAGCGACGATGAATTATAGCGACGATGTTGTGTGTAGTTATGAATTGACAGGTGCTGTGCCCTTTTTGGCAAATTGGTAAGTGACGGGTCACATTGTTGACTGTGTTTGTGTGTGTTTGTGTGTGATGCATGTCGTAGTGTCCCATGCATCCCATGTGCATAATGTGAAGAATAGGCTTCGGCCTCTTGTGACGAATAGGCTTCGGCCTCTTGTGACGAATAGGCTTCGGCCTCCTGTGAAGAATAGGCTCGGCCTCTTAATTGTGATGAATATGGTACCATCATGCATATGCCCGCGAGTGGGTTGCACTTCATATACTTACATAACATTGTGATGAGCTTTGGTAGTGATTGAATTGATGTTTGTGATGTGGTCTATATAGCTGGCGTTGCGATGAGTTGTTGTGGTGATTAATATTGATGATTGATTTGATAATTCGTGACGCGGTTGATATAGTGTCATAACCCTAGCATAGTACTTATCATAAGCTTTATTATATTGCTAGATGAACTCACCCCTTCTGTTTGAATGTTACCCCTATGCGGTAACGTGCAGGTGATCTCGAGTGAAGGCTTAGGTATCTTCACTAGCTGAGTCGGGTCGTCTGCTCTGATTATGTAACACTAGGGGGAAATGATGTTGTTTAAGTTACTTATGGTTGTTGTTGTTGTTGGATTTTTAGTACTGTCAGCCTTGCCTGGTTGCAATGCCTATTACGATTAAATTTGTTGGATTTTCCGCTGTGAGGTTATATTTTAATTTACAATGACGTTGTGTAAGTATTATAAGACTGTTTTCGAAAAGCGAGTAATTTGGCGCGTGATGTTTAACGAAGTAAGTGTGACATCCCTTGTGGTGTATTTGAAATTTGAAAACTCTGATTTTTATGCAAATAAATTAATGGGTAGAAAAGGGGTGTTACATCTTGAACATTCCCTGTCCATATAAATGGGAACAATTTGAATGGCATGATCCAACAATGCCACAACAACCAGATGGAACTAGTTGTGGCGTGTTCACAATGATATTCTTGAAAGAATGGCAAGGAAATGAGAATGACATTGAATCATTCCGCAATTGGGATAGATTGAGCAAAAATCAGAAAAATATTGCAACTAATAAATTCCGGATTGATTTATGTTGCTCAATCATGAACCACAAGAGCAACTTGTTGAAGGAATCTAT
This sequence comes from Astragalus membranaceus, assembly GCA_039519185.1. Taxonomy (NCBI): domain Eukaryota; kingdom Viridiplantae; phylum Streptophyta; class Magnoliopsida; order Fabales; family Fabaceae; genus Astragalus; species Astragalus membranaceus. Next base: position 13,983,156 of record CM076848.1, read on the forward strand.
ACAAGTTGCAGCTAACAACTTTTGTGACCAATTGCAAGCGGAGATCAAGACATGTGGTGGGCAAAAAAAGGCTATAGGAAAGAGGAAAAAAATGTAGCAAGACTAAAACTGTTTTTTGTATATGTAATTTTCTTTTTTAGTTCTAGAAATATCTTTTTGATTAGGCTCTTCTCCCACGAATACAACTAACCAGATTTGTGTATAACTTTGGTTAGAGACCACTAACCACAAATGTGAATAACATTGTTTAGATGGCAAACCATGATTTCTTTTTTCCCTCTTTTGTTAGAATTCATATGGTATTTCAGATCAAAATCAACCATTGATATTTAGCTTCTTTTATACTTTCAATCAGTGTTATAAGTTTATACATCACAAAGCCATCAAAAAATTGTGAGTAACATCTTATTTATTGATTTGTATACTTTTATTAAAAAATATATACATATAAGCGCTAAATATAAAATCTGTGCCATCTAGAAAGTATTAACCACAATTGTACTAATCTGCGGTTAGTAGCCACTAACCAGTGTTGTGCATATCCGTGGTTATTGGCCACTAACCACAAACTAGTACCCCAATGGTTAGTGGTACTTTCCTTTGCTTTGGAACCACATTATAGATTTAACCACATAATCCTGACAACACCACCCATGCACAGAACAACCAAACACTCGTGAAGAGTAAGTCTTTCAACATTTTGAGTACCCTTCCTTGAGCTGCCATTTATATCTTTGGTTTCTACAACAAAAGTCAAGTAAAACAACTTGCCACGTCTTCATTCTCTCTAAAAAACCAATTGAATTTGATAACACTGTCAATCTGAATTTGCTCTTGATGATAATTTTTTTATTTATTTTTCATTCTCATTTCTTTACATTCTCGTAAATGTTCGAATCTAACAAGTATTAACCACAATTGTAATGTGTTGTGGTTAGTGGCCACTAACCATTTTTGTGTATATCTGTGGTTAATGGCCATTGTTGTATAATTGAATGAAAACCGTAAAAACAAAATAACACCACCCCAAAAAAATTGTTTCCTCCTAAATTTTTATACAAGTTCTAAATCCGCGTGCTTCTGAAGTTCAATTGCCCGCTTGCGTTGCTGTTTCCAAATCAAATGTCTTTTCTCTGATTGGGACATCAACCTGATCTTGCTCTTGCATGGATTTTGACGTTGCTTAATCTTTTTAGCTGGAAAATCTACTTCATCTTCTTCAACTGTAACGTTCAAGAACGACAACATATATAAGATTTTCAAAATCTTGAACAAAAAACAAATATAAGATAAAAAGCAATGAAAATAAAATAGCAAATACCTAAGGTTGAACACTCAGCACGGGAAGGTTCAGTGGTATCAGATGTCGAATGTAGCAATTGTTCAGCCTCTTTAACTCCATCAAGAACATGATGGAGAAGTACATTAAAGGCAGCCTCGTTATAGCATATGCGTGAACCAGCTCCAAAAACTATATCAGAAAGACGTTGGTATCTCTCACCAAAATTTGAAAGAGGCTTGGTTTCAAGATGTAGTTCCTCAGAAATAACACCAAGAGACTTCTTATAATCTCTGCACCATCTTTTTTTCACATACATGGGAGGGATGCAATGAAAAAAAGGATTACGCCACGCAGCATAAGCATCCAAAACTCTCAGTGTGTGCCGGCAAATTAACCCCCAGTTCTCAAAAAACCGACAGCTGCAAGTAACAAAATTCTTGACCAAATCTAACTTCACAATTTCGGTTTCTACCAAAACTTCGTTCTCAGTAAATTGATTATCCCATCTTTCAACATGTATAACATCAGTCGTCTCCCGTTTCAATTCTTGAACAATCTGCACACGAAATATAGTATTAGGACAAATAATAGTTATTGAAAAGCTATATTGTTAGTGACAAGTAATCGTTATGGAAATCTGTGCCATCTAGAAAGTGTTAACCACAATTGTACTAATCTGTGGTTAGTGGCCACTAACCAGTGTTGTGCATATCTGCGGTTAGTGGCCACTAACCACAAACTAGTACCCCAATGGTTAGTGGCCACTAACCACAGATATGCACAACACTGGTTAGTGGCCACTAACCGCAGATTAGTATTAAAATGGTTAAAATTGTTGAGAGTGATCATAATCTTTACCAACTAACAAGAATTATGAACAAAAAAAATATGGGTTATTACCAATATCGTGTAAGCTTTGCACGCCTCAAACTCCTTCTGAATTAACTCAAAAATGGAAGGAGTGAACAACTCAGCTGCATGGCACATCAAACCACTGTTGGGATGCCTATTCTGCACAACAGTGTTCTGCATTCTAAAATCAGACATCAATTCATTATGACGCAAATCATCGAGGAGATCTTGGAACCTAGACAACAACTGAGAGATAGAGTGTTCAGTTTTCAAATAGTGTCGTGCAAAAGCATTGAATTGTTCGCTAAGTTGCGTGGTCTTCTTCCCAGCTGTGAATGTACTCTTTACCCAAGCAGAAGACCATTGCCTCCTGCTGGTGTAAATGAAGTTTAGCCAAGTCATGTCAGAATGGTGTCGATTATCAAAGCATTCTTCAATCATATGGTTCCAAGAGTATTCAAATTGTTCCTCGTTATCAACATGCTTTACAAGATGCTTGAATTCATCGAAAAACTTAGCAGTGGCCCTAGCCCCAAGTTTCTTAGTGGCATTTTGCTTTATGTGCCAAGAACATAAAGCATGAAAAACATCGGGGAAAACCTCACGAACACCGGCAGCAATTGCAGGTGCTTGATCTGTCATAAAGGTCTCCGGTTTCTTGCCATTCATGCATTTAATAAAAGTCTCGAACAACCACTTGAATGTTGGAGTGGTTTCATCATAAAGCAATGCACCACCAAACACACAAGTACCTTTATGGTGATTAAAGCCAACAAAAATACCTAAAGATACATAGAAGGAACAATTATTACCAAAACATTCCTTATGATAACCACACAGACGTACATTAAACATTCTTTACGATCAAATTGCTATTCAGAATATATGCTTGGTGAGAAGAAAGAATGTGATTCTTTATCAATAACCACATATTAGTACCACAATGGTTAGTGTCCACTAACCACAGAATTGCTTCATAGTGGTTAGTGGCCACTAACCACACGATAGTACAATAGTGGTTAATACTTGTTAGATTGAAGCATATACAATCAGAAAAGTTGAAAACAATTTAGCAAAGGACATACCAAGTGGCCTGTAGTCCTTGTTAGTTCGGTATGTTGTGTCAAAGCTGACGAAATCACCAAAAAGTGCATAATCGGCCCGCATGACAGAATCGGCCCAGAAAATTGAAGAAATTGCCTCCTCTTCATCGACTTGAATGTCGTAGTAAAAACCAGGCCTTACCAATGTCTGCTGCCTAAACCACGCTTGCAACACAGTAGCCTCTCCGGGTTGCAATGCCTTTGCCTTGATAGTAGACAAGTAATTCTTCAAATCATTGCGTAGAAAACCAAGTTTTTCAACACCACTAGCAGCCCGGGCCATAGAATCGTATGTAGCCCTCGCTGATATCCCAGATGCCAAATAATTTGTTATAACAACTTTCTGCTGTTCCGTTATTGTTCTATTAAGTGGCAAGAAGTGCCTCTTGTCAACATCGATCAAAGGGTGATTGTGATCATCGTACCACTTGGTAATAACATAGCCACCCTTGTGAGGATCCATCTTGAGCTTCATTGATGCCAAACAACCCGTCCGCGTATCCTTCCTTGTATTCAAAACATCTTTGTGAATTTTGAAACCTTGTTTGTGACACATCATATTCAAATAGTGAGGTATATCAGTCTTTTTATTCTTGCTATCCCGATACACATTTGCCTTCTTAATGGTGAAACCCAAAGATTTGGCATAGGACCTGTAAAAAGCATATGCCTCCGGCTCTGTGTGAAAAACAAGATCCTTCCAAGATTTTACATCTGAAGGATGATGAGTAACCCCTACCAAAACCAAGTAAAAACAATTAATATCCAACAAACAATATCATAAAAAATATATTTATTAAATAATAACAAATCAGCATGCAACCTGCAACCACAACATCATCGAGTTCGTCATCGTGACATCCGACATCCATTTCATACTGACCAGGACAACCCTGAACTGCAATAAAGAAATCCAAAATCATAACATGAAGTAAACGTGAAATCTGATTGCATCAACATGAATTAATCCTGAAATCTGAAGTAATAGTTATTGAGAAGCTATATTGTTAGTGACAAGTAATCGTTATGGAAATCTGTGCCATCTAGAAAGTATTAACCACAATTGTACTAATCTGTGGTTAGTGGCCACTAACCACAGAACAGTACCCCAATGGTTAGTGGCCACTAACCGCAGATATGCACAACACTGGTTAGTGGCCACTAACCGCAGATTAGTATTAAAATGGTTAAAATCTGATTGCAACAACAGAGAAAAATTACAAAGCAACAATTGACTTACGCGCAAGTAAACGTGAGAAGCTGATTGATTCACCATGTTCTTCAACACCAAGCATTTTTAAAATCTGCAGAAAACAACTTCAAGGAATTTACCAAATGAAAGTTAAGAGTGAAGCGCTACTGGAAATTTAAATAACCAGATGATCAAACAACATCATAAATGTTAAGAGTGATCATAATCTTTACCAAATGAATGAAGCGCTACTGGGAATTAAAATAACCAGATGAATGAAGCGCTACTGGGAGAGGGAGAGAGAGAGAGAGAGAGAGAGAGAGAGAGAGAGAGAGAGAGAGAGAAGAAAGGGAAGACAGAACGACGGAGGAAGGGGACGGCGTCGGTGACGGTGCGGCGTCGGTGACGGTGCGGCTTCGGTGACGGTGAGAGAGGGAAAACGTGGTGGTTGCCGTGGATGGTGCGCGCGAAGAAGGAAGAAGGTGGTTGCAGGTCGTTGCAGGAAGTGATGCGTGGGAATGGAAGGCTGCTGTGTAAAATGACAAAACTGCCCTCTTTAAGTGACAGCCCTTAGATCATATTTCATTAAAATTAGAGGCATCCAACGGCTCAGTATAATTTAGTAAAAAATACTAAGGATCTGATTTAGTACCCTAAACCACTCTCTTATTAAAGGGTTGTAGCTGCCATAAACTGTATTTCAAGCAAAATATATCAAGCATGAGCCAATGGTTGAAGGCTTAATGTATCAAGCATGGGATGAAAATTGAGGCTGCTCCAAGCACCATGGTTGGCACTTGGCACATGTTGACCTATGCTTGGCTTTCACATCATCTATTCGAACATATTAATTAAGTGAAATTGTGTTTGGCTTTCGGATCTCATTAAATATAAAGCAGGTTTATCATCAACTATATGGCCTAAAAGACTTTTTCGCCTTTTATATCTCAATATTCGGTAATTGTTATTGTCGGCTATTTATAATTTGTCTCCCTAAATCTGCTATATATGTTATTTTTGTTCTTCTACAGAGATTGCTTAAGCTCCCTACAGACTTAATTTTATGAGGCTTACCATCACAAATTTCCTCCAACTCTTAGTATAAAAACAGGCCTTGGAACACTTTATCTTAGCTCTATTTTTATTGATATCGAATGGCACTTCTTATATAGATACCGACACTAACATAATCATTTTTTGGAATAGATGGTTTTTTTGGAACAATAATGATTCAGTTGTGCTACACTTCACGTGCCTGCTTCAAGATACATGTGCCAATATTGAGTGATTGTATTCATCCTAAATTGATACGTCGCCAGCCACCGCCTCTTCACTCTTCAGGTTCAGCATACCAAAAAATGAATTTCTCGGAGAAACCCAGAGAATCCAATTGTTGTTAACTAGGATGATTGAGTTATTCCATATATTATGATTATGTTCGAGCATCACAAAAATGAATTTCATTAGATTTTTTTGCTAACATTCCGTCCGAGCATGCTTTGCTAACCACTCAAGTTACCTTCCCTCGTGAATTTTGAAGGATAACTACCAATCCAAATCCATAAAAGCTCTTACGTAATCAATAACAGAAGCACGAGGATATATGGTTGAGGGACACCATCTTCAATTAGAGAGAGAGAGAGAGAGAGAAAGCTCTTGATTCACAGATAATATTTCAGTAACCATTATTCCAAGAAATATTACGGACTCAGCCAATGGCTTAAATTCAGTGTTCATATTAGAAGTATATCCACATCCACCTAAAAAACCAAGGATCCAATGTCCAACATGGTCTCGAAATAGACCTCCAGAAAAACCAGGGTTACCTCTCATCCACATTTAGCTTGAGACAAAATTTAAGAGGTGGTTTTTGAGAAACTAAACAAGATTTTCTAGGGGTGGAAGTAGTAGTAAAAGATTTTGTTGGGAATCTCGTAGAGAGCGAATTCTGTTGATGGTTTTTCGGTTTTCCCACTTTGGATCTGAAAAAACCAGTTCACATTCCGAGGTCACCAAAGCATCCAACAACTAATAGAGAAAATGAGACCAAATTTACCAGTTGCATGGGTATGAAACCAATAAAGTGGATCAGCAATATGCAAATCTTGTAAAGTATCAAAACCAAAGAGATGCCAAAGTTGGATTTTTCTAGGACAATCTCTCAAAGTGTGAAAAATAGTTTAACCGCTAGCACTACATATGTGACAAGATTGGTCAGAATTACTAGATGTCTTTTTATTTAATAATGTAATTGCTGTGTTCTAGACTAGTTGGCTAATTTTTAACCAAGGTTTTTTTTGGTGGACATTTTAACCAAAGATATCTTGACTATTTGTTTTTGGCCAAAATATTTTTTCACCGTTTTGTAAGTTTGAGTGAGATGTTCTGCATGCTTGAAAGGTTGATTTTTATCTTTTAGTCGTTAACACATTTGTCCACTATTGGGCCCTTTATCCAAATCCATACTAATAACTTAAACCCTAAATAGTACTCTTCCTAGCTATCCTCTTATCAATCCGTCGCACCAACAACTTTTTCCTCTAACTTCTTTTCTGTTAGTTTCTCCTCGAAACTTTCACTTTTGTTAGCTTGAGAATTTCAAATTTCAAATCAAAATAGAACAAAAAACGAGATCAAAATAGAGCCAAGTATTGATTTTTATAGAATTGGTTTTGAGAGAATTGATTTTAGGTAAAAGTGAGTTGAACGTAATATGATTTATGTTTCTTTACGTTGCGTTCAAAGTGATTTTTATCAGTTTCTGTTGTTTGGATCGATTGGACCAAAATTACTTTTGAGTGTGAAATTACCAAAGTGATGCTTAGTCTTACTTAAAATTATATTATAAAATTAAAATAGGGAACACTAAATTAGAATACAATACTTAATAATTTTATATTAGTTTTCATTTTTACTAAATTTCAATTTAAATTGAATCTGTTTTAATCATCAAACAAAAATACTAAGATTGAAAAGCTTATTTTACTAAAGCCCATTTATTAAAATTAAAAATTAAAAGAGCCCATTATCTTGACAAAAAAAAGTTAAAATGGGCTCATTATCTCAAACCCTAAAAACATGTCTCAAACAGAAGAATGTGACGGAAAGAGACACAAACCATACGAGGCAAATGTGGAAAACTATGTTTGTGATGTTTATAATCGATTCCACCGGCGTCTCTGTTGCTCTAACGACTTTACCGTGAATTGTGCGTGGTCGTGGTCCCCTACACCCAACCACGCTTCTGCTGCGCCAACCACTCCATTGTGGATCGTACGTGGTCCCCTACATCCGCTCTAACCACTTTATCGTGAATTGTAGGTGGTACCTGCACTCGGGCACACTTCTGTAGGTGGTCCCCTACATCCGCTCTAACCACTTTATCGTGAATTGTAGGTGGTACCTGCACTCGGGCACACTTCTGTAGGTGGTCCCCTACACCCAGGCATGCTCCAACAATCACACTACTTCACGCAACATCAGTGATGCTTGCAACACCTGTGAATCCCCTCTGCAAATTCCTTTTCCTCTCATATCACAAATAAGTATACACCACCCGCTGTGAAAAAGAGAAACCATCAAGAGATAGGCGGTGGAGATTCACAAAAATAAGAAAATTCCTCTCTTATTTACTACTCCGTTTGAATTTCAAAGTCTTTTTATGTTTGTTTCTAATATTATTATTATTATTAACATTATTGAGAACTTAACGGGATTAAGGTGGAAAAATTATTGGAAATACACCAATCCAGCATTGATGAATGGGCAGAAAAAAACGAAGAAAAAAGTGACGAACAATGAAGAATATGTTCCTCAGCTTCTTGGCTTCCACCAGCTTCTGGCTTCCGCAGCTTCAATTAGCTTCGCTGGCTTATATGTACAACATCCACGACTTCAAATGCTTATTTTGAAAAAAAAAATCAGTGTTTAAGTTGTACAACAAAACGCGTGTAGTACAATTATAATAAGATTCTTCTTAACATTCCACTACTACTCCGCCCGTACTTTATTGATACTCATGCCCCCTCCACAAAAGTCAAATTAAAAGACAGTGTACGTAGATTTGCATTAACTTCCTTATGTGCTGGTAATATTTTGTTTATAGTGTGTATCAACTTATCAATTCTATATTGCAAGGAATACAAATTATTTTGTGTTTGTAACCGTCCTAGCGATTTGTACATCATTGGGTTATTCTAAAAATTATTTTGTGAATTTTGAAGTTTTAGCTTATCCGTTAATCTACATTTTATTATTAGTTCAAAATTTGTATTCTTAAAAATATATCCAGCATTATGTTAAAAAAAAAAAATCAAGTTACTTTAATTATCATCTATTAATGTAAGAAATCCACATTTTTTCAATATACATATTGTAACATCCCCGACTTAGCTAATTTCATTTATTGAAATTAGCAAGAGGTCATAATTAAGTAAATTAGCTAAACTGAGTATAATTGGCATAAATTATTAATTTATGGGATAATGATCATGGATTAAATGAAAGAATTATGTGTTAATTGTTTAATTGCGCTTATGATGAGAAATCATTTGGTTAAATAATTGCTTAAATGGGTTTAAGTGAGTGATTGGTAGTGAGGGCAAAACTGGTATTTCCACCTCATTTATTTCCCCCCAGCTCACTTAACATCCAGTTGGCCAAATATCCCTCATACTCACATAGGGACGGCACCAAAAAGGCACAAAACACTTCATTTGGCTGAAAACAGAAAAACAATAGAAAGATAGCTTGAGAGTGAGGAGGAGGTCGCGAGAGAGGAGAAGAAGGGGAGGGAGACTGAACCTTAGTACATGTTCTAGATTCTTACACCATTAAACTCATCCCCTCGTTCTCTTCCGAATGATATCCATTTCGTAACCTACTTTGTTCTCCTTCTCAAAACACCATTGATGAACCTCCAAGCTCAAAGTGTTAGAAATGGTGTTCTCAAGTCTAGCATGTGGTGACTGAAGCTTGATACTCAGTAACTAACCCACCTTAACCAGCCACATTGTAATTTTGGAAGCAATAGAGTCAAGGACAGATTCTGTTCTGGGTAGGGAAGCAGCTCTAAGTTCGAATTTGAGAGGAAAGTTCGTGTACGGGGATCGTTCGTGAGGTTACATCGTCGTTGCAATCCGTGGATTCGTTGTTTGTGTGATTTTCATCGCAATCGGTGAGTTCTATACTCGCTTAGGGAAGTTTGTCATTTCTGAGTTTGCATGTCTCGCGTTTTGTTTCAAAATCGAATCGAGTCAAAAACCGCTTTTAACGAAATCACTTTTTAAAGATAATTTATACGATTGATTTATTGGCATTGTAATTGTTTGAATTGGTTGATGTATTGATTTTTGTCTGGACTGGAATACTATTTTTTGTATTAGGATATCGATCGGGATGAAATTTGGAATCGAAACGAAATGAAAAAATATATGAAAACAGCAATTTCTGGGTTACTGATGAACACGCACGGATCGTGCACCCCCAGTGGCACGGATCGTGTGTCTTGTTCGCAGGTGGCCTGAAAGGTTTTAAAAACATGGCACGGACCGTGTGCCTTAGGGCACAGACCGTGCGTACCCTACGCATTTGTGTTTCAAAATTTTTGAAAACACGCACGGGTCGTGCGCCTCCAGGGCACGGACCGTGCGTGAGCTTTTGTTACCCTATTTCAAAATACACTTTAGTCCATTCCAAATGATTCCAAGTTCCTTCTAATCATTTCCCATGGTTGCCTAATGACTCTAATGCTTGAATATCATGCAATTGAGTATGTTTGAGATGAAATTCATGAGTTATGAAATTGAGGAAAAACCGTACATTAGTAAACGCGAGCGTACATACGTCAAGATAAGATAAAGAACCATAAGTCCTGATCAGTCATGCTAAGGCAAATGATTGTAAGTCTATACAAGTTATATAAACTCCCAATCCATGTAAAGACAAATCAAGTTACTTTCCCGAAAGGAAAGGAAGAAGTACTTTCTCTAAAAAGAAAGGTAGAATGGCATACATAATAATATATGTATAACAAGGGTGACGACCCTAAGGATTAGCATACTAGGGGAAGGGAAGTCATGAGCCCCAAAACCTAGGCCCCATGGGGTTTGCCCGCTAATTAGTGGTTAGTGGGTTGGGTTCACCAAAAGTTAAAGAAATAACCGGATAAGGTAGGCTCGAGGTGTTGTGCTAAGTTAAAGGAAAGATAAGACATGAAATGTAGTCGCTTATTAGGGCTACAAGACTGAATAAAGAAAGATATGTCCACATGGTTGCTTATTGGGGCATGATGTTCAAAGTACAATGCATAATAAACCGCTAGAGTTAGTAAGGGGTCTCAATAGGACTCACTGAGATAATGTTTATCTCACCCTTTATTATTGTGGTTTTTACAGAGAAATAGGGAAAAGCAAAGGCAAAGAAGCACGGTTAGCAGGTGTGACTTATGAAGTCATTGAAGATTCAACTTTATATTTAGGCCTTTGTCCCCTTTTATTGTCTTTGTAATATCGATTGTATAACTATTATTAGTAACAGTTGTAAATCGTTTCCGCTACTTATGTTTTGAGTATTGAACACTAGGATTGTATAAGTTTTAAGTCATGAGACTTAAGTACTTGGTTAAGTTTAATGAGGTTCATGGAACCATTTGATAATTATTTATCGAAAGTTTTTAGATGTGTTCAATATTCAATAACAGGAAGTTACTCTGATGTATGCCAAGTGGTGCACTTTGGTATTTCTACAAGCTAGAAATATCGGGGTGTTACACATATTTCCATAAAAATTTAACCTCAAATTTTGGCGCAAATTTTATCAATATGTTGTTAACTCCAATTTCCATTATAAATAAGATTAATTTTTTCTCCCCATTAACCTAAACCGTCAAACCAATTCTTACGTCTGTTAAGTCATACCGTCAACTACGAAATACAATTTGCATACCACTAACAATACAACATATTAGAACCGCATTACGCGCCACCTCATCCCGTGCATCGCACGGGTAATCGCCCTAGTTAATTATCTAATGCTAAGAGTTGGTTAGATGTCTCTTATTGCCGAATAGATTTAGGCCAAGTTGTTTAAATATTTTTTTAGTTCATCTAGTGCAACAATTTGTTTGCATGTATAAGCTTAGAATTTGGCATTAGACGCATCTTAAAATTGGTTCAGATTTATAGATTTTTGGTGTCATTTAAATTTCATTTAGTGTAATAAGTTGTTTGGGTGTAAACATACAATTTTGTATTAGACTCGTCTTAAAATTGGTTCATATTTATAAGTAGGGATGGCAAAAAAATTTGTACCTGCAGATATCAACGGATAATATCCGCGACGGACACGAAACAGATAGCTTAATGGGTATCCACAGGTAAAATAAAAGGATGTTTCAACTACCTGTTAGTTAATGGATACGGATACAGATATAATGGTATCTGTACCCGCGGATATCTGTACCCGTTAATAATTAATAAATTTACTAAAATATCCATGACTTAGATACAAAACCTCATGTTTTTTTGTCATGAGACAAAACGTCATGTTCACACATTAAGAAACCCTAATGCACATTAAAATACCCAAGTGATAAATGCATATTAAGAAACCATAACGCACATTAAAATATGTCATGTTCACACATTAAGAAACACATTAAGAAACCCTAACGCACATTATAATACTTGAAGGAAAACTATTGATTTAATGTTTTTTGTTTATTATTCACTACAACGGGAAAAGCCATTAGGGGTGTTTTTTTTATCCATTGGGGGCGCTTTCGGGCGCCCCTAAATCTGGCACTTCTGTTGCCAACCCTTCTATACAGGAGCGCACAAGAAGCGCCTCTAATTATTAGGAAACAGGAGCGCTCGCAAAAAAGCGCCCCTGTTGGTCTTAGCGCACTAGACAATCAACGACGCTCGCAGTAACAAGCGCCCATATTGGTCTTAGCGCGCTTGACAATCAGGGGTGCTTGCAGTATCAAGCGCCCCTGTTGGTCTTGACCAACAGGAGGTCTTAGCGCGCTTGACAATCAGGGGTGCTTGCAGTATCAAGCGCCCCTGTTGGTCTTGACCAACAGGAGCGCTTCTAACTGAAAGTGCCCCTGATTGTCAAATGCGCTAAGACCAACTGGGGCGCTTTTCCTACAAGCGCCCCTGATTCTATATTTTTTATTAAAAATAATTTTTCTTGTTTCTGGTATATCCAATATTTTGCAGCACTTCCCTACTCTCATTTTCATCAACCAACAACAACCAATATGAACCAAATTTCAAATCAACAAACCAATTGCAAATCAAATTCCAACTAGCAAACTTATAAATCCATCTAATATACATACATACATATCAACAAAGTACCAACAAAAATTACATAAATCATTAACCAAATTCTGAATGTCAACATAGACAACAAAAATGACATGACATCCAATGTGAGGAACAAAAAACCAGCTAACCAAAGTTACAGGAATTTCGATTTTCATTAATCAAACTGGCAACATGATGACACCACTCTCCCTTGATCTTAGTAAGTTGGTCATCAGAAAATGGAGCTCCAAACTCGTTTCCAGGAAAATACTGCAAAAATAAAATAAAATAAACTTAGAATTAAGTGGCTAAATGCTAGATATGGAATGACTTGTCAAAAAATAACCTATATAAATTACATACATTTTCTGGAATTTCCATTTGATTGTGAGTGATTATGTCCTTCATAAACTTCATAACGTAATACCCGCAATCATCATTGTTTGGTTGTCTGGGACACTAGAAATCAAAATAACAATTAATTCTTAAAATGCGAGCAATATTTACATGGATAAGAATATTGATTATAAACTTACCGTTATTACTATCCATTTTGTTTTATTGTTCACATTCTCATCTCTTATTCGATCCCCAGAAGATTAATTTCGTAAATGAAAGATAAAATAAAAGATAATGTGCCTACCAATTGTTCTTCAATCTCGTGATAACCCTTAACACCGGCTCTATAAGGGTATTTAGGACTTTCCGCTCTCTCGCGGTTTTCATTGCTTAATCTCTATAAAGACACATCTTTTTACATTAATACTTTATAATTGTCAAATATAGGTATATGTATGATGAGTAATTGTACAAACCTGGAATTCCTCATCTTCGCGTGATAATACAAATGCACTCCAATCCTCCAATGGTATAATCCCATCATACCGTGGTGGAGGATGGTTTCTGATGTTCCCCTCTTTATCTTTCACCCACTTTGTTAGAGTTGATCTGAATCTTCTGTGCGCCTTTCCAGCTTTCATAAGACAATAGTCTTTTCGAGAGTCATCCACATCAAAGTATTTCTGCTTACATTCAACAAAATGATTATAAATATGCTTACATATTTAATTATAAAATAACTGTATAGTCAAAATAAGACCCACACCTGTATCAAATGCCATAGCTCCTCTTTAGATTTCTCGAAAGAGGCATCTTTTTTATTATTCCAACTTCTGATTGTAATTGGTATATCCTGTCTTGCTCTGGCACCAATGAAGCTTTGCAACTCTCTACCATTGTCACCAATCGGTTGGTTTTTAGCATTCCATTTGCATTTTTACTTGTGTAAATTAGATAACAAACAGTTAAAAGTATGTAACAAAGTTAGTTAATTAGTAAGTATCTTACTGTAAGTTTAGGAAGCCCTTTGTTCCCCCGATTGATGATATTTTTCTTAACTGTCATTCCACGACGAGTGAACTTTTTTTGTGCACTATCATGACTCTCATGACCACTGTCATGTGCACTATCATCACTGTGGGAAGTCATCTCACCTGCAACAAAATATAATCATTGTTATTAGGCTAAATGTTATTTTATAATCATGATAAAGTAAGTTAATTTTTACAATATGAAAAATGAATAAAAAAGAAACATGCATGACATATTACCTTTTCCTTTTCCTCGATCTAATGTTACTAGCTACTTGTTTATTTGTATGATATTTTGCTTTTCGCTTCTTAGTACTTTGTTTTCGACGAAACGTAATTCCATCGTTATGATCCTTTCTAACATACAAAATATCTTCTTTAGAAGTACTTTCCCCTATTATTGGTTGTGATGTCCCAAAGAAAGGGCCATCCTCAATGTCAACATCTTCGCGCGTTTGATCACCAATGTCATTCACCAATAATTTTTTGTTTGTCAATAAAACAATGCACCAATTGATATCAACTGGATCAGTGACATAAAACACTTGTTGGGCTTGCGAGGCTAAAATATAAGGTTCATCTTTATATCCTAACTTATTGAAATTCACCCACATAAAACCCGAGTCATCCATCTATACACCATTATTATTGTCAACCCAATTACATTGGAACACAGGCTCCCAAAACATATTGTAATCCAACTCCCATATGTGTTCAATGACACCGAAGTATGACATATTCGCGTAAATGGGATTTGTGTCTTTGGCACTTGATGTATGCATAGATTCAGCTACAAGAGTCGCCCCATTATTTTGAATTTTACTCTGATCATCATGGGATTTTGTATAGAACTGTCGCACCCCGAAAAATCCTTGGAGGGATTTTTCTTCGCACAACGGGATTTTAGAGTCGCCACCAATACTTTTTAAAGGTAAAACATCATAAAAACCTTTTTTGGAAAGCAATGGTCTTTGGAACCATTAGATTTGGGTTCGGGGGTCTAATTACGTATGGGGAATGTATTAGCACCCCATAACGTCCCTTCAAAGAAGGGTTACCTTAATTAAATATGTGATTTTCAAAGTTGATTCGGAAAAATGCTTTGTTTTTACCTCTTTTGTTGATGAATGACTTAATGAAAAATCTTTAGTTTTCGCGCTTGACGGAGAGTATCCGCTCCTACGTATCTCCCGGTGCGATGGAGAATTCAAGGCAACGTAGTTCTTGTTTTTGAAAAATGTTTTATTTTGGAAAAGTGTTTGGTTTTTGAAAGGAAAAATGTTTTGGGTTTGTTGTGCTTGACGGAGAGCATCCGCTCCTACGTATCTCCCGGTGCGATGGAGAATTCAAAGCTACGTAGTTCTGGGTTGTCTAGAAAAATGTTTTTGTTTTTTATCTTGTTTAATTGTGAAAATTGAGCTTTCATGATGATCAATTGAGCAAAGGCTCCAAGTGACCACCATTAGCACTCCATTGTTAATAATCATGCAAGCAAAGGCTTCGCAAGACTACTAACAAAGTTTTTGATTTAATGAAAATCTTTAGGAAAATTAGGCATTCATGATGATCAATTGAGCAAAGGCTCCAAGTGATTGCCACTAGTACCTCATTGTTAATAATCATGCAAGCAAAGGCTTCGCAAGACTACTAACAAAGTTTGATTTTGAAGAGTTTTCACAATTGGATTGATTCTTGTTTAGGGAATGATTTTGATGCTTGAAAAGGCTTTTGATTGAAAGTGGACCTAGACTACACACATTATGACACAATACATAGATAGGCAAAGAATGAACCCAGTTGAACATTTTTGCAAAAATGCATGAATGGCAAGAAAATGAACCTAAGTTGCACATCTTATTGAAGATGCTAGGCAATGGGATGAACCTAACTAGGCATTTATGACACAATATATGAATAGGCAAAGGCATTTCAAAGCACAAGTGATATCAAACTTCTAATGAATCACTTGCAAAACCCTAAGGATTTCACATCAACATTGGACATAAGCACCCATGTAGTATCCTTTTGATGTCATCAATGTCTAATGCATTTCTTCAATCAACCACATGGAAGGAATAAATTAAAAGGGGCATTTGCCTCATGCAAGATCATTGACAAGTCTTAATACTAAATTGACAAGTTTAAGCAATTAGGGTGTTGAATCCCTTTAGGTAATCTTTGACACTTGAGATATGCACAAGTGCATAGATGTCAAATCCTCTTACCAAATCATCAACACAAAACCAAAAATTGTTTTAAAACAATTACTTATTTGCAAGACCAAAAGCATTTCAAAATGATTTACAAGTTGTTTTTTGTAATCAAAGCAATTGGTAAGGAAAGGAAACCTAAATTTGCATTATTGTTCACTAGGAATCACAAAAGAAATTGAATCCTCTTAGGCAATCCTCAACACTTAAAGTGTGCATCAAAGCACAAGTGAGAGTCCTCTTGCCAATCATCAACATAGGGCATGATTTGCAAGCAAATTCATGAGAACAACAAGTTTTAAGAAAACAAACATCATAATCAAGGTTCAATTCCAAGTAATTGCAAGATTAGACAACCAACTCATCAAAAATCTCATAAACCGTAACTTCTTTCTAATATGCGAAATGAACATAAACCTCAAATCATCACTTTTTTCATGAAAACAACAATAAATGAGTGAAATAACAACAACACACAATTTATTCTAAAGGAGAGAAGTATTCCAAGCACCCAAACCTCCCAAAGTGTTTGTCAAGATACTTGAAATACATCTCTCACTCAACAACAACAACTATGCTAACATTATGACATTAAAATGCAATGGGATGCCAAAATGAAGTGATGATTTACATCTTTGATGCTAAAATTGGAAGATGATGCTAGGTTTTAAAGTATACCTCAACTCCAAGCTAGAATAAGGAAGGAAATGAGATGAATGAATGCAAAACCTCTTTAATCTACTCTTCAATCTTCAACTTTGAACTTGATCCTTGAATTTGAAGGTGAATCTTTGAGAAGAATGCAAGAAGGATGGAAGATTTAGTGTAGGAAAGGTGTTTTAATGGATGATTGAGTGAGGAAATTGAAAAAGATGAGGTGAGGGAGGGGAGGAGATTTTCGAAAGTGAGAGGAGAGGAGGAGGTTTTTGTGCAAAAAATGAACTTGTTTTATTTTGGGAGAGTAGGCTCATATATATGGTCTTGGGTGAAATTAGGGTTAAGGGTAGAATAGGAATGGGATGTTCTATTTTAAGTAAGTTTGCAATTTCTTATGAAGGAGTGAGTGTGGGAGGATGGTGTCATTTACAAAAAAGGGTATGAGAGTGTGTGGGAATTATTGATGTGTATGAAATGGGTAGGATTAAGGATAGTACAAGAATATTCTTAGGGAATAATTGTACAATAGAAGAGTGTGGAAGAAATTGTGGAGAGAGAGAGAGGGAATTCGAAATTGTGGAGGGAGAGAGAGAGAGAGAGAGAGAGAGAGGAAATTCGGCCAAGGCAACAAAAATGGGGAGGGAAAATTGCTTCTCCTTTTTGGTCTTTTGTCTTATTGATGACACTTTGTACTTTCTATTTGAATTTTGAATTTTTGGGCATGCAAATGATAGTGCACCTATTGAAAATGTGTCACATATTTTTGGGCACCATAAAAATATCCCTCTAATTATTCATGACAATAAAAGTTGTCATTTAATAATCGGGGAATATTTAATGGTCCTTTTTCAGCTTTCTTGCGCAATAAAAATGGGAAAAATGCCTTTTAATTATTTTGAACTAGGATTTTCTTCCAAAAAATTATACGAAAATTATCCTTGATAGAATAAATTGTATTTTTCATCCTTGACTTGGTTTAGTTCAAAAATAATTAACTTGCTCTCATTTGAATGCCCACAGATATTGAAACATGTACTATTTTATTCCCTAAAATTCTCAAAAATTAATAAAAATGTTTTTTTTTGTTTTTTGGGTGCCAAAAATTAATAACGATCAATAGATGGCCTTTTTGAAGATTAAAATGCATGCCAAATGGCAAGGGCAAAAGGGAAGCTCACGCAGTTACGACTGGCGCGTGCGCGTAATTCAAATAAAAATGCGAGATAGAGGACAAATACACCTAAATGCGAAAGTCCATTAACCTACACAAATTATGAATTACCCTTATTGTTTCCATTTTTGTTTGAAAAAAAGGTTTTGACTTGGGCGGACAAAATTGGGGTATGACAGCTGCCCCTCTTTATTTGGATTTTGCCAAGAAATATGAATTGGCCGAGACATATTTCGAAGATAAAATAGGAATAAAGAATTCAGAAATTATACCAATTTTGTCTAATTGGAGAAACCCGAATTTTCTTTTTATGTTTCTTCTTTTTTCTCATTTCTCCTTTTTCTTTTCTCTTTTTTTCTTCTTTTTTTTTTCGAATCAACACTTGGAGTGTTGATGAGGAAACAATAAACGAAATGGTTAACAACATGCACGCTAACTGCGAAAGGCAAGGAAAGCGCTAAATGAAGAAAGCGATAAAGAAAGCTGTAAAATGCCAGGCTGCCTAAAACTTGTAAACGAACCCTTGCGAATCCGAATTTGCACGTGGCTTTGAGGAGCACGCATCCTGAGAATCTCTGGTCATTCGAGCGACCGGGGGGATCGTTATCAGCTCCGGAACTGATATACTGATCAATGCACGACGTCCACTGTATCTTAGGCTGATACAACTATTCTGTTGAACCTCACATGGGGCTGCGGTCCATCGCGTTGCTCGTACACGATGTGAGACCATGAACAGAAGGGAGCACTGAACTCTGATAAGAGCGATTTGAACTCCAAACTGCAATGCACGCTTGAGCGCCGAACTGAAAAGCATTTGAACTCCGAACTAAGAGGGAATTTTCTGGGAACTGAGTGCGAGGATTAACATCGAAGTACTTATCCGTCCTTGTACCTGCAAGTGAGATGAACAAATGCATGCAATGCAAATGCCATGATTGCTTCTTGATGGGATGAATGTGATGTGATGCAGGAGTTTCTTTTGCTTGCATGAAATTTTTTTTGTCTATGTTTGATGAATGCAATGCATGAATTTTATTTGTTTTATTGCTCTTTTGCTCTTTTTTTTTTGGATTTTTCTTTTAATTAGCCGGACAAAATTAGGGTATGACAAAGGCTTCACAAGAACGTGTACCCGTTTTGTAGATAACTAGTGTAACAGAAAACATGTATATTTGAACATTTTGCTAACCATCTCAATCTTTCTGAAATCGAGGTAGGAATTGAAACAAACTCAATATCAATTTGATCTTTTAGCCACAGTATGAAACTCCGATTGTGTTCTTTTTTTAACCAGACTTGACTCTTAGTTGGGTGATCACTCTTAAGAATCTCCATGTGTTTGGCAACATATGAATCAACCTGACTATCATTGTGCAGAACATATAAGTGTGCTTGCTCTAGTTCTTTCCTGGATACCATCACTATTTCCCTTCCTGTCATCCCTTTACCAACGCTTCATCTGTGACGCACCCTTGGAAGCCCAATAGAATATTCAACACTAGATAGATAGTCGGTGGAGAACTCAATAGCTTCTTCAACTATGTAGCGCTCAGCAATGCAACCATCGGGTCGTGATCGGTTTTTAACATATCCTTTTAATATCTTCATGTATCGCTCAAACGGGTACATCCATCTCATGTAACATGGGCCACACAATTGTGTCTCTCTAACCAGATGAACTATTAAATGAATCATTATGTTAAATAATGAAGGCGGAAAAAACATCTCAAACTCACATAAAGTCGCAGTAATTGATATTTGCAGAGCTGGCAACTTTCCAGGGTTAATAACTCTACTACAAATCGCCTTAGAGAAGAAACAAAGTTTAGTTATGGCCTGACGCACTTTGTTGGGCATAATGGATCGTATACCAATTAGTAGCAAATTCTCCATGAGGACATGACAATCATGAGACTTTAGAGACTTTAACTTGAGGTCTTTCATCGATACAAGGTGTAGCGACCGAAAAATCCGGAGGAAGGATCTTTCGAAGTTCTTGAAATGAAGCCGCCACCAAAGTTTAGTTTAAGGGCAAACATTGGAAAATCCCTATTGAGTGGATACGGAGGTTTTGCGGACCAGGCTTAGGCTCAGGAGTCGTTTATGCGTAGGGAAGGTATTAGCACCCTACGACATCCTTCCTAAGGAAGGTTACCTTTTAACTAAATGTGCAAACATTTATTAATTCAAAAAAAAAATGTTTTTACCCTTATAATAATAATAAAAAAAAAGACTCGGTAAACGGTTAGTTATTTTTTGTATTTTTTTGAGAAAAATGAGATAAATGAATTTAAAGGGAAAAAAAGGTTTTTTTATTAGTGCAATTGACAGAGGTCGGCCGCCCTCCGCTCCTACGTATCTCCTGGTAGAGAATCAAATCACACGTAGTTCTTGGTAAAAAATATTTGTGTGTTTGGTTTTTTTTTTATATATGAAAAAAAAATGATTTTGATGGAAAAAAAGGCAAAACACAGTAAGTTGTAAAACAGTAATCAGAAGGGTGCAGTTAGCAGCAGGGTACTGTATTTTTAAAAGAGGGGTGCGAATAGCAGAGCCCAGTTCGTTTTCAAAGGCTTTTGGGCTAGGGTTGTTGTAAAAAGAAAGGGTGGTGTGAATATCAATCTGATATTTAAATTAAAAAAAAGAAATGAATAAAATGGGGATGGTTTAAAAGGGAAAAGTGAGATCTGGTAAACCTAATTTCCATCTTCTTCTCAACCCAGCGCCGCGGCTGGTTTCTTCGAGGAGAGAGAGAGAGTGACTTCGAGGAGAGAGAGAGAGATGTTCGGAGATGGAGAGAAAAGACACAGTGGTGAGAGAGGATCTATGGTGGACGGGTGACGGTGAGGGCTGAGAAAGAAACGACGGGAGAGAGACGGTCTTCGCGGCGAAGAAGGGGACGGAGGGGTTCGCGGCGTCACTTGGTGGTGACGGCCACGGTTTGCGAAGAGAGAGAGAGACGCTGGAGGGAGGGGGCCATGGTGAAGGCGCCAGCGAGGAGGGAGAAGAACGGCGACGCGAACGGGAGCGATGTACGATGGTCTGTTCACGGCGAGTAACGGCGACGGTGCGAGAAGGCTTCGGCGGTGAGGGGGTTCGGTTTGACGGTGGAGACGATAGTGGGGGTTGGCTTGACGGTGGTTCGCGAGGCTGTTGTTTAAGTGGTGGTGGTTTCTTTCGTGAAGTGAGGTCGAGGCCGTGGAGGGCGGCGGTGTTTGATTTCGCGCCGGGAGAAGAGGGACGGTGGTTGGCCTGTGGGTGGCGTGGTGGTGGCCGGAGGTGATGGCCGTGAGGTGGCGATTTGGGATTGCTGTGGTGGAAGAGGAGAAAGTGACGGTAGCGGTGGGGAAGACGACGCCGGGGGAGGCCTTGGTGGGCACCGGCGCCGTGGTGGAGAAACAGAATCGGGGGAAGAGGAGGAGAAAATGGATTCTGGTTGGCGGCGGTGCTTGGTGGTGGTCACCGGTGACCACGGCTGAGACAACTACGCACGGTGGTCGGAGGTAATGCGGCCTCTTCTCATGTTCTCTTTTTTATTTCCTCACTGTGTCTCAATCCCCCTTACATTCTGTCTCTCAAATTTGTATGAAACCTTAGTATGTTTTTTATGTATCTGTGTGTGTGTGAGTATCTCTCCGTGTGTGAATGTGTGCGTCTGTCTATATGCGTGTATTCCCTCCCCCCCCCCCCTTGATTCTGTTTTCTTCAGTTTTTTTATAGAGTCCAGTAATCTATAGAGACAAATTGGTTGTTATGGTTTGCAGGAAAATCAGAGGTAGTGGAGCAGAGGAGGAGCAGCAGCAGGGTAGTGCAAGCTGTCTTGTTGGAGCAAAAGAGGAAAAAGGGGAGAACAAGAAGAAAGAAGACTTGTTTTCATTCTCAAAACATAAAAGCAGGGGCTGGCTGCTAATCCCTTCATTTTATTTTGATTTTATTTTTTATGTACTTTTGCTTTTAATTAATTTTTGTACTATTTTGTATTTATTTTTTGTCTATACACGTGTACTAAAGTTGACTTTGTAAAAAAAACTGATTATAAAAAGTATTTATTCACAATCTGATTTTTATTAGATTTTTAGAACAAAATTAAACCGATAACAACGACGAAAAACAAACGTACACGACGAGACGCGAACGCGCGTCTACAACGAGAATACGCGAATTTGCGTACTAAAATAAACACTCGTACACAACAATACGCGAACACCTATCCGCCACGGGGACTAAAATGTGTACATTATTAACAATAGCACACACGCATCAATGAGAAGTAACATGCCTGTACATGACTGGGAACGACACACATAAACAATATTTTGGATTTTCTAGAAACTTTAAATTAGCCGGACAAAATTAGGGTATGACAGCTGCCCTTCTTTATTTGTATTTTACTAGGAAATATGAAGGGTTTCCAAATTTCTCAAGTAAAATAGAAATGAAGATAAAAAGACACTAATTTTTCGAAGTAGCGACCGAAAAATCCGGAGGAGGGATTCTTCGAAGTTCTTGAAATGAAGCCGCCACCAAAGTTTTAGTTTAAGGGCAAACATTGGAAAATCCCTATTGAGTGGATAAAGGGGTCTTGCGGACCAGATTTAGGCTCGGGAGTCGTTTATGCGTAGGGAAGGTATTAGCACCCTACGACATTCTTCCTAAGGAAGGTTACCTTTTAACTAAATGTGTAAGCGTTTATTAATTCAAAAATAATGTTTTTACCCTAATAATAATAAATAAATAAAACTCGATAAACGGTTAGTTATTTTTTGTACTTTTTGAGAAAAATGAATTAAAAGAAAAAATGTTTTTTTTTAGTGCAATTGACAGATGTGGGCCCCCATCTGCTCCTACGTATCTCCGGGTAGAGAATCAAATCACACGTAATTCTTGGGTAGAAAATATTTGTGTGTTGGTGTTTTTTATTTATTTTTGAAATTGAGAGAGGTATTCGTAACGACCAAACAAGTAAAACTTAGAGTGGTCGTCACTCATAGCTCGTTTGAAAACTAAAGCTGTTATTAACGGCCAAACAAGCCAAGCTCAGAGTGACCATCAGTAACAAGCCATTTTTATGTTTAGGAAAACAATTATTTATTTGGGAAGAAAAAAAATAGGTTTGCGAAAGAAAATCTTTTTAAAAGAGAAACAGGGGTGCAGTAGTAAAATGGGGTGTCACTAATAACAGAGGGGCTGTATTATTAAACAGAGGTGTGACCAGCAAACAGCCCACCGTCTATTCTTCTATTTGGGTTGACCCACAGATTGGGCCTTTACGCAGGGGGGTTGCAGTAAAAAGAAAGGGTGGTGTGAACATCAATCTGATACTTAAATTAAAAAAAGATAAATAAACAATCAATATAAAGGGAAAAGAAGCAAATTAGGTAGGGAACCCTAATTTATTCTTCCAGCGCCGTAAGAGATCACGAAAAGAGAAAAGAAAAAAAAGGAGAAGAAGGAGAGAGAGAGAGAGAGAGAGAGAGAGAGAGAGAGAGAGAGAGAGAGAGAGAGAGAGAGAGAGATCTTGCTGACAGAGAGAGAAGAGATCGACGGTGGGTGAGGGTTTCACGCCGGCAAGGGAAGGGTGGTGGTGCTACGCTGCTGATGGCGACTAGGAAACGAGGACATGTTCGTGGGAGGCCACGGACGACGCGACGGAGTTGACGGCGCGTTTACGGCAACGATGGCGATGGTGGAAACGGGGTCGCTGAGGAAGTAGTGGTAACTGATAACTTGTGGTGGTTCGCGTCGGCAGAGGGTGGATCGGTGGTCGTGGGGGCGCGGTGTGGTGTTTGGCTTCGATGGTGAAGAGGGGTTCTGTTTCGGGGAGGCTATGTTTCGGTGGGGGTGCGACGGTGGCCGTTTGAGAGGTTAGAGTGGTGGATGGCCGTGAGTGGTGGACTCGCCGGAGGGAGCCATGGTGATGGCGCCGGCGGTTTTGTGGCTTTCGTGGTTGTTGGAGGTGCGAAGGTGGAGGCTGAGAGGGAAAACAAAGGGGGTTCGGTTAGGGTGGTTGTGGAGGCGTTTGCTGTTGGTGATTTATGGCGCGTAGGTGGTTGTGGGTGGTGAGTCCGTGGTGACCCTGGTGGTGGTTGTTGGTGACGGTGGCGGTTGTAAGGAGAGGGGTTGGGCTGGCCACGATGGTTTTGGGTTGTTGACGGTTTGAAGGTGGTTGTTTGAAGTCGTTGGTTCACAGTAGTAGGGTGGTGGCTGACAGTGGCGGTGCACGGTGGCGGCCACCACAAACGGTGGCCGGAGTATGGTATGGTCCCCTCCTCCTTTTCACTGTTCCTCACTGTCTTCCTTTTTATTGATTCTGCCCCTCTTAGTGTATGAGTGTTTGTGCGTGTATGGCTGTTTTTTTTTTATACTCTCTTGTCCCCCCCTTTGCTTGCTGTCTGTTCGTTCTTTAATAGGGGAGGTAGACTAATAAGACAACAATTTTGTTATGTTCTTTCAGAGATGGAGCAGAGGTGGTGGAGCAGCAGCTGCAAGGTAATGCCTGAAAAGCATTTTGGTCTCACCCAAAATGGAGGAGAAAACCAAGAACCAAGGGAAAGAGGCTTGGCTTGATGCTGAAAATACTAACACTACCAACAATGCAACAACAGCATGCGCATACCACATTTTTATTTTATTTTGATTTTATATTTGTACTTTTTACTTTTAATTAATTTTTGTCTATATTTGTGTACTAAAGTTGACTTTGTAAAAAAAACTGATTATAAAAAGCTTTTATTCACAATCTGATTTTTATTAGATTTTTAGAACAAAATTAAACCGATAACAACGACGAAAAACAAACGTACACGACGAGACGCGAACGCGCGTCCACAACGAGAATACGCGAATTCGCGTACTAAAATAAACACTCGTACCCAACAATATGCGAACACCTATCCGCAACGGGGACTAAAATGTGTACATTATTAACAATAGCACACACGCACCAATGAGAAGTAACATGCCTATACATGACTGGGAACGACACACATAAACGATAAAAACAATATTTTGGATTTTCTAGTAAGCTTTAAATTAGCCGGACAAAATTCGGGTATGACAGCTGCCCCTCTTTATTTATATTTTACTAGGAAATATGAAGGGTTTCCAAATTTCTCGAGTAAAATTGAAATAAAGATAAGAAGACACTAATTTTGTCAAGACTATTTTTTTAGAAATTATGGGTTGACATAGAATAAAAGTAAATAGGGATCACCGGGGATCTGAAGGAGCACTGGGGCTCTGATGGTCTAATTCACAGTCGATGCTTGGCGCATTGATTGGAGTTAAACTGAAGGACCGACGGAGTCTGAAGGGCATGCCTAAGCCTGATGGACCAATGGGTCTGATGGAGCGCAAACTAGCAACGGTACTAGTAAAACGGTCTGCTTGGGGGGTGGCCTTTTTCGAGCGGCCATAGGGGCAAGGTCAGGTCGTTGACCTGATTTGCGCACCTCGAAGGACGTGCACTGTGTTTTTTAGGCGGACACAGCTAGTCTGAAGGGCCTGGGGCCGGATGATCCGTCGGTTGCTCGATAACGCGACGTGCGATCTGGATTGAAGGACCATTGATGGTCTGAAGGAGCGCTTGGGCTCTGAAGGACCGCTGGGGGTCTAAAAGGCTGATGCTAGGCTCAGTGCTAACATTATAATTTGAATTTATCTTGACGGATACAAATATCTATATTTGACCGCATTTAAGGATGCAATGGATGATGTATGCGTGCATGCAGTGTAAGCATGTGCAATGATCGATATCTAGTGGTATGATGAATGAAATGTCGCAGATGATGTGAGTTGAAGTTGATGGAACATGGAGGTTGACAACCAACGTATGTGAATGCAGATAAGATATGAATGTGATTGTGCTGATTAATGATGAATGTAATGGAATGAGCAATTTTTTCCTTTTGTTTTTTGCTTTTCTCTTTTTTTCTTGGTATATAATGAGTGTATGAAATGCGAAGTGTGAATGTGATGCAAATGTAATGCTTCGCTGGAAATGTCATGGTGAATAAAGGAAAACACGCGAATGCATGACACAACGATATGATTAGTGATGTAAAAGACTTTTTGGGCAACGATGAGACCGACACTTGGCACATCTATCGAAGCAAACAATGTTATGCATGTGACGAACGTACAATGATTGGTATCTGGTGGGATGATGAATGAAATGGGTGTCGAACCTGACGGAATGAGAAGGTCGACAAACGGTTGTATGTGGATGCAGATGAGATATGAATGTGATTGTAATGATTGTATGCTATGGTGAATAAAAGGAAGCACATGAACGCATGGTAAATGACATGATTGGTGCAAAAATGTTATGCATGGAATGTGATGAATGTGCAATGATTGGTACCTGATGATGAATGAAATGGAGCAGACAATGGGAGTTGTAACTGACGGAATGGGAAAGTTGACACACGGTGTATGAGATGTGAATGTGACTGTAGTGATTAATTTTTGGTGTGATGATGAATGTAATGGATGGATTTTTCTTTTTGCTTTTTTCTTATTTATTTTGCTTCTTTTCTTGATGCCTGCAATGCGAATGTGAATATGATGCGAACGTAATACTTTGACGCAAATGCTATGGTGAATAAAGGGAACACATGAATGCATGGCAAATGATATAATTGGTGATGTAGAAAGCTTTTGGCAACGATGAGACCGACACTTGGCACGTCTATCGAAACAAAAAAGTGTTATATGTGTGCAATGTGATGAATATGCAATGCGAAAGTGGATGGACTACAAAAAGCCCGTGAATGATGGATGCTGAAGTTGATTGAAAACAGAAATTGATAAGCTGTGTATGCAAATAACATGTGAATGCAAATGTACTGCTGGTTGCATGATGGAATGATGTATGCTTTGGCGGGTGCAATCTGGATGATTTTTGCCTTTTTGGTTTTCTCTTTTTTTTCCTTTTTGAATGAATGGATGAATGCGCACAGGTAATGCTTTAAATGCAATAGTTGTGGTAGATGTATGACTTGTTGTTGACATACAATGTATGGTGCAATGATTTATGATATGGTATAATAGTAATGCATGCAGATGTGTTTTGTTTTGAAATGAGAAATGATACTTTCGATGCGAGGGGTAGAGAGGTGAGTGCTTTGGAATAATCATTCCTTGGAAAGAGGTTTGAATTCAGACATGGCAACCTCAAGGTTGTTACTCACAGACACTGATGTGCGAAACTGTTTGACCGTGTTTGCAGACTCGCTTATTTTGCTCTCCTATGATGGTGCCCCATGATGATTGATTTTTAGGTCCACAAAGTTAGCTGAGTGAGTTTCCGACTTCACATTATTAACTTGTGTTTTCTCTCTTTGAAGCATAAACATGTAGAGTAGTGCAAATACAAATGAATGAGTCAGTTGACTTGGTATGACAGATATGACACGTGAGGGGATGAATGGTAGGTTTTTGCCAAAGCCATGAAAGGTGGAACTGCCCCGATTTAGACCACCGGTGAAGGTGAGTGCATAACTTGCCCCTGTCTAGTGGTGACAACAGCCACAGTTGTAGAGGAAATAATGAATTGGGAATACCATGACTTTGGAATGAAGGGTGGAAAACAAGAGATTCTGTCTCAAACCACGACATTTGGTGTTGCCCCAATCTTGATGAGAGCAAGGTTGCCCCGACTTGAGTTTGCAAAAGGCTGTATTTAGCATGGTGGGTTGAGAAATTGCCCCGGTGTGGTTTCATGGATGTGAATATGACGAGGGGATGAGATGGGTGTAGGGTGAATTTCCCCGACTTTAGGTGGAGTGAAGGGCGACGGGATTTCCCCACTTTGGAATGGTATTTCAAATGATTGCTTCTAGTGGGGTTATGAAAGGTGACTGAGTTTGGGTCATGGGTTTTTGGAATTGGTGTATGGATTGGATGTGGTATATGAATGAGATGGATGTCGGACATTTTCCCCAAGTTCAAGAAGCATGAAAGGTGAAAGGTATGCCCCACTTTGTGTTCTTGATGGTCCTAGTCCAAACTTTTGGCCCTTTGAAGGTGACTCCCACAGACTATGATAATCCTGAGTTTTTGATACGATGAAAATTTCGCTTGGTGATCACTAAACCTTGTCTTGATATCAGTGCAATTTGAATGAACATTGGAGTGCAAGCCCCTTTGATTTTTTTTTTTTAACTTTCTTTTTTTGATTTTTTTTTCAGCAAATATATTGTAAACAAATAAACTTACTTGTCCTAAAATTAAATTTTTGAGAAAACGAAAGCAATCAATCATTGATCCGCATGGACATGTTAGGGTTGTAGCGTGGCCAGTGGTTAGGGGTTTATGAAAGAAGGGGTTGTAATGTGGTTAAAGGTTATGGGTAATGTGGTCAATGGTTATGGGCTTGTGGCGTATAGGCTCAAATGGGCTCAGAGAGGTGTTTGATAGTTTATTGATAAAATGACCTTTTAAAAGATAAGTAGGTTCAGAGAAGTGCTGGAGGCCAATGATTTGGGTTTTGTGGAAGAAATGAGAATTCGGCCTAAGGAAGTGTTTGTAGGTTTATTCGGACAAGAATATCTTCTGTGTTCGGTGGTATTATGTATCAACTCACAATTTCTACTGTTTTTGATTTTTCCTTTTTGAGGATTTTTTTAATCCTCTTTTTTTGAATTTCACTTTTTGTGATTTTTCTTTCTCTTTTTTTTTTGTAGAGTGAGCTGATAAAAGCAACACACCATTTTTGATGTGGAATTGATCCTTGTCTAGGGTGACTGAAAGATTTTTTGATTTTTGCTCAAAGGGGTAGTAGAGAACCCCCCCTTTTTTTTTAGGATACGGGAAGGCGACCAAACTTCATTTCGAATCCTGATTGCTTGTTTTTCTCAAGAATTAATTCAAAGACAAATTATTTATTTTTATATGTCCGCTCTTTTTTCTCTTTATTTCTTTTATTTGCCCTAATTTTTGCTTAGGCTGCTCTCGCAAGTTTTCAACCTAACAGGCCTTTTAATTTATTTTTTGTAAAGGACTTGCACCAAGGGAATACAATGTTGACAAGATATCTAGTGATCACAAATTTGCCCCAGCTTGGGGCCTAAAGTGTTAGCTCATGAAATTTCATCATTGGGAACAAACCAAATGGCTAACTAGGTACTTGTGTGGAGAATATGCCCTGGGTGGTCGGGGTGGGACCGGACGTGTAAAGGGATGATGATACAATGGAAGGATGTGGACATTAACTGACTCAAACAAGAGTAAATGCACATTGCACACAAGTTCACTATACAAATGTTTCACAGAGAGTTAACATAGTCAACGACATGATAGGAGAAATTTTTGATAACACATTAGTTAACTAAATGGACCATTTGGATCGTTTATCATGGGACTGATGAGATGCATCATTTTGCTGAAGAAATGAATGAGCTGCAAACAGTGAATAACCTTTTTTGAAAATTGAGTGTCTGAAAACACCTTGAGTTTGTAGCTAAGCTAAACTTTTTCAAAGAAGACATAATCGACTTCGCCTCATCTCTCAAAATTTTTTGAAAAAGGTAATGCTCATGTTTTTTGTATGGATGAACACATGATAATGTATATGCATGATGCAAATGCAGACGCCTAAAATGGAGATACATGGAAAATGAGATGTTCACAATTTTTGAAATCGTGTTCGTGATTATTCTCTACTCTTTTCTAGAAACATGTGATGCACGTGATGATGCATATGTGTGATGAAAACGCAAATGCGGGAAATGCGTGAAGGGAATGATCTCCTGGAAAGATCAGCTATCCTAAACAATTTTTTACTTTTTGGAGACAATATAGCATGCAGATGATGCAAATCGTCGTTTATTGCTAACTGAAATATGTTTTGGATGATGAAGGATTTTTTTTTTATATTTAGGAAATGACTCATGCATGGATGACTGATGCGTTTGAGGTGGTTTGGGATGAAGAACTTTTATTTTTTTCATTACCCTTTTTATGATGCATGAAGAGGAGTAATGCGTTTGAATGAATGCAAATTTTTTATAATATCAAGGTGATATTATTTTCTCACTTTGGCGTATGGCTACGCAAGATGAAGTAATTTAAAAAGTACGATATTTTGTTATTTTATAGAGGATGAGATGCATGTTGGTATCATGATAATGGGATGAAGATAATGACTGTATTCTATTATGAATGCCTGGTGATTTTTTGTTATTTTCTAGTTAAAAGACTAACTATGCTCACGCAAAAAGAATAAGCAGGTTAAACGCCTCATTGTGTCCTGATGCATGAAGGAACACATGGTGATAAATGACGAAAATGCAGATGCGAATGCATGAAATGCGTGCATGCATGACCACTTGGAAAGGTCAGTTATTCTAAATGATTTTTGGAGACAATACGACACGTGACCGATGCAGAGCCTCTTTCATGTATCAGAATGAAATGCTAAATACGTATCTATGAATGATGCGAAAATGTTGACATAATTTTGAAATGATGCATGTTGAAACAGTATATAAACGATGTGCGGATGAAATGGCGTATGGATGATTTAATGAAACAACAGTTTTTTGGATGAGTGAAAAGGTGTGTGAATGATATGCATTTCATGATGTTGCAAATGATGAAATGCCTATATTATTTGATGATGGAAATTCATGCTAAATGAGATATTCAATCACAATTTTTTAATTGTGATCATGTTTTTTATTCTTTTCTTTTTCGCGAAAAGAAAGAAAAATGCAATGTATGAATGAACGAATAATGTTGCCTGATGCAGATGCGAGGAATGTGAATGAATGATCGCTTGAAAAGATTGACTATCCGAAATGATTTTTCGGACGCAATGCAATATGATGATGGATAATGCAAGAAAGTGGCATCATTTTAGTAATTTTCTTTTATTTTGCATGTCAGATGACTAATGCATTTTTTGTTTTTCTATGCATGAAGAGGAGTAACGAATATAGCATATTTTTGAGTATGCAAGATGGTGAAAGTTGGACAACTATGTAGCGTCTTTATTTTTTGGAGGATGATGTGCATGTTAGTACTATGAGAACGAGATGTATATGAAAACAAGTTACTCGTTCTATGGTGATTTTTTTATTTTCTAGCGAAATATAATGCCCATGATGACAGATATGTATGAAAAATGCGAATGCATGAAGAGATAAATGTTTGATTCTAATGCAATTATTTTCGTTTTCCGAGAGGTAGTGCAACATGTATGCAGACTCTTATTTTTGATTTATTGGACGACAAATGATACAATTATAATGAAATGATTTTTTTTTGTTTTATTTGGGAAATGACACATGAATATGGAATTGTTGCATTTAAACTAGGATGACCACATGAGGGAAATGATGTTATGTTTTTTTTTGAAATGTAATTCAAGACTTTATGAATGATGTGGTACCTACACTGTGTGATCATGACTTTGAATGATTATGAATGAATGTCGGTGCCTATGATGCTATTGCCTTTTTTTTGTGTGCGAGGAAACCAAATGCATGACACTCGCAGCGACTTTTTTTTTTAATGCGTGGAAAAGAGTAATGAACAATACCTTTATATAATATGGGGGTAATATTCTTTTGGTGTACGGATATGCAAGATGAATGCAATTTTGAAAAAAATGATACCTTCGCGATGCATGATAGTGCAATAACAATGAAATGCTTATGGAAGAGTGATTTTAGTATGAATGAATGGTGATTTTTTTTTGTGTTTTGTTTGAATAAAGTATAATGCATGAACATATGGACGTTTGTTGTACATGAGCAACAATGGAGATGAATGAAATGAGTGATGGTTTATCCTTTTTTTTATGCTTCAACTAAAATAAAAAGCTAACAAAATGCTATTGGGTGATGAATGATGCAATAATGAAGAAATTTATAATTTTTTGTTTTGACGCATGTTGAAGGACTGATGCATTTGAGATGGATAGGAATAAATGACTTTTGTCCTTGTTTTTTATGATGCATGAAGATGATGCATTTAAAAATAAATTTTCATAATAGCAATGCGATGTATGAGTATGAGAGATGATGCAACTAGGATAAAATGATGCATGTATGGAGAAATTGCGCATTTGGACTATGATGCATGTATGGGGAAATGATGCATGTATGGAGAAATTGTGCATTTGGACTATGATGACAATATGAGTGAAATGTTATAGAATGTCTCATGCAATTTGTAATAATGATGTTGCAAATGACAAGATGCCTACACTATTTGATGGTTTTTTTCGATATTTATGAATTATGAATATATGATGAATGGTACGGTGGGGAAATGGCAATGTGATGCATATGATGAAAAAAATGATCTTATTTTATGATAATTTTTTGTATGATGAATGAAAGGAATGATGTCGTCTCGTATGCATGCAAATGAAGGAAGCATGAAATTTTTTTGAGTGATTTTAATTTTGGAGAAAAACTAACCAGATCGATAGAGAGGGTAAGCATAGTGCCCCTGTGTCCTAGGTGGGTCATGTCTAAATTGGGATTTTCAACATGATCTAGGGTCACTTATGTGATCAATCTCTCAGGTGGCTCTATTCGCTTCCTCACAAAGGTCTCCAGAGCTAAAATCCCCTTCATGATATGATCCACAACGATAGCGAGCTACCTGGTGTGGGATACCATGAAAGAGCGTACTCTGGTTGAGACTTTCATGAGAGTCAGACAGATAAAATCCAGAATGACTGTCACTAATAATCTCCACTCGTCCTAGGTTATTTGCAGACCCGGGTATAGGGCCCCACTCAAAGGTGTGTGCAAAAGTGTAAGTGAGGTGTGTGATGAGAGCACAATACCTAAACTAACCAAACTGGACAAGATGTACAACAATAATAACAAAAAGGTCGTCTACCCTAAGGTTCAATAATATAAAGAAATGCTAATAAATAAATAATATAAGAATAAGGGTAAAAACAAAATATTAATAAAATTAACAAATACTTACACATTTAGTTAATTTGGCTTGACTCTCTTAATTGTCCCCAGTGAAGTCGCCAGCTGTAGCGACCGAAAAATCCGGAGGAGGGATTCTTCGAAGTTCTTGAAATGAAGCCGCCACCAAAGTTTAGTTTAAGGGCAAACATTGGAAAATCCCTATTGAGTGGATACGGAGGTTTTGCGGACCAGGCTTAGGCTCGGGAGTCGTTTATGCGTAGGGAAGGTATTAGCACCCTACGACATCCTTCCTAAGGAAGGTTACCTTTTAACTAAATGTGCAAACATTTATTAATTAAAAAAAAATGTTTTTACCCTTATAATAATAAAAAAAAAAGACTCGGTAAACGGTTAGTTATTTTTTGTATTTTTTTGAGAAAAATGAGATAAATGAATTTAGAGGGAAAAAAAGGTTTTTTATTAGTGCAATTGACAGAGGTCGGCCGCCCTCCGCTCCTACGTATCTCCTGGTAGAGAATCAAATCACACGTAGTTCTTGGTAAAAAATATTTGTGTGTTTGGTTTTTTTTTTATATATGAAAAAAAAATGATTTTGATGGAAAAAAAGGCAAAACACAGTAAGTTGTAAAACAGTAATCAGAAGGGTGCAGTTAGCAGCAGGGTACTGTATTTTTAAAAGAGGGGTGCGAATAGCAGAGCCCAGTTCGTTTTCAAAGGCTTTTGGGCTAGGGTTGTTGTAAAAAGAAAGGGTGGTGTGAATATCAATCTGATATTTAAATTAAAAAAAAGAAATGAATAAAATGGGGATGGTTTAAAAGGGAAAAGTGAGATCTGGTAAACCTAATTTCCATCTTCTTCTCAACCCAGCGCCGCGGCTGGTTTCTTCGAGGAGAGAGAGAGTGACTTCGAGGAGAGAGAGAGAGAGAGAGATGTTCGGAGATGGAGAGAAAAGACACAGTGGTGAGAGAGGATCTATGGTGGACGGGTGACGGTGAAGGCTGAGAAAGAAACGACGGGAGAGAGACGGTATTCGCGGCGAAGAAGGGGACGGAGGGGTTCGCGGCGTCACTTGGTGGTGACGGCCACGGTTTGCGAAGAGAGAGAGACGCTGGAGGGAGGGGGCCATGGTGAAGGCGCCAGCGAGGAGGGAGAAGAACGGCGACGCGAACGGGAGCGACGTACGGTGGTCTGTTCACGGCGAGTAACAGCGACGGTGCGAGAAGGCTTCGGCGGTGAGGGGGTTCGGTTTGACGGTGGAGACGATAGTGGGGGTTGGCTTGACGGTGGTTCGCGAGGCTGTTGTTTAAGTGGTGGTGGTTTCTTTCGTGAAGTGAGGTCGAGGCCGTGGAGGGCGGCGGTGTTTGATTTCGCGCCGGGAGAAGAGGGACGGTGGTTGGCCTGTGGGTGGCGTGGTGGTGGCCGGAGGTGATGGCCGTGAGGTGGCGATTTGGGATTGCTGTGGTGGAAGAGGAGAAAGTGACGGTAGCGGTGGGGAAGACGACGCCGGGGGAGGCCTTGGTGGGCACTGGCGCCGTGGTGGAGAAACAGAATCGGGGGAAGAGGAGGAGAAAAGGGATTCTGGTTGGCGGCGGTGCTTGGTGGTGGTCACTGTTGACCACGGCTGAGACAACCACGCACGGTGGTCGGAGGTAATGCGGCCTCTTCTCATGTTCTCTTTTTTATTTCCTCACTGTGTCTCAATCCCCCTTACATTCTGTCTCTCAAATTTGTATGAAACCTTAGTATGGTTTTTTATGTATCTGTGTGTGTGTGAGTATCTCTCCGTGTGTGAATGTGTGCGTCTGTCTATATGCGTGTATTCCCCCCTGATTCTGTTTTCTTCAGTTTTTTTATAGAGTCCAGTAATCTATAGAGACAAATTGGTTGTTATGGTTTGCAGGAAAATCAGAGGTAGTGGAGCAGAGGAGGAGGAGCAGCAGGGTAGTGCAAGCTGTCTTGTTGGAGCAAAAGAGGAAAAAGGGGAGAACAAGAAGAAAGAAGACTTGTTTTCATTCTCAAAACATAAAAGCAGGGGCTGGCTGCTAATCCCTTCATTTTATTTTGATTTTATTTTTTTTGTACTTTTGCTTTTAATTAATTTTTGTACTATTTTGTATTTATTTTTTGTCTATACATGTGTACTAAAGTTGACTTTGTAAAAAAAACTGATTATAAAAAGTATTTATTCACAATCTGATTTTTATTAGATTTTTAGAACAAAATTAAACCGATAACAACGACGAAAAACAAACGTACACGACGAGACGCGAACGCGCGTCTACAACGAGAATACGCGAATTTGCGTACTAAAATAAACACTCGTACACAACAATACGCGAACACCTATCCGCCACGGGGACTAAAATGTGTACATTATTAACAATAGCACACACGCATCAATGAGAAGTAACATGCCTGTACATGACTGGGAACGACACACATAAACAATATTTTGGATTTTCTAGAAACTTTAAATTAGCCGGACAAAATTAGGGTATGACACAAGGTTCGTAACGTTTGAAGAGAACCCCTCTGGAACTTTAACTCCGTGAAGAAACTTACAAAAGATGGTTTTCTCCTTTCTAGATAGAGTATGAGCTGCCGGAGGTAGATATGTACGTGTACCCTTCTTTATCGGACCCAATTCGGGTCTCAACCCCATACTAACCAAATCCAACCTTGTGTTGATGGTATCTTTAGTCTTCCCTGGCATATTGAGTAAGGTACCAATGACACTTTCGAATACATTTTTTCAACATGCATCACATCAATGAAATGTCTTACGTGTAATGACTTCCAGTAGGGCAACTCAAAGAAAATCGACTTTTTCTTCCACCCTCGTTTGGCAAGCTCTCCTGCAAAAGGCTTCCCAAACTTAATGTTCAAATCTTTCACTTTTTCAAATAGTTGTTCACCGGTCAAAGGCGGGGGAGCTTTACGAGTTTCTGAATTCCCATTGAATGCCTTTCTCCACACCCGATATTGATGAGTTGGAGGCAAAAATCTCTGATGGCCAAGATATATATTCTTCTTACCATGTTCCAACCACATCCAATCTGTATTATCTTCACATATAGGACATGCACACTGACCTTTGTTACTCTACCCAGATAGATTGCCGTATGCTGGAAAGTCATTAATGGTGCCAAAAATCATAGCCTTCAGAATGAAACTTTCTTCTCTGAACCCATCATACACCTCTACCCCAATCTCCCACATTTGCTTCAAGTCTTCTATTAAAGGAGCCAAGTATAAGTCAATATCATTTCCTGGTTGTTTGGGGCCAGAAATTAACAAAGACAACATCATATACTTGTGTTTCATGCAAAGCCATGGAGGTAAGTTATAAATCGCCAAAATCACAGGTCATGTACTGTGGGAGCTACTCTGGATACCGTGCGGGTTAAATCCATCGGCAGACGATGCATGGCGTAGGTTTCTTGGGTCATGCCCAAAATCAAGATAATCAATATCAATCTTTTTCCACTGCGGAGAATCCGCCGGGTGTCGTAGCATGCCATCTTTAATCCTTCCATCATCATGCCAAGCCACCTGTTTTGCATCTTCTGAACTACGGTACATACGCCTAAATCGAGGAATTATGGGAAAATACCACAATACCTTTTCTGGAGCAGATTCTTTCTTCTTATACCGCGGTGCATTACATTTAGGGCACGACTTTAACAATGCATGTTCATTCCGAAATAAAATGCAACCATTCAGACAAGCATATATCTTCTCATAGTTCAAACCAATGGTGCTTAACATTTGTTTTGCATCATACGTTCGAGAAGGGAGAACATTGTCTTCCGGCAACATATCTTTCAATAGTGCGAGTAATTCCGTAAAGCTCTTATCCATCCATCCGTGGCAAGTTTTCAAGTTATACAGCTTTATCACAGCCAATAAATTTGTGAATTCAGTACAGCCCGCATACAACGGTGTCTCCGCGTCGGTTATCAACTTCTAAAACATTTGAGGACAATCATTAAGATCGTCTTCAACCGCCTTTGCCATCTCTTCAAGTTGGTCGCCGTCAAATGTATGTGTTTCAGGATAATCAACCGGATCACATCTCTAAGTACTATTATCCATATTTGAAGGTTCACCTATTTCCTCACCGTGCATTGTCCAACAAATATAACTTCGATCGATTTCGTTAGCCTTTAAATGTCTTTCCAACTCAACTACAGTAACTCGATTGGCGTTACAACACCGTAAAAAAGGACATTTAATATTACTAGAAGTTCCCAATCGCCGAACAGCAAAGTTAACAAAATATTCCACTCCATCGACATTTTCTTTCGACAGACGATTGGCTGACATTCACTTTCTATCCATATTAGACCGAAATTTATTATAAATTCCTGATAAGAAAAGTTAAATATGTTATAGGTGAAAAACACACAAAGTACAATTTTTTGAACCTAAGACATTCAACCTTGGATAAGGTCTTTGCTAATATGATATTATATTTTTTTTTATGTTAGATAGCTTCTTATTTGAGCTCAAACAAAAATCACAAGCAAATCAAATACAATGAAGAATCAATTCATATAAAAAAAACAAACAAAATTTACTCTTTTAGAAGTTTTTCAAATCCTCTCCCTATTTTCCCAAGCTCTATTTCCTATTCTATTCCTATTCTTGGTCCTTTGGTCAAGCCAAAGAAACCAAATTCTAATCTTCTATTATCAAAAACATCCCCAACAAAAGTTGTATTCCAAATATGTACAAAAATATAAAAAACAAGAGATCGAATAACAAAAGTACCTGGAAAAGGGGAAGCAACAATGAACCCGAACGAACTAGAACTAGAACAACGAACGCGAAACTCCGATGAAACGAACGTGAGCCTGTGCAGAAATTTAACATCAGTCAACAAAATCACAGCAAACATTAACAAACTTATATACGGAGCTTACATTTCATCAAGCATCTTGTGTGCAAAGGAAGAGTTTAAAGAAGAGGCGAAACTGGAAATGAGAAACCATAAGCAAAGAAAGAAACGAGAAACGGGAATAACATGATATGAAGAAGAAGAAAGAGAATGTAACTTACGACTAGTGGTGCGACTGCGAGGAACGACGACGGAATGTGTGTTGTTCGTTGAGAGAATGAGACGAACTCGTAACCACAAGTGAGCAATGACACACACACACACACACACACACAGAGAGAGAGAGAGAGAGAGAGAGAGAGAGAGAGAGAGAGAGAGAGAGAGAGAGAGAGAGACGAGAACGTTGAGAGAGTAGGATTTGGGTTTCGCAAATGAGAGAGTGAGAACGTTGAGGGAGAAACGCTGAGGGAGAGTGAGAGACTGAACTGATGAGGGGGAGATGGGGATATTAGAATATTAGGCATCAGGGGCACTTTTTAAAAAGCGCCTCTAAAGGCCCTCCGTATTTTGGGCATCAGGCTTTTTAAAAAGCGGCCCTAATGGGTGCGCCCTTTTTTAACAACTCTGCTGTAGTGATTGGAGACTATAATATAATGTTATAGTGAGGAAGACTTTAGTTTTTTTATTTTTCATGGAGATTATTTTGTTGTTAAAGAGCGTAGAAATTCTATGTTTGATAGATGTTTGTATTCAAATTATTAATTAACAAAAAGTATTTTGTTGTCAAAGAAAGAAAAAAATTCTATACAATTAAAAATAATAATTTTTTAACACATGCATATCTAAAAGTTATTTATAGTATTTGTGGATGTCCATAAAAATCCGCATATAGTGGAATATGCACTAAATACCCGCATAACGGATACCCACATGAATGGATATGGAGAGGGCATGAATATCATTTCCCACGGAGCAGATAGCATATGAGTATTATCCGAGACCGTGGATAAGCATTGGCATCCCTATTTATAAGCTTTTGGTGTCATTTATCAATTTTTTGGATCTTAGCTGGCTTGCACTACCATATCTTACATATATTTTTGTTCAATGCATACTTTAGGCTCTCCATCACTCGCTCAAAGCACATAATAATACGAGAATTATGCAACATAGAAATCATCTCTCATTATATTTCAAAAAAAGAAAAGAAATCATCTCTCAAGTTTAAATTTCACATGATCCCCCTATCATATGAAATTTTATGTCTATACCTGTTGTCATAAATATTCACTAATTTTGATAAAAGTGCATAGCTTTATATCTATGAAGTGAGACACTCCTATCTATGTCCCATATTGCTTGTTGTTTAGGATGCATTGACAAATCACTTACTAAAAATAATTAATAATGTAAATTTAGTAAAAAGTGCTGCATATTATACAATTTAATAACAACATGTGCAAGAGTGTTTATATTTGATGAGTGAAGACCAATTATAGCCCTCATTTATTTATTTAACACATAAATAAATAATAACAGCTGATTTTCTCACATATGTACAAATTTTACAGATTATGATATAGTAATAGCATATCAGTTTTGACAATGGAGCTGCATGAAACTGATTCCTGGATGTGTTTTTCAATATGCCAATCCACCAGCAAATGTATCTCTGTCGTGAAGCAGAGACTCTGTCAACCAATAACCATCCCAGCAACCACCAACTCTCTGCCAGTGACAAACAAGAGAGAGATTGAGAGAAGAAAAGGACTATCGAAGTTAAATACTCCAGCAACATTAATATTCCTGCTCATAAACTCCTTTATCTATATATTGTCTATTGACATTTGATAAGAGTGCAATTTATAATTTATAATAATAACAATAATACTAAATGTCTAAGGGATTGAGACATGTCAAGTATTTTCTGGATTGAAAAAATGTTACACCAAAGGCTTCTAATGCTTTGTGATTAGATATGAAACATTAAAAGGCCAAGGATGAGATGATGATGAAACCTGAACCATAGTAAACTGAAAAATCTCCTCTTCCTCTGGTCGACTTCCTCGAACCCAAATCCGCTGCTTATATTTGTTCTGTGTTAAGTTCATAAAAAATGCAGCTCAAACAAGAGAAAAATTGTGGTGATTGAAACAAACTGTGACCTTTTGTGCTTAAGTGTGTAGTTAATCATTTGTGCGATAACATAACATAACATAGCATAACATTTGACCTCCTCCAC
Organism: Astragalus membranaceus; assembly: GCA_039519185.1. Classification (NCBI taxonomy): domain Eukaryota; kingdom Viridiplantae; phylum Streptophyta; class Magnoliopsida; order Fabales; family Fabaceae; genus Astragalus; species Astragalus membranaceus. Next base: position 14,023,293 of record CM076848.1, read on the forward strand.
AAACAAACTGCTCATAATCTTTCTTTCCTTGTGACCAAGCAAGACTCTATAAGTAGAATGGTGAAAAATACGTCTGAACCTTTCAAACTGCAGAAAAATATAGTATCAACATATCTATCTAATTATTAATTATGAAAATAAGGAAAAGTTAAAGATTAGTAGTAGTATACTAACCTGACCAAGATCAAAGAATGGTCCAAAATAGGTTGACCTTTGAAAAGGATCAAATCCAGCAAACTAGAAAGATAACAATAATAAATAGCAGTAAAGAAATAAAATTGAAAGATGGAAAGAGATTATTAGTAAGAAAATGATTAATTACTCACTCACTCACCCTGTACATGACTTCAATTCCATAATCTTGACGGGGTTGGTCGTTGTATTTGAGGGCTTCAAGTTGGTGATGAACGGCATCTTCTGCAGTGAACTATATAGCGAGATTCAATAACCCTCAAAGAAAGCGAAAGCAAAGAAAATGAAGATTGATTGGTAACAAGTGTAGCTGAGTTGAGTGGTCACATACATCTAGTGCTGGGCCAAAAGGTTTTTTCTTGCGAGATTGATACCTACGGTAATGAAATTAAAATATAGGAATAAGAATGAAAGATGAAATGATTTCATTGAAATCCATGAAAAGAAGATTGTGAGTGAGGCGAAGAAAGGTTTGAATACCAATCGGCAGAAAGGAAATCGGGAACGTCTGATGCGGCTTTGAATCGAGTGCGAGAGGTTCTTCTGTTTGGTAAAAGCCAATTTGCGTGCGGAGGAGATGATACACATGAACCAAACGACATCGTCCTGTCCTGGCCTCGCTCTTTCTCAGGTTCGTAGTAGTATTTCTTTATATCGGAAGGAAGATTCAATTCAAATCATCATTTTGTTTACTAACTCCTGTTTGTTTCTCATGTGGTCTCTCTTCGCGCGTGGCTCACCACATGGTTAGATTCATTATCCAATGCGTGATTTTCTATATGGACCTGACTAGGTCTGGGTTGGTTTGGCTTACATGAAATTTTGGGCTTGATTTTACCGAACCCAACTCATAATTGGGTTGGGTCTTTAAACTAGTGTTTTGAAATTCAAACAGTAAACCATGACCTGACACAGTCCCTGTTTCACTTCTTTGAGCAGTTCGGCTGTGGTTTCATCCAGGCTTGAGCAGTTTAAAGCAATTGGACTATGAGCTGGAAGTCTCACCAGTTTTATGTCTGATTCGATTTTCAAAACATTCTTTTAAGCGCATCAAAAGTCACCCACCCCTAATTCTAGGTGTTATTCCAATGAATGAGTATATGGGGTGCAGTGCAAGTGTATGTGAGGTGTGTAAGTGTTGTAAATTTTAGAGATCCAGATTATGTGCGGTCAATGACCGATACAGTCATGCAGTCAGTAGATTTGAACTGTCCAATATTGCTCAGACGGTTCAGATTTTAGTTTTATGTCTGTTATCTGTTTTTAAAGTTAAAAATTTAGATCGTTTGATTAATATTAGGCGGTCTAGATCTACTGATCGCACAGGATAGTGACTTGACAAGATGCAATTTCAAATTTTAGATACCAAGTTTTGTTTCTATTGATAAAAAAGTCACGCAATGCTTGTTTATACTTTTGAACATAAAAATAATCTAGATGCTTTAAACAAACAAGGTTGCTAGGGTCAAAGCATAATGCCTCATATACCAACTGTTGTACCAAACAAAAAAAAGGCCTCATATATCAACTGCATGATTTGACCTGCCGGAGTTTCAATTTGCACCGTAAGTTCGCAATAAGTGGCATCAATCATGGCTTAGGAAATTGAAATCAATAATTGCATAAAAATTTGATCTGTTGGCACATTTATAACTTTTTTTTATGGGTGCACATGTATTATAGCCTACTCAGTTGAAAGACTCCAACAAACAAAGTTTAGCTCCAAAGCTACCAATATAGTTCCCTAGATCAGCGTAAATTTGGATATTTTTAACATTAATCCAAAACATGGCATCAGATGAAATAATTTGGCACTGATTGTCTTTACATGAACAATATAAGTTAGAACATCCACCTAATTAATTAATCAATGTAATTAAGAAATAATGGCAACCAATTTGCCTCCTTCCTCTCCTTGCGATTGCCATCTTAGGCTATTTGGCTATTGCCTATTTCACATTCTCAAACCCTGCAAATGAAAAATAACAGTATTATAAGTACACGTACAAAACAAAAACAACTCAAATATATACTAATTAATACTCTCAATTGGGCCAAGCTTCAAATACATATACGGTATTACAGCCCATTAAAAAAACTGAAAAAACCTCGACGTCTCTATGGGGCAAAAGTAAAAAGAATACAAGGTAAGAAATAATGTGAGAGTCTTGCGTACAAATTCTCTATACTTTTTTATAAGCAATGTTAGTGGGGGAGGGAAAATGTTAGTTTCCTGGGTTTGAACCCGAGACCTCTCTTGCTCAACCTTAAAAGTTAATAATCTATAACATCATTTTTAGTTCACTTTTTAACAAATAATATAGTTCGTCAAGTGGCTTAATCTATTCTAGGACACGGGTGGTTGAGTCATCCAATCTCTATCCTAAAATACCCCACACAACATTTTAGACACAACAAGCATAATTCAAGTCTTCTATGATTTTTTTAAGGTAAAGGAAGTGAAACACGTACGGCATTCAATGATTCAACATTTTGAATTTTCAACAACTAACCTTGATGTATAGGCATGCATTAATATCTCACCAAAACAAGACCAACACGGAACATTTAACAATAATTAAATTAAGAAAGAAAAAGTAAACTACTCCTCATGGAGATCAGACTTTGTACTTACTGCTGGAATTCAATGTTAATGAAGGAAGCAGAGAGATTTGCAATGGCCTGAAAAGCAGTGGTGGAGAGAACCATGGAAGTGTCGAATGAGGAAGGTGGAGAAACAGAAGATTGAGCTCGATCAACAATCTTAATCTGAATAGTTTGACCAGGAATGCAAGTTCTAGGAACAGCTGCACTTATGCATCTAACCTCGTATTGTCTCCCGCAGGCTGCTCCATTGTCCCATATACCTTCTCCAGCTGCACCAAACATGTTGCTTGATGGAAATTCTGATGCATCTCCTCCAAAACATGCAGTAGCTGTATTACAAATTCAATATTCATTAATAATCCACTGAGATTCAATCCTTCTCTCTGCTTTGATTCGTTTCAATGACAAAATTTTAGTCAATTTTTTTTTTTGAGGTGAGAGGGAGAGAGTGGCACTTACGTAAAAAGGGAGGGCTATAATGGGCAGAAGTGCCAACGTCAGCTTGAGAGTATTGGATGAAGAGGACGAGACATAGTAGGGTTACATGAAGATGAAGCTTCCACATTATTGCTGCACCGCAAAGTGCAAATTAGTAATTAAGGAAATGAATTGAACAAAACGTGAGGCCAAGTTCAAATTGTCAAAAAATCTTTCTTTAAGAAACATTTGGAGGCCCTAGCTCCTTAGTCAACGCTGAAAAACTTGTTAGCTAGCCCCAACGTTGCCTTCAATTCAAGATAATCATGGATCATACATGTCTAGACTCTAGAGTCTCTATTCACATGAGTTTCTAGAATATTTAAGGTGTTAATCGTAATTTCTGATTAAATATCGTTGACTATAAGGTATATTGATATTTAAGTATTCGTAGAAATGTTTTTTTTTTTTTGACTCAAAATAACTAATGCATTTCATTCAAAATAGTAGCAACAATACATGCTGGAACATCAAAAAGCGTCTGAGAAGGGCCAGAGGACAAGGCTACCCCTGCTAAGGAATGAGCGACCTTGTTTGCCGATCTCCTAGAGAACTCCACATGAGAGTTTACATCAAAAAAATTAAGAGCCTCCCTACAATAATGTAAAATACATCCATAATTAGAAACAATTGTGGGGGCGTTATTAAAGTCATCAACCACAACCTTGGCATCCATTTCAAAAACAACATTCCGATAGTGAAGTTCCCGCACCCAATCAATAGCAAGAAGAAGACCCAGAGCCTCGCCTTTATAGACCTCCAGTAGCGGCGCGAAAGAGTACATTTTTGCTGCCAAAAATTCCCCCTTATCATTCCGCAAGCACATCCCGAAGCCCATCTTGTTGCCGTTCGAGTCAAAGGCCGCATCCACATTGCACTTAACAAAATTAGCGGGAGGTTTCAACCAACGGCCTGTACTTCTATCGTCCAAATGCTGCTGCTGCGCAGAGGCTGCAGTGCTCACGGTTCTATGCTGCTGCTGTGAAGGCAAAGCGCAGGCCGATAGCCAGCCATCAAGAAGATGTGCTCCATTACGCACAATTGTTGCTGCGGAGTCGCGAGAATTATTCCAAACAAGATTATTCCTACTGGTCCAAATACTCCACAAGTTAACGGCCCACACCGCACGAGGATCCCCCTGAAGCTGCTGTAAGATCGAAAAGAACCAGCTGTGAAACGAGTCAGCAACCACAGCTTCGCGCGAAAGAAGTTGAGCGCAGCCCATTGCTGTCCAAACCGCACCTGCAGTAGCGCATTCAGCAAACAGATGCAAGTCCGTTTCATCAAAATTGCCGCAAAAAGGACACACATGAGGAACTTCTATTCCACGCCGACTAAGCACATCGCGAGTTGGAATACAACTCCGAGCCAATCTCCAAAGAAAATTTCTAACTTTCGGGGGGACCTTGAGGTTCCAAAGCAATGCCCAATTACCATCAATCAAGTTTCCATTATAATAACTTGAAGTGTTTTCAATCAGTCTATAGGCACTCCGCACGGAATAGCTACCACTCCGCTCGCTCTTCCAGTGAAGTACATCGTTAATAACACAAGGGAACAAAGGGGTGGACAAAACCGCCTCACTAGACGGGCCATCCAAGAGGAATCGAACCAACGGTTCGTTCCACGACTTCCGATCATGCTTAATTAAATAGTCCACATGGAGAAGGGGATTAAAAGTACCATGAATTCTTGGCCGAATTTCAGTAGGAGTTTTTGTCCATTGATCCTCAAACAACCGAATCGAAGTACTGTTCCCAATACTCCACATAGACCCTTGACGTAACATATCTTGGGAGGTTAAAAGGCTATTCCAAACAAAGCTACCGCTAGAGCGTTTGTTCGCACGCAAAAAATCACCATGTGGGAAGTATTTAGCTTTATACAGACGAGAGACCAACAACTCTGGTTGGTGTTGAAGCCTCCAAGCTTGTTTCCCCAAGAGGGCCAAATTAAGAGATTTAAGCTTCCGGAATCCCATACCACCATGCTTTTTAGGCACACAGAGCTTCTCCCAAGCCATCTAGCGGATCCCCCTAGTTGTTCCGCCATTACCTCCCCACCAAAACCCATTTAGCATGCGCTCAATTTCCACTATAAGAGATGCAGGGATTGAAAAGAGACTCATGAAATAAGTCGGGATAGACTGAAGAACCGACTTAATCATAATTTCCTTTCCGGCTTTAGAAAGCATTCTGCCACTCCATGAGTTGATTTTCTTCCATATCCGATCCTTAATGAACTTAAAGAGGGCTTTCTTACTCCTTCCTACCATAAACGGAAGGCCCAGATATTGACCGGTGCCAAGACATACCTGGACCCCAAGATGAGCAGCAATGACATCTTTGGTGACTTGAGGAACGTTCCTACTAAAGAAAATTTCTGATTTTTGGAAATTGACTTGTTGACCCGAAACCTTCTCATAAGTGTCCAAGACTTGTTGAATCCGGGTGGCTTCACGCAAGGAAGCTCTAAAAAAGAGAAAACAATCATCTGCAAACAAAAGGTGAGATATTAAAGGTGCCCCCCTAGAAATAGCGACCCCGTGGATATCACCAGATGCAATGGACTTGTGTAATAAAGCTGTCAAACCTTCAGAGCACAGAATGAATAGATACGGCGATAGGGGCTCCCCTTGTCTAATGCCTCTCCCTGGATTGATTGGCCCTGCACGGTCCTGATTAACAATAACAAATAAGGACACAGATTCAATGCACATACGCATCCATCTAATCCAGATATCATTAAATCCCAGACGGGTCATAATAGCATAAAGATAACCCCAGTCAACTCTATCATAGGCCTTGCTCATGTCTATTTTCAACGCAATCTCCCCAAGTTTTCCTTTACGCTTATTCTTGAGATAATGAATAATTTCGAAAGCGATCATTGCATTATCAAGAATAGAGCGACCAGCCACAAAAGCAGATTGCTCAGTTGATATACACTTAGATAACACAGTTTTAAGGCGATTGGCAAGTACCTTAGAAATGATTTTGTAGAGGACATTACATAGAGCTATGGGCCGCCAGTCCGCCGTGGAGGCAGGATTATCTTTCTTCGGTATGAGAGCTATGTTCGTATCATTCAACTCATGGGGAAACTCTCCTCTCTCGAGCCAGCTAATGCACGAATTAAAAATATCATCACCGTAGACATCCCAGTAGCGCTTGAAGAAAGCCGGATTGAACCTATCCGGGCCCGGGGCCTTGTCATTTTCCATAGCCATAAGTGCTTCACGGAATTCCTCTTTCTCAAAAGCGCTAGTCAGCCGGTCGTTATCATCCTGGGAGATGCGAGGGTCCAACGCTCTAACCACTGGCTCATAATCACCCACCTTGCTTGTGAATAGGTCATGAAAATAGTCCACTACGACACGGCGGAGTGCTGCTGGTCTAGTAGCGATAGAACCATCCCCACGCTCCAACCCATCGATTCTCTTCTTCTTTTGCCTAGTTGTAGCACTGGCGTGGAAAAACTTTGTGTTACGGTCACCGTCCTTGAGCCAAAAGTTTTTAGCTCGTTGTCTCCAAAATGCCTCTTCTTGCATGATCAGCTTGGCTAGAGATCTACGCATCTTGTTAAAACGGAAAACGCCATCACCATCCACTCGGTTTCGCACTCTTTCCATAGCCTCTCTACACGCTGAGATGTCCTCTCGAAATTTCAACCTCTTTCTGCGACCCCAAGAGTGGAGGGAGCGCGCACAGCCTCTCAAACGGGTTGGGATATCAGGAGATGTTCCCGAGACCCATCCCCTATGGACAACCTCGTCAATATCCGGCTCCGAGAGCCACACATTCTCAAACTTGAAAGCAGAAGCACGGGGCGGAGGATGCAAATAATCTCTTTGGAGAAGCAAAGGGGAGTGGTCTGACTTGGGGGAGATGAGGTTCAACAACTTAGACTGAGGGAATAAGTCCAACCATTCCTTGGTGGCAAAAGCTCTATCAAGACGCTGTTCAATAGCTCGCGGGGTACCAAGAGCAAATCTCCAAGTGAATTGGTAACCTAAGAGGGGAAGATCAATTAGCTGGGCATCCAAGACTGCTTCTTGGAAACCTCTCATAAGATAGTAGGGGTGCTCACAATATCCTCGCTTATCCTCTGGGGACAGAAGATCATTAAAGTCCCCAATAATACACCAGGGGAGAGCAGAAAGATTAGCAAGTCTCCGGATAAGGGCCCAAGATTCATTCCTATGAGAACGATTTGCATATCCATAGTATCCGGTAACACGCCAATTACCACGAGTGGTGTCTGTTACTACCACATCTAAGTGGTGTTGAGAGTAGCCGGTTACAGTACAATCCAGAACATTCCTCCAAAGTACCGTGATTCCACCTCCTCTGCCCACTCTATCCACAGAAACGCAACCATCAAAGCCCAACACCCTGCGAACCCTTTCCAGTGTGTTGGTATAAGCTAAAGTCTCAAATAAAAAAACAATATCCGGGTTGTTACTCCGGACTAGGTCCCGCAGCATAGGAATTGTCGAGTCGTGACCCAAGCCTCGACAATTCCAACTCAGAATACTCATGGCTCCTGGCAGGCCTGGCTGCCAGGACCTGCCAATAAAAAAGACACAGCGTCAGAAGAGTGATTCCTTCCCAGAGAGGTTGAGCTTCCGTCATTAGTGCTAGTAGTATTGAGACGTTTTCTCTTTCTTATGTCATCAGTCTCAACCTCGTCCGCTCCCGTGGAGGTACGTGAAGGTTGGGAATGAGCTGGTTGGCGCGCTGGCACGCTCGGAAGAGCGCGTGGAGGAACTGGTGTGGGACCCGAGGCACGTCCAACCGTTGAGGAAGAGCCTGCGGTCAGCTCGTGGTTCCTTCTATGATTAGCTACATTTGAAACATTCCCTCCCATAATCATTGGACCGTTATGGATATTGAGTGCAGAAAAACGGGCCTCATTACTCACACCATGATTGCGACCATTATTACCAATGATAACATCATCAGCATTTCTTGCCGGTTGTCCCCGCCCCACCGGTGTAGCTACCGACGGCGCTGCCATAGGAGAGGAGCCCTCAGCCTTTTCTTTACGAAGCCATTGGTTATTATCCCCCGGAGTGCGGCGTTCCACTTTCAAATCCGGTCCCCAGCCACGCACTCCATCATCATGCTCCATAGCAAATAACACCTCACAACTTGTGTCTTGGTGTCCCAGGTGGCCACACAGATAACAGTATACCGAGAGCCTTTCATACTTAAAACGCACCAGCTTTATGTTTTCTCCTCCAACATTAATCTTTTTCCCTCGGCGTAACGGTTTGCGAACGTCCACCAGGACACGGATTCGCATAAAAGACTTCCAGAAATCCGAACTGTTTTTGGGATCATATTCAACAAAGGTGCCAATGAAATTCCCTAAACTCCGGCCAACAGATTCCGTCATGAAACCAATCGGAACGTCATGAACTTGGACCCAAAAGGCAACTTCAAAAAGGGGGACATGGGCAGCAACATCCCCCACGCCAAGCTTGGCTAAAATTAGCATGTGGCCATCAAAATGGCATGGTCCACCGGAAAAGACCTTCTCAACGTCACGCCAATGGTAGAATTGGTAGAGGAAAAGGTTACTGTCAAGAACACGTATGTTCACGCCTCTGACCGGTTGCCAGATGGCGGCGAGGCGGTCCTTCATGATAGGAATGCGAATGTTCTTCCGGGTGAGGAAACGGCCCACGAGGCAATGACGAGCATCGAAGGCTTCGTTTTCAGCAGAACCAGTAGTCTCCCGCTGTAACGGCACATCATCATCATCTTCCCCAGCGAAGTTCATCGGAGTAGATGCCATAGCACGTCCCGACGATCCTACCTAAGCGCTTAACAAGCGAAGCCCTACCCCGGTAGAGCCGGCTTCCCGCAGGGATCAGAGTACCAGAGGTAGAAACGACAGCAGGTAAAGCCGTAGGCGGCGAGACGTTGATGGCGAGGTGAAGAAAGAACTCGCGGTGGAGGAGGAGAGAAGAGAAAGGTACGCTCACGGCGGAGCGAGGCGGAAAACGTCTCACAAGAAAAACCCTAGGAGAGAAAGGTACATTCAATTCTATTTCTTAATCAACCACTAGCTCAATAATAATATATTTTGAATAATACTATATCGTGCATAAAATTAAAGCAGTCAAATGATTTTTAATTGGTATAATTTTTGTTATAAATTTTAATGGATTTTAATTTTATAAGAAATTTCAAACTATCAGTTGGACTTTTTAGTTTTGCATTATTTAAAATTAAGGGAAAAATATTAAACTTACACCTAGTAATAGTAAAAGTTGATTCTCTATATTTTTTTGGTAAAAGTTTAACTTGAAAAAATATATCATTATACATCTTGTATAAAACAAAAAGAAATAACATAGTTATTCAATGTTACATTCATATTTTTTTTCACTTTCGACGACGAAATGACAAAATAAAGATCAAAATACTATCACATGGTCACACTCAAGAATCAGTGTCACTATGTCGCTGAGATTGTCAAAGCAACTGAATCCTTATTACTATATTGTTTTAGATACCGACAACAATAATTTAAAAAAAAATACTATAAAATAAAGTAAAGAGCGATTAAATGATATAAGAAAAAAACTCTGAATATCCGTAAGGCCTAGTTCAATTGGCAAATGCCAAAATTATTAGGCTGAATATAATTTTTTGGATGTGCGTGAGTTTCAAGTAGTATTTACCACTCCGTTTAGAAAAAGAAGTGCGAGTAAATGAATCAAGAAACATTTTTATATTTAGACATTATAACAGGTAGTTCTAAAAAAAACACTTTTTTTCCTTTAATTACAAAACAATGGTCAAATTGAGTAATCAATGCTCCTTATAGGATTGACCCATATGAGATAATCAATGCGACTGAGGATTGATGGCACAACTTTATTTAAGGGGCAAGAAGGCCCATCCCTCTGCTTAGCTTTAACGTGTAGATTGGACTGAAATACTACTTTACGGCAGGGTATTAAACTGTTAATTGGATTTTTGTGCTTGGTGAATAACAGTTTAAATGACCGGAAATGTGACGAGGAATTCAAAGACCGAAAATGTGATTGTTGAGTAGTTTTCATACATGTTTGGTTAGCTACAATGTCTTATTTCAACTAAGTTAAGAAAAGTGAAATAAAAGTATAAAATTAGAGTAATTATTAACTTATAATTTTTTGCAATAATCTTTTGTTATAATTTATTTTGTAAAAAAAAATTATATATATACTTGGTGTGAAAAAAAAAGAAGGTAATACATTAATACCAATGCACACTTGTCAGAAGAAAGAAATCATGTAATGTTTGTTTGCATATAAAAATCAAAACATATACGTGAAATGATAGGGAAAAAAAAGAAGCAAAGCTATGAATACATAAGAAATAAGCAAAGCAGGGAACATAGGAGTGCTTTGATGGAAATCACGTTAGTTCACTTTCAAGTAGCTGTTGTTTTTTAGGCGGTGGGTAAGTGGGGTTAAGAATGTAATTTTGTGCCAAAAATTGAAACATGTTGTTTTGGAATGAAACATTACCACTAGTTTTTGAAGGCATATTCCTACAAACATGAGAAGAAAGTTTTCGGACTAAGCAACCTTTTTTGTAGTGCATTTACATGAGAAGAAAGTTTCCGGACCAAGCAACCTTTTTTGTAGTGCATTTTCTTTTTTCTCAAAACAAACATAGGAATCTTTCATTCCCAACCTAAATTACTTGAAACCATCTTTATGGAATTTGGATCATCTTCTTCCACTCTCCTTATATCTCCCACCTTCCTCTTTATCTCTCTCTTACTTTTACTCACTCTCTCATCATTTATTTATAATTTTTTAATAAAGATGAAAGAAAGTAAAAATAAGAGAAATAGAAAAAAAGTAGGGAGATTTAGGGAAAATAGAAAGAGATGATCCAAAGTGTCTTTATGTCGTCGAAAGAAACACCCCTAGATCCTAATTGGCAGTTTTACTTCTAAGCCAAAGGATTATAATTTCTCAAAATTAGGTTTGTTTTTTACTGACATCTTCCCAAATCAGTCAGCCCCCGGAGATTGGAATTTGGAACCTTTTTTGTCGATTTGTCAGTAGCATTGGAATCAAAATAAGGTTTTCGATTTTTCGTCCTTTTCGATTTATTGACAAAAAATATACACAGACGCGGTTTAAATTAAAGTATGGATCTCAGATGCCGGTCACCGCCTTTGCTGGCTAGTACTAGTAGTTAGGAGTTAGCATCTCAACTATCAAAAAATATAAATAAATTCATTCGAATAACAAATATGAATAACAAATGAGTAAAAGTTTTTTTATCATTATATAATACAGTATAAAATGAGTAAAAGTATACTTATTTGATATAAATAAGTCTTGCCAGTTGAAATAAAACTGATTGAAAGTATTTTTTAGAAGAGCATCGACGTACCTGATGATCTGTTCATTCTGCAGTACTGTAAATTTTTTGGGAATAAGAATTCCAACAACGATGAGCAGTTAAATAATCGATCCAAAAACGAGCGAGTAGTAACTGAAAAGCAAAGCAATTGGCACCATTTTGCATTTTATTGTTACTTGTAGCATTTATACCGTACCCTATGTTTTTCTAGAAGAATTGGTATTAATAAACAATCATATTTGATTTTAAAAAATAAACTTTATATTATTAAGTATGTTAATAATTTTGGTAAAAAAAAGTATGTTAATAATTAAAATGTTATCATAATAATATTACCAAAAAAAATGTTATCATAATAAATATAGGATAACTCAGGTAAGAAATTAAAATTAAAGATTCAGGTTATATCATTCATTAACACCAAGCTTGGGTGCAGGTGATTAATCATTCTATCTAAAGGGGCGAACTCAACTAATACTTGTGTTCGATCTCCAAGCGATAGAATAATTTGGAGTCAGACTTTACTTATCTCCTTCACTTAAACCAAAAAAATATTATATCATTAATTATAAGATTGTGTACTATTGTTTCTTTTTAGATTATAGATCACAAAATATTTTATAATTAATAATGTAATCTGAACTATTAAATTTAATCTAATAATTATATATAGGGATATATATAGCTGTTATTTCGGTTTCTATAAGATTATTTGTCTTTGATGATTTTAATGAGGCATGACGAGAAGTAGAATCTATATTCATTGAATCCAGAATCAAAGGCTTTCTCAGAGAGACAAGGTAACCCCATTAATTATAAATTTAATCTAACGATTTTTTTTACACAAATTTAATTTAATGATTATATATATAAGGACAATTGGTTACTATGAGAAATGAGAAAATTTAATTATAATTGTTGGATAAAAATTAACGACTCAGATTGTGTCATTAATTAAATTATCTCTTATAATCTTTAATTAAAAAGGAATGAATCGTGCGAGATCTTGTAATTAATAACAGAATCTGAGCCGTTAATTTTAATTCAATAATTATAATCGGATGTTCTAATTTCTCATAATAACCAAGTGTCATCCACTATATATATATACTCCCTCCGGTCCCTATTATAAGAAAAACGTGCAGTTTTAGGTTCATTGAATAACTGATGTATTTGACCTATAATTAGGTCAGATACATATGTTATTCAATGAACTTAAAGCTGTAAAATTTTCTTATAATAGGACCAAAGGGAGTATATATATAATTAAGAGCTTATCCGATGAAAATTATGGTTTATTGTGATATGTGAGAAATTTTAATTATAGCTATTAAATTAAAATTAATGGTCCAAATTATTTCATTAATTACAAAATTATGTAATCTTTCATCAAAAAAGAAAAAATCGTATAAAACCTTATAATTAATTATGTGATTTGAGCCGTTAACTTTAATCTAATATTTATAATTAAAAGTTCTTATTTCTTATCGGAAACAAGAGTTTCCACCAAATACACTCTCCATAATTAAAAGTTTATTAATATTTAAATCTTAATGTTAAATTGAATGTAAGTGATTTAGGAATTATTAAGTTTTAGGAGGGAATTTATAGGAAGTAGGGCCCACAAATCATGATATGAGTGTAGAAATAATGGTGTGTAGGTCCCACTAATCAATAAATATATAAAGGGCAACGCTAATCAATGTGTTTCAGGGTATTTTAGAGTTAGGAAAAAAAATTAACAGTTCAAATACGCGATGTTCGCTCATCAATAACCGGTTTGGTGGGAAAAAAATTAATTTCCTGACAAAATACTTAATATGCGACACTAAGCACTGTGTTTGAGTATTTTAGAGTTAAGAAAAAAATTAAATGTTCAAATACACAAAGGTCATTACTCAATAACGTGCAACGGTAAACGGTGTGTTTTGGGGGTACTTTAGAGTTCAGAAAAAATTTAACTATTCAAAATGATTTTTTAATAGTTTTTTTTAAGGATGCTTTTTGTTGTTGTTTCATTTTAGATAAAATAATTGAATAAATAATTAACCAACATAATTGTATTGAACTAAATTATTAGTCTAAATAATTTAATAAATTATATACGATACTATATATATTTTCAATAATCATAACTTCGTGCATCGCACCGAAGAAAGTTCTGGTGTTTGATTGAGTACGTTATCAACCAACAGATTTTTTTTTACAAAAATTCAAGGGGTTCGAGGGGATAAAAAATGGACACAAGTATACGATACGGCAAAGCATCACACCAAATGGGCGTGTTTGCTTGCAAGAGATGAGTTGCTTGTAGAAAATGTCTATTGTAGCCTTTGCTGGCTTAGGCTCTACTCTCTTTTATAAATCACATACTTGAGGGAAGAAAAACTAAAAAGAGTTGCTTGAACGATTGCTCATAATCTTTTTACAATTGCTCACATTAGTTTTTTTTATATATGCAATGTTAGTGGGGTGGGGGAATGTTAGTTTCCGAGGTTTGAACTCGAGACCTCTTTCTTGCACTCTTTTGGTGCACTCCTTCAATATATCTTAGCTCACCAATTAAACTACCTACTTTGGATTAGTTTTATTAAATTAAATCCGAAGTCGTTCATAAAAAAATTCCGAATTCGCTAGTTCAATGAATTGGCGTTCAAATTGATAAATTACTAATTGAATCACACAATAAGTTAATACTTTTTTTTTGACATAAAAATAAGTTAATACTTTTAAAATTGGGTTAACTTAACAATTAGATAGATTTTATAGCGCCTGATTTGCTCCCGGGTTCGATTCCTGCCCACGTTAAAAAGGCGTGTTGGCCAGCGAAATCCTTGCCGCAAGTAGCGAGCGGAGATTAGTCCTTCGTTGAAAGCGTTGGTACACTCCGTAGGTAGCCAGCAATGGTCCTAAATCAAAAAAAAGATAGATTTTATAGCTGTTATGCAATAATTAAACTAAAAGGTGCGTTAATATACTAATAAACGTTTATGTATTATAATTAGAATTAGAATATTGTCAAAAAAATAGTTGAAAATATTTATAATATTAATATTGTACTTATAATATATTCTAAGAGAAATGTTAGATGGTAAGAAGAAAAAAAAGTAAGAAAAGTAAGAATAACAAAACAGGCACTTGATGTGTACTGTTAGTTAGTGCCTGCAATTTAGCTTCCAGTGTATTTCTTACAATAATTATTCTTACTAAATAACGGTGCTCATATTCTAAATAGGTAGAATTTATTGTCAAAAAAAATATGTAGAATTTATAGTTTTATACCTTTCGAATGTAGTGTAAAACTGGACCAACCCAAAAGCCTAGCAGCCCAACATAGGGCTTTAGGTAAAAAAATCGATGAAAGGAAAAAAGATTTCATAACTTGTTTTTTTTTCATAATATCTATTTATTTTTTCATAATATATATTTCATAATATCTAATAAAAATAGAGTATATGGCCCTCAACTTTTAGTTTCTAAACTAATATTTTATCTCTCCTATTTAGTCTCTAAACAATATAAAAATAATTAGTCCCTATAATTTCATACGTTGTCCCTAAAGTTTTGTGAAAATCATTTCATTTGTTCCGGTAAGGATGCACTTATAAAACTTTAGGGATTAATTAGATGAATTTCACAAATTTTAAAGATTACTTATTATTTTTAAATGCTTTAGGGATAAGTAGCTTAGATGATGTTAGTTTAGAGACTAAATTGATGGTTTATTCAAAATATTATTTAGCAATCATTTTTTTTAACAAAAGCAATCATTTTAAAATACCAATAATTTCGTGCTGCATATTATTCCCAAAACGAAAAATCACCCAAAAACCCATATGTAGTAGCAGAAACCCAAAACGCTAAACACCATCGCTGAAAAATTGCAAAACGCAGAGAGAGAGAGAGAGAGAGAGAGAGAGAGAGAGAGAGAGAGAGAGAGAGAGAGAGAGAGAGAGAGAGAGAGAGAGAGAGAGAGAACAAGAGTATTTAGGGTTTTCCCTTCGCAATCATCCCTCGTTCCCTGCACTTTTTTTAGGAGTCTGCATCTCTCACCTTCGCAAATCGTCCCTTTTCCCTACAATTTTTTAGGGTTTTTTTGGAATCTGGGTTTTCTGATGATTTTGGTTGAGAGTGAAGATGAATGTTTGATAGATATCGTTCTCCATCTCTCACCTTCTGCATCTCTTACCTTTGCAAATCGTTCTGCAGTTCTATTTGAAGAGCGTGATGATGCTGATGATGTTTTTCATGCGTTTTTTTGGTTTTTTTTGTAAAATTATAAACTGAATTGAAATTATTAGAAAAGTGAGTTGGCATTCCATGTGGATGCTACATCAATTAAAATGTCCATGTGGAGTGCTCAGTCATGATTCTGTTATCTCAGTCAGCATAATTTAACACCAATGACTAATAATATAAACGATAAAACTAGATGGAGACCAAAACACGTATTTCGTTAATGTAAGGACTAAACTTAATATCACGTGGTATAGGTGAAGTGTTTCATTGAAGAGAATCAAGATGAAATTTTCATCTTTACCACCAAGGAGACGGTGATTAGATTCTGTTGTGTCCCAAGTAGGTAGCTCAATTGGTGAACTAAAAAATACCAAAAAAATGCAAGAATGAGGTAGCGTGTTTAAACCCGAGAAAGTAACATTTGCCCCGCCCATTAACCTTGCTTATAAAAAACAAAGGTTCTGTTGTGTCCTTTTGACGTAAGGGTAATCGCTATCAGTTACCGATATTTCTTTGAGTGCTCCTTCGTTCTCTAAAACATGTTGTAATCATAAACATCAAATTTTAATTTCCCCTATTTGTTATTTTTCTGTTCATATTAAACAATTAATTAATAGCTCCGGCTCTGGAAAATAATGGTTCTTGACGAGTTGTGAAGATTGAAGATTTGGAATCCCTTTCAATGGGTAGTACTTCTGCAAGATGCCAATTTGGAATCCCTCTCCCTCGCAGTCACAGATTCGACTGCTCAACCTCTCAATTTCCCCTCCACGCGGACCTTTCGAGAATCACCTTCCACCCGCGTTCTCCTTCCGAGGTAGTTATCTCCATTCGATTATATCATTGACATCACTTCAATTCTTTCTAGTTCCTTAAGATTTTGAAAAGCAATTGAGATAGTAATTAACACGGATGACTCAATATTGTGTTATTCATTTTTTGGTCAAAAAAATATGGTGTTATTTTCATATAGAAGTGATTATCAATGCCTTATGCTTGCTTTCTATACCCTATATAGTATAGTATAGTATAGTATAGTATAGTATAGTATAGTATAGTATAGTATAGTATAGTATAGTATAGTATAGTATAGTATAGTATAGTATATAGTATCATTTGAAAGGGTTTCTCCATTGTAATTTGAAATAAACATGGATGTTTAGTGTTGAGCTTAGTAGCTTGATAATTCAGTAGGTAGGTAAGGACTCGCATTGACTTTGCACTGAATGCATGATTCCACACTGAATTCAGCTGGTAGATAAGAAAACATATATAGAGGTCATTACTGGATGAGTGGGTAGTATCTGATAGGTTATGGATGCAGGGATTAATTCATCGAGTATGTGCTCGACCCGATATGGATGATTTCTACTGGGACAAAATTCCAACACCCATTCTTGACACAATTGAAAACCCTGTTTGCCTGAAGAATTTATCTCTTAAGGTTAGTTCTAAGCTCATAAACATTTTTTTCTTTTTTCTTTTTGCTTTTACATAATTGGTGCTTGCAATATTGGAGTATCTCATTCTAAATAATTGTCTTTGCAGGAATTGAAACAGCTGGCCGCCGAAATCCGTTTAGATTTGTCTTCTATTAAGTCAGATTCACCATTATTATTAAAACCAAGTATGGCTGTGGTGGAGCTGACCGTTGCAATACATCATGTTTTTCATACTCCCGTAGACAAGATATTGTGGGATGTTGGTGATCAAGTAAGATTTTAATTTATAAGCAAAAATGTCAGTTCCACCTTCTTATTTTAAATTTTCCCCTCTCCTTTTGGAGGTGGAAAGTCGAATGCGAATGGCACATTGTTAATGCGGTTCCTTCCTTTGATGTTCATATTGCAATAAACCAATTGATATTTCCTTTTAAATTCAATTAGCAACCTATTTTGGATTTTGTAACCAATTCATTATTTGTCTGCAGACATATGCACATAAGATTCTTACAGGAAGGAGATCACTAATGAAGACAATTAGACAAAAGAGTGGCCTTTCTGGTTTTACCTCTCGATTTGAGAGCGAATATGATGCATTTGGTGCAGGTCATGGATGCAACAGTATATCTGCTGGACTTGGTAATTTATAAATCTCCCTTCTCATAATATTAGTTTAATGGAACATTATTCAGGCTTTGTTCATATGTTTTAGTTGTCATCTACTGTTCTAAGTATATGTGTGTGGGTTGATAAGTTATATTTTCTTATGCAATCAATAAGGCCACTTCACATTTCCTTCTTAGTCGAACTAATAAAAAACCTCTATAGGTGAAATTTCAAGTGATCTGAAAGTCATATGGAATATATTCTATTTCAGGCATGGCTGTTGCACGGGATATTAAAGGGAGGCGGGAACGTGTAGTTGCAGTTATCAGCAACTTGACAACTATGGCTGGTCAGGTGTATGAGGCAATGAGCAATGCAGGATATTTGGACTCAAATATGGTGGTGATTTTGAATGACAGCCGTCACTCTTTACTCCCAAAAATTGAGGAGGGCTCGACGACCTCTGTCAGTGTCCTGTCTAGTACTCTAAGCAGGCTCCAATCCAGTAAATCCTTCCGACGTTTTAGAGAAGCTGCTAAGGTATGCATCTTTTTCTCCTCCTTTGCAGAGAAAGAATGCAATGTAGCTGTAAATTAGCCTTCAGGATTTGTTGCCAGCATGCAGGGTCCATGTGACAATGCCACAGGTAGCAACTTTAAATGGCCTATTATAAAAAGAAAGTTTGTATCCTAAATTGTTAAACTTTGAAAATGTAAGTTTTAAAACTGTGTTCTCCAATACCAAAAAGAACTATGTTCTCTTGGTGGAGAATTGTCATATAGATAGTGTAGTATAATCTGTTTTTCAGCCCTGAATTACAGCTGGACTATAAATGCTATCCTACAGCTGGGCTATCCTAATTAAGGAGCTGATAACATAATGGCAGCTGTACAATCATGCAAGATCTAGTGGTTTCAGGTGGCAAATAATTATTTTATTGGGAAATATAAATGAATGTGTGCATTAGGAAATATAGTGAATGTGCAAATCCCCCTCCGCAGTTGTGTGTGGGGATGGATGTGCACATTCATTTACATTTCCTAATGCACATTCATTTATATTTCCTAAATCGAACCCAGGATGCTTATTAGGAAGTAATAATAACATAATTATAGTCCAGCTGGACAATCATGCGAGGTCCTGGGTTCGAGTTAGGAAATATAAACGAATGTGCAAATCCCCACACACAACTGCGAAAGGGGGATTTGCACAAGTACTATGTGTGCATTAGGAAATATAAATGAATGTGCAAATCCCCACACACAACTGCGGAGGGGGGATTTGCACAACTACTATGTGTGCATTAGGAAATATAAATGAATGTGCAGATCCCCCTCTGCATAGCAAATAAATTCTAGGATGCTTGGTTGCATTGCACGTGCATCTTTTTCTCTAGTGCTTCCATGCTACCTCGTTCAAAATGAGTGATCTGTCTAAAAACTAAAAAGTATCAATGGTGGACCTCCTTTAATCCCATTTGTATATCTTTATGCTTCACACTTCATATTCAAATCATATTTAAGTGAGTCTCAATTTTATGCTTTGTTGCAGGGTGTTACAAAACGTATTGGTAGGGGCATGCATGAATTGGCAGCTAAAGTTGATGAATATGCCCGTGGTATGATGGGTCCACTAGGTGCTACTCTATTTGAAGAGCTTGGGTTGTATTACATAGGCCCGGTGGATGGACACAATATTGAAGATCTAATATGTGTTCTACAAGAAGTAGCTTCCCTGGATTCGATGGGTCCTGTCTTGGTTCATGTTATAACAGATGAATATCAGGGAGAAGAAAGCAATCAGAAAATTGATATAACTGACAGGCAGAACGATGGTACTGCTTTTGCTATTCTTTCATAAGTGTATTATATGTATTGTTCCACTGCATGGTATTTCTTGTTGCGGAAAGGCTCATCTTGTAAAAAATGAGCTTACAATTTAGGGTCTGTTTGATTTACTTAAAAATGAGGGACTGGATAGGACAATTTTTTTGACATATTTGTTTTTTTAAAATGGTAATGGGATAAAACAAACCTAGAAATAAGGTACAGAACCAAACTGAAAAATATTGTTACTCAAGAAAGCATGGGTCAACTACCTAAAATACAAAAATACTCATTCCCTCCCCCCTCTCTTATATGTAATGCAATGTTTTTCTCTGTTACCGTGTTATTGGTGCGAAGTATCCACCGACTTTGCCGGTGACTAATCTACGCTTTGCCGGTCCATATGGTTCTCCCCTCCCAACAGAGTTTTTGTCAAACCCAATATTCGAACCCGAGACCTTGGGGTGGGAGCCGAGCCCAGTTACCACTCGGATCAACCCTTGTTGGTATATGTAATGCAATGTTTAACACAATAATATTGTACGGTAAAAGGGTATTGCAATAAATTTCACATTATTGACCACCAAACTGTATACATGACAAGTTGTGGTTTGACCCAAGTGTCTCTTCTACTTGCTACGTGCTTGTGCATCAAACGTAGCGAGCGTCAAGCTTTTCCCCCTAGTTGAGTTTATTTCAGATGCTTAAGGATTTTAGAAATCAAAGGAATTCATTCATTAATTAGCTTAAAGATAAACTGAACTTGATATAACATGTAAAGGATATTTTAGTAAAACCATTTCCAGGTATTGTTAAAGTTTTATCCTGATGTTTTCTTAGGTTTTTCTCTACCCCTCTTAATATTCTTTCCCATCCTTTTGACCTTTTCCTTATATGAACTGAAGCCACACTGCATTTATTTGGCTTCTTATCTTGATATGGTGGACATAATTAGTATTTACCATGTCTTGTTTCCAAATACCATGAAATTATAATTTAGCTTCTTTACGGCTTAACTTTAACATTACTTTACAAATTTGACTAACATGTGATTTGGCCACAAGTTTTTAATTAGCTTCCTTTGTCAAATTTTCAGATTCTGTTAGTTCTGATTTGTTAGATAATGCCGGCTGGCCTCAAACATATGGTGATTGCTTTGTTGAGACTTTGGTTGCAGAAGCAGAGAAAGACAAAGATATTGTGGTTGTTCATGCAGGAACCACGATGGAGCCATCACTTGAGCTGTTTCGGGAAAAGTTTCCAGATAGGTATTTTAATGTGGGAATGGCTGAGCAACATGCAGTTACGTTTGCTTCTGGTTTGTCATGTGGTGGATTGAAGCCATTTTGCATTATACCTTCTTCATTTCTACAGAGAGCCTATGACCAGGTCCAACCTTGTCTCAGCTTACTCATTTCCATGTGCATTAGCTATCTATTCTGCCTACATGTTCACAGACAACGAGAATTTGTCAGAGAACAGCATATTTTTATTTGATAAAATTATTAAATTTAATAGCTTTTGTAGAAAAAGAACTTAACGCAGAGCATGGAGGGTGGATGTTATTTGAAAACCCGTTGAATAATTATCAGAACTATTATTTATTGTTATCAATATCACTAAGAGAGATATAGTGAAAGTGAAGGAAAGTGATAACAGTGCTACATATCTCGTACATGCCTAAACTGGCAAATTGTAAGGACTAAGGGGATTGTACTTCACGAACTTTCAGGGAGCCTGCTACTTGAGGATATCTGACACTGCTGTGTGAAAGTAATTAGGTATCTAATATCTATCATTTTGTGTAATTTTAATTTGCAACTATGTGATTAGGTGGAAACGTGTCTACCTACTTGTATGCAGAATAGATAGCTAATGCACATTACATAATGACTTGATATGAGTAACTGTGACTTTAAACATGTCACATGTCATGTATAGGTGGTCCATGATGTTGATCAACAGAAAATTCCAGTACGTTTTGTCATTACAAGTGCAGGATTGGTAGGTTCTGATGGTCCCCTCCAGTGTGGAGCATTTGATATAACATTCATGTCATGCTTACCAAACATGGTTGTCATGGCACCATCTGACGAGGTTGAACTTGTGCATATGGTGGCTACTGCCACTCGTATCAATGATCGGCCAGTTTGCTTCCGGTATCCTAGGGGTGCCTTAGTTGGGAAAGACCACACTATACGTGACGGAATCCCCATTGCGGTAATTGGTTGGGCTACACTGTTTTCTTTGTAATCTTGAGTGATGCTGACACCTATTAGTTTTAAAAGGGTCAACTAATTTCAAACTTAAGGAAGTGTCCTTCATTTTACCTTCCACAAAAATTTGTCATAGTGTTGTATATTGTATCTCCCTTTCTGAAGTGGTCATAATTTATTCATACACAGATTGGAAAAGGAAGAATTCTTGTTGAAGGTAAAGATGTTGCTTTGCTGGGATATGGATCAATGGTTCAAAACTGTCTAAAAGCTCATTCACTTCTTGCAAAGCTTGGTGTTGAGGTGACTGTTGCTGATGCAAGGTTCTGCAAGCCCCTTGACATCAAGCTTCTAAGGCAACTTTGTAAAAACCATTCTTTCCTAATTACTGTTGAGGAAGGATCTATTGGAGGATTTGGTTCCCATGTTGCTCAATTTATTGCACTTGATGGATTACTTGATGGAAATATTAAGGTTAGTTTAAGCTATGTGAGAAGGTCATAATTGTATTATGTTTTCAAGAATGCTTGTGATTGTGAATGTGTTACTGGGGGGCTTCTATTTATAATTGGCTTAAAAATATAGTATTGACAATCCGTGAAATTTTTTGGATTCATTATGTGGAAGTTTATCATTTCATAGCGGCCAAATATTTCTCTTCTACTGTGTATCTGCAGGATTTCCATGAGAATCTGTCTGAATGCTGGAATTGAGTATCGATGTTTTTGGCACATGCAAGAAGCTTGGCTTCCCTTTATACATCATATTGTTGTTTTATAATATTAAAAATATTTAGTAATTTTATGTATGTTCTGTCTGGTACGTTTTTTTAAATATACATAACTTGACATCTTGTGAGACTAAATTTGTTTTCTTGCGAGATGAGTTTCTAATATTTTGTTTATTTTTTCTGGATCAATTTTCCAGTGGCGACCAATTGTCTTACCAGACAGTTATATTGAACACGCGTCACCAAATGAGCAGCTTGACCAAGCAGGGCTGACTGGAAATCACATTGCCGCCACAACATTGAGTTTGCTAGGCCGCACCCGTGAAGCTCTCTTTTTTATGTGTTGACATAGATGATTCATGTTCTTTCACAGATATGATGAATGGAAGTCAGATACCTGCATAGGATAATCAAAATACAAAGGGCTTTATTAGGCTTAGTGGTGTCTTTCTATTTGTAATCTTGTGAGGTTCTGCTGTGAAAAAAGAGATCATGAATTCCATTTAATTGATTGTATAGAAATGGATGTCAAATAGAAGAAAAAAACTAATAGAACCTGTCACAGTCTAACAAATGAAGATATATGTTAGTCTCATAGAGAATACATTACTTAGTCAAGGTATACTCACCCCATTATTTTTTTATTGTTATTATAACCTAAAAGTGCAGGGTGGTGCACTTGAAAATGCGACTCCCAGTGATCTGCTTCTCTCATTGATCCTTCACAGTAGTCCTGGAAAAAACCAAATGCTGTTAGCTAGGCTATTATACCATTCTGTATATAGTGATGGTTTGTCATATGACATGTTCAACAAAAGCTTCCTTTTCTAAACATAGGCATGTTTTCTTTTCTTGCATGAAATAGACATGAGCTCAATCCCCAGATGATGTTTCAAGCCATCGACCATAACAGTGGCAATAAATGTTTATTTTGGCACTCATATCAATACAGAATTTCAAAAAATGTCTTCTAGATTTCTTGTATTTAAGAGTATATTGTATTAACTGTATAGTGGTTTATATGAATCAGACCGATTCTATTCTACTGCTATATAAACTCTTGTACATCTTTATCAACAATTGAATACTTATTCAAAAATTTTACTATTATAATATGGAATCAAAGACTATCAATAGTATTGAGTGTGAGGTATTAGGAAAAATTCAAGTCCTACTCTTATATAAATTAGAGATAAGGGATGAAAAGAGGTTATAAAAAAAGCATCTTACAAATCGATTTTGTAAGGAAGAGATATATTTCCCCAGCAAATAGAGGGGATCATTTACTTTTAGTCCTTGCATATTTTTTTTAAATAATTAATCCCCTTCAAATATTAATGTTTTTTTTTTTGGTTATTTTGTTAACCTGTTAAAAAATGCCGATGTTTCTAATATTTTTGTCTCTTTATCTTTGTCACGCATTCTTTTCGTTTATATATATATATATATATATATATATATATATATATATATATATCACTTGTGCGCTGTACGGGTATACATTTTTTTAAACATAATTTATAATAATTTTATTGTTAATATATTTAAAAAAAATGATATATTTATGTTGGTTAGATGAGATATAAGAGTTGTGTATAACATCAACCATAAAGAAGACATTTGTATCAACTGATTAATATTACGTAGTAGGAATCAATAAGCTACTACAAATTCATTTTTTTTCCCTGTCTATTGATAAATGGAAATACAATTTTGCAATAGTCAAACTGAGTTGTTTATTTTAGCGACATTGTAAATTTTTGCAAGTTTAGTAATATACATAGCTGTTTATACTGAATTTTTTTTAATTTAATAGGTATATACTAAAAGATTACTTGTGAACTCCATTAGCTTTTTTTTTTGGTTTTATCCAGGTATCCACCGCCGACCGCAGTGACTAATCCCCTCGTTGAATTGTAGATGCCTCGAGGGGCAGGACAACTGGCCCAGAGTTTTAACGTTGCTCTGTACCCAAGATGGAATTCCATTAACTTTTTAAACATAATGTATAATTTTTTTGTTGTCATAATTTAAAAAAAACATTTGTATATTTATTTTGTTTATCTGAGATATAAAAGATGGTATAACATCAACCATGAAAAAAAACATTGGTAACAACGGATTAATATTAGGTAGTAGGAATCAAAAAGTTACTGCTTAAAATAATCCTTTTTGGGTAATGATAAATGGAAATACAAATCTGTATAAATAAAACTGAGTTGTTTAATTGAGCGACTTTGAATTTTTTGCAAGTTTATTAATATACGTAACTGTTAATATTGAATTATTTATTTAATTTAATAGGGGTATATTCAAAGATTACTTGAGAATTTACTTTGTATCCTAATTCTGCTTATAGGGAATAAATTGTGATACTTATTATATTATACTTGATATTCTCAAATATTAATTATTGAAAACAAATTGATAATATAATTTTTTTCTCCTTTTTATTTTATATTTTTGCTTATTAACTTAAATTTTTACTACCAAGCAAAAAACAAATTAAAAGAATATTTTGTTATTTAATAAATAAAAGGTTTTTTTATTTGGAAAGAAAAGGGTTTAATAAAAGGCACGACGGCTTTAAGTTTTCTTTCCTTTTCCTCTTTCTTTCGCTTCAATTCGTGAATATCGCACCGAACATCTGCGAACCCTGGTCTGCTTCGGATCGTCATTAACAATGGCAAACAACTCTGTAGCTTCTTCGCATCATGGAGTTCGATCATCGCCAAGGTTTAATCATCAAAGTAAACATGTAAAGGGAGTGATCAAACTGACCAACTATGACTACAGTAACTATGACTATCACTACTACGTTGATACCACAATTACATTTAGGCATATTGTACCTGTGCATCCATTTTGTAGAGGACAAACTGATCAATGGTAGAATTTTCCATGCATATATTTGTAGCAACGTATCCATTTTGTCCACGTGTCATATGCTGATCCGATCCGTGCAATCGATCTTAAACAAATATGTTTGTTTATAATTTCCATCAAGAGCATAAGGTTCGTTTATCTAAAAACAAAATAAAATGACATTAATCATATTATTTACGTGTATGTTAGGAAATGATTAAAACTAAACATGTAAATTACAAAACAAAAAGTATATTAACCGGTTCCCAAACATTATCCCTTTTTGCTAGTAGGTGCTTCCCATAGAAATAAAAGGCTGCATATTCTTTGAGGGAGAAGACAACCGTACTTGTATGATCCGCAACTTGAACATGAGCGCCAAATCTATAAATGTTCATCAACCATGAAAATCGTTAGAGTGTGAGAAATATTAATATTAAAAATGTAGGCTATAATGCTCCCGGGGTCTCTTAACTTTATTTAAAGCAACGATTTAGTCTTTTATCTTTTTTTTGTCCCAAATAAGTCATTTATTATGTTTTAAAATGATCACAACATGAACTTTTTTTCATTTCCCGTTTTCCTCTGTTAAAAAAATTCCAACCTGTATATTCAAAAAAAAAATTCCAACCTGGCTAGTATAGTGCTTAGCTGTCTGTTATGGATGCTTATATGGCAGTATAAGATTGCTGATTCACTATATTTAATTAATTTTTCTTAAAAATAAAAGAATATAAAAAACCATATTTTTCATCTTCATTCCTCCGGCCATTAAAACTTCTCAGCCATTACGGTACAACAACACATTCCTCAGCCATTAAAACCATCTTTACAGTACAACAACACACTCCTCAGCCATTAAAACTTCTCATGCCCAAACTTCTCATTCCTCAGCAACACATTCCTCCGGCCATAAAGTGAAATCTACGGATTCAAAAAAAATGAAATCCAAATCAAGAGCAGATAACAAAAACTGTTGAGAGTCCCACATCGGATGTGATATGGCCTATAAAAGAGTTTATAAGTGGGAGGCATCCCTCACCTTACAAGTCGGTTTTGTGGGGTTGAGTTAGACCTTAACCACATTCTAAGATGGTATCAAAGCCAATCCAAGATCCGGTGGGCCACCCGCTATCGGGCCACTCGGGTCACGCTCCAGTTGTCCAGTCCTGGGCGTGAGGGGGTGTGTTGAGAGTCCCACATCGGATGTGATATGGCCTATAAAAGAGTTTATAAGTGGGAGGCATCCCTCACCTTACAAGCCGGTTTTGTGGGGTTGAGTTAGACCTTAACCACATTCTAAGAAAAACCCAACCCTAAACCCAACCCCAAATCGAAATCTGCAGATTCGGAAAAACGATTGCAAACCTAAAAGCAGACGAATGTGGGAAAAAATGATTGCAAACCCAAAAGGAAATCTGCAAATTCTATTTTCCATTTTCGATTTCGTTTCTATTTTCATTCTCGTTGGGAGAGTGAGGTTGAAGAAGATGGTCAATTTTCAGATCTTAAAAAACAAAAAAAAATCTGAAAAACGAAATCAAATCTCTAAAACGAAAACAAAAACGAAATTGTAAAACAAAAAAGAAACTGTGAATTGAAATCGAAATCGAAGATGGAGATGTAACAAAATCGAAATTGTTGTTGTCTAGGTTCGAATCAAATACGAAAAAGATGAAGCAAAGGGAAACGAAATCGAAGAGAGGAGCGATTTTGGGTTGCAGAGAGAAGATGCAAAGGGAAGATGAAGCGATTCTGGGTAGGAAAAAGAGAGGAGCGATTCTGGGTATGAAAAAGATGAAGATGAGGAACACATTCATACTATTTTTATTTTTAATTAAAATTACTTAAAATTAATGAGTCAGCAAATACTTATTGCCACATAAGCATATAAAAAAGGACACCTAAGCAGCGTTACAACCATTTAGGATTTTTTTAACGGTGTTAAATTAAAATTGTGAAAAAGATCCCAGTAGGTAGGTCAGTTGGCGAGCTAAGGGATATCGAAGGAGTGCACCAAAAGAGTGCAAGAAGAAGGTCCCGGGTTCAAACCCCGGAAACTAACATTCCCCCACCCCCACTAACATTGCTTATAAAAAAAAAACTGTGAAAAAGGTTAACTGTGCTAAAATTTTAAAACATAAAAGACTGATTTGGGACAAAAAAAAGATAAAGGACTAAATCGTTACTTTAAATAAAGTTAAGGGACCTCAGGAGCATTTAAGCCAAAAATATATTACTGAATATATAAACTCAAAAAGGATTGCGTTGGAGTCAAGATTTTACGCCATTGTTGAAATGACGCCAATAATATGGGCCAGCAAGACATAAGAGGATTGCTGTAAAATCAAAGACAGTTACATATAACAATTTGTACAGAATGTAAACATTGAATCAAGATAGTTGTGATATAATGTTTTAAAAAGTTACGAGTGGAAGAGGAAGATGGTGTAGGTGTTGGAGATTAACATTGTTGTTATGTATAAGAAATTCCTCATAGCCAGAAAATGAACATTTTATTGAACGATGGTTACAGGACCTGAGTTGATTTTTCCTCGTTTTTGATGACTGAATCCTGAAGTTATTTTTTCCGATTCAGTATTTGTATTCATAGAAGGCATATTCAAGTGGCTTGCTTGATAATATTAGTAGTTATTACCCATGATTTACGGCCTTATCATTTGAATTGTATAGTAGTATTCACAAACTTCTCCAACTCGTTTGATTCCATCACATTAATTTGGGCCAGCAAGATCCCTAAAAATTTGCCATTGTTTCGTTTATGGGGCTTAATGTGTTTGTTGACTTCCGAATCTTTCCATTTTTATTCCAATTCGTTATCAATGCTTGATGAAGTGGCTGCCACCTATATTTAAACTTGATTGCGTGGAATTAATTGACGATGTGCGTGGCGCTTATGTGGACGACTAACATGGACAATTCGTGAATTAATATAGTTATGATTATTATATATATATATATATATATATATATATATATATATATATATATATATTAAAATGCTTAGTTGGAAAATACATTTGACTTCCCAAATTAAACCTAGGTTCATATCCAATGTTTCCGATCCACTTTCTTCCTTTAGCCAAATTAAATATAGGATACGAGTTATAAGGAGGGAGAGAGTTCAAATTCCACCCTAACGTTTCTAATAAAATCTAAAAAATGCTAATACTTTAGCGTTCAAAATAAACAAAAAAATCTTGAGTAAAAAAAACAAAAAAATCTAAGGTTCATCCTTTTTTTGGTGAGAAAAAGGGGTTTAAAACCCCACTAATAGAACAATTACACGGTAATCAGATCTTCTATATCCTCACTGACAAACAATTGGATAGAAGAAGGGGTAGTCTCGTAAATTACAAAATTACTACTCATAAATAAACTATTCTCGTCTAAAGTATCGGCAGCATCATTAAAGTCTCTAGGAATCTTGGACCACTTCACATGAGTAATCTCACCCACCAATAGGGACAGATCTATTCACATTAAATTGGGGGCATTTGCCCCCACTTAAAAAATTATTTAGGTTAGAAATATATATAACAAATTTATTTTGCCCCCATAAAATACTACAGGTTGACCCCATAAGTTAATTTTTTTAAAATTAAATGTAGAAGTTTACAATAGATAAATAAAAAAGAGAATAAATTGGTACTAATTTTACCTTTGTAGCTATGTAATTTGTAGAAATTTAGAACTTTTTTGTAATGAAATTACGTATTTTGTTAAAATTTACACTATTTTTTTGAGACAAAATTATAGACAATTTTTGGCCCCCACGGGTAAAAATTTCTGGATCCGTCATTGCACACCAAGCCTTTGATGCACTGAAGCTTGAATCTGGTTGTTTGCTCTATTGACTTTGGTGGGAAAGAATTGGAACACCATGTTCACACACATAGTTGCAGAAAGCGAGAACAAGAAAGACTCGCAGAGAATGAAGATGAAACTGATGAATCTTTTTATCTCCCTTTTCCAATGTGTGTTACAAGTCCTTGATATCTACAAAATAGGTTTACTTAATAGCAAAACCAAATCAGTTGACTAACCACCAATTCTAACTGCACTAATTGTTACAAACCAACTAACTAAGTAAGCAACAAACTAACTATGGTAGAAATACAATTAACCATAGTAAAAGGTAAAAGTACTCACAACAGTAAAAACAGTAAAATTACAATTTGAGATGAGGAAGTCAATACTCCCCCTCAAGTTGGCAAATATATATTCTTCATGCCCAACTTGGAGACCAGATCCTGGAACAGAGACTTTGGCAATGCTTTTGTGAGTACATCAGCAAGTTGCTGATGGGATTTGACATGGATCAAGTTGAGAAAACCAGTTTGCACATGCTCTCGGATAAAGTGGCAATCTATATCTATGTGCTTCGTTCGCTCATGGGTGGTTGGATTTTGAGCCAATTGGATGGCTGACTTGTTGTCACACAGTACCATAGCTGTCTTAGCTGAGATATGGAAAGATCTAAGTAATTGTTTAACCCAGAGCAGTTCACTTGTCATAGCTGCCATGGCTCTGGATTCTGCCTCTGCAGAAGACCGAGCAATTGTTGCTTGTTTCTTTGATTTCCACGCAATCAAGGAGTTGCCTAAGAAGACTGCAAAGCCTGTAGTGGACTTTCTGGTCACTAAGCAGCTCCCCCAGTCAGCATCCACATATGCTGTCAACTTCAAATCATTATCAGATGGGAACAAAAGACCTTGCCCTGCAGTCCCTTTGATATACTGTAACAGAAATTGTGCTGCTTGCAAGTGACAAGTGCGTGGCTTATTCATAAACTGACTTAGCCTATTTACAGAGTAGGTAATATCAGGCCTGGAAATGGTCAAATAGATCAGTCTCCCTACCAATC
The DNA here is from genome assembly GCA_039519185.1 of Astragalus membranaceus. Lineage (NCBI taxonomy): Eukaryota > Viridiplantae > Streptophyta > Magnoliopsida > Fabales > Fabaceae > Astragalus > Astragalus membranaceus. The sequence goes on from CM076848.1 coordinate 14,053,762, forward strand.
TTCTATACTGTGAGCTATCTTCAAGTGGCTCACCATCTATCTCATTGAGGTGCATACTAGGTTCCATAGGTATGCCAACAGGCTTTGCAGAAGTCATTCCTGTGTCTATTAGCAATTGTAAGGCATATTTTCGTTGGCACAAGTGAATACCCTTGCTAGATCTAGCAATTTCTAGACCTAAGAAGTACTTGAGATCCCCTATAACTTTCAACTTGAAATGCTTCTGTAAAAGAGTTTCAATGGCAGCCACTTTGTACTTATTTGGCCCAGCCACTATTATATCATCAACATAGACCAACAAGGCAATAAAATTGGAACCAGACCCCATGGTGAATAAAGAGTGGTCAGCAGAACTCTTTGAAAAGCCTATGGCTATAATTGTGGAACTAAATTTTTCAAACCATTGTCTTGAAGCTTGTCTAAGACCATATAATGATTTATTCAGCTTACAAACATTGTGCTCCCCCTTACTTGGATATCCAAGGGGGAGATGCATGTACACTTCCTCATGGAGGTCTCCATTGAGGAAGGCATTATTGATGTCTAGCTGCAGAATGTGCCAATTGAATTTGGCAGCTAAACAGAGCAACACCCTAACTGAGGTCAGCTTAGCTACCGGAGAAAAGGTATCTAAGAAATCAATACCTGCCTGTTGTGTAAAACCTTGAGCCACCAGCCTTGCTTTGCATTTATTTAAAGTGCCATCAGCATTGTACTTCACCCTATATACCCATTTGCAGCCCACGGCTTTCTTTCCATGAGGAAGAGGCATGATTGTCCAAGTATCATTAGCTTCTAATGCTGCTAACTCAGTAGCCATTGCTTCGTGCCATTCAGGTAACCTCACAGCTTGATGATAATGTTGTGGTTCATAGACAGAGGAAACATTGTGTATGAAGGTCTTGTATGGTGTGGATAAGTGATCAAATGAGAAATGGGATTGCAAGGGATACAAAACTGAGTTGCATTCATAGTTCTCCAAATGAGCAGGGGGTTTGATAGTTCTTGTGGATTTTCTAGTGGCTACATTTGGAGAGGGAAGGGCAGCACTATCTGTTGTATTATCTGGTGCAGTATCTGGTGTGCCATCTGGTGTGGAATTTGGCTCACTATCGGATGCGGCAGTAGGTGTGGCATCTGGTATAACATCTGGTTGAGTGGTGTCTTGGGCAGGCAAGGGAATTGTAGTGGTGGGTGGTGAGATGTCAGAATGTGATGATTCTGGTGAGGTTACAGATGGTAGGAGAGAGTCAGAAAAAGGATTCAAGGTGGGGGAATCATTGGTGATCTGGTGATAGGGAAATGTGGTTTCAAAAAATTGTACATCCCTAGAAATGATAAATTTATTTGATTGAGGATCAAAGAGTTTGTAGCCTTTGATCCCCAAGGGGTAACCCATGAAGATACAAGGAGTGGCCCGTGGGGAGAATTTGTGTCTCTATGACGGTATTGTTGAGGCAAAGGCCAAACATCCAAATACTCTAAGGGAAAGGTAGTTTGGTTTGACATTGTAGAGAAGTTCAAAGGGTGATTTACCTTTGAGGAAGGCTGAAGGTAACCGATTGATGATATGCACAGAAGCTGCAATACATTCCCCCCAAAAATGAAGGGGCACTTTGGACTGAAAGAAGAGGGCACGCGCCACATTGAGCAAGTGCTGGTGTTTACGCTCCACAACTGAATTTTGCTGGGGCCTGTGTGGGCAAGACAATTGATGAACTGTACCTTCAGCTTGAAGAAATGCAGTGAGTGCCAGCTCCTTTGCATTGTCTGTTCTGATTGCTTTGATGGATTTGTTGAACTGAGTCTTCACATACTTGAAGAAATGTTGAATTAGTGAAGGTGCAGCAGCTTTGTTCTTCAATAAATGCACCCATGTGAATCTTGTGGCATCATCCACTATGGTCAGAAAATATTGATGCCCTTCAATGGTTGGCTTGTGGAAGGGCCCCCAAACATCACAGTGGACAAGATCAAAAGCAGAAATACAATGATTATTGTTAGATTGAAAACTTAAACGATGCATTTTGGAAATTGGACAAATATTGCAAGAACTATTATCACTACTAGAAATTCGCTAAATAGTGACCGATTTAGAGACTAAGTATAATCGGTCACTGTAGCGACCGATTTAGAGACCATTTTATAAGTTTTAAAATACTTCAAGTTTAGTGACCGATTTTATGGTCACTGACGTTTGTGACTGATTTTTCAGTCACCGACCTTCCACCAAAAAATTATGTTCCCTCTTTTTTTTTTAACCAAAAAAATTATTTCCCACTATTTTTTTAACAAAATTCAGTTCCCTCTTTTTCCTAAAAAAAATTAGTTCCCACTTCCCACATTTTCCTCAAACAATTTTTTTTTAGTTTCCAATACCTCTTTTTCCTCCAAAAAAAAGGAATTATGTTTCGACTTACTTCTTTTCCCATCATTCACGCATACAGTAACATTCACGTTCCCAGTTCCTCTTTCTCCCACACCACGACCCATTTCGTTCCTTTCGTCTTTCTCCCACCACAATCAGAGTCAACAAATTAACCACAAGCGACCGAACATGATTGGTTGTCAACAAATTAACAAATTAACCATGTGACTCCGAGACCACTAGTGAAGCTTCCGTTTGCCGTTTGTTGTTTGCCGTTCGCCGTTCACCGTTTGTTGTTTGTCGTTCGCCGTTCGTAACTCCGAGACCTTTTAGACTAGTGAAGCTTCGATCGGTGCCTCTTCCCTTCTTCTGTTTTCCGCCTCTTCCATTGTTGGTAGCTTTTAAGGTGAGAATTTGATTTTCCCTAAATCCCTAAATTCCTAATGTTGATATTTTGCGATTTCTCTGAATTAAATTTGTTTTCTGTTGAATCTGTGATTTCCCCTATTTCAGATTCTATTCAATTTGTGAACCCAAGCCCTAATTTCAGAATCTATTAAATCTTTGATTTCTCCCAGTCACAGGTTTGGTTCTAAAGTTTATGTTCAAAGCCCTAATTGTTTAATTTATGCATCAGAAATATACTGTTTTGTTTTCTTGATATATGGTTTGAATAATGAATGCTGGAATCAATTGATCTGCATCTTCCTGCCTAACTAGTTTGGACTAACTCTCCGATGATATTGGTCCACTTGTCTTTCCCTATATATTTCTTGTTTATATATATTGATCTGCATCTTCCTACCACTATATATTTCTTATATATATATATATATATATATATATATATATATATATATATATATACATATATATACGAGTTGCAAAACCTGCAGGTACAAATCCTTGTTTTGCAATAAGATGTATTATGATAAAAATTGCCTGGTTTGTTCCTTAGCGGCATGCTATTGAATTTAGCTTATGGTCCTCAAGTTTTGACTAATAGTCAGATTTTAACAAAGTGTGATGGATCTCTTGGGCGTGATGCCTGAGAATCGAGTGTTGAAACCTAGACCATTCTTGTCAAATTCAGATATATTTTTTTCAGAAATTTATGGTTTGGATTAGCTCTTAGCTTATTGGAGCTTCTCAAAAGTAATAGAAATTTATGGTTCTCCACGTATGAAAAGTTTTGCAAGCTTATAGATGGTTAATGAAAAAGTCAGTGAGAGAGCTTTTGAAAAAATTAATTTGCAAAATGTAATTTCAACTAATTCGAGAAGTTATTATTTAATAAAAACTCGGAGTTGTTGTGATATTATTGTAATATTTATATTTCTTTCTTCATAAGGTGCTTCTTGGGAAATTTATCCAAATCGACTCCTATTGTTCTTGGAAGACATCATTAATAACTGATTTGAACAAAACTCTAGACAAGTTTGATTCAATTTCCGTACAACCTAGAAACCCCCACTACCGAATTTCACAGATCTGCAACAGCCCCTAAAGAAATTTTTCAGTTTTATTTATGAAGATTGATCATAGCTATTCAGTTTTTTATTTTTTATTTATGAAGATTGCCCATAGCTATGAGTCTCTTTCATTGATTCTGTTTTCATCATGTAGGAGAAACATTTGTTGGCATCTGTAGTTCGCTCATGTAGATTATTACCTTTGTTTTTGTTGATGAGTTCTTTATCATATTAGGAGCTTTAGATTCATTTTGAGCTATTTCTTGACATGACTTTGGTTGCCAATGCCAGACAGGTTACCTTCCTCTCCGGAGTCTGGAAACACTGAAAATTGAGGGTTGTAAAAGACTTGAGGCATTGCCAAATAATGGGCTCCCTTCCTCTCTTAAGCTACTGAGCATTCGGCCATGCCGTCTGTTAAAAGCAAGGTATGATAGTCAGAAAGGGGAATATTGGTCCAAAATTGCTCACATCCCAGTGATAAAAATAGATGATGAGCTGACAATTTGAGCCATGGGAAAGGAAGGAAGAATAGCAGCCCCCTTTCAGGTATGCTGTTCTTATATGCACACTGACCAAGATGAATTTGAATTTTTCAGTTATTGAACATCCGTAATATAGTCAAGTTCACAGTAATCAATGATGTTTACAATGTTCACATAAGTAACTTATATCCTTCTAAGATTATTACACTAATGTCTATTTTGTGTAGCATGCTCTCTGTATGAGATTTGATTTGATCTTCCTTGGAAATTCAATTTTTGCATACTTTTTAACTAGCTTTTTCTGCAGTAGTTATTCCAAGAGTTACTTGCTGTAGTTTGATTTAGATTGAGACTTCTTTATAACAACTTACAAATATGCTTTTTATTTCTATTATGTTTCTTATGTTGGTTTTAATTTATTTGAGTGTCCTGAAAAATTAATTGGTCTTATATCCATATCAACAGGAGATTTTTACACAAGTTACATTCGACCGAAGTGCTGAGACCTTACTATTACGGTTCAGGTTCTTCATCATCTGAGTGGGTGCAAAGGCAGGAGCTTAATGAACTCAGAAATCAGTTGGAAGAAGTGAGAATCGAAAGAGATGAACTTCGAGTTGAAATGGCAAATACCAAGAACACTTGTGGTCAAAATAACAAGATGATAAAAAAATTGATGAAAATGATGAAGTATCAACAACCTCCGACTAATGAAGAGTTGTATGACGAAGATGATGAAGACGGAGATGATGAAGAGTCTAATTCAGAGGGACAAAGTGGTGAAGAGAGTTAAACATTTTATGTCTTTTGTTATGACTTAGAAACTAATTGCTATGTTATGTAGTTGTTTACACAATGCTTTCAATACAAGATCAGATGTATGGCCTAATCTATAGTGCCACAGATGAAAAGAACAAACACAGTTATTATTTGCAACACAAGGAATACAATTGTTTGCAAGAGGTTGAACAGAAATAGAATTATTTACAAGATTTTGAACAGAATTTGAATCACAGACATGACTGCTTGGAATGTAAAAATAGAGTCCATGATGATAGTCACTCTTTCCAATCACCCTCTGTTGGAGCTTGTCCTGTATCAAGAACACATTATCAGTCAATGAGATTTGATAATTGGGATCTTGATAGAGGCATCCAACAGAAATGATGTTAACATGAAATTTTGGAATACACAGCACATTATGCAAGACTAAGGAAGAACTAATGGCAACTTTGCCACAAGCAACAACAGGCACTTTTAGATTATTTGGTAAGGTGACAAAGGTATTGTGTAGTTTTGTGTATGAGGAAAATAGAGATAAATCAGTGCAAATATGTGCTGTGGCACCCGAATCAATTATCCATTTATGCAAATCAAATAGAAAATGGCAAAAATATGCAAAATTTGCAAAATGCAACGTACCCAATTCAACAGGTGCTTGAGGAGTGAGAGATGCTTTGGCCATCTGGGCTTGCATGTACTCTATCAGTTGCTGATATTGATGTGGAGCCAAGGGATTATCAGTTGTGCTCCCTGCAGTAACCTGCATCACTTGTTTCTGGCCTTGAGAGGGTTTGGATTTCTTGAAACCAGGCGGGTAGCCATTCAGCTTGAAACATTTTTCTTTGATATGACCCATCATACCGCAATGAGAGCACTGAGGCCTATCACGTTTGGCACCCTTTGACTGAGTATTCACAGCACACGTTAGTTGGGAAGCAGCATCAGTGGTGGTCAAACCAATCTCACGTTGCTTTTCTTCTTGAACAATGAGAGCAAAGACTCTATCTATGTCTGGCATTGGTTCCATGAGCAAGATTTGCCCTCTGGTGTGGCTGAAGCAATCGTTAAGGCCCATCAAGAAGATCATAACGTGTTGTCGTTCAAGGGAATCTACCAAGGCGGTGGAACCACCACACGTACAGGTATTTGGGGGTGTAAACTCAGCAAGGGAATCCCACAATCCTTTGAATTTACTAAAGTAAGCAGCAACTGAAAGATTACCTTGAGTGCAGTTGAGGATTTCCTTGTTCATTTGGAAGAGCCTGGGACCATTACTTTGCTCGAACCGAGTCTTCAAACCCTTCCAGATTGCAGAAGCAGAGTCTGCGTAGATGACGCTGCAATGAAGCTCTTTGGCAATCGAATTAAGGATCCATGAAGTGGTCATGTGGTTACTCCTAATCCACGCAGCGTGATTCGCAGTTCCTTCTTTCGGTTTCTTGATTGACCCATCTATGAATCCCAATTTGTTCTTCGCTCCGAGCGCAATTGTCATCGCTCGTGACCACGAACCATAATTGTTGCCTGAGTCCGATAGTAGATGCGAGACGAGAACAACTCCTGGGTTATCTGAAGGATGGATATAAAAGGGGCTCGAGGGGGAAATTGCATCGGTGGCCATTGAATCTGGGGATGCAAGCACCGCGAGGAAGAAAGGAACCGAAAGGAAGAAGAAATTGATCAAAAAGAAACCGATCAATTGAGAAAAACAACAAGAAATTGATCGAAAGAAACCGATCGATCGAAGAAACGAGGAGGGGAAGATGACGATCAGACACGCAACGAAGATCTCGCTCCTGATACCATATTGACTTTGGTGGGAAAGAATTGGAACACCATGTTCACACACATAGTTGCAGAAAGCGAGAACAAGAAAGACTCGCAGAGAATGAAGATGAAACTGATGAATCTTTTTATCTCCCTTTTCCAATGTGTGTTACAAGTCCTTGATATCTACAAAATAGGTTTACTTAATAGCAAAACCAAATCAGTTTACTAACCACCAATTCTAACTGCACTAATTTGTTACAAACCAACTAACTAAGTAAGCAACAAACTAACTATGGTAGAAATACAATTAACCATAGTAAAAGGTAAAAGTACTCACAGCAGTAAAAACAGTAAAATTACAATTTGAGATGAGGAAGTTAATATGCTCTGCACAAAAGAGAACGAAAAGAAACACTTTTTTGTTGGAGAAGACCGCGTTGTTAGGACTTAGGAGCTCTCCAAATGTTGACCAGAAAAATGCCAAAGGTAATCTAAAGTTCATCTTAACGTTGCTATTGAATTGCCTTAAGCCAAATGGGGGGAGGGGGCATAAGGAGAAGGAAGAAAACAAATGGGGGTTCGAAGAGCAAGAATAGGGGGTGAACAAGATGAAAAACATGTTTATTATTTCTTAATTATACCACCATATGCATTGAAACCAAAATTCTCCACTCATTAGAAAAGTACTCCCTCCAAAACATAATATAAACAAATTTACTGTCTTTAACTTGTAACACAATATAAGCAAAATTAGACTTTCTTAAACCTATTTAATGATAGTAACCAAAAGTGTCCTTCATTTCATGTTAAACATGAAAAATTAGATACTTTTTCTTGAACACGTGCAATTAACTACCTAACTTAAGAAGTGTGTAGGTAGTTAGTTTTGATTATATTGTGTTACGGAGTAGTAATCTTTAGGAGAATCAACAGAAATTGCTTGTAACTCTTTTGATCTACACCTACGAGGTAGTAATAAAAGTTTTCCCCACACCATCTAAGAGAACTATTTACTTATAATAGGGAGAAGGTGTTCTGAAAGCATATCTTTTCTCTGGAAAAAGTTGTATAAATACTGTATTTATACACTACAATCCATAGGGTATCTATATAAACTTGGAAAAACTGCATGCTTGTTTTTGCAGCAACTAACCACTTGAATCACTCCATCTTCAAGACAGGTCCTACATTCAACATCCGTTGATGCCCTACAACTACAAGTACATACATAGAGGAAAAATATACATATACATCAATATACATAGATAAAAAAAAAATTAGATTAAAAACACCAAATCCCCACATTATAAAAAGTGAAAAAAAGCAGAGTTGAATATTCTGGTGGGAACATGAAAACTGAAAAAAGCACACAACGAACTTATTTCATAGTTTCACCAAAAAAAAAAACTTACTTCAGTGTTAAAAACAGAACTATAGATGTCACAAAAGTAAATTGGCTTCTAGAGAAAGAAGATGGAAATATTACCTACTTATCGGAAAAAAAAAAAGGAAGAAGATGGAATCAGCTACATTGAGCACGAACCTTAGATTGAAATTTAATCTGGGATTCAAGTGTGTTTTCCAGCTAAACAGTTTGAAATAAATAGGAAAATAATTATGTGGCTAACCAAAAAGGCAAAATATTAGACACATCAACATTTTTTAACAAAAACTTAACACAAGAAAAAAAAAAGAAAATGTTGATATTTGTAGGGCATTTCCTTAAAAAAATTACAGGGCTAAATCAAATGACCCCCTGTTTATGTTTATGAGAACGAAAAACACATTTAAACCAAAAAGTAAAATTTAAATTTGTATGTATCGTCGATGTAAAGTTTTTTTACACTGTCAATCAATTAAAGTTCATAATATGTATCATTGTCGATTTATGATTTGTTGTTTTTTTGTACAAACAATTTATGATTTGTTGCTAGTATAAATAATCTTTTGGTTGAATGTACATATTAATTAAATATGAATATGAATTAATTTTTGGTGTAACCATTTTTTACACTATCATTCAATCATAATCATTGAAACATTAAAAGCATTTTACTTTTATCATAACTATTTCCAAAGTCATACATATAATTGAGTGTGATTTGTTTGCGGTGTAAACTTTTTTACATCATGTATAAAATTAAGGCAATTAAATACTCCCTCTATATATACAAAAAAAATACTCCATCTACACTACAACATTTTAACTCTAAGGCAACGTTTGAAAACCGTTGTCTAAACCCGAAAAACCGTTGTATTTACTTTCGGCAACGGTTTTAAAACCGTTGTTTCTGCGGGCGTTGCCTAAACTATAGGCAACGGTTTTTTGTGACCAAAGGCAACGTAGCCCTAAAACCGTTGCCAATGACAGCTTAAACGCAACGGTTTTTATTTTCACACAAAGGCAACAGGCTAAAACCGTTGCCAAATAAGGCAACACTGAAAAACCGTTGCGTTAGTTATAACCGTTGTCTATAATCAGCACAGACCACGGTTCAAAACCGTTGCCATAGATAATAAAAAATTAAAAAAAAATATTAGATTCATGCACTATATACATATGTACATACACAAAGGATACTAAGGAATCAACAATATTAGAGTGTTTTTTTGAACAAACCAGAACATATAAACAGACCAGAATATATTGGTATATGAATCAACAATACTAAGGAATCAACAATATTAGAGTGCATCTAAGGAAGTATGCTCCAATCAACAACAATACTACATCTATAAATTAGCGGTAATGTTATACAGTTCCCATCCCTGGTGAGAAGAATATGATATAGAGTGCCAACCCAACCAATGCAAGCCAACCCCATTTGCTGGGACATCCTTGTGTGTACCATGCCCTCTTGTCTTTATGACACTCTTTCTTTGACGCGTCATTTGCTATCAAACATGCCCCGGGTGAGAGCTGCATATAAGATTAGATAGAATCATGTCAGTTTGGACAAACTTATTTAAGCTTATCATGTGTGTTTTGAAGGTGTGCGGATCCTTTGCTCACGCAGAATGGTGATGGGCCAATGTTGGCCGTCCAATCTAAAGAGGAAACACTTATCTCTTTTGATATGACGGTCTACACCGGCGCAACACCATTTTGCGCGCAGCAGAGGATCTTGACCCGATTTTCAATTTATCAGAAATGCTTATATGCTAAGTTCTTATTGAGTAAAAGTTTAATTAAGTTGTTTAACAAAACACAACGTGTGTGATAAGATAAGATAAGATAAGATGTTGTATAAGAATCAATGTGAAGGGGGAGAGGAACAAATTTACCTTATTAGATCCATCTGCACAAAAACCACAAGTTGGTGAAGCCTTAAGGCACTTGGTGCAATCCCATGAATAAGGTTTCGCAACTGTGGTGAAACTGGGGCAGGTTTGGTTGTGAAAACTAAAGCTTTCTGGTGGACTAACAATTGGAGAATGAGTTTGAGCCTGACGAAAAGTGACAGTAAGAAGAACCAGGGAGAAAACAACCCCACACAAACTTATCAAAGCAAGTTTCTTTCTCCCAGTCTTGTCAATGAAATATATGCTCAAAATCCAACCAAATGCATTCAAGCCAGCAGTGATTAGAGACAGAAGAAGTGCTGTCTGATTAGATGCAAAACCAGCTAACTGAACAATTGAAGGACTGTAGTACATGACAGTATTAATTCCCACAAATTGTTGGAAGATTTGGAGTCCCATTCCTGCATATAAACCTCTTCTCACAGATGTAGTTTTCAGAAGGCTTATTATGCTTATCTTTCCAGATTCTTCAGCTTCCTTCAGTTCCAAAGTAACGGATTCTTTTAGAGCTTGAATCTCAGCTTCAACTTCCTCAGCTGGGTAAATCTTTCTCAGAATTGCTTTTGCTTCTTCCTCCTTTCCCTGTTACACAAAACAGAACAAAATTAAAAAAGACTTAGTTTATCACAAAAATGTAAAATCAAGTGTATATGAAACATAAAAAGCTAGTTAGTTAGGGATTGATGTGATAGTTGGTTAATTAGGTAGTTAGTTAGGGATTGATGATGTAACTAACCTTACGGAACAACCAACGAGGTGATTCAGGGAGCCAAAACATAAGCAACAATTGTATGACAGCAGGTGCTGCTGCTACCCCAAGCATCCACCTCCATGTTCCAGGTGCCTTAGTGAAGGCTATGTTGATGAGATAGGAGAGAAACTGTCCACCAGTGATGAGAAAACTGTTGAGACTAACAAGTGCACCTCGAACTCTAGCTGGAGAAGCTTCAGAAATGTAGAGTGGAGATGCCATTGAAGCCATTCCAACACCAAGTCCAACAAACACACGACCTACAATTAGAATAGCAGGACTTCTTGCTGCAGCCATGATTGCTGACCCAATAAAAAATAGGGTATCTGCTATTACTATCGATCTTTTCCTTCCATATCTATCGTTTATCCATCCACCAACTGCAGCACCTATAATTGCTCCAGCAAGTGCAGTGCTCACTATAGCTTGACAACTCGCACAACAGACTTTATTCTCATAACTCATGCCTAATTAGATAAATCTAAAGGCCAAATAAACATCATTATTCAATCAAGAAACAATAACAATGAGGAATTGCAATATGAATATTCACAATTAGAGTGGTGCTGAGGTCAATAGCATGCACTTGGAAGACAAGGCAGGCCAATGAGAACAGTTGAAGTAGAGAAACACAACATGAGTCATTAGAAACTAAATTAATGGATTTATACTACTTGGATTGATTTAGAGTTAACACTTAAAATTTTTTAGAAATGATCAAATCAGTGAAGCAACTATTTGATATTGAGAATGAAAAATTTGCTCTTAAAGAAAATTTAATTACCATAGACACTAACAATTTCCCTATGTAGAAAAATTTCTTGGGAGACATAGCAATAACAGCCACAAAACTGCAAAACCAAATAAAAATGCAAAATAAGAACACCCCCAAAATAAGCACATAACTGTTTTAAGAAAAGAGCAGCAGTAATAGAACCACCTTGCCTACCACCAGTGTTCACCACATCAGCCATTCCTGATTTCATTGATTCCCAGTAACTTTCCTCCAGTGGCAGCCTCCATAGTTTCTCCCCACTCACTTCAGAAGCTTCAATAACTTTTAGGTCATTATTGGGTGTAAACACACCTTGGAAGACAACAATAGTTTGCAATAATAATAATCAGATGACATTTTGTAATTATATTTTTAGCCTCTATCATTCCCACAAAATAATAGAAAAGTTAAGAGCTTTCGGTGCTAACTAAAATTCTGGGCCTCTTTCCAAGTTTTCACAAGCAAATATTGATATATGGTCGTAAAAAATAGGTCGAAAGTGGAAACCATACATAATATAACATTTTAGCTTATAAATTACCAGCAATTGAGTGGCCAAGAGCAACTACACAGGCCCTTGTTTATGTTGCCAAGTCAACAATCTGAACAAGAGTTGATCTACCAGTTAGCAATTATCTAAAACCAAACCATATAACAAACAATTTTCAAGTCTTCCCTGAGCATCAATGTTGTTAACCTGCACAAAAGGTTAAGCCAATGTCAAATCCTTAGAATATGATATCAAGTGTTAATATTTAACAAAAACAAGGTGAAGTACTACACATTTTCTATTACATACTTCATAGAGGCCATATCTTCAATTCACTGATTTAATTGCATTGTAATTGTATACAAATATTTTTGTTTATATTTAATAGTACCAGATATAACTAAAAATAGATTTACATTCAGTACTTAGCCAGTTCCATATTAGTAATGGAACTGTGATCCCACCACCACGTATATTACTAACCAATGCCTCAACTCAACAGTCAACACATAAGCAAGAGGTGGGGTAGCAATCGCCAGACAAAATGCTGCTTTATATGCACCATTTGACTGCAAAGAGAAGTGAACATAATAAAGTTCTGAAAATGAGCCAAAAGCCAACCAGAAAATCATCTGCCTTACCAGACTAGTGAGAAATGGAAACAAAATATGATTAAAGATAACTAGGAATGAAAATAGGTACCTCCATCATTGAAACAAGAACTCCAGACATCATAGCACCTTCAATTCCAAAGCTTGCAAAACATTAAAACCTTTTTCTAATAGTCAGAATTCATGATGTAAGTTGCAATTGTCTTTTGCATCATGCACCTTCCCTTCCAAATTCCAATTCAAACAACAATGTAGAGTACTAAATAATGAATAAGGAAATGTTCTGTGGCCTTCCTTCAACCACCTCTAGATGGATGGCCTATCATGAAATCAGAACAAAAAATGAATAAGGCCAAAACCTCCACAAATCCACACAATGATTAATTGATTCCTGATTACATTCAGAAAATGCCAACTAGGTATCCACAAGTTAATGCAAACTAAAACTCAATATTCAAACTGTCAAAACAAGAAAATAGTAACTTTATTTAAATGAAATCTACTAAACTAGAGTACTAAACCAGTATGTGAGTATTTTTCCAACATCATCCATTTCTTCAAATTAACACTATCACCAACTGCAATTATATTGTATATATTGATTCAGAATTAGACAAACACTGATTAAGAACTTCTCTCTAATTGAACACTTGTGCACCTAATTTAGGTTCCCAAACATGAATTTGTTAAATCAACTTTTCTTTACAAATGGGTTTCTGGCATATTAGGGTTCCAAAATCAAAACACCACAAAATTAATATGAAGTAGATTGGGGACTTCATAGCAGATGCAAAAAATCAAAGAAAAAAATTTGTAAGTTTCATCTTGAGATGTGCTTACCTGTTTACGGAAAACCTAACGAACAAAAGAGCGAACGTGAATGCGATGAGAAAAGATCCTGCTTGTTGGGCGGTGAGAAGAGATGAGCAGAGAACCTTATGGAGCTTGTTGGAGCAAACGCAAACTAGCGACACCGCTAGGTTAAAAAATGGAGGGATCGAAATCGGAGCGAAAGCTGCGCAAGTTGGGGGAAGAACAAACCTTTGTATATCAGAGCTTGTCATCAGCTGGTAGGCTGCCTTCTCTCGTCACGCAGCCGTTTGATATCCCCTTGCCGCGTTCTGTGGTGGTAGTTGATAGAAGAAAAAAGAAGGAAATACTGGAGAGGCAAGGAATCAAGTCAGTTATTGAAATTAGGTGAGGGTCTGATTTTGTTGTGCTCTTTGGTTGGGAAAGGGAAAAAAACTTGGAATATAGAATAAGAGACGATTTGCGTTTCTCAGATTTGTGAGAGAAGTGATTTAGGGCTGCGTATGCGTGGGTTAGAGAAAGGGATGAATTTTCTATTTTTTTTATTTTTTAATAATTTTCTCTATGACAACGTTTATGAGCCGTTGTCTAACGCTAAAACAAAAAACCGTTGTCGTAGACCATATGGCAACGTTTATGAGCCGTTGCCTAATGATTATACAAAAAACCGTTGCTATAGACTATATGGCAACAGTTTTGAACCGTTGCCAATAAAAATATTTAAAAAAAAAATGAAGCAGCAACGGGGTCAAAAAACCGTTGCCATTGATGTCTAAGGCAACGGTTTTTTTGCCGTTGCAAAATTAGGCGTTGCCGTAGGGTCCAAATGTTGTAGTGCTATAATCTATATTTCACGGAAAAAGAATGAATAAATATTTCACGAAAAAAATAGAATGATCAAATACCCAAATTCATTTGAGTCAAACGTATTAATACAATATTGCAATAAAAACTATGAATATATAGAGTAAAAAATTTATGAAATAATTATTTGTACTTCAAATTTTTATTTATTATTTAAATTACTAAAAAGATAATGTATACCCGTGCATGGCACGGGTCAAATACACTGGTAGAATATAAGTAAAATTGATGTATTTAGTCCAATTAGACAAAATACATCAACTTTTGTTGACACGTTTTTACTTATACTCCTTCCGTCTCAATTTAAGTGTTCCCACCAAGGTAATCAAAACCGGACCGGACATTGAACCGGAAGAGGTGGCGGTTCAGGGGTTCTTGGGTTCAACCGGTTGAACCGGGGGTTCATCCGGAATTAATTAAATATATTATTTAATATTTTTATTACAATATATAAAGGATAAAAAACCATAATACCCAAAATTTCACACCACAAACAATTAAATTATGCTTAACTTAAGCTCAACAATATAATATCCAAGTCATTAGTTAAAGTTACACATAAAATTGGTAGGTATAAAAAAACTCAAAGTTTGACATGTTTAAAATATATATATTTTAATGCATTATTTAGAAAGAATCTAATTTCGCTTTATTTAGAAAAGATCACATCATGTAAGAAAATTGCAAACAATGAAGCTAATGTTGTTGAAAGGTGAATATCAGTCCCACATCGGATGGCAAATAAGAAGAATGAGCTATGTTTCTCTATAAATAGAGCTAGAGTGTGCACAGCAAAATATAAGTGAGATTCTTGGCTTTCATAATATATAAAATATATAAATAGAGCCCTGACACTCATTTTATTTTACAAAAAATAGTTTAAATTTTTTTATTTCAGTTAAAAAAAAATAAAAAAAAAATAAAAAAAAGTCATTTCTCAGAACCGGTTTCTGGCCGGTTTTGTCGGTTCTTGACCGGTTCTGGCCGATTTTGCCGGTTCTTGACCGGTTTTCCGGTTTTTCACCCGGTTCTTTGGCCATCCGGTTCTGGGGTCTAACTGGACCGGACAGGGGTCCGGTTCCCGGTTCAACCGGTCGAACTGGCCGGTCCGGTCCGGTTTTGATTACCTTGGTTCCCACTGTCATTTTTCGTTGTCTCAAATTATTTGTCACTTTAAAATACCAATGGAACATTTATTATTTTTTTGGCTTAAATATGTTTTAGGCCCCTGCAAATATAGCGTGTTTTGGTTTAAGCCCATGCATGCAAAATTTTTTTTTACAAAAAACTCATTGCAAAATAGAGATTTTTGATTTAGGCCCTTTTGTTAGACCTGTTAGTGTGACGCTAAAAAATGTGCCAATGTGTCTGCCAGATGGGTTTAAATGCTGACCGTACAAGTTAAAACTATATTGTTATGATTATTATTCTTATTATGATTAACAATGTTCATGTTTCGGTCCAATGGAATCCAGTAGATAACTCGTTCATCTTCATCTTGCTGGTCTCTCTCTCTCTCTCTCTCTCTCTCTCTCTCTCTCTCTCTCTCTCTCTTCATCTTGCTGGTATCTCTCTTCCTCTCGTTGGTATTGAAGATGAACACTGATGCACTACGAATGGGTTCCTCTCGCCACAGATCTCTCCCTCTCTCGTCGGTCTCTCTTTCCCGCCACGGTTTTCTCTCTCTCTCTCTCTCTCTCTCTCTCTCTCTCTCTCTCTCTCTCTCTCTCTCCCTCTCTCTCTCTCTCTCTCGCAAAAACGAAAGGGAAAGGAAGAAGAAACATCTAGTAGCAGAAACGAAGGGGAAAGTAACAGATCCGGATGCTTCAGATGTGTATTAGAGCTTAGCAGTTTGTTATTTAAGTTCCACCAATTCAGATTTCATAGAAAATTGAGATTAGGATTCCTCTCTCTGAAACCCAAACCTCAACCTGAGTTTCTTTCCCCTCATTCCCCTAAACCTAGTTTGAAGCATGCCAAGTGAGTATTTAAAATAAAAAAATGATTTGGAAATGCCAAATGACAGTTCCGTTTAACAACTCAGCAAACCACCAACAGAGAGTTAACAGAAGGACTATTAGCAAAAAAATAATATTTGCCGGGAGTTTTTTCTAATTTTTTTTGCGCAGGGACTTACACCAAAACACACTATATTTGCAGGGACCTAAAACATATTTAAGCCTATTTTTTCAACAATACCCTAATTTTTATTTGTATTTCCAAAGTTTCCATTCCTCTATCATCATAATAATATAGGGTATTTTAGTTCTACCATAGTTTTTGAGAAAAAAATAGCATATTTAATTATTTTTTTTAAGATCCGTGAATAACCTTAAACGGCAGTTAAATTTAGACGAATATTATCTTACCAGGGAGTATAAAATAATATTACGTGTATTTATTCATAAACTATAAATAAAAAAATTCCTGTCCCGGATAAGAGAGATTTGCGCAGGACGACGTATCAGCGCGGAACATGGGAACCGCTTTTTCAAAACAAAAAAAGTGGCAGCCGTAACTGATGCTCATTGTATAGGACCGCACCGGACCCCATTCTCCTCCTCCTCTCCGTCTCCGATATATATAGTAGGTTATTGAAATGGACTTGCCAGTTGCCTCCATTCGCTGTTTGGAGTTTTTTTGTTTTTTTTTTTAACAACTTCGCTGTTTGGAGTTGGGCCCCACAAATCCCGCGTTTCCATTTTCTATTTTTTTTGCATTTGCATTTCATTGCATTGCATTTCATAACATGCATAGCGCCGTTGCCACCCAAACCCTCTTCTCTCCTAAAACTCACCGCAATTTAGAGGAGAGAGAAGATCCCTAGAATAGCAAGCTCCCCACCCTCCCTACTCTCATTTCTCAACGGAGGACCCTCCACTTCCTCCATTGCACCACCTGTGGGCCCTCATTGTTTCCTTTTTGGGCCCTTCAAATGCATTTCGCAGCTGCGTGAACCTTTTTTATTGGCTTTCCTGAGCTCATCATCGGCGCATTTCTGTGTCCTTTGAAAAGGTGATTTTTCCATTGCTTCATATTCCTATTTATTTGTCATATCTTCTGTCTCTGAACTTTGGCTCTTTACTCATTTGTTCCTAACATTAAAAGACAATAAACCATTAATTATTTCTCAATATTTTATTTCCTATATACAATACTATTGTTTTCTCTGTTTTTTCCCTGTATACACACACTGATACGCGGTTTAAAAGCACTTTCAATCACGTGTATCCAACTGTTTTTAAAGTTCCAATCTTGTCTCTTTTCGTTTCCCTCATACACTCCATTATCATGTATACATATATGCCTGCAAATCAACTTCATTGGCCCAAAAGTTCATTTCATTTACACATTACACTTCCTGTCATTCTTCAAATGCAATTATTTTTCTTGAAAAACTTGTCCATTCATTTATATATCTAATTAATAATATTTGTATCAGCTATGGGAATCATGGGATCACCCTTTAAGGGAATTGTTCGAGATTTCAAAGGAAGAGTTGAATGCTATAAACAAGATTGGGTCTGTGCAATATGTTCTGGTGTTAGGTAATTCATTCTTCTTTATACATACTTTGTACTTACTAGGACTAGGACTAATGCTCTGTCTTCATTAGCAATATCAACTCATTCATACTTCTTTGAATAACTAATGGCAGCATATTGGCTCCAACTTTCTATATATTCTTTGCTTCTGCTCTCCCTGTCATTGCTTTTGGAGAGCAACTTAGTAGGGATACAGGTAAAGCTCTTTCTTTTCTCAAATGTTTCAAATCTTTGTGGTCTTTGTTTGGTTGTTGTTCTATAAGCAAGCAAGCTCTTGTTTCCTGTTCTTACAGGTGGAAGTTTGAGCACAGTGGAAACATTGACATCTACAGCCATTTGTGGAATTATCCACTCAATATTTGGTGGCCAGCCTTTGTTGATTTTGGGAGTCGCAGAACCTACTGTTATAATGTACACTTATATCTACAATTATTGCACAAAAACTCCAGAACTTGGTGCCCAACTCTTTCTGGCTTGGGCTGCCTGGTACGGCATTTTAACATCATATTTCACTTTTTTGGTTTTTCTATTTCCTGAATCAAGTACATACATACATACATACATACATACATACATACATACACACATGTCTAACTTTCATGGTTATAATATAACTGTGTTGCAGGGTTTGTGTTTGGACGGCACTCATGCTAATGTTGCTTGCAATTTTTAATGCTTGCAATATTATCACTAGATTTACAAGAATTGCAGGGGAGTTGTTTGGCATGCTAATTACTGTTCTTTTCTTTCAAGAAGCTATAAGGGTATGGTGTTCCTTCCTCTTCCCAGCATAATATATTTGTGAATATGTGAATGGAAATTAACCTGATAATTGTTTCAACCTCAGGGACTGATAGGCGAGTTCAGCATGCCCCATAATGGCGATCCTTTGTCAAAGGAATATAGATTCTATTGGTTGTTTACAAATGGATTACTTGCAGTCATTTTCTCCTTTGGACTACTTGTCACTGCCCTTAAAAGCAGAAGAGCAAGAACATGGCAATACGGAACAAGTATATATATATGATTCCAAACATCTACCATATGAGATATTCAGCAAATGTTTTTTTTATGCGACACTTGGTTTACCTTATCACTCCATTGATCTCTTTTCTCGCATCGAATTGAATGCAGGGCGGCTAAGAGGTTTTGTTTCAGATTATGGGGTTCCGTTGATGGTAGTCGTATGGACTGCATTATCTTATATGTTACCAGACAGACTTCCAAATAGCGTTCCAAGAAGGCTGTTTTGTCCGCTTCCCTGGGAACCCGCGTCTCTTTATCACTGGACAGTAGTGAAGGTACTTTTATACTCTTAAAATTAATTGTGAGTTCTAAGCTGCAAGTCCTGATGTCTCTCTAATAGTTATAATTAACTGCAGGATATGGGGAAGGTACCTCTGGGTTATATATTTGGGGCAATTATACCAGCTTTGATGATAGCAGGCTTATACTTTTTCGATCATAGTGTGGCTTCTAAGATGGCACAGCAGAAAGAATTTAACCTTCAAAAGCCATCTGCCTACCACTATGATATTTTCCTACTTGGAATAATGGTATGCTATCTTGTCTTTAAAATCCTGCATCCTAGGACTTGGCTTTATGCTATTGCATGTTGATAAAGTTGCTTGACTTAATTATTATCTCTTTGGCCTTTAGACTCTGATTTGCGGCCTCCTTGGCCTTCCTCCTTCAAATGGAGTCCTTCCACAGTCTCCCATGCATACAAAGAGTTTGGCAGTTCTTAGGAGACAGGTAAGTATCATCTTCTGCATCAAGACTCTTGGTTATTTCTTCTTAAATGTCAACTCACTTTAGATCTTTGTATTGTGCCATCAATTTGCAGTTGATCCGAAAGAGGGTAGTGAAAAGCGCCAAGGAATGCATTGAGCAACACAAAACCAACTCTGAATTATACGGAAAAATGCAAGCCGTGTTTATGGAAATGGATACAGCTCCTACCGTATGTATTCTTGGCTTAATATACTCCCTCCGTAATAGAATGTAAGCAAAAATTGGTCAACAAAAGTCATGCATTTACCGCCCTATATAAATAGCCCAAATCTCCTGAAATTTTTATTTTGAACCTCCTGAAAATTTTAAATTGCACTAGTAGACCAAATTTTGCACCCATTTGACACTGGCCTTAAAAAATTTGACACCCCTGACCCCGGGATCCTGGGTCCGCCACTGACAAAAGTTGATGTATCTGGTTCAAATTTTGGACTAAATACATCAATTTCGTTGACCCATTTTTGCTTATATTCTGTTACGGAGGGAATATATGTTTGTGTGTGTGTCCAGGTATGCTCAATAGTGATAGAGTGTTGAATTTGAAATTGGAACAGGTTAAAGAATTGGAGAATTTGAAGGAAGCTGTAATGAACTCTGATAAGAAGGGTGGTCCAAAGGGAGGTTTTGATCCTGAGAAACATATAGATGCTTATCTTCCAGTTCGAGTTAATGAACAAAGAATGACCAATTTATTGCAGTCTCTCCTGATTGGTGTATCAATTTTAGGCATCTCTGTCATAAAAAAAATACCAACCTCAGTTTTATGGGGATATTTCGCATACATGGCAATTGATAGTCTCCCAGGGAATCAGTTCTGGGAAAGGATATTGCTCCTCTTCATAACCCCAAGCCGGCGTTACAAGTAAGTAACCCTATGTAGGAAACTTCTTTGTCCATGCAATATGGTTTTCAAAATGTAGAAGCTAATTTGTATTTTTTTCAATTGTCCTTTTCTTGTGTGTTTGGACAGAATTTTGCTAGATTCTCATGCCTCGTTCGT
Source organism: Astragalus membranaceus (assembly GCA_039519185.1). NCBI lineage: Eukaryota > Viridiplantae > Streptophyta > Magnoliopsida > Fabales > Fabaceae > Astragalus > Astragalus membranaceus. Next base: position 14,074,583 of record CM076848.1, read on the forward strand.
GGAGACGGTACCATTCAAGACAATAGCTGCATTTACAGCCTTGCAATTGGCATATTTTCTGTTCTGTTTTGGGGTCACATGGATACCTATTGGTGGAATATTGTTTCCGCTACCATTCTTCCTTCTCATCATTTTAAGAGAGCACTTGCTTCCAAAGCTATTCAAACCAAACCATCTCCAGGAACTAGATGCTTCCGAGTACGAGGAAATTGTTGGTGCTCCACATAGAGCGCGTACCATACAATTGAGGGTACAATTTATCATTCATTAATTTCTTGTTAGGACTAGTCATGTTTTTCTTTTTTACTTTTGTTTTGTATACTCCCTGCTTTCTGACTTAGGACATGAATATGCTTTTGATCAGGATACGGAGCCACTTAATAGTAATGCTGATGGAAGCTCCGAAGATTACTATGATGAAGAGATATTGGATGAGATGACAACCAACAGAGGAGAGGTGAAACTTAGAACTGTAAGTTTCAATAATAGGAACCAAGCTTCCAGCAGTAATAGCTTCAACGAAGACAGACACACTCAAGTAATTGATTTGTAGAATCTTTTTTTAAGGTTTCAACTTACAATATGTAGTTGGTACTTATGATGCTTCTCTCATGAAATTGGACAGGCTTATCATGGAGGTTCTGTCTGAATATGATGGTGAAATCTCTATGGTGAGGATTGGTGCCATGATTCTTTGTGTAGTCTGTTAAGCTTGAAGATGATCTTCTGTGGAACAAGAAAGGATTCAATAGTTGAAAAAGAAGAAATGCAAAAAGGATAAGAGAAATAGAAAAATTTATTTGAACATTCAATTGGATTTTCAATATTAGTAAGAAAATTACATTGAAATACTGAGATCAATGGTCAATTCCTTCTATAGTTGACTACATAATTCACAAAAAAATATAGTCAGGTTGGAGTGGAGGGAAAAGAACAATATGAGGGGGAAGAGTGTGGAATGAGACAACTAAAAAAGAATATACTTATTTAATTTATTTTTCTGGAAAAAAAAATATACTTGTTTAATTTTAAAGTTAAAAATATAGATAATTGTCAGTATTGCATTATTCGATTTTTTTGTTAATGGTCGCTCTTTCAATTGTCTGCAAGGCTTGGCACAATGAGTAAAGCCGGCGTTGTCCGGGTTTGAATTTGGGATTCCCATTTAGCATGTGTAAATTTACTCATTCCATTGTTTTTTAATTAGATGTAATAGAGTTTGTAAAGACATGTGGCCTGTACCATTCAAAATTAATTTGTTCCTTATATTCAAAATCTGCAGAAAAGGAATATAGGAGGATTGATTATTTCAGTTCCGTATATAGCAATTTAAAATTTTGCCATGTTTGAAAAACAGTCGCGCATATGATTTATTTTAACACATGTCGAGCTTATTGTTTTAACATTTTGGGTGTATTTGATTTGTTAAAAAACAAGAAATTGGATTGAACAACTCCGGCTATACTCTGTTTTTTTGATTTGGAAATGGGTCTTGGTACCGGACAAAAGTGGATGCAAGAGACTACAATAAAAACACAAATTCATGTTCCTCACAAAATCACGGTACAACTTTTTGCCAATCAAAAATATACTAAAATACTATTTTTATTTTTTACTTAATTTTTTTCTATCTTGCTTCTCTCTCCTCCGTTCTCTTTCTATCTCTCTCTTCTCCAACTTCTCTCTCTCTCTCTCTTCCACTCTGTTATTTTTTTTTATAATTTTTTAATTTTATTATAATATATGTTATATAAAATTATTTTATACATTATAAAACGATGTTATAGTCAATTTTACATTTTTTTTGTTTGTATTGTCAATTTTTCATCAAATAGTATACACCACAAAAAGTTGTCCAGTAATTACCAAAAAAAAATAGTTGTCCAGTAGTGTACTGTCTAGTCTAGTACCTCCTATTTGCAAATCAAACCGACCCTTTGAGTGTTCAAAACCCTTCTGGCTTATGTGAAATGAAACCAGTGACCTATGTTTTCTATTAATTGAATCTTTTTCCATGTTACTTCTTAAATTGCAATTAATTCTGAACTCACAAAGGGTTCCAAAAGTCGATTGTCTAAATAACATAAAGATATTATTTGAAATAGTAAATGCTCCCTCTAATTTAAAATATAAGAAACATGCACCTACATTACACGGATAAAGAAATGACATTGAAACTCGTTATTTTCAAATAATAAAACTGACTTACTAGTACATTTCTTTCTAAAAATACCTTTTATATTAAATTGTGATGCCATGGATGAAACTTACTAGTACCTTTCTTTCTAAAAATACCTTTCTCCTAATTAATTACACCACATTTAATACATCTTTAAAATAGTGTATATTTTTCATATTTTGGAACAAAAAACACCATTTGTTTCTTATGTTTTGGACTAGGGGGGTAACAATAGCCCTTTGTGGGTACGATATTTAGAATCCTAAATATTCTTTTATTGTTTTTCAAATCGAGGCTCATATTAGGGGGTTATAAGTCATAATAACGGGGAGGGGAATTGATACTTTATAAAGTGTTTGTTTTTGCGGTGGTATATTTGTTGGCACGCATTCAAGTCAACGCCGCCCTTTGTAGATTCTACGTAATCGTACATTTGTGGGGTACTCAGAGCACAACCAAACATGTTTTTAGTTTAGATTAACTTCACACCGCCCATGCTTTGTCTCAAAGGAATTTGCATGAACAAGTTTTTATAGCTTGAATGAAATGTGTTCTGTACCGAATCTCTGGACTTGTACCCGATCTTAGACACAAGGCCCGATCTGAGATAGTTGGTAGGGGTTGGTCTTGATCAACTGAGCTCCGCTTCCGATTCGGGGCAGGTGGTACCTGCGGGGACACTCCGACGCTCAAGTCAGCCAGAGAGCTAATTAGAGGTGAAGAGTAGGAAAGAGTGTGTATCTTTAATGAAGCATTCAATGCTTATTTATAGAGTTTGATGGTGTTTGACCTGATGAATCAGGACCGTCCGATCTTGCGTTGCGATCTCAACCATCGGTTGATGGATCTGTATTTGGTGTTGGGCCTCATTATTGTGGATTGGGCCAATCCATAACAGTTGCCCCCCAAGTCGGGTCGTCTTGGGGCGAGCTAGACTTGATGCCTTCTATGGACTTTGTGAGAGTTTTTTGAAATTGAGGTCGGACCTTCGTGGCGACCTTCTTCAAGGCCAGGCTTATAGCTACAAATAGGGCTGCCCCCAGCCTCGGAGTGCCCGAGATACGGGTCTTGTCAAAGATCTTTGAGTGTCGGGCTTATACCAACGAGAGTGTCTGCCCCCAGCCTCAGAGTGCCCGAGATACGGGTTTTGTCAAAAGATCTTCGAGGCCGGGCTTATACCAGCAAGGGTGTTTGCCACCAGCCTCGGCAATGTTAAAAACGTGACCACCTGAGGGACTCGAGGCGTCAATTTAAAGTCGCCTTCAGGGCAGTTTACCGGGACTCGGCCCAGATCGAACTCGCCCTTCAGGGTAGTGGCAAACTCGGCCATTTAAAACGTGACCACCTGAGGGACTCGAGGTGTCAATTTAAAGTCGCCTTCAGGGCAGTGTACCGGGACTCGGCCCAGATCGAACTCGCCCTTCAGGGTAATGGCAAACTCGGTCATTTAAAACGTGACCACCTGAGGGACTCGAGGTGTCAATTTAAAGTCGCCTTCAGGGCAGTTTACCGGGACTCGGCCCAGATCGAACTCGCCCTTCAGGGTAATGGCAAACTCGGCCATTTAAAACGTGACCACCTGAGGGACTCGAGGTGTCAATTTAAAGTCGCCTTCAGGGCAGTTTACCGGGACTCGGCCCAGATCGAACTCGCCCTTCAGGGTAATGGCAAACTCGGCCATTTAAAACGTGACCACCTGAGGGACTCGAGGTGTCAATTTAAAGTCGGAGGATCTCTGGGGGCAAAAGCGCCGACGTTCCTGCCTCGGGAATTTTTCCCGGCTTCTGGAACGTCGCTTTCGAGGAAGAGGAAGCTAGAGACAAGCAGGGCCGAGGGGAAACCTCGGATCCGTAAGGCAATCGCTCGGCCGATCCCAAATCGATCCATCCAACCTCGGAACTTACTTTTACTTAAGCAATCAGCGTGAGAAAATCGTAGCCGATCCATATATATTAGATGGTTGAAGATTTACAAAGTCGGATTACATCATGCCCGTAGGCTCATTCCGAGACCTAGGTGAAACGTGACCTTCCTGAGTTAATCCCTTCTTCGTGATCGATATACTTCTGAGATCGCTGGAGGAACTCGGCAAGCGACTCGACTTGGTTGACCCCGACGTCTATCTGAAATAGACTTCCTTCACGAAGGCCAGCCTCCATGAAGTAAAGACGGAAGGAGTCGTCGAGGTTCCGGACTTGAGCAGCTTCTCTATTGAATCTCTCTATGTAGTCCCGGAGGGTCTCATTTTCTCCTTGACGAATTGCCTGCAATACCTTCCGAGATTTAGGCTTCATCTTCGAGTGGGCGAAGTGTGCAGAAAAGAGCTTGGCCAACTGATCCCAAGAGGAGATTGTATTTGGCTTAAGAGCCCTGAACCAGTCTAGAGCCGCCTTCTCTAGAGTAAGGGGAAAGGTTCGGCACTTTATCTCCTCTGGAATGTTACGGTATTGCATAACCGTGTCAAAGTAGTCGAGATGGCGATCCGGATCGCCAGTCCCGTCATGCATTTTCAGACCTTCAGGGGGCTTCTCTAAGTGCTTGGGCACCGGAAAGTAGTCGATTTTAGCTGTAAAGGGTCCTTTACGCTTTGCCGACCTCTCAAGGAGTGGAGACCGTCGGTAGCCATACTTGCCGGGGGACCCCCGCGAGCTAGGGTGCTGACGTTCCTGCCTCGGAGACCTTTTCAGATCTCTGGTACGTCGCCTCGGAGAAGAAGAAAACAGGAACGAGCTAGGCCGAGGGGAACCCTCAGGACCATAGGGATCATCGGTGGTCCGACTTGGGGGAGTCATTGATCCTCGCCCTCCTCTACACCGAGGTGGAGTGCGGTGATGGTATCTCCTCCAAGTCGGAGATCGGTGGCGGACGCGGCCATGAGTCGTTCCTCTTGAAGAGTTGCGCAGAGAGGAACTCCGATCCGGGACGTTACGGGCCCGGATCTCAGCAATCTGAGCTTCTAACTGGGCGTAGCGTTGTCTTTCCTGCTGGTCGGCCTCGGCTTGCCGATTTAGGAGCAGAACGAGCTGTTGAACAGCATCGATTGGTACCTGGACGGTCGGGGCTGGAGGTGGAAACTGGTTTCTAGCAGAGCTTATAGGGATCATCGCCCTGGATGAATTCCGGCCATGGGCCGAGCTGCGAGGGAGAGTGACCGCTACCCCCTCCGGGGTTTCCTGTTGCTGGTCGGGTCTGACCACGACGCTGTATACGTTTCTTCGTCGTAGTTCCGGAGCCATTTATGATCAAGGAGGTTGGGGGAAAGACTAGAGTATAAAGCCCTCCCACTGTGGTCGCCAATGTTCTGTACCGTATCTCTGGACTTGTACCCGATCTTAGACACAAGGCCCGATCCGAGATAGTTGGTAGGGGTTGGTCTTGATCAACCGAGCTCCGCTTCCGATCCGGGGCAGGTGGTACCTGCGGGGACACTCCGACGCTCAAGTCAGCCAGAGAGCTAATTAGAGGTGAAGAGTAGGAAAGAGTGTGTACCTTTAATGAAGCATTCAATGCTTATTTATAGAGTTTGATGGTGTTTGACCTGATGAATCAGGACCGTCCGATCTTGCGTTGCGATCTCAACCATCGGTTGATGAATCTGTATTTGGTGTTGGGCCTCATTATTGTGGATTGGGCCAATCCATAACAAAATGAAATAAAATAAATCCTTCCAATATATCTTTGTTTTGTTGTCCTACTGCCAAGAATGTTTTTGAAAATGAAAATACACCCAAAAGGCAAAGATTTATATCTTTATTGTGTTTCTACTCTTTGCTATATATAGCGGGTAGGAATCCTCTCAATTTCTTAAAATAAATTAGGATCAATTACTAAAGTTTTGTGTATACAAATATGCACATACTTTAAATATGTGACATATATGCGGATTAATATTATACCCAAAACTTAAGTAATTGACCATCAATTTCTTTTAGAAAATTGAGAGGATCTTCACCCATCAATTTTAAATGAGTTGACAAGGAGGAAATAACTTTATCATTTTCAAGTTACAAGCATGTCCTGAGAGGAAATTGAGAGCTTGGAAAAATGTTAAGTTGTAAGAGGTAAAATATTGCATCACATGATAGATCTTGAAATTTTCATTAGCAAGAGCAAAAATATAGTCAATAACATTTTCTCAAAAAAATATTATTAGTTTTACAGCTTACATAATATCATGACAAAAAATCCTACAATGGCTAAATTCTACAAATTACACAGCTAAAAAGGAAAATTAATAACAACTTATTCTCTATTTTATCGAATCTTATGAATTTCTACAATTATTTTTAAAAAAATTATCATATGAACACCTATTTTTTTGGGGTCAAAACAAAACTATTATGTATATTACTAAGTGCAAAAAATTCAAGTGGGGGCAAGTGCCCCCAAATTCTCCAAGCTAGATCCGTCCATGATCAGCAACGGCCACCAGCCATGAAAATGAGAGGGTTATTCTTGTTTCCATCTTCAGTCGTGTGCAATGATAAGGTGATCACCATCTCTTAATAAATTTATATCATCAATTTCAGCTCCTTCTCTATTCAATATTTTGGTGGGAGAGATATCAAACTTTTTGGCACCAATCTCTAGTAGTTCTTCTATGGACTTAGGAAGCAAAACAAGCTTTCTTGCATGGTCACCTTTTTCAGGACAACTAAGTGTCACTCTTGGTACAAAATTATTCACATTCCCCATATTAGTACCACTAGTTTCAGGTAACCAAGAATCTTTCTTATCTGCACATTCAAAATCAAAACACAAATATTGATCAACCAGCAAGTCAAGAATACTCATTCCATAATAGTCGATTTTATAGAAGTCGTTCAAGTTAAAAAATAGTCGATTTGAGAACTATACTAGGAAGCAACACGATGTATGCACATGTACGAGTATTTTGCTAGTATATACTTACTGCTGCTAGAAGTGGCAGCTGACATCATGCCAAAAATGGAATTATTGAAAGGGTTAGCCCTTCGCCTCCGATGAGTTTCTAACCAAGTCAACTCTTTATTAGGTGGCTGTGGCATGCCTTCTTGAATAGCAGGCATAGAAGGTTCACTTTGAAACCTAGACATGCATGACACATTGCCTTTGTTTGATATTGGCATAACTGCAGACGGTGTAGCTACTTTTTTGTTTTCTGCAATATTTTGGAATATAATTTTGATTTCCTCATTACATTGATGATCTGCTAAATTCCTTGGAGTCCAACCATTAGCATCTGGTTTATCAACATTTGCTCCTTTGTCTACAAGAAACTTCACTATCTCAATATTTCCTTCTGTTACTGCTAAATGCAATGCAGTGGCTCCATTTTTCTTGGATTTTGTCACATCCAAATTGTGTTGAGTTAGCTCCTTAAGAAATTCTAAGTCATTTTTCTCAACTGCAGAACATGCTAGATGGCCTGCATCAATGTATGAGATGTCTGCACCATTTTCTATCAGAAGTTGCCTCACAGATTCATGCCCTCCCATTATTGCATTAAATAGTGGTACATTACCATCCATATCTGTAGAAACAAAACCAATTAGTAACTTTGATTGAGAGTGAGTTTCATAAAATTGAATAATTGAGGGCTAAAGTTGTGAAGAATACCTTTGCTATTTGGATCAGCACCATGCTCTAAAAGCAAAGTTACACAAAGTGCACTACCTTTAGAAGTTGCAATATGCTGTTACACAAGAAAGTAAAGTTATAAGCATCTCAAATTGTGTCTAAATAAATATACTTATACATCAATATGTGAATGGATTCTCTCAATTGGATTTTTCACTTGACAGTGTCAAGTGTTAAATCTCCATCGTTCAACACTCAATCAATTTCATAATATTTTATTCTCACTCTGTCTTATTCAATGTGTGACTGAGATTCCACTACACAATAAAGTTACTTGAGAGAATCAATTTCCGTGTTCATTATAGGAAAGAAAATATACAAACCAGTGCTGTTTGTCCATTTCTGTCTACTTCATTTGGATCTGAGCCCTTTGTCAGCAATTTATGTAACAAAAGATCGTCATTTCTATATACTGCAAAACATGTGCTTATAGGCAAATCCATTTTACCCTTAGCCAACATGCACTCCGTTTCTGCCAAAACCACTTTCATCTCTTCATGCTTTGATGTTTGCAAATGCTGGAACCAAGTATAGCAAAACTCTTTCATGAGAATATATCAGTTACTATTGCAATCATTTTTGGAGAATACACAAATTATAAATTAACAAGAAAACTATATATACCTGAAGAAAATTGTTCATGATTATTGTCCCATCTCCAACATTTGAATTAGCAAGATTTAGAAATGTAATACGACTCAAGCGTAAAATTTGGCTCAATCGTTTCGTTCGAACCGTAAACAACTGTGGTCTGTAACATAGAACTCCTATTTCTCCAACTACATCTCCTGATTGTACCTCACCAACGACCTGCAATTATTACACATAACATACTTGTTTTTGTTAATCATAGGAACAAGTATTCATGCATGCTGTCAATGGTGTGCAAGCTATGACTTACATGTTCTGATCCATTCTTTCGTATAACGAGTTCCTGTCATTTAGAAGAAAATAAAATTTCAATTAACTAGATAAAAGGACATTTTAGAAAAGTACATTGGATATGCAGTAAAAGGAAAATTAAATGAGTGTAGATTCTTACGGCAGCACCAGTGACAAAGATATAAAAGTCTGTTGGAGCTTCATTCTGTAAAATCACATCTTCCTTTGGAGGAAAATACTCAGCTTTCATCTCCGTGACCTTCAGATTTTAAGAAATGCACATTAAAGAATATATAGCTAACCTGGTTACTATTGGAGTTTTTATGAGTTGGATGAAATATTACCAATTGGAAAAGTAGATCAGTTGAAACATCTTTGAACAAGTATACTTTGTCCACAAGTGAATAGAATAAGTAGTGTGAGATACTTGATCGAATAGCTTTTGGAAGGGAATCAATTATCTCTTGTTGTTGCAGTCCTTCTAAATCAGTTCTGTACTTCATAAACAAGTGAGCAAGCATCTGTTCTTCCAAGCGATTAGATAGTCGATTTCGTTGGGCGAAACTCGTGGCAGCATGCACAGTGTCCCTCTGATATACCACAATTAGAAAGAGTATTTTAATTAGCACCACAATGTTTAAATTAAACTCAAGAAGGTTTAAAAATGATTGTACTCACATATTTCCTAGTTCTGCTTGTTCCATGGACAACTAAATTTGTCATGTTTCCAATGAGATATGAGTTAAGTCCAAGATTAAAAAGCATATAGAAAATGTCAAATACCATCTCCCTTGTATTTACAGGATGCAGATCACCATAACCAACCGTTGCAAGAGTCACAATAGACCAATATATAGATGTTACATAGAGGCTAAATAGATCCTCTTTACCAGAATCAGTAACAAGCGAAAGCCACGTTGACGCCGGGTCTTTGATATAATGGGCAGCAAGAAAATAGAAAATGCAGCCACCAAAATGCACTGCAAATAAGGTAACCTACACATGCAATGCAACAATTACTTATTACTCCTTCTTCTCCAAGAAATTCAGTAATATGAAATTATAGTGGTAAATAAATACACTTACGCATATGAGCTTTGAACAGCGAACCCAAAAGTAGTTATAATTTCTATCCTTTTCTAATCTGAGATAATGAAAGAGAAGAAGTTGTTAGGTTAGTGGAAAACATTGAATTGGCCAATACTACGTACTAATGAATGAAGAAGACCAACCTTGCAAACATGGCACTGACTCTATATAAACGCCAAAGGCGCAATAGGTTGAGGAAACCATATGTGAAATTATTCCCCATTATTAAGCGAACAAGTTGAGTAGGGATTGTAGAGATGAAATCAAAAAGGAACCATGATTTCAGATATCTCCACGCAATGCGCCTTGGTTCAACCACAAGCGTATAGGTCGACTTTTCGAAATAGGCCACAAAGAAGGTTAGCATAATGTCTACCAAAAAAAATGCATTCAAAACATTGTCTATAACTGCAAGAGGATGCCACGCTGGCAACATATCTTCACTGAGAAACCCGAATTCAAACGGGCACACCCATGCAGTGTAGAAAACTAAAATCACCAAAAATTTCTGCCATATCCTGCAATTAATCAATATCATCCAGGTGATCGATCAAAACAATAACAATTAATGATGTTATATATATATCTATATATCTAGATGAAGAAGGTAGGTAGGTCTGAGTGTAACATGTGATAATGTGTGTGGTGTTTATATATTTAAATCGACAAAAGAAAATTGAATGTACGCAGATACCTATAACGAGGGTTATGGGGAGTAATAATGTAGGTACAACGTTTCTTGTGTCTTTGGGAGACGGTGGCATCGGTGGCGCCGAGAGGAGGAAGAGGAATGCCGTTAAGGCTATATTGGCTGTCATTATCCCTCAACATCACATTCACATCACCCATGTCTTCTATGTGATTTCTTTCTTTCTCGTCATCTTCGTCCTCGTCGTGGCTTCCACACAACGCAAACATCTTTTTTGAATGTGTTGACATTGTAATCGATATATTCTTGGAGAAGCTTTCTTGATTTGTCAGTCGGGTGTGTGAAATTAATTACTTATCTTTGATGAAAGGCTAGGCTAGCTTGTTTGCATGATGATATCTCATCGTTGCTTCTCCATGCATGCATGGTGGTGGTACTAATGAATGAAACTCAGCAAATCAATGTTGTTCGTTCCTTGCTCTTATTTTGATTGATTGAATGAGCAAGCTTGGAACGATAGGTATATATTGATCGAAATACGCGTGTATGTTTGTTTAACTGCATTCACCCAAAATGTACACTTTCCTCATCCAAAAAAAATGTACACTTTCAATTACTCACAACGTGCAATCCGTGCTCCTATCACATTTACAAAATCTTTTCTATACTTTTTTTTTCCCTTTTGGTTAATGTCTTATCTTTTTAATCTTTCTTTTCAGAAAAAAAATATGTTTTATCTTTAAAGTCTTTGAAAAAAACACACCAATTTAATTTTGAAAACTAACTGTTATGGACCGAGTCACAGAGTCCAAGTCCGACTTTGGGCCGCGGAACAGCCCAATTGCACGAAACGAAACCCTTCTCATCAGCAAGTCGCGCGCTGCACCTATCCATGTTAGCGATCCATGCGCTGCAGCTATCAACGACTGTGAGTGCGAGCCTGGATCCGAAGGACCAGACCAACTCGTCCATGCGTTGGATGCGCCCCCAACATTTGGCGCCTGTAAATAACAGCTCATCAGCTGGGCACATTCACTCTCCCTACCTCACTATTGACTTCCTCTCGTTGACTTGAGCGTTGAAGTGTCATTGCAGGTACCACCCCCAACTTGGACTCTGAGTCCCGACTTCCGTAAGAGCCCTACCAACTATTCAAGGTCGACCACCTGGACTCGAGTAAGGTACAACTCATAACTATCTTTTTTAAAACTTTGAATTTAACTTTTGCATACTTAAAATTTGTTACGAAAGATATGATTAAACATTTTATAATTAAAATTATTTAGAAACTTTTCTTTATCAAGAAAAACTCATTTCATATCATCTATGTCCTATATATAATGACAACTTCTCATGTTTTGGTATATGACTTTTTTAGATCATTATATCCTTGAATTCACTAATTTTTAATGTTTAACTCAACTTTGGGCAAAAAAAATGTTTAACTCAACTAACTTTCCTAAATAAAAATTTTTCTTTTTAAATTTAAGTATTAATAAATTTTAATTATCAATTTGAATTGGTAAATTCAAATTATAAACTCAAGTTGTCAATTCGGAGATTATAGAATAATTTGAACTTGTAAATTTAAATAATCAAATCATATTTAACAAAAGCTATAGCTACTACTAAGAAGGAGAGACGAAATTATCCTAGAATTCAAATTTAAAAATAGGTACGTACTATGCAAATAGCAATTTCTAGCATTAGGTAAATCAAAGTAAGGCAAACATAAACCTAGTGGAGCATGACAAGATTTGTTCCGACATGTAACGAGTTCAAGACCCTATTAGCTCTCTTGGGGTGAAGTAAATGTAATTCACACTAGTGGAAAAAATGGATTCTGCATCATCAATTAATATCGGTTCAAAAACTAACTGATGTTAAAAATAATGCGGTGGCATTTTTGAAATTATCATTAAAGTTTTGGCATCGGTTGAGGCTCTAACCGATGTAGAATTGCACACCTAAGGCAAGATTACACATTCAATATCAGGTCCAATGGCAACTGATGCGGAAAACCGAAAATTAACATCGGCTCTCTAATTGGAACCGATGCGGAAAATCCCCAATTTTTTTGAGGTCTCACGACATTTCATTTAGCTCTTCGTTCTCACATTCTGATACATATAATGTTGTGATGAGAATATCATCCTCCCGGGATGTGTGTGGTTGCTTGCATGCACATTCCAGCTCTCATGCCTTATTTTTCTAAATTGCATTTGCATGTGGATCGCAAGTGCTTAAGTCAGTTTAGGGTGCTTGCTTGCATGCACATTCCAGCTCTCATGCCTAATTATGCTGTTTTGATGTAGACATAAATCATTTCTAAACACTAACAAGTGGGTTGAGGAGGTTCGTCAAGAGCGTGGTAGTGATGTTATCATTGTCTTTGTTGGAAACAAAACTGATCTTGTTGATAAAAGGTGAGTACCATGTTACCAAGTTAGGGTATGTGCCTATAACTGTTTTTCTGACCAAATATAGTTTAGTTTTTGGTGAATATATATCATAATGGGGTTTCCATATTTTGTTGTAATGCATCATGGTTAGTTGCTCAATCTTTTGGCATACAAATAGTTTCTAGTTAGTATGATAAAGTAGGTGTCTATCTGGTGGTACTATTTATTCAATGAATGAAATATATGAACTATTTATTAAAAAGTGCAGATGCACTTTTGCATAAATACTTTCTATTCCTTGTTCTCTATCTCCATGATACTGATTAGCACTAGCCTTTTTGTTTTGCTTGGCAGAATTTACCAAATGATTTTGATAAAAGACACTTAGACTTGGACAAGAAGCTTGGAGATCAAGAAATGTTTGGCTTAGGATGTTCTAATTTTGCTGACAAACAAAGTATAGATGCTAAGGAAGTTACAACACTTGAGAGAGCAAACTCTTTAGAGACCTGTGATTTATCCTTCCATATTGTCATGCATCCATCATATGTTCAAGCTCCTTATCAGCTGGTAAGCTGCAACTAAAAGGAGAGAAGCTACTTAAGGACATAGAAAGGGAGTGAAGATCATTACCATCACTGAAGGGTTTCAAATCTTTTTGTATGGACCAAGTGCATGTTTTTGGAACACTACTACCAAATGTAAATATTATCAGTCTACTACGTACGTCTAACCAAGAAGCAGTTGATCTTTAAACTTTATATTTGGCATTTTGTAGACATTACTACTACTTGATGACATGTTATCTTTTGAATGCATTATTCTTGTTCGTCTAATTAGGTTAGGATAATATTAAGATATAGTTTTTGCTGATGGAAAAATAATAATTGATCATAGAATGTTGCATTATGAAGATTTTCTCCATAAGAGAAAAGGTGACCAAGAATTTTTTTTTTATTTAAAAAAGTTAGTTTTAACATCGGTTCCCATCAGAACCTGATGCGAAAAGTACTTTTCGCATTAGGTGGTTCTGAAAATCTGATGCCAAAAAGGTGCTAAAATCTAATTAAAAGGGACTTTTGGCATCGGGTGGTAATACAACCGATGCGAAAAATACTTTTCGCATCAGGTCCGTACCTAATGTAAAAGGTGCGTACTTTTAACATCACCTGAATCTGTAACAGACACGGAACCGATGCGAAAAGTCATTTTTAACAGATGCGAAAAGCCTAAATTGTAGTAGTGTCACTTGGTAAGTGCTCATGTTTTTCCTTCCTTAGACTATGGCGCCATTCCTCACCTATAATTTTTGTTATAACAAAAATAGCTAGGGCAAATACATATACATCTATGGATGGACAAACATAATATGTCAAGACTTTAACATAACAATATTTAATATTATAAATTCCTTATAGTAAATCTAAAAAGTAAAATATAAATACACATGTTAGCGTAATAAATAAATGGAAAGATGTGCATGGTTTAGTTATCAAAAAAAGCACTTATACAAGGCGGATGAGTATTGAAAATATATGGCTCTTATATAACACCTTAACTTTTACAACTATCTAAAGTTAAATTAAACATACACCTTAACTCTGAATATCAACAACAATAGACAGGATGAGATAAAAATTTCACCGAGTCTTTCACAGACCCCTAACATGCTACTACTCGTGACTTAATCATATAATAAGCATAAAAACAATTATTCATGGACAGCGAGTCCTGAAAACTTTTTCCCCTTAGGGTCTCTTATGCTTCAGACCAAGGAACTGGGATTTCGAATTCAGTTTAGGACTTACTTGCCTAAACCCCAACAAACCAAATTGTGGCATAGGTCATGGCTCAACTAGTAGTAACTAAGTACTAGTAGGTGGGAATTCCCGCGGGAGCTGTCCCATTCAGGGCCCTACTGGCGGGAAATTTTTTCCCATGGGGATAGGGACTAAGAGGAAATTCCCTTGTGGTGGGGATGGTGACAAAGATCATCACTATTTTAATGATTTCGAATTTATTATAGTGTTTGATGTACAAATAACATTTATAATTGCTTAGCTCGATATGAATACCATTATATAACGTGAATGACCTTCAATAATTGGTTTTTAGTGTCTTCGCACAACGAAATACAATGCTATTGATATATACAGAAGTGTAAAAAATAAAGAAGGTTTAAATATGTTTTTTCCCCCTACAAATAGGGGGTCATTTGGTTTTAGTCCCTCCAAATTTTTTTTTAAAAAACCCCTTGCAAATAATTTTTTTTTGGTATAAGTCCCTCGGTTAGATCTCCGTTAATGTTTTGCTGAGTTGTCTAACAGAGTTGCCATTTGACATTGCCAAATCATTATTTTAAAAAATAGTGACAAAAATATGAATCCCCAAATTAATTAGGTTTGTTCATCATGTTTTTCTTCCTGTTTCCATTTCCAGAAAACACAAATTAATTAGGTTATGAATCTTCCCTATCCCATCTCTTAATCTCCATCTTCCCTAACCCAACCCAAAAATCCTAACATTTCCTCTTCACAGTTCCTAAATCGCTCAAAATCTGAGGAAAATAGAAGAGACGTGAACAAAAATTAATACTAAAACACAAACAAAATTAGGAATGAAATCCCTAATTTTACTCCCTTTCTCTCTGCAACCATTCCCTCTCTCAGTACTCCCTCTCTCTGCGAGCATACCTCTCTCTGCGAGCGACACATGCTGATGATAGCGACAACAGAGTCGTGCGTTTAGATCTGAGAAAGGTTGCACATCGATTCACTGTTGAAGGATGTTTTGATCTGGAATTTATGTGCGGCAGATCTGGAATTTATGTTCAGTGCAGCATATTAGTTTGTTTTGAAGATGAAGAAGAAATATTAGTTTTCAGATTTCACGTTTATTTTGATTTCTCTCTCAGAAGAATCGATGAGGAAGATGTAGGATCTGATACTGTTGTCGTAGTTGTTGATGTTGCTGCTGGTGGTGGTGCAGCGCCCATTGATGGATCGAGAAAGGGGTTTCAATTTTGGTGTTTGGGTTTTGGAATTAGGGTTTGTTTGATTTCAAATTGGGGATGGAAAATGATAAGAAGAAGAAAGGGAAGGAAACAGAACAGAGAGAAGTGTGGGTGGTTTGTTGTGTTTGATGAAGATGGATTATGGTGAAAATGGAGATGAAGAGAAGAGAAGAGAAGAGAAGGGTTCTGGGAAAGGAGAAGAAGAGAAGAGAAGAGAAAAGAAGAGAAGAGAAGGGTTCTGGGAATGGGGAAGAAGATGGGGAATTAGGAATTAAAATAATTTTAAATGCCAAATCAGCAAATAAAATAAAAGAAAACTAAATATAAATGCCAAATGTGTGACACGTAGGCTTTTTTTGTTTCCTAACGCCAAAATGGTGAAATTTGCAAGGTGTTTTTTTAAAAAAAAAATTGTAGAGGGTAAAAGCAAAACACCCTCTATTTTTGGGGGGTAAAAACATATTTAAACCAATAAAGAGTATACCTGGGTGTGGAGTATTCGTCTTTTCCATTACTATTGATAAAATTTTTAGATTTTTTTGAACAATTTTTGTGGTTTCTTTTGTTAAAGTTAGACTGAGTTGTGGACCGGCCCACTGACCCAGTGTTTTGGGTTGAGCCGAACTACAAAAAACACGGCCCATTTAACAATTGGGCTAGCCCAACCCAACCCACTTTTATGTTTTGACCTAGTGGGCCAGGCTGGTTCAGTTTGACAGCTCTAAATGAAAAGTTGAAGTCAGACTATTATAACAATCTTTTAAATGTGGTTATAATTCATTGGCTTAAATATATATTCAGCCCCTGCAAATATTGTCCAAATCCATTTAAGCCCCAACAATTTTTTTTTTAAAATGACCCTTGCAAATATTAAACGTTTGTGGTTAAGCCCCTCGGTCAACTTTCCATAAAAAAACATTAAAATGATAATCAGTGTCACGTGTCACCATCTCATAGGACCATTATGCCATGTGTCACTGAACGCCACGTCATCATCCTCATGTCACCACTGCCACATGGCACTAGTTATTATTACACTAAAAATAAATTTTGAAAATGGCTTGAGAAAGACTTGAACCCATGACCTCCTACTCAAACACAAAGAGAATTACCATTAAACCAATGCCTCAGTTGTGACATTAAACCAATTCCATTTTATTTATTCCATTAAAAATGATCTACATCTTCTTTGTTTCATCATCATCATCTGTTTTGATTCCCTATCAACTTAAAATTTTGACGTTTGACAACAACAAATCAAGACGCCTTAAATATTCCTTAAAGATCAACACCCAAAAGCAAAAGCAGCTTTCTGAAACGGGTTCAACTCATTTTTT
This sequence comes from Astragalus membranaceus, assembly GCA_039519185.1. Taxonomy (NCBI): domain Eukaryota; kingdom Viridiplantae; phylum Streptophyta; class Magnoliopsida; order Fabales; family Fabaceae; genus Astragalus; species Astragalus membranaceus. The sequence continues at coordinate 14,091,753 of CM076848.1, forward strand.
TTCAGATCCAATATTTCCCAAAAACACTCGAACGATCCTTCAAAATTTCCATGGGGGTTTTTCTTAAATCTTGATTACGAACAAAATACACCTAATTTGTTGGATTTCGTTGCCTATTCTGTGAGAACGAAACAGGTTTCCAACCGGGTTTCTAGCGACCTGTTTCTGTTACTGGGTTAGAGGGACGAGGAACAGTGCTGCTTTCCAAAAAACTAAAACACTAAAAAGATCAGATATGATGATGAACGATTGGATGAGTAGGTTAGATATGATGATGAACGATTGAATGATGAAGATGCAGATTTATTTTTAAAAAAAATTGAGACTTATGTATTATATATCTGTAGTTGGCTAAATGTACACATGTAATGATGTAGCCCAGTGGTATTTGGGACTGTATGCAACTTGGGGGTCACGAGTTCAACACCCATATTCCCAAAAATCTCAATTTTTTTAGTAACACACTATACTACACTCTGCCACACTAGTGCCACGTGGCAGACATCTATTGGCTACGTGGCACATGTCAGCGTCATGTGGCAGTGGTGACAAGGGGATGATGACGTGGCGTTCAATGACACGTGGCATAATGGTCCTATGAGATGGTGACATGTGGCATTGATTATCATTTTAATGTTTTTTTTATGGAAAGTTGACCGAGGGGCTTAACCGCAAACGTTTAAGATTTGCAAGGGTCATTTTAAAAAAAAAATTTACAAGGGCCTAAATGGATTTTGGCCATATTTGCAGGGGCTGAACATATATTTAAGCCTAATTCATTTCCCAAAAAAATGTTTATAATTTTTTTTGATTGGAATGGGGTTATGACTAATACCGATATATTGTCAGTCCAGGATCATTTGGCGAATTTGTTCTGCGGAGGTTCAAATTCATTTACACCAATGCGTTTTAGGAAAATAAATGGCTAAATAGCACTTTTGGTCCTTTATCTTTGCTCCAGATTTCACTTTGGTCCTTTATCTTTTTTTTGATCCGTTTTGGTCCCTCATGTTTCATTTTCATTTCATTTTGGTCCCTCACGTTAGTTTTGGTTAACGGACGCCACGTTGGCAGTTAACTGCTGACGTGGCGTCCGTTATTCATTAAATGACGTGGCAAAAATATATTATTTAATTTTAATGAAATTACACATCACCATTAAACTATTTTAATTGTTAAACAATTAAACATCAACACCAACACCTTCATCAACTTCAAACCCAGATCTGAAACAATTAAACATCAAACCCAGATCTGAAACTAAAGACAACTAACCCAGATCTGTTCATCAACTTCAAAACGCGTTCAACAACAAAGGATCAAAACGGAACTGAGAAGTGGAACTAAATCAAAACGAAACGGAACTGAATCAAAACGAAACAGAGCTGAATCAAAACGGATCTGGGTTTCAAAATCAAAGAACCTATATTGAACAAAATCGAAGAAAAATCGAGGATGGAAACAGAACTGAATCAAAACGGAACTGAGAAGTGGAACTAAATCAAAACGAAACGGAACTGAATCAAAATCGAAGATGGAAATGGGTATAAAGATGGAAAGGGGTATGAAGATGGAAACCATTGTTTGTGTTCTCTGTTGATGCTCATTTGTTTCATTTTAGTCCTCTCTGTTTTTCCTTGGTTTCATTTTGGTCCCTCTCATTGTTTGTGTTGTTTCATTTTGGTCCCTTTCAGATCTGGAAAAACTAAACAATCAGAATCTTCATCCTCATCACGTTTGCAGGTACAAATCCAGAAATGCAATCTGGGCATCCAGTGAAGAAAAACATATTTAAACCAAGCGTTTGGTTGCTGGAATCCTTTTGAAGACGAAATCCAGCGTTTTGAAAGAAGAAAGAAGAAACGCAGATCTGAAACCAATGTTTGGTTGCTGGAATCCTAATTGTTAATGGAGTGTCCAACACCAGCGTTTTGAAAGACGAAATCCATTCTTTCTTGATTTTGTGATTTCTCGTGATGAAGAGGAACATGGTGATTTTGTGATTTCTTGATTTTGTTTGAAAGAACAATGTTATTTCACACTTGGTTTTGTTTGATTTCTTGATTTTCCCAATTCGTGAGAAGAGGAACATGGTGATTTTGTGATTTCTTGATTTTGTTTTTCTTAATTTTGTTTTTGTTACTTTGTTTTTAATTTAAATAAAAGAAAATGCCACGTCATTTAATGAATAACGGACGCCACGTCAGCAGTTAACTGCCAGCGTGGCGTCCGTTAGTCAAAACTAACGTGAGGGACCAAAATGAAACAAAAACGAAACATGAGGGACCAAAACGAACCCAAAAAAAGATAAAGGACCAAAGTGAAATCTGGAGCAAATATAAAGGGTCAAAAGTGCTATTTAGCCAAAATAAATAAAATAACATGATTTTGACACTAATTTGAATTTATTTTCATGTATGTGAATTTTCCAAATGAAGAATACACGTGTAACCGAAAAATTTCTGGATTTCCTCTACCAAATTTAAACGATGTATTAATTCATATAAATATTTGCTAATTATATTTTCAATTAATTTCATTTTAAAAGGGGACTAAATATTCCAAATAATGTGATTATCTAGTTAAAATATGACTGATATATCTTATTCTTGGCCGTTAAATGGGCCATTAGTCGTCCTATTTGATTGGTTTGGTGTAACACATTGCACTTTTTATATCGGCTAAATTGCACTTTTGGTTCTTTATCGTTGACCAAAATTTCAGTTTGGTCCTATATTTTTTTTCCACTTTGATCATTTATTTTTCATATATGTGTCAGTTTGGTCATTTAGCTTTTTGTTTCTCACTTTGTCCCTTTATCTTTCATATATGTTTCCATTTGGTCATTTAACACAAATGAAGGACCAATCTGAAACAGATATGAAAGATAAACGACCAAACTGATATGAATATGAAAGATAAAGCACCAAAGTGAGGGAAAAAAAGATAATTGACCAAACTGACACGAATATGAAAGATAAAAGACCAAAGTGGGAAAAAAAAGATAAAAGGACCAAACTGAAATTTTGGTTAAAGATAAATGACCAAAAGTGTAATTTACTCTTTAATATTTAACAACGATATGACATGTATTAACCATATATATATATATATATATATATATATATATATATATATATATATATATATATATATATATATATAGGTAACATGTTTATTTGTTATGATATAGATAACATGTTGATTAGCAATAGAAGTTTTTTTTGGGCTATTTTTTATGTATTTGGTTTAAAAATAGATTTGACAAATTATGGTGTAAAAATACTGTAATTTAAGAGTTCTAATTTAGTTTGCTTTTATGTAGATTTGTATGGAGGTGAAAAGAATCGCAAGAGTGAATTGGAGAACTTGTAGTACACAATCATGTATCGAAAGTCATTTTTTTGACAATAAGCACTTAATGCATTTTATTCATAATCAAAACAGAAATACATGATGGAATATTAAAGCATTCATGAGGACTAGCGGACAACAAGGTCACCTCCGCAAGAGAATGAAAAATCCTGTTAGCATTCCTCCTAGCAAACTCAACCTGAGAGTTACAATTGAAAAAAGAAAACAAGCCATTACAACTATCGATAATGGAACCATGTATAGACCTTCATTGTGTGCATGTCGAGAAGTACTCATCTAATCATATGAATTCACTGGACACCAAAAATTATTTATTTTAAACCTAATAGCAAGTTGGTTGTATTCTTCAAAATAGAACGTTTAGTCTTAATCAACCAATAAGCCTAACTCCTAAAAAGTTGCTCTCATAAGCTAGGACATAAGTAGGGATGTCAAAATGGGCGGTCCGGCCCGGCCCGTTAACGCCTTCAGCCCGCTAAAAATAGGGCGGCCCGGCCCGGCCCGTTAACAGACGCAGGCGCAATATTCATGCCCTGCCCACGAAATGATGGGCAGGGGGGCCAGCGGGCTAGCGGGCTGGCCCGTCAATTTACACTGAATTTAAAAAAAAAACGCTAACGGGCGGTTTGGCCCGCCACAGTGTTTAGCCCGCGGGCTGGCGGGCAAAGCGGGCTGGCGGGCAACAATATCTTAGCCCTGTCCGCTTTTTTTGGTGGCCCAACGGGCCGGCCCGGCGGGCCAAGCCCATTTTGACATCCCCAGACATAAGCATGATAAAGTATCTTGCTTAGCTTGTATTTTCGAATCGGCTGAGCCAAAATGTCAAGCGTCTGCAAAAGCTGTTGCATCTCCAATGCATATTAAAGAATTGGTTAGTATGCTTGATGGTGAACAGATGAAAGCTATTTATAGTTGAAATCGGAAATGAACTTTTGGGAGGAATATAATATTTGAAATTGGTTTAAATATGTTTTAGCCCCCAGCAAATAATACGTGTTTTGGTTTAGCTCCCTGAATTTTATTTTTAAAAAAAAAACTCCTTGCAAAAAACAGATTTTTGATTTAGGTCCTTCTGTTAACCAACGTTACAAAAAACACTGAGTTGGCTAACAGAAGTCTGAGTTGTCATTTATTTATTTTTTCTAATTTATTTTTAACTAGTGCGTATGACCCGTGCGATGCACGGGTATACATTTTCTTGTTACTTTAAAAATTAGAGGTAATGTAAAAGTATATTTTATTTAAACAATTTTATATCAATCAAATAAAATTTAGGGAATTTATAGTTTATATATCTTTGTGGATATACATGCTATATTAGTATTTCAGAAAAATGCAAATGATTTATTATTTGGTAAAGTAAAATATGTGATTTCATAGTATAGACAATAAAAATATTCACTTTTAGATATTATGATAAATTTAAAATTATATTAAAAAAGAATTTAAACTTCACTTGTCTGATAGATTTCTAATGTGAGATGTATATTTAGAGCTATCTATTTTAGCAGTTTAGTAAAATAAATAGTAATATATGTTTCCAAGTTGAAAATCACATTTCATATTAAGCATTTTACTTTTTTTATAACTAATTTATTATACATAAATATATAGATATTATTTAGATTATTATTAATAAAAATATATTATTTAGCTATATCATTTTATCTAATTTTACACTAAATGATCAAAAAATATTTACCAATATTCTATTTAAAACTATTTTAAAGATTTAATTTAAATACTTTAATGGCAATAAAATTAGTATGCTAAAAGACATTGAATTATATATTAACTTCTATAGAAACTATTGACACAAAAATAATTCGTAAGGTACAATAAAGTGAATGTCGGAAGGAAAGTAGCGAGAAGAAGGGTTTTTTTTTTGACGTGAAGTAGCAAGGAAAAGGTTGGTAGCACTTCTCTTGAAACATATCAACGAACAAATCGAAATAGTGTTAATTACTAAATAAGTTTATTGGCAAAATTACTCAATAAGACATTAAGGATTTATTTGGTATTTTTTATAAAAATAAAAATAATAGATTGTTGCCCAACATATAGACCACCGATGGACATTTTCAAAAGAGGGAAAAAAGGCACACCAATAATAGGCACCGCTTGTGGATAATTAATTAGAAACTTTATTTTATTAAAATTTAAGAATATAGTGAAATATCAGAATATGAAAGGAAAATTATATTAAATTAAAAGTTAAAAGAAAGGAAAGTGAAAGAAAAAGAAGAGGAAGCCAATTCGAGAGATGGCTACTGCGTATACGTTTTGGGGCCCAAACCACCGAATCCTGCCGTGGGTACACCATCCACCGTTGTCTCTACATCTAGGGGAAAGCGGTGGTTTCAATTAATTTTGGTGAAGCTTAAGATACGGTGATGCTATTCAATTTCCCAAATTAGGTTTCAATTAGGAAAGCAGTGAACATCAATTTGTCCCCTCTGCGAGTTGATATTGATATTCCGACGACGTCTCTGAAACAACAATGTGAAGCGATGGTCTCAATTGGTAGCAATCTTGAGGTGAGCTCTTTTGCATTTCGAAATCATGTCAGACAATCTCGATTTCGAAATATTGAGCTGTACTTGATATGCATAAATTTTCCTATGGCCTGATTTAAGAGTTTATCAAACCGCTTTTTCTGTGTTCTTTTTGACTTCTTTGTTAATATTGTTTAAATTTCTATCCATGTTGTTCAGAATCCGAGTAAGATTACCCTCAATAGGCTCCAGAAAGAGCTCGTGGAATGGCACGTTAATCCCCCAGCCGGTTTCAATCATAAAGCCACCGACAATCTCCAAAGGTATTATTATTATTATTCACCAAAAAATTGAATTAAATTTGCGATTCCCCTTTTTTGTTTATATTTTTCTAAAAATGTTAACTTTACTTGTTACTTAGGTTTATTCAAATAATTGGTGAAATGAGTTTTGTGCTAAATTGTTGTTTGTAGTTGTTATTTGGTTTTGGACTGTTTTCCCCTTTTTTCAAGTTTTGGTCTTTTGATTGGGTCTGTTAATTTTGTTGGTTATTGAAGGTGGGTTATTGAAGTAACTGGAGCACTTGGTACACTTTATGCAAATGTGAAATGCCCTGTGTTTTGTGGAATAAGCTCTAAATTGTGGGTATGTGTTTTTGTAGAGTATGGGAAACATAGCTTCTTTAGTTCTTTAGAAACTATTTCTCTATTTGTTTGAAGTTAGCAAATTGGTTCCATTTGGGAATCTGTGATATGGTTGAATGGTCTGTTGTCTTTTGAGACAAACAGCACAGTGAAGTTGCTTATGATATGGTATTATACAGGTTGTTGGAACTGTCTTCACACACCACCAAAAATGTGTTATTATGGACACACAGGCTACTGGTAATAACAAAAAAAAACAGCTTTTATAGGAGGTCTTGATCTGTGTGATGGACGCTATGACACACCTGAGCATCGACTTTTTTGTGATCTTGATACTGTATTTTCTGGTGATTTCCACAATCCTACATTTCCTGTAAGTCGTCAATGCAGTTGGACATATTATTTCGAACGTCTGTTACTCTTTTAACATCATCGTAAATGTATTATATATAGATATAGATATAGATATAGATTAAACCTCTGTTACTCTTTTGACATCATCGAATTCATTGTATGATTAGAAAAACTAACCCTAAATGCGGCAACCTTTAACATTTATCTCGTGTGTTATGATTGTAATTTAGAAAAATCATAACTAATTTGTGTGATTCTACTCAATTTTATAATATTTATGGAGTGAAGAATATAATAGAGTATGTAGTTACTGCGAGTGTGTATAACGTGTGAAATTTCAATAGATGTCAAAATTGTTACTAAATTGTCATTTTTGACTTTTAATAGATGTCAAATTTGTTGCTATTTTTCTAAAAATTGTTTTTAAAATGTCTTTTTTCGAGGAACAAAGGAAATGGCCAAAGAGTGATGTTGATGACGGGTGGTGAGGTATAAAGGGGAAGTTCAAGATTATCTTATCAAAGAATTTGTTAGTAGTGTCACCATTTCGTACCCAAGTTGATTGATGAATTTTTCCTAAAATTTTATAGCGGCATATGCATTTGTGTATTCTAAATGAAGTGCCGACACCTAAGTTGCTTCTTCATAGTTGTTTATTCTAATATTTCTCTAATCATCTAATAAAATACAAAAAGCTGATAAACCATTTGTATATTCCACTATCATAACAATCATCTAATAGAATACCCTGATCTGCAGGTTATGTATTATTCTAGAAGAACAGCAAAGACATTTGCAAAACGTCAAAGCAGCAAGCATTATTCCATTTTTCCAATGGCTCCACAAAAAGGTGAGTGCGTAGGTATTTTCAATTAGTTCTTAGTTTATATGTTATGTTCAACATGAATAATATAGCCGCGTACCAAAAAGCTTTATTAAAATAGATGCCTGTATATTCACATTGTAGCTTACTTTTTGTATATTCAATTATGCAGTACTTGGTAAATGGTATGGGTGCATAGAAGATGTCCTCAAAGTATTGCCAAACAGGTGATTCTAAATTTTTACTAAAACCCAGTATATAAAAATTGGAGTTGAAGTTATTAACTGATTGATATTAGGAAACATAGTAGTATTATATGTGTTAACAGGCTGCACGAAAATAATAAAAAATCATGTGTATAACATGTGATTGACATCATGGAGTAGTATAAAAATATATTCATGTTGAAAAAATTACCACAAATAATATAGTTGTAGAATGTGTGTTATTAGGCTGCCCTTAAAAACAAAAAATCATGTGTATAACATGGAGTATTATAAAAATATATGTATGTTGAAAACACAGATACTTATATTTTGAGTAATATGGAATATAACCATAATATTTAAAACGTTCAAAGCAGACTAAAATCTGCTAAATTGTCATGCAGAATTACCAAAGTGGCATAGCCACACCAAAGGTGGAATTTTGGGGGAATGGATAAAACACATTGTCCGAAAGCCAATAACCTTAAATAGAAATGACGGGAAGTTAAACCATCTAAAATACCCTTAAACAAAATCTGAGTTACCATAATCAATAAACATTAAAAAATAAAATGAGATCATTGTAATCACTCTTTTTCGATCTTTATCTTCTTGAGGACAATTCCATTAGAGTGAGATGGGTCGGTGACAGATGGGCAAGTCCTCTTGAGTATAGGAGTGTGGTCACTATCGTTGCTCAGGTCAACAATTTTTGTGCTGTCCTTAGCAACCTCAGCTCCATCATCAGATTCGGAAAACTTTGGTAGGAGATCCTGGAGTATGATGGTGGCAAGTAGATATCAAATTAATTATGAACTCTTTACGCATCGGTTGTAGTAGTTAACTTATTGTTATTGGAATTGCAAATAGATTTGGACATGGAATTGGAATAGTATATATTAATCAAATAGGGAGTGATAAACACCTGAGACACCTCTGCGATACTCCGATCTTCAATAAAAGTGGAAGTATTCTGTGTATTAGGGACATCACCAGGGGTATTCTGTAAAATATGTCTGACATATATAGTTAAATTGCAAGGAAAAAAAATGAATATAATTCGAAATTTGGGACACCAATTAGATATGATCTAATATAGAATCAGTTGCAGCAAATTTGATATTGATAGTTATAGATGCTATTCACATAACATAGGGATTGAGAATGGCACCTTGGATAAATTTGCCCTCAATTGAATTGTAGAAACCCGAGTGGAAGGGTTTTGTGCATTAGGGGTATCAACCGGGGTATTAATTTTCTCTTTGAATTTGGTGAGCAACCCATCATCATTGCCAACTCCTCGGACACGATAGGTGCGCTCCCATCTAGCATCACTTGGAGCATCGCATTGAACCTTGAAGAGGAAAGATTTCCCAATAAGATCTGTGATCTGATTAGGGAAGCCGAAATGATTTGCATTCTGCAGATAGGATTTTAACGTTAAAATTTAGAAGAAGTAGTTACAGTCAGGGTTAGACACTCTAATAAACACATAAGAACATATTTAAGAGATATCTCTGTTGATTCAATAAGGTCTGCGAATGACTGTCCCAACAGTGTGACAGCCTCTCGATCAAATAGGACAAACACAATGGAATTAGTGTCATCCACGATAGGTAGCCTCAGCAGAACTCATTTTAATTGGTGCAGTTTATGTAAGATTATAGGAAATCTTTTTTTTTGAATGACTTAATAATTTCATGTTATTCATCATTTTATAGCAATATTCCCATTTCATAAAAAAAAAAAACAAAGAAGAGAAAGTTTTCTTTGCATGTCATTCCATTAAAATACATGAGCATTCCATGTCATCAAACACCAAAGCTTTGCATTCGCATACCCATGATTCTTAAAAGAGCAAAAAAGAGAAGCCAAAGGAGAGAAAAGAGAATAGCCAAGAGAGCAACAAAAAGAAAAGAAAAGAAAGAAAAAGAAAGAAGAGAAGCTAGAGAAAGAGAAAAAGGCATATAAGAACAGGAGAAAATCATGCATTCATCAGACATAAACAAAAGGAAAAGAAAATCATGCATTACGTACAGACAAGAGAAGAAAAGGAAAATCATTGCATATAAGAACGGTAGAAAATCATGCATTCATCCGACGTAGACAAAAGAAAAAAGGAAACTCATTACATTTACATTCATCATAAGAAAAAAGAAAACAGCAATCACGGCATTTGCATTGCATGCACTTGTTCATTTTCGGCTGCAGATACAAGGAGAGGATGAGCACTTCGGTGTTAGCCCTCGCCCCCATATTCCAGAAAATGCTCCCCCAAGTTGGGAGAGTTCAGAAGAAAAAAAGAAACAGAAAGAGAGAGAAAGAAAAACAGAAAAGAAAAGAAGGAAAGAGAAGAAAAGAGAGCGCTCAAGCGCGCATTGCGGACTGGAGCCCAGAGAGATCATCGCTCCCTTCTGCCCAGGTCTCACGTCGTGTACGAGCAACGCGATGGACCGCAGCCCCATGTGAGGTTCAACGGAATAGCTGTATCAGCCTAAGATACAGTGGACGCCGTGCATTGATCTGTATATCAGTTCCGGAGCTGATAACGATCCCCCCGGTCGCTCGAAAAGGCCAACAGGAAGAGCGTGCTCCTCAAAGCCACGCGCAAACTCGGATTCGTCAAGAGTTCGTTTAAGGATTACAGGTTTTAGGCAGCCTGGGCAATTTACCCCTGTCTGCACGCAAGTGCCCATTTTACTTTTCTGTCTGCACGCAAGTGCCCATTTTACCTTTTCTGTCTGCACGTCAGTGTTCATTTACTGTTTTCGCCCGACGCGAAAGTGTCTATCTTTCAAAAAAAAAAAAAGAAGAGGAAAATTCGGGTTTCTCCAAATAGACAAAATTGGTATAATTCCTGAATTCTTTATTCCTATTTTACCTTCGAAATATGTCTCGGCCAATTCATATTTCTTGGTAAAATCCGAATAAAGAGGGGCAGCTGTCATACCCCAATTTTGTCCTGCTAATTCAAAGTTTATTAGAAAAAATAAAAAAAATAATACTTGTGCGCTTTTTAAGATTTTTATCGTTGAGACTGTCATTTGGTGCTCGTTAACAGTTTTGCGTCATTTCCATTGTTATTAGTAGAACTTATTTACTTTTTATTGCAAAAAAAAAGTAATTAAAATAAAGTTTTTATATAGAATTAAAAATCAAAGTTACAAAGATACATTATAATTTACTTTGTAAATTAGAATTGAATAAAATACAATAAAGCAACATTGGATACCATCTTTGTTTATTTTTAATTTTCAGAATTAAAGTCAAATTCTTTTTTAATTGTTTTTTGCTTTTTCCCATTTTTGGCTAAAGTGATCACCAATTTTACAAGCAATAAGCTTGCTCAAGCAACCCCTCTTCACTTCTCCTCATGCCACCTTCTACACATCTCTGAACCCAACAACCATAATTACACCTTAGTTATTTTGCTTCTCTTTTCATGATCTGTACAAACACATCAACCACACTTTCTCTATAAAGTGAAACACTGACTGAAGAAAGAAGAAAAAAACAACAGAGGGAACCGTAGGGGAGGGGGCTGGGAACAAAAGAAAAAAAATTAAATACTAAACACACACACAACACACACAGGGGAGAGAAATCAAAAAAGAGAAAGCAATGTAAATAAAAAGGGGGGGACGCACTGTAGCAAAAGGAGGAAGCTAGCCACAACACCATTGTTTTACAACAACACACACAGTGGAAGAATTTGAAGAAAAAATAGAGAGAAAGAAAGAGGGGAAAGAAGAAGGGGGGAGAGCACAACCACCACCACTACAACAACCACAACCACCACCACCGTCGTAACCTCCGACGGAACCACCGCGAACAAAAAATAGAAGAAGAGAAGGAATGAGAGAGAAGATAATAGGGTGCATGCGAACAAAGTTATCAGATCTAAATGGAAGAGAAGAAAAACTAATAAGAAGCTGAAAATAGAACAAAATGGGAGAGAAGAACAAAATTGGAGATAGCCAAGTAGAAGAAAAACTTCACTCAAGAAGATAAGTGTTGAGGTGAAACCCAGAAAAACTTCATTTTTGGGCTTGCACTATTTTGTATTTCTATATTTAATTGTTAACCAATGGTTCTTCTTAATCCAGTAACACTAAATGGGATGTTAAACCAATTTATTGAGTTTTTTTAGCTACTGTTTATTAAGATCAAAAACAAGGTTTTAAGATTGTTGAGAGAAAGTGTAGGTGAATGGGTTTAGAGGTGCATGAGGGTTTACGGAGAGGAAAAAATACCCATTTGTGATTTGATATTGGGTTCCATGTGAGGTTTGACTGTTTGAGAGAGGGATTGAAAACTTGATGGGTGTATCTTTGAAATGCAAATTGACAGAGTTAAGGAAGAGAGATGGAAGCTAAAGTAGAGAGAGACGTGGCACTTTCTTTTTGCAGTGAAATGTATATTAACTTTATATGTTAGATAAAGTTAAAATAGAGATGTATAAAGAGTACTGTAAGGAAGCGTAGACTTTGGTGCTGTTAATAGCCAAGATATAAGGGAAAAAATAAAATTGTGGAGAAAGGTGACAAACTGTCCTTTTTCATTGAACTAGCCACGACAGATATTAACTGAACCAAGACATCACGACTTGAGAAAAAGTCTCTATCACTTTAAATGCCAAGACAACATTGTAGGCAAAGCTACCTCCAAATATAGCAATAGTAAAATACTCGACACCTAAAACAATAGGAAAAGAACAAAGAAGAGGCATAAGGCAAAAGTTCAAAAGATGGTACATTGCTTGGAAGCTAAAAGTCCATCAGTTGGGAATGATTGCACCTCTGGTCGAGACTCACTCTGTGGATACTGGATTCATCTCCAAATCTCTAGAATCAAGCTCAAGGTTGAAGATTAAAGAGTAGATTCAAGTGATTTAGCACTCATTCATCTTATTTCTTGCTTATTTAGCTTGGAGTTAAGGTATATTCTTGAATCCTAGCATCATCATCAAAGTTTTAGCATAAAAAATGTAGACTATCAATTTGTTTTTGCATACCAAGCATTACATTTAAAGTCACATCTTATGTAAATATGTTAGTATAATTGTTGTTGTCGAAGGAGAAATGCATTTCAAGCATTTTGACAAGCACTTTGGGAGGCTTGGGGGTGCTTGAAATGCTTCTCCCTTTTGGAATAAATTGTATGTTGGTGCTATTTCACTTATTGCTTGCATTTTCATGAATAAAATGGTGTTTTAAGCTCATGTTCTTTTCGCACCTTAGAGAAAATTAGGGTTTATGTGATTTTTATGCATTTCTTTGCTTGATCATGTGAATCCTTGCAAAAAGATTAATCTATGTTGTTCCCTTGCATTATCTTGTGTTTTCATGAATAAAATGAGATTTAGGGTTTATGGTTAGTTTCGCATATTAGAAAGAAATTAGGGTTTAGGAGATTAGATGCTTGAATTCATTTGTGCCTACCACTTCCTTGTTTACTCCCATGTGGAATCATTAATACTTAGATAGGCCCATTCCCCACATTGCATCTTCCACTAGATGTGCATTTAGATTCCCTTGCGTTTTGTAGAAATATTTGAGTATGGTTCTCGCCTAGCATCTTCCACTAGATGTGCATTTAGGTTCAATCTTGCCCACTCTTGTATTTTTGCTTAATGCCCAATTCAAGTTCCTTCTTTGCCTATTTATGTGTTGTGGTCTAACATGTGTAGTCTAGGCTAATATTTGCTCAAGAATTCAAATGACATTGTTGTTTGCCTAAGGATTCGATTTGCATTCATTGCTTTCTTTTCTAAATGGCCTAGCATGAAAATGGTGACTAGTGACAATCACCCATAACCTTTGTTAGTTTGGTTGTCCTAAGAGCCTAAATTTCAAAAAAAGGATGTTTTCATATGCATAAGCTACTTGTGATAATCACCCATAACCTTTGTTAGTTTGATTATCATGAATGCTTTCAATTTCAAAAGATATTTTCCTAAGCATCAAAAGTCGTAGTAAGTGTTAGTGATGATCACCCTTGTTAGTTTGATCATCATGAGCGCCCCTCACTTTTCAAAACCAAAGCAAAAAGACTTTCACTTTCAAGGCTCGTTAGAACTACGTCGCTTTGATTCCCATTTGGGATACGTAGGAGCGAGTCACATTCTCGTCAAGCGCAACCATAAAAAATTTTAGCATTTGCATAGCAAAAGAAAAGAGTTATTTTCATGAAAGAAAAGAATCACTTTGGCAAACCAAAATCATTTTCAGAACAAAAATCTTTTCCTTTCTAAAATCATTTTCAACCCATCGTCGCTAGTGGCTAATCAGAACCTTTGTTCGTCTAGCCATTGGTGGCGATGTCTTTTTCCCCAAAGAACAACAAGCGATGATCACTCATAACCTTTGTTAGTTTGATCATTCGTGCCAATCAATCTCTTTCAAAAACCACTTTCAAAAGAGCAAATAAAAACGGGTTGCTACTAATAGTCAATCAGAACCTTTGTTCGTCTGACCGGCGGTAGTGACTTTCATTTTCAAGAGTACTTAGCGGTGATTACCCATAACCTTGGTTAGTTTAATCATTCACTAAATGCTCGTCCTATTTCGAAAACTCACTAAAAAGATAAAAGACAAAAACCTTTTTCAGGACAAAAAAAGAACTACGTAGCTTTGAATTCTCCATCGCACCGGGAGATACGTAGGAGCGGGCCTTGTCCCGTCAAGCGATTTTTCTAAAAAAAACCATTTTCCCCCCTTTTTCATAATAAATAAAGATTTTCATTAAGATTTTTTCAATAAGAAGTAGAGAGGCAAAATTAAGTATTTTCAAGTCAACACACTAAAACCACACATTTAATTAAAGGTTCCCTCTCAGTAGAGAGGACGTGTGGGGTGCTAACACCTTCCCTGCGCGTAACAGACCCCCGAACCCTATTCTCTAGTTTCGCAAGACCAATCGCTTTCCAAAAAAGGTTTTCCTAATATTTTCCTTAATAAATATTGGTGGCGGCTTCATTGTCTTAGGAAAAGTTGTGAACGAGGAAGGTTCTCCCTCGGGAACTTTTTCGGGCGCAACAGCTGGCGACTCCACTGGGGATCAAAAACATTTTTTTCAAAAGTGGGTCAAGCCTAATTAATTAAGTGTGTGCTTTGTGTGATTGATTTGAACATCTTGCTTTGCCTCTATTCTTCTTCTTCTTTTTCATAAGCATGTTTCATCCATATGCATTCTTCTTCTATGTTTGCTTTTGTTTAAAATAATAGATAGTTACTTCTTTGCTTAAATGCTTAGTTCCCTCATGCATATTTCCCCTCTCGTGTCATGTCCCCTTCTTCTTTGCTTGCTTACTTGAGGTAAGTAGTGCATTGTTGTCGGCACCCTAGATTAGTTGTATTTGATTGGTATTGAACTCTAGGGTAGACGACATGTTATTGCTTTCTATTGTCTGGACTATTCTGGATTTTCATTTGCAGGTGGGGTAGTTTTTTAAGGAAATGCCCTTCGCACACACACACTTGTACCTTGAGGCTATATGATTAGAGAAAGAGACCATAACCCAGGTCTATTAGGATACCATAGGATGAGTGGATTCGAGTAGTGGGAGCCCATCAGGACCTTTGTCCGTTTGGCTACTCGCGAAAGTTTCAATCAGAGTTATGCTCTTTTATGATGCTTCGTATCTAGCAGTTTGCTGCATTTACGGGGATTTTCATGAGAGGGACTGTGGCTCTGATGGCCTTTGTGAGGGTGTGAATAGAGCTACATGAGAAGATTATCCCTAAAGTGCCTTAGATCATAGGTTCCACCCCCTTTTAGGTCACAAGGACTTCCCAAATTGTGTGCTGCATTGTTGCATTTCGTCCAGTTATTTTTTCCCTCAAAGATTCTCAAAAAAAAAAGAAGATATGATTTTCCCTTAAACACCTATATGAGGTGGCATATAGTGTGAAAGCTTTCTAAATTCCGCCTGTGAATACCCTCCTTATGCAGAAACCTAAAAAAAAAAGAAGTATCTTGCATCCTGCATCATTGCATCATTACATCATTGCGTCATTGCATAAAAATGAAAAAACAATTGTCATCTTCATAGCTTAAGCATTTCGTTTATAATCAAAAAAGAGGAAAAAGCTCCTCGCCAAGTTTATCCAAAACATGGCATTCATGCATAAGCATTATTTCAAAAAAAGGACCCAGTAGAGCTACGTAAGCTTTGATTCCTCATTACAATACGTAGGAGCGGGTCATACCCCGTCAAGCACATCCTTTCTAAAACCTTTTTTATAATAGATCATTTGCACCTCCAAATAGATTTCAAAATCATGTTCCAAAACTAAAAATGAAAAAATGAAAAGTTTCCAATGCATGCATCTTCTCTAAACAAAGAAAAATAGAAAAGCTCTTCATGTAAAAGCTCAATGAGTAAAAGTGCGCCTTCGAACGACGAAGGGTAATATCTCAAATTTGTTTGTGCACTACAAATTTGAGATGTTACTCTACGATATCGGGGCACTTTGACCTTATCAAGTGAGGTTTGTTTTCAAATAAGAGAATAAGTTTGAGTTAACCAAATGTCGAAGCATTTCAGTATATTGCGTGAAGTATTGAGTCAGGATCCACTCAATGTTTCATGCAAGTTACTTAGAGTAACGACAATTGGTTGCCTCACGCCATCATTTTTACGAAAAAAAAAAGAAGATTTTGAAAGAAGAAAAGAGGAAAGGGTTACCGTTGTAGCATTTCTCTTACCGGTTCATACGAAATAACGTACGGCCCGCATTTTCCAAAAAAAGGAGCTTGAATTATTGCCAATAAAAACCCTTTCATTTATCCTGCATACACGTAGAGCATCATCATCATACATAAAACAAAATTTTCAAAAAAAGGTAAAAAGCAAAACTTTCAAAAAATCATCATAGTCTTTTCTTTTACCGGGCTACATGAGGTGATGTTCCCAAAATTTCAGTCACCCAAACCCGAAAAAAATGTTTCCATCTTATTCTTTCACATGCATGTCAAGTCGCATTATCGCCGTCATTTTCATATAAAGACATCATTTGCACTGCATAAAACAAAAACTTGATAAAATTCATACATGCATTTTTCTCTATCTCATTTAGGTTTGTCAGGAGTGCATTCTCCGCACGTGTGCGTTTCCATTCACTAAGGCTTTTTTACTAATTTTCTCGAAAAATCCAAAAATCGTGTCTTATTAGAAGCGCGTCTCATGCATTATTGTTGTCCTTTTTCACACATCATGAAAAAATAATACATTAACATCCCATCTTGCATGCATTTCCATTCAATAAAAATAATGTCTTCCCACGCATTTTTTTTTAAAAAAAAAAAATCATTGTGAGTATCATGCATTTCATTGCACAAAAAAATGAAAACAAGAAAGCATCTCATTCATAATCATGAACAAAAGTCATCATCAAATTTATTCAAAATGTAGCATTCATGCATCATTTCATTAACCTCATCACTTTAGTTCAAATACATCATTCCTCCATACATGCATCTTTCAAAAAAGGAAGGGGCATTGGCATTTCATACTTTGCCTTGCCTCTAAAAAAAAAAGAATCATCATTTAGAAAAAAAACATCATTACTGCATCTTTCATCATTCAAAAGAAAAAGGGGGCATCGGCATTTCATATCTTGTCTTGCCTCTATAAAAATCATTTTGAAAAGAAGCAGCATTCTTGCATCATTCATCATCCAAGGATGCATTGGCATTTCATATTTCGTCTTGCATAAAAAGAAAGCATAAAAAAAAAACTTTTAGAATAATCACACTTTTCAAGTGAATATGCTTTCATGCATTTCATTTTCATCATGTATACATCATAATGTTTTCATCCATGCATTATGTACAACAAAAATGTTGTGATGAGAGACGAGATGTTCTTGCAAAGTAATCTTTCCTTTTTGGAAAAGTTTACCCTCACTCATTTGCAAACTCAAGGTGTTCCAAAGCACTCAGTTTTTTCACATCAATAGCTCATTTGTATTTCCTTCAAAAAAAAGACATTACATCTCATCCATTCCATGATAAAAGACTGAAACAGTTCATCAAAAAAAAAGGGGGTTTTCATATCATGTTTTAACCAATGTTAACTCTCTGTGAAGCGTTCTTCTAGTAGGCATGCATGCCACGTGCAGTTTCTCTTGTTTGAGTCAGTCAATTTCCTTCATTTATCATCATTCCCCATCCAAGTCTAATCCCGCCCCGTCCACCCCTAAAGCGCATATTCTCTCCCATCAGTGCATACTTGACTTTTGGTTCATTCCCACTAAAAGTCCTCCATGCTGGGGCAATTCTGTGATCACTAATTTTCCTTGTCAGTATCATATTCCTTTAGTGCAAGTCTTTCTAAAAAATATATAATAAATAAAAAAGATAAAATAAGCTCGCTAGGTTGAAAACCCGCAAAGGGCGGCCTAGGCAAAAAAGAGCGCCCGGTGGATTAAAAACTCGCAAAGAGCGGTCCAGGCAAAAATTAGGGTAAAAAAAAATGAGAGCATGCACATGAGGATAGATAAATTATTGTCCTAAAGTTAAGTCTTACAGGGATAAACAATCGGGATCTGAAATGAAGTTTGGCCATCTCTCCATACCCTCAAAAAAAAAAAACCTAAAATCCCAGAAAGTCGTCTTCCTACCCCTCTTAAGCCAAAGATTCAAAATCACAAAAATACCCTTTGTTACCCATCTTAAGCCGAGAAAAGCCCAAGATATCCCCATCACTCTGGACGAGGGTTAATTCCACATCAAAGATGCTATATCATTCTCACCCAAGTCAAAAGGAAAGGAAATCCACAAAAGGAGGGGAATAACAAAGTTTCAAAAAGGAGAATCCCAAAACAAAGAAAGGAAGACAAATGGAGTATAAATTAAGAGTCAATACATTTTGTCATGAAGCATAACAGCTCCCCTTCAAAGAGGCCCTCAGATTCAATGGGTTCAATCATTTCTCCTTTCAAAAAAGCCCTCAATTCATTGGGTTCAAATATCATTCCTCCTTTCAAAAAAAAACCTCAATTCATTGGGTTTAGCCATCTTTTCTTTCATAAAACCTTCAAACACTTCATTGGGTACGACCACCCCCAAACACCTCATCAAACTTAATAACCATTTCCCTCACAAATCATTGACCATCGGCCAACACCGAATAAGACCCATCCTCCCCATCAACCCCAAACACTTCATTAAGCTCAATCATCCCCTTCTCCACATCACAACCCTAAAAAGTCCATTCCGATCAATGACTAATTGCCTTCGTTTTCTCAAGTTTTAATTTTAGGACAAATAAGTTTATCTATTTGCGACGTGTTTGCTCAAAAGAAAAAAACAAACAAGCAGAAAGAAGAAAGCTGCTCAAAAAGAAAAAACAAACAATCAAAAAAGAAAGTTGGTAAAAAAGGAGAAGGACCTGCACTCCAAGATGCATTCGTGTTGCATTAAAACAAGGTCTAGTGGTCACCAAGTGGGGCCTTTCCTCATATTAAAAAGTCAAAACTTTCATTGCATTTGGGTTGTTCTTAAAGAAAACCAAAAGTGTGTACTAGGGGGCATTCCCTTCATATCTCACTCCACTCAACTTTGGGGAGGTTTGTTCATTGCCCACCCCATTCATATATCACCCTCAGTTCATAACCATCACCATAACTCTGTCGCCTTTCACAACCTCACTCAAAGAAACCATTTGAAATGTCATTCGAAAGTGGGGCAAGTGCGTTCCCATTCCTTCACCTCATTCATTCCTATAAAACCTCACCGGGGCAATCTCTCAACTCACTATCCTAAACAAGGCCTTGTCATTCTAATTGGGGCAGTTTCGTCCTTGTTATGACTAAGGCAACATCAAACTTTATGGGTTGAGACAAAATCTCTTTTGCTCCACCTTTCATCTCAAAAGCCGAAGCATTCCCAATTCATCGTCTTCTACACCCCTAGTTGTTGTCACCACCAGATAGGGGCAAGTTATTCACTCATCAAAGACCTGAATTGGGGCAATCTTGTATCTCTTGATCCCTCATGAGCTTCGGCAATAACCATGTCTGTCATTCCTTCACTTGCCATAAAAGTCCATGCCCTAAACCAATTCCAAGTTAACTGACTCATTCATTCACATTTGCACTCCTATGCATGCTTACTAGACAATGCTTCAAAAGAGAGAGCACAAGTTGTTTACGTGATATCTAAAATTCAGTCATCATGGAAAGAAAGAGAAAACAAGTGAGGTTGTTTGTAAATAAAAACCTTGAGAACACCGGAGTTTGAATCAAATTCAATTTTTCAACAAATGGGCAATAGTCATCTCAATTCCCTGCATTTAAAGTCTCGCATCTCATCATCACAAAAATGTTTACCTCATGCATCTAGGCATTTCAACCTATTCATTATAGCATATGCATCAAAGCGTTACATTTGCATCTTCACATTTTGTGCATTCATCACATAGCAAAAAGAAAAAACGTTCCACGTCAGTTGCACCATATTAATACTTGCATTTCATAGAGGAAAATAGTAAAGAAGAAAAAGCAGAAATCTTTTCATTGCATTGGCATCATATTAATGTCCGCACTTCATAAAAAGGAAAAGAACAAAATCATTGCATGTCATTCATCACTAGAGCATTACATTTTGCATCAGATATTTCATAGAAAAAGCAAAGAAAGCAAAAAGAAAACAAAGAAAAGAAACCACAAAAGCAACACAAAAGCATTCCATGTCATTCACCATTCCACAAGATGCTAATCATTGCATGCGCTATTGCATCATCAAAATTCTTCAGACCATTAGATCAATACAGACATATGTTGACCCATAAACCAGACCTTTGTGTCCATAATTCAAAGCTACTCCCTTGATCCCAGGCGATCCTCATTTCATGTCTTCTCATTCATTGCTTTTTCATTAGCACATCCAGTGTTGACTCTCACTTGCAAACTCCAAACAAGCAACAAAAAGAACAGAAACATTCCTTGCCATCCAGAATTCCATATCATTCATCATTTCACAAGCATTCCTTTGTCATTCAATCATCATACTAACGTTAGCATTTCCATAAAAGAAAAAGAACAAAAATCATTGCATCAAACATCAGAGCATTGCATCATATTAATGTTTGCATTTCATAGAAGAAGCAAAAAGAAACAAACAGAAGTTAGAACAGGAGCATTCCATTCATCAAAGCATCAATCACCGCATACACTTGCATTTAAACATCAAAACATTATGTTGATATTTGCATTTCATAAACTACAAAGAAGAAGCAGATACAAAAGAACAAAAGCATCCCATAATATTCAAGACATCAATCATGGCATACGTTTGCATTACATGTGTCGTTCATTGCATTGCTAAGCACACTACAGGCGAACACAAGATGTTAATCCTCATGCCTAGTTCCAAGAGTCAGCACTTCAAGTGTCAGTCTTCAATCTAATTCTCAAGTCAGTCATCCTGGACTTGTCGGTCTCAAAATCTCATTCCCAGTCGCTCCTTCAGTTCGGAGTTCAAATGCTCTTTCAGTTTAGAATTCAGCCGCTCCTTCAGTTCGGAGTTTAAACGCCCTCGGGTCCCAAGTGGTTCATTAAAAACACGCCAAGTGTTCATTTACTGCTTTCTTTCTAGCAAACCAAGCATTCATCATCACTGCATCAGACATCAAATCAATTTTCAAAATACAAAATCCTTTTCCATAAATAGGAGACTAAGTCGAATGTACATTCGAAATAGTCATCACGATAGGATACTTGAATTGATCACTCAAGAATCCTAAGGTCTCTAAAAAATAAAAAAATAAAAATAAAAAAATAAAAAAAAAACATTCAGTGTCGTCTACATCATAGTAATGTTTGCATTCCATAAAACAAAAAGAACCAAAAATTCATCATCCCATCAAACATCCAAGCAATACAGTTGCATCACATCAATACTTGCATCTCATAGAAGAAAGGAAAGCTAGAACATCCCATGGCATTCATCATTTCATGTTATTCATCATTTTATAGCAATATTCCCATTTCATAGAAAAAAAAAACAAAGAAGAGAAAGTTTTCCTTTGCATGTCATTCCATTAAAATACATGAGCATTCCATGTCATCAAACACCAAAGCTTTGCATTCGCATACCCATGATTCTTAAAAGAGCAAAAAAGAGAAGCCAAAGGAGAGAAAAGAGAAGAGCCAAGAGAGCAACAAAAAGAAAAGAAAAGAAAGAAAAAGAAAGAAGAGAAGCTAGAGAAAGAGAAAAAGGCATATAAGAACAGGAGAAAATCATGCATTCATCAGACATAAACAAAAGGAAAAGAAAATCATGCATTACGTACAGACAAGAGAAGAAAAGGAAAATCATTGCATATAAGAACGGTAGAAAATCATGCATTCATCCGACGTAGACAAAAGAAAAAAGGAAACTCATTACATTTACATTCATCATAAGAAAAAAGAAAACAGCAATCACGGCATTTGCATTGCATGCACTTGTTCATTTTCGGCTGCAGGTACAAGGAGAGGATGAGCACTTCGGTGTTAGCCCTCGCCCCCATATTCCAGAAAATGCTCCCCCAAGTTGGGAGAGTTCAGAAGAAAAAAAGAAACAGAAAGAGAGAGAAAGAAAAACAGAAAAGAAAAGAAGGAAAGAGAAGAAAAGAGAGCGCTCAAGCGCGCATTGCGGACTGGAGCCCAGAGAGATCATCGCTCCCTTCTGCCCAGGTCTCACGTCGTGTACGAGCAACGCGATGGACCGCAGCCCCATGTGAGGTTCAACGGAATAGCTGTATCAGCCTAAGATACAGTGGACGCCGTGCATTGATCTGTATATCAGTTCCGGAGCTGATAACGATCCCCCCGGTCGCTCGAAAAGGCCAACAGGAAGAGCGTGCTCCTCAAAGCCACGCGCAAACTCGGATTCGTCAAGAGTTCGTTTAAGGATTACAGGTTTTAGGCAGCCTGGGCAATTTACCCCTGTCTGCACGCAAGTGCCCATTTTACTTTTCTGTCTGCACGCAAGTGCCCATTTTACCTTTTCTGTCTGCACGTCAGTGTTCATTTACTGTTTTCGCCCGACGCGAAAGTGTCTATCTTTCAAAAAAAAAAAAGAAGAGGAAAATTCGGGTTTCTCCAAATAGACAAAATTGGTATAATTCCTGAATTCTTTATTCCTATTTTACCTTCGAAATATGTCTCGGCCAATTCATATTTCTTGGTAAAATCCGAATAAAGAGGGGCAGCTGTCATACCCCAATTTTGTCCTGCTAATTCAAAGTTTATTAGAAAAAATAAAAAAAATAATACTTGTGCGCTTTTTAAGATTTTTATCGTTGAGACTGTCATTTGGTGCTCGTTAACAGTTTTGCGTCATTTCCATTGTTATTAGTAGAACTTATTTACTTTTTATTGCAAAAAAAAAGTAATTAAAATAAAGTTTTTATATAGAATTAAAAATCAAAGTTACAAAGATACATTATAATTTACTTTGTAAATTAGAATTGAATAAAATACAATAAAGCAACATTGGATACCATCTTTGTTTATTTTTAATTTTCAGAATTAAAGTCAAATTCTTTTTTAATTGTTTTTTGCTTTTTCCCATTTTTGGCTAAAGTGATCACCAATTTTACAAGCAATAAGCTTGCTCAAGCAACCCCTCTTCACTTCTCCTCATGCCACCTTCTACACATCTCTGAACCCAACAACCATAATTACACCTTAGTTATTTTGCTTCTCTTTTCATGATCTGTACAAACACATCAACCACACTTTCTCTATAAAGTGAAACACTGACTGAAGAAAGAAGAAAAAAACAACAGAGGGAACCGTAGGGGAGGGGGCTGGGAACAAAAGAAAAAAAATTAAATACTAAACACACACACAACACACACAGGGGAGAGAAATCAAAAAAGAGAAAGCAATGTAAATAAAAAGGGGGGGACGCACTGTAGCAAAAGGAGGAAGCTAGCCACAACACCATTGTTTTACAACAACACACACAGTGGAAGAATTTGAAGAAAAAATAGAGAGAAAGAAAGAGGGGAAAGAAGAAGGGGGGAGAGCACAACCACCACCACTACAACAACCACAACCACCACCACCGTCGCAACCTCCGACGGAACCACCGCGAACAAAAAATAGAAGAAGAGAAGGAATGAGAGAGAAGATAATAGGGTGCATGCGAACAAAGTTATCAGATCTAAATGGAAGAGAAGAAAAACTAATAAGAAGCTGAAAATAGAACAAAATGGGAGAGAAGAACAAAATTGGAGATAGCCAAGTAGAAGAAAAACTTCACTCAAGAAGATAAGTGTTGAGGTGAAACCCAGAAAAACTTCATTTTTGGGCTTGCACTATTTTGTATTTCTATATTTAATTGTTAACCAATGGTTCTTCTTAATCCAGTAACACTAAATGGGATGTTAAACCAATTTATTGAGTTTTTTTAGCTACTGTTTATTAAGATCAAAAACAAGGTTTTAAGATTGTTGAGAGAAAGTGTAGGTGAATGGGTTTAGAGGTGCATGAGGGTTTACGGAGAGGAAAAAATACCCATTTGTGATTTGATATTGGGTTCCATGTGAGGTTTGACTGTTTGAGAGAGGGATTGAAAACTTGATGGGTGTATCTTTGAAATGCAAATTGACAGAGTTAAGGAAGAGAGATGGAAGCTAAAGTAGAGAGAGACGTGGCACTTTCTTTTTGCAGTGAAATGTATATTAACTTTATATGTTAGATAAAGTTAAAATAGAGATGTATAAAGAGTACTGTAAGGAAGCGTAGACTTTGGTGCTGTTAATAGCCAAGATATAAGGGAAAAAATAAAATTGTGGAGAAAGGTGACAAACTGTCCTTTTTCATTGAACTAGCCACGACAGATATTAACTGAACCAAGACATCACGACTTGAGAAAAAGTCTCTATCACTTTAAATGCCAAGACAACATTGTAGGCAAAGCTACCTCCAAATATAGCAATAGTAAAATACTCGACACCTAAAACAATAGGAAAAGAACAAAGAAGAGGCATAAGGCAAAAGTTCAAAAGATGGTACATTGCTTGGAAGCTAAAAGTCCATCAGTTGGGAATGATTGCACCTCTGGTCGAGACTCACTCTGTGGATACTGGATTCATCTCCAAATCTCTAGAATCAAGCTCAAGGTTGAAGATTAAAGAGTAGATTCAAGTGATTTAGCACTCATTCATCTTATTTCTTGCTTATTTAGCTTGGAGTTAAGGTATATTCTTGAATCCTAGCATCATCATCAAAGTTTTAGCATCAAAAATGTAGACTATCAATTTGTTTTTGCATACCAAGCATTACATTTAAAGTCACATCTTATGTAAATATGTTAGTATAATTGTTGTTGTCGAAGGAGAAATGCATTTCAAGCATTTTGACAAGCACTTTGGGAGGCTTGGGGGGTGCTTGAAATGCTTCTCCCTTTTGGAATAAATTGTATGTTGGTGCTATTTCACTTATTGCTTGCATTTTCATGAATAAAATGGTGTTTTAAGCTCATGTTCTTTTCGCACCTTAGAGAAAATTAGGGTTTATGTGATTTTTATGCATTTCTTTGCTTGATCATGTGAATCCTTGCAAAAAGATTAATCTATGTTGTTCCCTTGCATTATCTTGTGTTTTCATGAATAAAATGAGATTTAGGGTTTATGGTTAGTTTCGCATATTAGAAAGAAATTAGGGTTTAGGAGATTAGATGCTTGAATTCATTTGTGCCTACCACTTCCTTGTTTACTCCCATGTGGAATCATTAATACTTAGATAGGCCCATTCCCCACATTGCATCTTCCACTAGATGTGCATTTAGATTCCCTTGCGTTTTGTAGAAATATTTGAGTATGGTTCTCGCCTAGCATCTTCCACTAGATGTGCATTTAGGTTCAATCTTGCCCACTCTTGTATTTTTGCTTAATGCCCAATTCAAGTTCCTTCTTTGCCTATTTATGTGTTGTGGTCTAACATGTGTAGTCTAGGCTAATATTTGCTCAAGAATTCAAATGACATTGTTGTTTGCCTAAGGATTCGATTTGCATTCATTGCTTTCTTTTCTAAATGGCCTAGCATGAAAATGGTGACTAGTGACAATCACCCATAACCTTTGTTAGTTTGGTTGTCCTAAGAGCCTAAATTTCAAAAAAAGGATGTTTTCATATGCATAAGCTACTTGTGATAATCACCCATAACCTTTGTTAGTTTGATTATCATGAATGCTTTCAATTTCAAAAGATATTTTCCTAAGCATCAAAAGTCGTAGTAAGTGTTAGTGATGATCACCCTTGTTAGTTTGATCATCATGAGCGCCCCTCACTTTTCAAAACCAAAGCAAAAAGACTTTCACTTTCAAGGCTCGTTAGAACTACGTCGCTTTGATTCCCATTTGGGATACGTAGGAGCGAGTCACATTCTCGTCAAGCGCAACCATAAAAAATTTTAGCATTTGCATAGCAAAAGAAAAGAGTTATTTTCATGAAAGAAAAGAATCACTTTGGCAAACCAAAATCATTTTCAGAACAAAAATCTTTTCCTTTCTAAAATTATTTTCAACCCATCGTCGCTAGTGGCTAATCAGAACCTTTGTTCGTCTAGCCATTGGTGGCGATGTCTTTTTCCCCAAAGAACAACAAGCGATGATCACTCATAACCTTTGTTAGTTTGATCATTCGTGCCAATCAATCTCTTTCAAAAACCACTTTCAAAAGAGCAAATAAAAACGGGTTGCTACTAATAGTCAATCAGAACCTTTGTTCGTCTGACCGGCGGTAGTGACTCTCATTTTCAAGAGTACTTAGCGGTGATTACCCATAACCTTGGTTAGTTTAATCATTCACTAAATGCTCGTCCTATTTCGAAAACTCACTAAAAAGATAAAAGACAAAAACCTTTTTCAGGACAAAAAAAGAACTACGTAGCTTTGAATTCTCCATCGCACCGGGAGATACGTAGGAGCGGGCCTTGTCCCGTCAAGCGATTTTTCTAAAAAAAACCATTTTCCCCCCTTTTTCATAATAAATAAATATTTTCATTAAGATTTTTTCAATAAGAAGTAGAGAGGCAAAATTAAGTATTTTCAAGTCAACACACTAAAACCACACATTTAATTAAAGGTTCCCTCTCAGTAGAGAGGACGTGTGGGGTGCTAACACCTTCCCTGCGCGTAACCGACCCCCGAACCCTATTCTCTAGTTTCGCAAGACCAATCGCTTTCCAAAAAAGGTTTTCCTAATATTTTCCTTAATAAATATTGGTGGCGGCTTCATTGTCTTAGGAAAAGTTGTGAACGAGGAAGGTTCTCCCTCGGGGACTTTTTCGGGCGCAACAAGGCTATGATTGTGGGCAGCTATTTGTGAAGGATTGATCTGGCAGAATGGAATGGAATTACAGCCTTTTTTCGGTTATGCGCATATTTTGGATTGGAATTACATCCTTTTTCAGTTGAATGACAATTAAACACAGCCTTCTTTTTTTCCGGGTATGCTTTCAAAATGCAATTCAATGTTTTTTTGGATTTGAAATTGGAACCTGAATTTGTGCGCAGGGAATTGTAGCATAAATGCCATAAAATCAGATTTGTAGCATAACACTATAACAGCTGTTGGTGTATTATATTGTTGTTTTCTAGTTATAGCTATTTATTTGGTGTCTTCTTATTAAATGCGATGACGTGGCTGGTGTGGTATATATGTTGAGTGACTTGGCATGTGGAATGATTACGTGGACCAATAAGGTGAAAACATTTGGAGAACTCGTTTTTGAAAACATTCTCAAATGTATATTTAATAGATGCTGATTGGGACTGCCATGTCATTACTTTTTATTTTAATTAATTTTTATTCTCCATCTCTCTCAATCTTCTCCATCTTCAATGTCGTCATCTCTCTCAATCTTCTCTTCATAGTATTCCTCATTCCACCATTCCCTCATTGTTCTCTTCTCATTTCTTATAACCCCACAAACATTTTCTTCATCCATTGATTCCCACCATTCCAATTTCTTCTTCTTCCCCTTCTTCTTCTCAGGTTTCCCCATCTTCCCTCCCTCTAAATCTTCACTCTTCAACAACTCTCTCTCTCTCTCTCTCTCACTCTCTCTCTCTCTCTTCGTTTCCCGATTTTTATTTCCCCCCTCTCTCTCTCTTCGTTTTTTCCCTATCATCCACAGCCACCACCATCAAAAAATTATCTCAAAAAAATTATCCCTAAACCCTAACAGAATTCGTTCCTTCTTTGTCATTGAAGTTTCTGTCAAAACAGGACACGTGATATTGTTTACGCAGTTCGGCCAAACTTTGCCTACGTCTGCGGCTACATAGTAGCTGTAGTTCTGTTTTATTGATTATGTTTCGATACCTTGAGTACAAACACTAAAGCGTTTAAATAGGCTTTTCTCTGAGAAAATCTAACGGGCCTGGGCCAAATACATATAAATAAATCTACAAATCTACTATTTACAACTTCCTTATTTCCTTATTCACATCCCCCCTCAAATTGATGCGGGTCATCAAGGAGCATCAATTTGCTGACAAGAAACTGATGGCGTGGACAAGGGACAGCTTTGGTCAAAATATCTGCAACTTGAAATTGAGTATTGATATGAGGGATGGATATAACATGATTATCATAGGCTTCACGAATAGCATGACAATCAACTTCGATATGATTAGTACGCTCATGAAAAACCGGATTTGCAACAATCTGAATGGCACTTGTATTGTCAGCATATAGAGATGTCGGTTCGGTTTGAGGAAATCCAAGTTCACCCAAAAGACCACGAAGCCAAAGTATTTCGGAGCATCCCGTAGACATAGCACGATACTCTGATTCGGTTGAGGACTTAAAGACTCTCGCTTGCTTCTTACTTTTCCATGAGATCAACGAAGAACCAAGAAACATGCACCAACCAGTGACAGAGCGACGAGTGCCAGGACACCCAGCCCAATCAGCATCACTGTAGGCACTCAACTTAAGAGGGGTTCCACTAGGAAAGAATAAACCCCGTTGAGAGGTACCTTTCTATTAGCGAATTATACGACGAACCGCTGCCAAGTGAAGATGACGAGGAGAATACATGAACTGACTTACTTGCTGAACAGCAAATGAAATGTCGGGTCGTGTAATGGTCAATTAGTTAAGACTACCCACGAGCTGTCGATACAATAAAGGAACAGTCAAAAGTTCACCCTCGTCACGGTGGTATTTGACATTAACTTCAAGAGGAGTATTCACAGGATTAGCAGATTGGAGGCCAGCCATAGCAACAAGGCCGGTGGTATACTTATGCTGATGGAGAAATATACCCTTAGAGGTAGAATGAACCTCGAGTCCAAGAAAATAATGTAAAAGACCAAGGTCTTTCATTTGAAATGAGGCTTGAAACTTTTGTATAACTTCTTGTATGGATGCTGCATCAGAACCAGTAATGATCATATCATCAACATAAAGAAGGAGCAGAACAATGCCCGTAGATGTGCGGTGAATAAACAAAGAAGAATCATACTGACTTTGAGTAAAAGAGAACCCAAGTAGAGTGGAAAGGAATTTCACATACCAAGCTCTAGGCGCCTGTTTCAAACCATATAGAGAGCATTTGAGCTTGCACACCCCCTTAGATGAAGAGAATAGGCCCTGAGGGGGAGTCATATAAATATCTTTAGTCAGGTCGCCATGAAGAAATGCATTCTTCACATCCATTTGGTGGAGAGACCGCCCATGAGAAGCAGCTATAGAGAGCACCATTCTAACAGTAGTCATTTTAGCAACTGTTGCAAACGTCTCATCATAATCAATACCATATTCCTGCTTGTTGCCTAAAGTAACCAATCGAGCCTTGTACCGATTGAGAGATCCATCAGAATTCAATTTCACATAATAAACCCATTTACAGCCTATGAGTTTGATACCAGGAGGGCAAGGAACAATATCCCAAGTGAAATTGTCCTGAAGGGCCTGAAGTTCCTCATTCATGGCATTTACCCAAGAGACATCTTTAACAGCCTGCGAATAACAAGTAGGAATAGATGTGCCAGATAGAGAAGCAGTTAAAGCAGTATGTGAAGAATCAAACCTGTCTGGGGAATATCTATCAGGTGATCGAGACTTTCTACTAGAACGTCGTGGTGCAGGCGGTACAGGATCAGGATCAGGTGGCGGATCAGCGTCGGAAGGGGGAGTGGGAACGAATCCTGGTTGGAATTGGGGAAGTATAGAAATTTCATTCAATCTAGGAGAAGAGCAAGGAAACATAAACTGATTATCAAAAAATGTCACATTCCTAGAAATGCAAAAACGATGGTTAGAGACATCATAACACACAAAACCCTTATGAGACTAACTATACCCCATAAATGCACATTGGACAGATTGTGCTCCAAGCTTATGTCTTTCAGTGGATGGGAGGTGAACAAAACACACACACCCAAAAGTATGTAAACTAATGTAATCAGGCTGAGTTTTAAAAAGGCGAAAGTAAGGAGAATCAAACTCGATCACCGTGGAAGGAAGACGGTTGATCAAAAAGACAGCCGTGGAAAGAGCCTCCACCCAAAATTTGGATGGAACAGAGGCCTGGAGAAGTAAGGTACGCGCCACATCCAACAAGTGACGATTCTTACGTTCTGCAATACCATTTTGCTGAGGGGTATTGGGACAAGATCGTTGAGACGGTATACCTTTTTGCTGTAAGAACTCCTGAAACTCATGAGACATATACTCACCACCAGAATCAGATCGAAGAATTCTAATACTGGTTTGAAATTGATTTTCAACATACTTCAGAAATTTCTTAAACATAGAAAACACTTCAGATTTAGATTTAAGAAAATAAATCCAAGTAAAACGGCTATAATCATCGATAAAGGTGACAAAATATATATAGTGAGCATGAAAAGTGACAGGAGAGATTCCCCAAACATTACTATGAATCAACTCAAAACAAGTAGAAGCGCGATGAGCACCAGAAGGAAAAGGAAGTGTTTTACTTTTAGCTAATTTGCAAATAGAACATGAAATAGAGGTACTAGAATCCACCAATTTAGTACCTAACAAGCCAGTCTTAAATAAGTGAGACAAAACCACAGAGTTTGGATGGCCCAATTTCCTATGCCAATCCTCACATGCATTCAAAACACTATTACAAGCAAGAGATAAATGATTTGAAATAAACTGGAGTGGAAACACTCTTCCAACTTTAGGCCCCTTCGCGATCACCTTCCCCGACACCCGATCCTGCACAAGACAACCATCCGGAGTAAGATTAACATCACAACCTTCATCCACTAATTGACCAGCAGACAATAAATTGGAGGCAAGCCCATGTGCTACCAGCACATTTCGAAAATTAGAATTTATGTCACCAACATTAGTTATAGGAAGGGTACTGCCATTAGCAATTTGAATTTTCTGATTACCAATATAAGAACGTAAATTGTGCAGGAGTTCAGAGGAACCCGTCATGTGATTCGATGCACCAGAGTCAAGTAACCAAGATATGAAAGAAGACATACCAGTAATGCCCAAGGCAGAAAGAGCAGATAGTACCATTTGTTGAATTAATTCAAGCTGTATAGCACCACCATCAGATGCACTAGTGGTGGAAGGACCAGCTGTAGAGCTAGTAGTGGCATGGAATGCCTGCACCGGACGCTTAGTCGGTCGAGGAGGACGCGTAGGACATGCAGAGATGATATGACCCTGCTGCTTGCAGTAATTGCAAAATTCCTTAGGACAAATACGAGCAACATGTCCAAATTGTTTACAAGAGAAGTATTGAGTTTGTCGCATATCACAGCCCATGCCTCTATTTTGCGCATCATATGCAACTGTCGCAGGTTCAGAATGGACGGGATCATGAAACATGGTGCCTTGAGTATTAAGACGTTGTTCTTCCCTGAGCAGTTCACCAACACAGATATCCAAGGAAGGAACATGGTTCCTATTCAGCAAAGCACCTCGAACGGCCTCAAATTCCGGACGAAGTTTCATGAGAAATTGATCTGGTTTACTAGTATCATAAACATCACGAACGGTCGACAGTGACGGCTTGGGAACAACAGCATAGATAATAGTAGAGTGTTCTGTCCATAAATTCAGAAAGCCAGAATAATATTCTTGAATTGACAAATTACCTTGTTTGTAATTGGCGATCTCTAACTCCAATTGAAAACGCTTAGCTGTATTGTCCTGGTTGTAAATACGCTGCAAATAATTCCACATTTCGTGAGCAGTTGAAAATGCTCGCAAATTATTGATCATCTGAGGATCAATAGTACTGAGGATCCAAGAAATAATTTGAGCATCTTTTACTTCCCACGCATCTAAGGCAATTTTATCTTCTGGCCTTAGAAATCCCATCAAGGTGACTCCATAATCCTTTCCCTTTGACATACATCTTCAACTGAAATTCCCAAGCAACATATTTTTTGTCGGTAAAGCGGACACAAAAATTATCTTTCTCAGAAGTCATCATAATTTCCAAAGGAATTGAGAGAATAACTACAATCCAGCAACACAAGTGGCCCAAATTTAGGGGCAAAAATCCCAAAAAAATTGAAGGAAGCCCAAAACTCACAACTCGCAAGTAGAGATACAATCTGGCAACGAATCAAACACGCAAGGAGAAACACCAGCAGCGAATCAAGAAAACACGAGGAGAACCAAGATCGGAGCAAGAACCAGAAGTCAAAATCGCAAGCAGTCTCGAAGGAAGAACAAGAGCAAATAGCGAGGAACACCAGAGCCACTGAAATCGCAAAACGCACCAACCCCAGGTGCGACCAAGAACATGCAGTCATGGACGACGTAACAGATCGCAAGGAACCAGTGTACAGCAACCGCAAGGAAGAAGCCACCAGATCGCGCGTACAGCAACCGAAGCAACAGATCGCGCGCAGGAGGGAGCAACAGATCGCGCGGAGACAAACAACACGATCAGAACCAAGAATTGAGAGCACGAGCGGAGGGATCCACGAACCAGAAGAGATCCACGAACCCGAAGAGACACACGAAACCGAAGAGACCCACGAGCAACGATGAAGGCCAAGGCAAGAGCGACTAAAGGAGGAGTCGCTAACGGAGTCACAGTTCTTGAACGAAACCCCAACAAGATCACAGGTATGATCGAAACCCTACTGATAGCATGTCAAAACAGGACACACGATATTGTTTACGCAGTTCGGCCAAACTTTGCCTACGTCTGCGACTACAGAGTAGTTGTAGTTCCGTTTTATTGATTATGTTTCGATGCCTTGAGTACAAACACTAAAGCGTTTAAATAGGCTTTTCTCTGAGAAAACCTAATGGGCCTGGACCAAATACATATAAATAAATCTACAAATCTACTATTTACAACTTCCTTATTTCCTTATTCACAGTTCTGGGTTTGTGCTTTCATGTTCTGGGTTTAATTTAGGGTTTCTGAAATCAATTTTGGAGAATGAAATTTTGGGGTTTTTGAAATTGATTTTGGGGTTGGTTGATTTCAGGTTGATTTGGGGATTACACTTTCACTTCTTGGGTTGTGGTTGAGTTATGATTCAAGAAGGTTGAAGGATTTGAGGATTTAGGGATTTGGGGATTAAAGGTTGAAGGTTGAAGAAGATGAAAAATAAAAAAAATGATTTTTTTTATAATTTAATACATGGCTGCCAACTCAACATAAAAAAAATAGAAAAAAAAATACATGTGGCAGACACGTTGGCAATTTTTGTAACGGAAGTCTAACAGAAGGGTCTAAATCAAAAAACTGTATTTTGCAATGAGTTTTTTCTAATTTTTTTTTTGCAGGGGCTTAAACTAAAACACGCTATATTTGCAGGGGCCTAAAACATATTTAAGCCTTTGAAATTTGATCAATTTCAAATTTAAAAAACCTTTTTTTCTTGTTATCAAAAGATATATTTGTAAAAAGTTTTATAATAAATACATCAAATTGACAAAAGAGTAAAATAACTAAAACTACCAAGTGGGTGTGGCACAAGTGGTAAGTTGCTTGGGCCCCTTAAGCATTTGACCAGGGGTTCGATCCCTGGCCGGTGTGTATGGAGAGACATCGCTTGGGAGACGTCAGCCCTTAAATGAACTCCAGTACCTCGAGGGATTAGTCTCCACAGTCGCCGTGGAGGATACCCGGGTTTACCCAACTAAAACCATTTTTTTACCAAAACTAAAACAATTTTATGTTTATTTTTTCCAAATTATTAGATATACTCTTGGGCTACTAGGTTGGTTGAGCCTAGTGGCGGAGCTTCACAATAATTTTTGGAGGTACCAAAAAAGTTAAATAATACATATAAAATATTTTCACTAATATTTTAACAGTTATTTATGGAGTTGAACTGATTTTTATCATTTACCACAATATAAATGTACATGGTTCAAATCTTGGTTTCAGCACTTTTTTGGAAAAAAAAATACACTTAATATCGTAAAATACAAAAAAAAACTACCGAAGTGCCTTCATAGAGAGTCAAACCCCCGAATACAAGCTAGGGATGTCAAAATGGGCTTGGCCCGCCGGCCCGTCCCGTTGGCCCACCAAAAAAAGGCGGGCAGGGCTAAGGTATTGATGCCCGCCAGCCCGCGTTGCCCAGCCCGCTTCGCCCGCTTCGCCCGCGGGCTAAACACTGTGGCGGGCCAAACCGGTCGTTAGCGCTTTTTTTTAAATTCAGTGTAAATTGACAGGCCAGCCCGCCCGCTAGCCCGCCAGCCCACCACTTCGCGGGCAGGGCATGAATTTTGCGCCCGCGTTCTGTTAACGGGCCGGGCCGGGCCGTCCGTTTTGACATCCCTAATACAAGCTCATTAGCCTAGCATTTTACCACTTTACTACCGCATCTGTATGCATCTATAGCGAAATAGTTAGTATATGACATCTAACATTAACTTTATACTATGTATATGAATCGATTTGAGAAAAATCTCGGGGGTACCGTGGCATCCCCCAGCTCCTACCAAGATCCGCCCCTGTTGAGCCCAAATTGTGCATTTATACATCAAAAACTATACTATTATCATAAATGATTACTATAAAAAAGTCTCACGATGGCATTTGTTAGCATTGATCAAAAAGCAATATTTTTTTGCTAATATATTGTAATTAATGTTCAGGTTTTTTTATAAATAAAATTTGAGAGTGAAAGAAGAGTATTAATGTTTAGATTTACATAAAAACTATGTCACGACGAGCATATATAACAAACTTTGTTATGAAATTGACCAAAACAAGAGTATTATAATAGACTATAGATGAAGAAAAAGTAGAAGAAGAGAATGAGAGAAGAAAAAAGCATTTGCATTCTACTCTTGAAGGTATCATTTACATTGCCATATAAGTCCTATTTATAGGATACAAATCTTGTAACTTACAAGCACAAAGTTAAGAGCAATAAGTATGAGTGAAAGTGAAAGCTCCTTGCTCATGGGAGTTATAGAGTATCCTAGGTAAGATGAAAGGACTAAGGAGAGATGGACATCCACAAAATATTCATAACACTCCCCTTTGGATGTCCATTGAGGATATGACTCATTAAAACCTTACTAAGAAAAAACCCAGTGGTAAAAATTCTTAATGAAGGAAAAAGAGTACAATATCCTTTATGTGGGAACTGCCTCGTTAAAAACGTTTCGTGGAAAACCCAATGGGACAAAACCACGACAAGGAAAAAAGAGTACAGTTTTCTCCCCTTGTTTGAAGAATCTCTTAAGAATACACATTTAGATTTTCTCCCCCTGATGCATATGAAACAATATACTTCGTAATATATCCTCCTTTCAATTGAGATTCATAGTTGGTATTCTTTGGGGTTTCTTCCTTGAATTGTTGGTATTTGAACATGATATGAGGAAGTGATAACTATAGATTGCTATGTAGATCATGATGATGCTTCAATGTCGCCATATGTAAATAATCATATACTTCAGAACTGGCTTGATCTGGATCAGGAAAATATCTTGTATCTGCATGGTTAATCTAATGGACATATATTCATAAAATAATTGCTTCAATTCAATCGTAAAAATATAAAATAAATATATCTCACTTTGTTCTAATACATTTTGGTCGGTGATAAATTATATCTCACTAATATGTATCAAATAATTGTGAATAAGGAACAAAAGAAAGCTGTAAATAGTAGTTGTGTAGATTTATTTATATGCTTATGCTTTGGCCCAGACCCGTTAGGTCTTCTTAGAGTAGGCTATTTAAACTCTCTTGTATTTCTGTTCAGGATCACTGAGACATTATCAATAAAACGGAACTACAACTACTCTGTAGTCGCAGACGTAGGCAGACTTTGGCCGAACTGCGTAAACAAATATCGTGTGTTATATTTGACATGGTATCAGTAGGGTTGCGATCATCCCTATGATTTCAGTTTCTTCGTTCAAGAATGGCGTCCTTCGTGGTTTGGTTTCTTCGTGGTTCGGATAAGGTTTTGGTTCAGATCTGGTTCGGTTTCTGGTTCGGATCTGGTTCCTCTTCTCCGTTTGGTTCGGATCCTGGTGGATCTCCGTTTGGGTCGCCGTCGCTGTTCAGATCCTTCGTGTATCGCCGTGAAGGGTGTAAGGCTCTGGGTTGCCAAGATCTGATCTGGGTTTGCGCCGTTGGGTTGGATCTCTTCGTCGGGTTGCGTTGTTGATCTTCTCTGCGCGCCTTCGCGTCACGTTCCTTCATGGCTGTTGTGCCGTTCTCTTCGCGCTGTCGCTCGTCGTTCCTTCTTCTGCTGTTCGCCGTGTCGTTCCTCGTCGCTTCTGTGCGCTGCTGTTTGCGTTTTCAGGGTGTGCGCTACTGTGTGTTTCTGGTAGGGTGGGCTACAGTGCGCCACTGTGTTCCTTGCGTTGATTTCCAGCAGTGTTCACGCTTCTGTTCCTATCTTTGGGTGTGTGTGGTGCTGTTTTTTGTTTGACTTTGAGTGTTACTATATTGTTATTATTATTATTGCAAGCTACAGTAATTTTTTTTAATGGCTTCGCAAGGAAGAGATAATTTTGTGTTCGCTTTACTGGCAAGAATTATGTTGCTTGGGAATTTCAATTTAAGATGTATGTCAAAGGAAAAGGATTATGGAGTCACCTTGATGGGGTCTCTAAAGCGCCAGCAGATAAACCCGCCTTAGATGCGTGGGAAGTCCAAGATGCTCAGATTATTTCTTGGATCCTTTGTACTATTGATCCTCAGATGATCAATAATTTGTGAGCATTTTCAACTGCTCAAGAGATATGGAATTATTTGCAGCGTATTTACAACCAGGACAATACAGCCAAGCGTTTTCAATTGGAGTTAGAGATCGCCAATTACAAACAAGGTAATTTCCAATTCAAGAATATTATTCTGGTTTTTTAAATTTATGGACAGAACACTCTGCTATTATATACGTTGCCGTTCCCAAACCATCACTGTCGTCCGTTCGTGATGTGTATGATACTAGTAAACGGGATCAATTTCTCATGAAACTTCGTCCAGAATTTGAGGCTGTTCGAGGTGCCTTGCTGAATAGGAACTCTGTTCCTTCATTGGATATCTGTGTTGGTGAACTGATCAGGGAAGAACAACGTCTGAATACTCAAGGAACCATGCTTCATGATCCCATCCATTCTGAACCTGTGACAGTCGCGTATGCTGCGCAAAATAGAGGTGTGGGCCGTGATATGCGACAAACTCAATGCTTCTCTTGTAAACAAGTTGGATATGTTGCTCGTAGTTGTCCTAAGAAATTTTGCAATTTCTGCAAGCAGCAGGGTCATATCATCTCTGCATGTCCTACGCGTCCTCCACGACCGACTAGGCGTCCGGCACAGGCATTCCATGCCACTACTACCTCTACCGCTGGTCCTTCCACCACTGGTGTATCTAGCTCTGCTGCTGGTCCTTCCACCACTGGTGCATCTGATGGTGGTGCTCTTCATCCGGAATTAATTCAACAAATGGTACTATCTGCTTCTTCTGCCTTGAGTATTACTGGTATGTCTTCTTTCATTTCTTGGTTACTTGACTCTGGTGCATCGAATGACATGACGAGTTCCTCTGAACTCCTGCACAATTTACGTTCTTATCTTGGTAATCAAAAAATTCAAATTGCTAATGGGAGTACCCTTCCTATAACGAATGTTGGTGACATTAATTCTACTTTTAGAAATGTGCTGGTAGCACCTGGCCTTGCCTCCAATTTATTGTCTGCTGGTTAATTAGTTGATGAAGGTTGTGATGTTAATCTTACTCCGGATGGTTGTCTGGTGCAGGATCGGGTGTCAGGGAAGGTGATCGCGAAGGGGCCTAAAGTTGGAAGAGTGTTTCCACTCCAGTTTAGTTCAAACCATTTATCTCTTGCTTGTAATAGTGTTTTGAATGCATGTGAGGATTGGCATAGGAAATTGGGCCATCCAAACTCTGTTGTTTTGTCTCACTTATTTAAGACTGGTGTGTTAGGTACTAAACTGATAGATTCTAGTACCTCTGTTTCATGTTCTGTTTGCAAATTAGCTAAGAGTAAAACACTTCCTTTTCCGTCTGGTGCACATCGTGCTTCTACGTGTTTTGAGTTGATTCATAGTGATGTTTGGGGGATTTCTCCTGTTCCTTCTCACGCTCACTATAAATATTTTGTCACATTTTTCAATGATTATAGCCTTTTTACTTGGATTTATTTTCTTAAATCTAAATTTGAAGTGTTTTCTATGTTTAAGAAATTTCTGATGTATGTTGAAAATCAATTCCAAACCAGTATTAGAATTCTTCGGTCTGATTCAGGTGGTGAGTATATGTCTCATGAGTTTCAGGAATTTTTACAGCAAAAAGGTATACTGTCTCAACGATCTTGTCCCAATACCCCTCAGCAAAATGGTGTTGCAGAACGTAAGAATCGTCACTTATTGGATGTGACACGTACCTTACTTCTCCAGGCCTCTGTTCCATCCAAATTCTTGATGGAGGCTCTTTCAACAGTTGTCTTTTTGATCAACCGTCTTCCTTCCACGGTGATTGGGTTTGATTCTCCTCACTCTCGCCTTTTTAAAACTCAGCCTAATTACAGTAGTTTATATACTTTTGGGTGTGTATGTTTTGTGCACCTCCCATCCACTGAAAGACATAAGTTTGGAGCACAATCCGTCCAATGTGCATTTATGGGGTATAGTCAATCTCATAAGGGTTTTGTGTGTTATGAAGTCTCTAACCGTCGTTTTCGCATTTCTAGGAATGTCACATTTTTCGAAAATCAGTCTATGTTTCTTTGCTCTTCTCCTGGCTTGAATGATATTGCTATACTTCCGCAATTTTTTGATAAAACAGGACTCGTTCCCACTTCCCCTTCCGACACTGATCCTGCTCCTGATCCCGATTTTGATCCTGTAAAGCCGGCACCACGGCGTTCTGGTAGAACGTCTCGAGCACATGACAAATATTCCCCAGACAGGTTTGGTTCCTCACATACTGCTTTAACTGCTTCTCTAACTGGCACATCTATTCCTACTTGTTACTCGCATGCTGTTAAAGATGTGTCTTGGGTCAATGCCATGAATGAGGAACTTCAGGCCCTTCAGGACAACTTCACCTGGAATATTGTTCCTTGCCCTCCTGGTATCAAATCCATAGGCTGTAAATGGGTTTATTCTGTGCAATTGAATTATGATGGATCTCTCAATCGGTATAAGGCTCGATTGGTTGCTTTAGGCAACATGCAGGAATATTGTATTGATTATGATGAGACCTTTGCACCGGTTGCTGAAATGACTACTGTTAGAATGGTGCTCTCTATAGCTGCTTCTAATGGGTGGTCTGTCCACCAAATAGATGTCAAGAATGCATTTCTTCATGGCGACCTGACTGAAGATATTTATATGACTCCCTCTCAGGGCCTTTTCTCTTCATCTAAGGGGGTGTGCAAGCTCAAACGATCTCTATATGGTTTGAAACACGCACCTAGAGCATGGTATGCGAAATTCCGTTCCACTCTACTTGGGTTCCCTTTTACTCAAAGTTAGTATGATTCGTCTTTGTTCATTCACCGCACATCTACGGGCATTGTTCTACTCCTTCTTTATGTTGATGATATGATCATTACGGGTTCTGATGCAGCATCCATATAGGAAGTTAAACAAAAGCTTCAAGCTTCATTTCAAATGAAAGATCTTGGTCTGTTACATTATTTTCTTGGACTCGAGGTTTATTCTACTTCTAAGGGCATATTTCTCCATCAGCATAAGTATGCCACCGACCTTATTGCTATGACTGGCCTCGAATCCGCTAATCCTGTGAATACTCCTCTTGAAGTTAATGTTAAATACCACCGCGACAAGGGTGAACTTTTGACTGATCCATTATTGTATCGACAGCCCGTGGGTAGTCTTAACTACTTGACCATTACTCGACCAGATATTTCATTTGCTGTTTAGCAAGTAAGTCAGTTCATGCATTCTCCTCGTCATCTTCACCTGGCAGCGGTTCGTCGTATTATTCGCTACGTGAAAGGTACCTCTCAACGGGGTTTATTCTTTCCTAATGGAACACCCCTTACGTTGAGTGCCTACAGTGATGCTGATTGGGCTGGGGGTCCCGACACTCGCTGCTCTGTCACGGGTTGGTGCATGTTTCTTGGTTCTTCGTTGATCTCTTGGAAAAGTAAGAAGCAAGCGAGAGTCTCTAAATCCTTAACCGAATCGGAGTATCGTGCTATGTCTACGGCATGCTCCGAAATACTTTGGCTTCGTGGTCTTTTGGGTGAACTTGGATTTCCTCAAACCGAACCGACATCTCTCTATGCCGACAATACAAGTGCCATTCAGATTGTTGCAAATCCGGTTTTTCATGAGCGTACTAAGCATATCGAAGTTGATTGTCATGCAATTCGTGAAGCCTATGATAGTCACGTTATATCCATCCCTCATATCAATACCCAATTTCAAGTTGCAGACATTTTGACCAAAGCTGTTCCTTCTCCATGCCATCAGTTTCCTGTCAGCAAATTGATGCTACTTCATGACCCGCATCAATTTGAGGGGGGATGTGAATAAGGAATAAAAGAAAGCTGTACATAGTAGTTGTGTAGATTTATTTAGGGTTAAATATGTTTTTAGTCCCTACAAAATCGGCTCCTTCTAAGTTTAGTCCTTACATTAACGAAATAGGCGTTTTGGTCCTCATCTTATTTTGCCGTTTTCAATTTCAGTCCCTCATGACTTTTAGTAGCGCTTCAAAACTTTTAATAGCGCTTTTTTCACCTTTTATAAGCGCTATTAAAAGTTTTGACGTGCTATTAAAAGTCATGAGGGACTAAAATTGAAAACGGAAAAATAAGATGAGGACCAAAACGCCTATTTCGTTAATGTAGGGACTAAACTTAGAAGGAGCCGATTTTGTAGGGACTAAAAACATATTTTACCCATTTATTTATATGCTTATGCTTTGGCCCAGGCCCGTGAGGTTTTCTTAGAGTAGGCTATTTAAACTCTCTTGTATTTGTATTCAGGATCACTGAGACATTATCAATAAAACGGAACTACAGCTACTCTGTAGTCGCAGACGTAGGCAGACTTTGGCCGAACTGCGTAAACAAATATCGTGTGTTATATTTGACAATAATATTATCACATCAATCCATATGACATCTAGTAATATGCGCGCACTAATTTAAAGTCTTCTAGACCGGGATATTTGATATCTTGAGACACACATCATGTACTCAATAGAGATATAATTTATCATGATTCAATTAGCTAATTGATCGATTTGCAGGTCGAAACAAAACTTTGTTTAGGAGAAATATTTATTTAAGAAATTTCTCTATATCTTCAATCATTCTAGAATTTTCTATTTAGAGATCAATCAGAGAGGTTCAACCTCCAAATCCATCAAATATAATTTGAGGTCCTTCATATCAAACTCTTTCTTTAAGCAATTTAAAATATGCATTGAGATGATTATACCACATGTGCAGATAATATTATCCCATGGAGGGGATTATTTCAATTGGAGTAATCATCTCAAGGGTCCAAACAGCCAATCTCGAAAAAAAATTAGATCCTTTTGGGATCCTCATATAATCATGACTATCAAATAAGTCATACAAAAAGTTGTAACACATCCATCGTTGTATTTGAGCCTTTCAAAACTACTTGCATTCACTACAGGTGAATTTATCTTCGAAATCAAATGTTCAGTTTGTGCGAATACTTTTAAACATCGAGTCTAACTAGATTCACATATTCGGCTGTATTGACTATGGGTCAGAAAAGCGTTTTTCTTTGCAAAGCAAGTTTAATTCCGCCTCAATTGCATTTTCCTATTTTGGCCAATCATTGCTTTGTCTAAATTCTTAATAGACTTTGGTTCATGATCCTCTTCATCATTTATCATATTTAGCGCTACATTATACACACACAAAATTGTCAACGTTGACTTTGTTTCGGTTCCATCATATTTCATTATTGACATAATTTATTGAGATCGCATTTCCACAAATTTCAGGTACCTGATCAATTCTTCTAGAACTTGAAAAGTAATTATGTCAAATTACTCGTTAGGAGTTTCCATATCCTCTTTTGTGCTATCTTGCTTTTAAGCTCATTTTCTTGTTCTAGGATTTTTATTCTTTGGAACCGACTAAACCACACGCTTTATGCGTGGTTAAGATTCATTTGCAACGTCTGAGTGTTCAACAGGGACATCAATTTTATTTGCGTATTGCAGCTAGTGAATAATTTACAAAATTTTGCAAATGAATTATTCTTTGAATTTTTGGTTCACATTGGTTTATAAGAGGATCAAGATAAGATAATAATAATTTATTTCAACTAATACTAATTTCCACTTATCTCTCCCCTAATGTTGGGAAAACTAATTCATCAAAATAGTAATTAGCTGATTAAGCTATAAATACATCTCTGGCTCTTGGCTCAACATACTTTATGATGGATGGAGATTCATATACTCATATATTCCCAACATAAAGTATGTTGAGCCAATTGTAAAGGGGAGAACTTACATATGATACCTTATTGGCTTGATGTGTATCAATGTCTTTGCTTGCAATATTGCATGTTCCCATGTAGAAATTGTAGTTTTGATTTCATAAGAACTGATCATATTAATAACTTTAGACGTCTAATGAATGGTTCTTCAAGACCATTTTATGAATAAACATAGCTATGTGATGTCCAATATCAATTCTAATATACATACAATACTTACCAAATGATTCCAAGATAATTCACATAATGACCTCTTACTAAAATTAGTTGAGCAAGCCATCTCACAAATTTCTAGTTGTGAGTTGACGACAAATATATGTAGCATATATGTGGTCATCTAATTGATGCATCAATTAAAATCATAAAATATCACGCGATTGATGTATTTGTTTACAAATATCACCTTATACACATTTTAGAAATGTGAGGGACTTATTCTTTCAAATTCTCAACTTCCTTTGGGAACTAGTAATATACAAAAGTTAATGGATTGAAGAATCTACGGGCTCTTCAATAAACTTATTATAATCCATAAACTTCTGGTTTAAGGTAGCATGTGTTGTACTAATATGCATTTAGTATCAACCAAAAGAAACACAAGTATTTTTTTTTCTTTCTAATACACATTTGCATTTTCTAAAGTAAGTCTCATGACATACAGACATTGAAAATTTTCTCCATTTATTATTCGATATG
This sequence comes from Astragalus membranaceus, assembly GCA_039519185.1. Lineage (NCBI taxonomy): Eukaryota > Viridiplantae > Streptophyta > Magnoliopsida > Fabales > Fabaceae > Astragalus > Astragalus membranaceus. The sequence goes on from CM076848.1 coordinate 14,135,285, forward strand.
GTATCAATTAGTTTCTATGAGACTGGAGAGATTATGGCATCAATGTGTAAAGCTTTGTTTTTCAAACTAGGTAACAATACAATTAGCTCTTCTGGAGCCTTCAATTACATTTGCAAACTTTTGGTTGCAACTTGATAATAAGAACACACACTAGTACTACCATATGACTTTGTGGTAGTTTATATGCATTAAGAACACATGACACAAAAAAATTTATTATATTGAAGAATCTTCTGGTTCTTCAAAAATATTAATATGTGTCGTCATCTTTATATTAGAAAAATATAATTGAACACATACTAAATAGTAAAATCATGTAGACTAGAATTCCAAGGGTAAGTAGAAAGAGAAGTTACACTTAGAAAAATATTTAAACTTTGCCATAATGTATATGAGTTACTACATCATTATTTTCATAAAAATAAAACTGCTACACCATTATGAGAAATAGTAAAGAATATAACCATAAATCATATATGTCAAAAATAACCATAAATCATGATAATGAATTTTTTTTCATCATTCACATACAGCACACTCAATAATTACCTTTCACATACAACATATCAACTTTTTTTTTGTTACATTATTTATAGAATACAAAGAAAATCATAAAGGATTATCAAAGGGGAAAAACAGACTTTTTGTTATGTTCTTCAAGAACTCGTCATAAACTTTTTTAAAGGGTAATCAAAGAAAGTAATATTTTATGATCATATGTTCTTCAAGAACTTTATCTCACATCTAAACGATGACCAAAGATAAATCATACTTTATGTGATTTATAACTTTATTCACTTCTGGGAATAAAGTTCAATCTATTACGTGATCTTTCACATTTTAATCATTCATAAGTCATTTGTTCAATCACAATTGTGACTAAATTTCCAAAATATTCTAAAAATATTTTCTCACTTTCGCTACTCCAGGAACATATTCGAGTAGGATAAAGAAATACACTTCCCCCTTTTTTTTGTTTCAAGTAAAACTAAAATCAAAAAGATCTTTTAGATTACAATCATGGTCTAAAGAGTTAGTTCTTCAAGAACCTGACCACAAAATTTTCATTAGTGATAATCAAGAAAAATCATCATCATGAAACAATCCTCCAGGGATGGTTGAATATTAAGATTTAGTTCTTCAAAACTTAACCACGAGTTTATATGATTACCATCATTCTTTGAACAATCCTCCACGGGTGGTTGAATAATAATTTTTTTTTAAGTTCTTCAAGAACTATCACAAATATTCACATTTTGAGTAATCCTACAATGATACTCGAATATTCATTTTTTTCAGTTCTTCAAGAACTATATATAACAAATCATCACAAACAATGACAAAGAAAAAAATTTCTTTAAGCAATCCTATAGGGATGCTCGAATATTGGGTTTATTTTTTCTTTTAGTTCTTCAAGAACTATATCACGAGACTAAGCATTGAAGAAAAAAAATGCTTTGAACAATCTTGCAGGGATTCTTGAATATTAAGTTTTATCTCTTCATTGAGTTCTTTGTGCAATCATTCTAAGATGCTTGAATGATGAATTAGAATGATGAATTCTTCTGGAATTCATCAAGAGTAGACAAACATGATAGCTGTCCTTATGCAATCCAATAGGGATGCATGAATGTTGAATTCTCTAGGAATTCATCAAAAATAGAAACATGATAATCGTGGTAGCTAAATAAGATTCTCAATAAAATTCCTATATTAGCATGATAAAATAAAAGCTATAAGAAAACAAAACATGATAACATGAGTTAGATAAATTAACTATAAGATAGTAGAAGAAAACATATCTTTGCCAAATAGCCTACAAGCTTATTAAGCCATCATTTGGTAGAGCTTCGTGCTGATAACGTGTTATGAAATTGACCAAAACAAGAGTATTATAATAGACTATAGATGAAGAAGAAATAAAAGAAGAGAATGAGAGAAGAAAAGAGCATTTGTATTCTACTCTTGAAGGTATCATTTACATTTCCATATAAGTCCTATTTATAGGATACAAATCTTGTAACTTTCCAAGCACAAAGTTAAGAGCAATAAGTATGAGTGAAAACTCTTACTCATGGGAGTTATAGAGTATCCTAAGTAAGATGAAATGACTAAGGAGAGATGAACATCCACCAAATATTCATAACAAAGTAATCATTTTGTGTCTTACTTAGACATTTAAATCATCATATATTTTTTTTTTGTTTTTTTGGTCAAATCATTTATTTTTGTTTGTAAAAAATAGACATTTAAATAAGGGTTTTTTTTTTTATACCCCCATCAGCTTCCATGTACCCCCACCCAAAAACGTTATTCCAAAAATACCCCTGACATAAATTACAAAAATTGACTTTTGGAAGATTCTCTGGTGGGGGACCACTTAATCTGGAAATCGGATTTACCTAAATGGAAGGTAAATCCGATTAGCTGTAAATACGATTTAATTCTGATTCTGAGGCAAAATATTTACAAATCGGATTTAGCTAAATCCGATGCGAAATCGGATTTAGCTAAATCCGCCTTTATTGTTTAAGAAATCGGATATACCTGGTGAAGCTATATCCGATTTGTAAAAATTAGAAAACGGATTTACCTTTAAAGTCACCTAAATCCGCTTTGTTTTTTTTATTTTTAAATATATACTTTATAACTGTTGTTCTATTTTGAAATAAATACAGTGAATACAGAGTCGCAGGTCGTTCCTTTTGTGGTAGACACTACAGAGGCATTCTGGACAGAGAGGGTATATTTTTGAAACCAATTTTCTTAATTAAAGTTTGGTAGATATTTAATTAATTAAGTACCCCCATTTATCTATTTATTCTATTTTGTAGATTTTTTCTACACGCCAGGATGTTGAAGAGTGGGCTAACGCAGTTGGGAGGCGTATTGGAGTTGTGGTTATCATCGTAAGATCTGACAAAGCTGGAGGTAAAAGGGGTTCTAGAGATAAGATTATATTTGGTTGTGAGAAGCAAGGGAATTGGTCTAATGATTCTAGAGTTTTCGGGTCTAAAAGAAGAAGCTGTCTGTTTACATTGAGAGCTACTTGTACAAAACGTCATGGGGGTTGGCGTGTTAGTGTTAGGTGTGGTCTTCACACACATCAGTTGCTTACTACCCCGGTTGGGTCGACAGCTTTTGGTCGTTTAACTAAGCCGCAGAAAGCTATTGTTAATGAGCACACTGATTTGAATGTTGCCCCGAAAGATTGTCTTACTGCTTTGAAGAACCATTATCCGGACAACGTCACTTCTCTTCCTCAAATATATAGGCAGCGTTACGCCTATAGGTCTTCTAAGAGGGGTCCTAGAACGGACATTCAAGAGCTATTGAGATTGATTGAGACGCAAAATTATTTATGTTGGAGCAGAAAATTTGAGGGTTCCGATGTGGTCAGTGACATCATGTGGGCGCATCCCACTTCTATTAAGTTATTCCGGTTGTTTCCAAAGGTTCTTATTCTTGACACCACCTACAAGACCAACAAATACAATCTACCTCTATTGGAGATTGTAGGTGTCACTTCAACGGAGTTAACTTTCTCGGTTGCTTTTGCCTATATTTCACACGAGCTTGGAATTCATTTTACTTGGGCATTGCAGCAATCTACCTCTACCGCTTTGAAGATGCCCTGTCTCCCTCCCACTTTTGTAGACTTAACCCATGATTCCGACGATTTACATTGACATTTATTGTATTTATTATTTACATTGACATTTTTTATAACTATCTATCCATATATACCAAATACAAATATTAAGTGTTTTAACTGTTTTTTTAAGTCGGATTTACCCTGGAAGAAGGTAAATCCGCTTCGTAATTTAGCAAAGCGGATGTACCCCCACAAAAGGTATATCCGATTTACTAAATTACGAAGCGGATTTACTTGCGTTGTAGATACATCCGATTCACTAAATTACGAAGCGGATTTACCTTTGAGGAGTAAATCCGATGCGAAATTTATAAACTCAATCGGATCCAGTTAAATCCGATTTTGAGCTGGTGAGATCGGATTTATCTAAAATTGGTTAGATCCGCTTTGCAATTTTGGATAGATCCGCTTTGATCAACGGTGCAGATTGCACCGACAATATCAACGGTTGATAATGGTTGACGAACTCTATAAATACCTATTCTTGTCAAACCTCATTCTTGTCACTCCAAAAAAATGAGCGGGATTCATCCCTTACTATATGAGCGACTATATGAGCGGGATTCATCCCTCACTATCATTCATCATCAGGGCATCATCACCAACAAAGATGATGGTGTCTGTTTCGAGGGGCGTGACACAATGCAGTGCAGGCTTAAACACAACATAACATTCGCTCAGTTAAAAGATAAACTGCTGGGTAAAGTGCAAGTGGAGGGCGACGAGCGAGAGATAACTCGTATAGTTTATCGGAAAAAGGATTGGGTTGATGGACGTGTGTTTTGCTCTACAATGGATATCAAGAACGACGGTGACGTCCAAGCAATGATGTCCATGCATGTTATGTTTAAGTGGCACGGTTATCTGCATTTGCACGTCGAAACGACACGGACCGTCGCTGAGATCCTTCGTCGTTTCACTCCACCAGCTCAGTAGTTTGTCGTTTTATCATTTTCACTGTCGCTCACTTATTTCAGGAAAATGTATCTTTTATATTTTATTGTTATTGTAGTTGGTTATGTTTTATCTTGTATCGCATGAAATCGAACTTATATCTTTTATCCACAAAAATAATAAACAAGAAATATTAATTAACAAAAAATACTAATAATCAAGTAATATAAAAATAGTTCAAACATAAAATCCCGCAAAACCCTCTAGTCACGCCTCGGTACCATATCCAGTAACTGCGTGAGGCGAGTGTACGTCTGAGTACCCATCCTAATGTCTCCCACCCTAAGCCCCCTCCGAATCTCCGCCTCCATAAGCTGATAAAGCTCGAGCAACTCTGGCTGTGCTGGTGGTACTGGTGGTGGTGGTGATGCAACCCGTAAGAGTCTAGGAATAGATGCCCTCACATACCAATGTATGTAATCCGGAGCAACCTGACCCAACTCCTCAGCAGCATAAGTAGCACGCAAAACGTCCTGCACCACAGGCATATAATGTGCAATCCGAAAAATACAGTCTGCATGGCTCGGACGATCGGTAAGAGGGTGACGTGGGATGACCTGCACGTACCCAAGCTGTCTGAGGCACCTATCGGGCATGTAGGGAACAGTGATGTCTCCCCAGCTGATGTGGCCCCTGTAAAATGAGACCATGTGAAAGTCTCTACCCTCCTCCCGGTGCTCCTCAAATGGTCGCCAGCAGACATCATCCGAGGTAAGTGCATCAATCCTCTGCCTGTATACCCCCAGCTTCACTCCATCTGTCTTCTTCTTCCTCCAACGCCCACACAGTGCTCCAAGCCGCAATCCACTCCTCCTCTCCACCAGCTGAGGGAAATACCATAAAATCCAGCTCTGAAAAAAAGAAGATAACTTAAAAATTGTTTAACAGAAATTTAACCAAACTCGGAAAATATAACTTAAAATTATTACCTGTAAGAGGGTCGCATACCCTCCTAACTGATGCGCCTGATCCAAGCAGGAGTAGTTCAGCTGGTCATACATGAAAGCAAGCCCTGCTGCCCCCCATGCATATGATCCCACTCCAGCTTCACTGACATCCTCAAGTAGCAGCAGCCACTTAGCCTCAGCTCTGTCGCCGGTCTTGACCGTGAAGATGGACCAGCTCAGAATCAGAAGGATAAAGGCCCTGACAGCAGGACGCATGTCATCCTCTATGGACCCTCTAGTAACAATTTCCTGCAGCCACTCAAAACGGTAATACGGGCCAGATGAAGCTCGACACTCCAGCCCCGCCTCCTCTATAGTCACACCTAGATAAACATGTGCTAGGTGGATGGCCTGATCAGTGGTGACCGAGGTAGGTGGGGCTCTGAAGTAGTTCCCCGTAATGGGTAGATGCAGCAAACAGGAGACATCATCCAAAGTAATCGTCATTTCACCAAATGGTAGGTGAAATGACGATGTCTCAGAGTGCCACCTCTCAACAAAAGCAGACAGCAGCTCATGGTCCACCTTTGTATGACCGGTCGAGACAAGAGGGGCTAATCCGGAACCTGTGATAAAGGCCCATAACTGGTGGTTTTGGGAAAACCCAAGCAATCTCTGAGCCAGCTTGTTACCATGGTTGGTAACCTTCAATTTACGCTCATATGTCTGCATTATAAAAAAATAAAAAAATAAGGCTATGTAAAAAAATTAAACTAAAAAGGCTACGTAAATAAATAAAACTTACCGGGTCTCTCAATATAATAGAACAGACATGAGATCCTAGTCCAGTGAATAGCTCATGCTGCTCCTCATGCTGCTCCTCATGCTGCTGAGGCTGATGATAGGGCTCCTCCTGGTACTGCTGCTGCTGATAATACTCCTGCTCAGCCATAGAATGGCCCTCGGACATAGAATGCTCATCAAGAGGATGCCCCTGCTGGCCCTCCTCATACTGATAGTCCGGGGCCTCCTCCACCTGCTGATACTGCTGCTGTCGCCTATGGCGGGCAGACGCATGTCCTGCAATCCTGTGGCGGGTGCGTGTACTCGGAGCACCTGGTGATGCCCGAGACGAAGACTCCCCTCGATACCTGTTTGACACTGAAAAAACAAATTTTTAGAAAAATAAAAACCAAATCGGATCTACCTATATCCGATGGGAAATCGGATTTAGGTATATACGATTGGAGAATCGGATTTACGTAATTCCGACTCACTTGTTTACGAAGCGGATGTGTGGATCGGATATAGCTACGTCCGATGCGTAATTCCGATGGGAAATCGGATGTATCTCTGAAGGTTAAATCCGATGATCTCTAAAAAAAACTGGTCAAACGGATGAAAGTGATAAATGATAAATGTTTTGTAATTTTATCAAAATTTTAAGGGTATTTTGGTATTTTCATAGGGCTGATGGGGGTAGATGAGAGTTGATGGGGGTAAAAAAAAAAAACCCTTTAAATAAATGAGGTATATATGTCAACCAGATAATGGGCGAAGCCCAACCGAATACAGCAAATACAACCTCGATGGTACTGGGCCAGACAGACCCGGCCCAGACACTAAATTGATGCAGACGCGTGAGATTTAAGCATTGCGTGAGATTTAAGCACTTCTCAAAACCCTTATAAAAACGCTTGTTTGTTTTCTTTCCCTCCTCATCAGCTCAACTCAACTCAACTCAAAAGCACCGCTCCTCTTCCCAACCACACTTCTCCATCAATTTCCATGGTATGTATGCTCTGTCTCTCGATCCCGTTTCTTTCTTTCGCCGTTCGATTACTAATCGATTTTGATTTCTTCAGGCGTTACCCAATCAGCAAACCGTTGATTACCCTAGTTTCAAGCTTGTTATCGTCGGCGACGGTGGCACAGGTTTGACTTTCTTGATTTCTCTCTCTTTTTTTAGAATATTAGGGTTTGTTTATTTACTAGATTATTTCTTTCGAAAGGATCTAGCGATGGCTGTGAAGTGGTCATGCGGCCACCGATTTTTCGTTTTCGGCTCATAGATTAGGGTTTTTACGTTTGTTGTGTTGAATATTTGCAGGAAAGACAACGTTCGTGAAAAGACATCTTACTGGTGAATTTGAGAAGAGATATGAACGTAAGATTCTTTTTTAATTTAGGGATTTGGATGTTCGTTAAGATATACCATCATTTCAGCCCGCGATTAAGTAAATTAATTTTTTGATTTGGTGGAAAACAGCAACTATTGGTGTGGAAGTTCACCCCTTGGATTTTTTCACAAACTGTGGCAAGATTCGCTTCTACTGCTGGGATACTGCTGGGCAAGAGAAATTTGGTGGCCTCAGAGATGGATATTAGTAAGTCTCCTCAATTCTTGTGATAGGAGGAGGGACTGAACCCTCTTTAGTTTGCCCTTCAATTTTTGTGGTTGTTTTTCACAATAGTAGATAAGATAACTAAACCGTTTTTTTTTCATTGTTGTTTTAATGCCTTGAATTTAATTTGAAAGTTCATCTACTTGCATGTTGTGAGCATTCATATTTTCATATTAGGTTTGTACAAGGGGTAGGTTTTGTTGCCTGTCATCTGTCTCTAATTTTGGATGTCTACATTCGATTTCTATGATAACTCGACGAGTGATGTTTTGAATTATATGATTATGATCACAATGAGCTGACATACATGTTCTTCTGCATCATAATCTTCTATCGGGAATTTTAAGTAGAATTTGTTACAGGTTATTAAAGCAGTATATGATCATATATTAGAGTATTAGCTGACATACAATACATGAATTATATGATCATATGTTGTGAATTATATGATCATATATTAGAGTATTAGCTGACATACAATACATGAATTATATGATCACAATGAGCTGACATACATATTCTTCTGCATCATAATCTTCTACTGGGAATTAAAAGTAGAATTTGTTACCGGTTATTAGAGTAGTGATCAGCTTATACCATCTGGCTGGTTTGTCAGCTCATTTCTTAGCAATGAGAAAAATGCTGAATGGGTAAGTTCACTAATTCTGAGTTTAAATTAAAAAGCAGATACATCATTAGTGAACTAGGTAATTGGCATCTCTTCATTGCTGCATCAATACTCCCAACATCACACACATATACCCTGTCAAAGGAAAGATTGATCCTTATGGATTCAATCTTAACAGAAAACAATGTGGATGTAGGAGCGTATTGGCTGCTGAATTCAAAGATAACTGAATTATGCATTAAGAGTAGGGTGCCATTTGAGGCTAAAGAGGTAAGAAAATTTCCCCCTGGCGCTTTGTCTGCTGAATTCAAAGATAAAGCCGGAGCTGTTAAGGTAAAAGCAAGCAGCTCAATGCAGGGGCGTTTCATGCACCAGCAACAGGCTATATGGAAATTTCAAAAAGAACAATATCACTGGCTACAGATGAGGTTGGAGGAATTTTCTGAAATAGAAACAGACATTGAGGCCCCAATGTTTCCTGATTGGGTTCTGCAAGCATCAGACGGGGAAGAAGAAGAAGAGTTTGAGGAAGAGGAAGCTGTGGAAAAGAAGGTCAGGCCAAAGAAAAAGGGGGTAAGCAAGAAACAAAAAGGGAAGAGGAAATTGTTTGAGGAGGATGAACCAGAATTACAAAATGAGGAAGTGGAGGACAGTGAGGAGGATGAAGAAGCCAGCAGAGCAGTAAAAGAAATAGAAAAAGATGTAGATGAAGATGAGTCAGAGAGTATGGAAGAAAGTGAAAAGTCTGAAGAAGTGGAGGCCTCAATGTGTGTTTCTATTTCAGAAAATTCCTCCAACCTCATCTGTAGCCAGTGATATTGTTCTTTTTGAAATTTCCATATAGCCTGTTGCTGGTGCATGAAATGCTCCTGCATTGAGCTGCTTGCTTTTACCTTAACAGCTCCGGCTTTATCTTTGAATTAGGGGGAAATTTTCTTACCTCTTTAGCCTCAAATGACACCCCACTCTTAATGCATAATTCAGTTATCAGACAAGGGGATTTCTCTAGCAATCAACTTGCCTACATCCACATTGTTTTCTGTTAAGATTGAATCCATAAGGATCAATCTTTCCTTTGACAGGGTATATGTGTGTGATGTTATGAGTATTGATGCAGCAATGAACAGATGTGAATTACCTAGTATCTGCTTTTTAATTTAAACTCAGAATTAGTAAACTTATCCCATTCAGCATTTTTCTCATACATGAATTATATGATCATATGTTGTGAATAATATGATCATATATTAGAGTATTAGCTGACATACAATACATGAATTATATGATCACAATGAGCTGACATACATATTCTTCTGCATCATAATCTTCTACTGGGAACTAAAAGTAGAATTTGTTACCGGTTATTAGAGTAGTGATCAGCTTATACCATCTGGCTGGTTTGTTTTTGTGTTTACAATTAGCTGTTATGTTTTCCGTGCTGTTAACAATCAGCCTATACATGTTTGTCTAAGGCTTTAGTCTGTAATGACATATAAGTTCCCTTCACTTTTGTTTGTGAATCTGCTTTGCTCTCTTATTAGTGCTTTTAACATGGTGTTGTTTTGTTTTGCAGTATCCATGGGCAGTGTGCAATTATAATGTTTGATGTTACTGCTCGACTAACATACAAAAATGTCCCTACCTGGCACCGTGATCTTTGCCGGTTTGTAATACAAGTCTTTGAAACCTTTTGAATTGTTGTCTCTAAAACCTTGAGTATTGAAGTTGTTCATCTTACTGTATGGTGTTTTTTTGCACATTTGGTTTCAGGGTCTGTGAGAACATCCCAATTGTCCTTTGTGGTAACAAGGTTGATGTGAAGAACAGACAAGTGAAGGCAAAGCAGGTGACTTTCCACAGAAAGAAGAATTTGCAGTATTATGAGATCTCAGCTAAGAGCAACTATAACTTTGAGAAACCTTTTCTATACCTCGCCAGGAAACTTGCAGGGTAGGTGTTTACTTTCTATTTCTAGTATCTACTTATAAAAGAGGAACACTTCAAAGTTCAAACCTTAAAATGCATGTTAACTTGTTGGTTTCTTACTTGGATCAATTTGCAGCGATCCCAACTTGCACTTTGTAGAATCTCCTGCATTGGCCCCACCAGAAGTTCAAATCGATCTAGCTGCACAACAACAGTAAGCTATCTGTCATGAACTTGATTTAATTTTTTTGTGGAACAGCCTAATTTGGGGATGGCATGGAAAAACAAGTTTTCTTTAAAATTCTAATAATTGTCGTGTTGGTGTCTTCTGCAGGCATGAGGCTGAACTTCTTGAAGCTGCTAATCAGCCCCTTCCTGATGATGATGATGCTGCATTTGAGTAGGATCTTTGAGTGTGTTTAAAATATTTGTGAAAGACTTGTCCGTTTTGGACGTTGTTATTATTCACATTTTGGGATGTGGATTTCATGATCTGAATTGAACCAGTATTTTCATTTGAAAAAATTGTCTTGTTAGTGCTGTCTTCGTAGTGCGTTATTGTTATTAGATTTGTGTTGCCGTAAAAGGAGAAATTCCAAATTCCAGAACAGTTTTTTTTTTTCGAAAACTAGTGAGTGTTGGATCTTTACTACATTTCCCAACTTAAATGCTTACTTTGGCCTATAGCTTGTAATTATGAATCATGCATTTTTCTTCCTCGGTCTTGAAAGCTTTCTTGTAGCTAATGCTTTAAGCATCTGGTTTTCTTTTCTGATTGCTTTATTCTGTTTTCCACAGAAAAACTAATTTTTTCCTCTTTCAATAAAACCAAACCAAAATGGAGTAACAATGAAAAGGTATACCGACTTTTAGAAATCTAACATATATAATGTACGAAATAGATGATTCAACTAAGTGGGTATGTGCGTTTTAAGGCCAAATCCAATGTGAATATAGATTTGTAAGCTCTCAAGTGTTTAATAATTTTATCTAAATTTAGTTGACACTAGTGCAAATTTACTTGACACTGGAACAAACTTAGGTTTAATTACACTTTTGGTCTTTTTATAATCATCTATCACGATTTTAATCATCCAAGTTTTTTTTTCCTATGAATTTAGTCCCTCTATTTTTCTAAATTTTGTTGATTTGTCTGACTTAAATAAATAAAAAAAGAAAGAAATCCACTATCTCAACATCTCATCCTTTCTATCTCTGGCTGGCTGGGCATGATGCTGGCTCTCCTACGCCTTTCATTCTACTTCTAACAACTGCTACAACTTCAACCCAACTTAATATGAAGTTGTCTCTTAAGTTCGAAGCGACGATGGAAATAAACACAGTTGAAGAAAAAGTAAGTGGGTGAAATATTACGTTATATATTATCTACCAGTGCCTTGCAATCAAGTTCTATAATTAGCTTGAATAAATAATCCCATTAATCCACTTCAATGCTTCCCATAGACTATACGCTTCATCAGCTTTTCGTGGTGGTGGGGACCCATCAGGCATCAACTGTGATTGTAGGAGCTGCAATGAAATTACCTTGGTCATCTCTAATACATCATTCATACCAAATTTGTGATCCTCATTAAACAAAGCTACATCCACATTGCATTTGTGTTTGATTTGCTAAGAGTCAATAAACCGAACAACCCAAAAATGTTTTCCTCATTAGATTTGAAAGATTATTAGATGACCAAACAAAAAAAGTAAGAGTCAAAGCAAACCCAAACTCTTATCCATATTAATAACAAAAAAAGCTAAAATATACGTTTAGTCCTTTTTCTTTTACTCTTTTTTAAATTTACGTCCTTTATGTTTTAAAATGTTGGTTTATGTCATTTATCTTTTCAAATTTAATTAAAATGATCATTCCGTTAAGTTACCGTTAATTATGGCTTACGTAGACAGTGACGTAGATAAATTGGCCACGTAAGCAGATTGTGTTATTAGACCATTAAACATTTTCTGTTTTCGTTCTTTATCTTTTTTAAAATATTCATTTACGTCATTTATCTTTTCACAGTATATTAAATTGGTGTCTCCTGTTTTCTCATTTCCTTCCTTTATCTTTTTTTGAAATTTTCAGTTACGTACTTTATTTTTTAAAAATGTTCGTTTACATTCTTTATTTAGTCACAGCTAATTAAAATGATTATTTTGTTAGTGCGTATTAAAAAAAGACAAAAATGTTCTATTGCACTAATATAAAAATTGAAAAATGATAATTGAATAATAAATGAAAAAGCAAAATTTAAAATAGAACAAAAGTGACGAAAGTTAAAGTTGTATCGATGATCATTTGTTGATACGTAATGAGTTAGTTGAATTAGTTATTAAAAGACAAAAAAACTGGTAGCACTATATCTAATCAAAAGACTTCATTACATATTAATACCAAAAAGTTGATAATCTATAACAAAACATAAAACAAATGCAAAACAGTAAACATAACATCGTCATCATCATTCAGATGGTGGTGGGTCCTATTTACATGTCTTCCTATTATGTCGTAGTTGGACCAAGTGTGATTCGTTTCCAAGGCTTTAATTTCTTGGTCCATAGCATCTCTCCAAACCTCTGTTGCTTCTCTAATAGAAGAATGGCCAAAAGCTCTAAACCTCTGTTGCTTCTCTAATAGTATAACACAAAGCTCTACACACCATTGCTGCTGGTGGATGTTGTCTCTATATCTAAAAGAGAACTAGATTCCAGATTCCAGTAACTGTAGCACCATATCACTAAAAGGTATTAGACCTACTAGACTTATTCAAGTTAGTTAGAATTAGATGTTTTGGGTAGAAAACGGTTACATTCAGTTAAGGTTTGTTATTTAACCGTTCGTTCTCAAGCAATTTGAAATATATAGTTTGTTTATCCTGTTTGAATTCTACTAAATTTGGTTTCTCTCCTACAAGTACATAAGCTCATATATAAGCTCAATTGCAATCCTTTTCAATTTAATGAAATCATTTTCATCCAAATTCAGTTTCAATAAAAAATAAATAATTTTTTAAGTGCATAATAATGTATGTACATCAAAATAAAATCAATGAAGTAACTAAGTAACCTAACAACAAAATAATTAAACCCTTGTAAAACAACCAAGTGAAGTAATTAACAAGTACTACTTTGGTCCTATTTATTTATAAGAAGAAATTGCAGTTTTAGATTTATTGAATAATTGATGTATCTGACAGGTATATCATGTAGGGGTAGATCATAAAACTAAGGCATGAAAAGCATCTCTACATTTACATCTTGAGGTAGTCTGAGGTCAGCATGACATCAGCTTTTTTTGGCGCCAACTTTCAGCTTTCCCGCCCAAAAGCCCCATCCAATAGAACACTGCCATGTGTCTTCCTGCCACTCCCATGTGAAGTTGTCGACTGAAAAGACAGGTACAGAGAGAAAGAAAACAGAACCATTTGGCTACTCTCTTCATTTCATTTCTTTCTTCCTCACGCTTCCTTTCTCTCTCTCTCTCTGACTTTCTCTTCTCTCTCACTCTAAAAAAATTTCCCCAAATCGGTTTCGAGGGGCTTACGGTGTTGACGGTATGTTACGGCAGAGGCCCGGTTGACGATGGCGACTGTCCATTTCACCGCCGGCGACTGTCCGTTTACCGCCGGCGACGACGGAGAACGAAAGCGATGAAAAAGGAATGGTTCAAGGGGCGCAAAAACCGCCATGGTTAACCAACATCCACAACTTCAGATTCATACTCAGCCCACCGCCACCTCTCTCTCAGCCCATAGCTTCCTTCATCTCTCTCTGATTCATCATCTATTGACAAATCTGCTCTCAAAAAACCTAGATCAGTACATGCAATAAGGGTAAATTTTTGAAGCTCTCTTCACCGCTTCTCATTCCCTCTCTCTGTATCTGTCTCTCTTCGTTACCACTCTGTAAACTCTCTTCTCTGCACTCTCTTCTCTTCTCACACATTGTTTTTGTTTTCAGGTTCTGGTAACAACTAAAAAAGGGAACCCTAATTTTTCTGCTACTACATTCCTCAACGTCGTTTCTCTCATACCCGAAGAGAGAGAGTTCCAGGAGAGAGAAAGAGGAACGAGGAGGTGACGATTGAGAGAGAGTGCGACGGTGGTTGAAGGACGACGCGATGGAGGGAGCTCACGCCGTTTCCGGCGACGCCACGCGGTGGTGATGAAAGGGGGTGCAGTGCTGACGGTGAAAGGGGGAAGCTACGGTGGTTGTTCACTACAAGAATAAGTGTTTTTTCCTGCCATTTTTTCCGACGAATTCTTATTCGTCGCAATTTCCGACGGATTTCCGACGAAAAAGTCGTCGCAAATGTTCAGGAAAAAAGCGCTTAATTTCTCGCTTACGTTTCCGACGAAAACGTGTTTCGTCGCAAATTTGCGACGGCTATGTCCGTCGGAAAACGCTAAAATGTCGTCGCAAAGTAACAGATCCCAAATTAAAGGGAACACTTCCCTCGAACCCTCTCATTTCACGCCTCCACCCACACCCTCCACCATCTCTCTCAGTCGCCCTCCCTCTCTCTCAGTCGCCCTCCCTCAACCCCATCTCCCTCCTCAGTATTCAATCCTCACTTAGCCTCTCAAACTCGTCTAATCTCCCTCCTCACTCAACCTGTCGATTTCATCTCCCTTCTCATAGCCTCTCGAACTCAAATCTCATCTTCGTAGGAGCTGGATCCGAAGGAGCTGAAGGAGCTGAAGCTTCCATCACCATGTGAACCTTCGTGTTTTTCAACAAATCGAGAAATCAACAATCGTTCCTCGTTCCTCGTTTCCGTACTCACCTTCAAACCTAGAAATCAACAATCGAACCAATCGTTCCTCATTTCCGTGCTCGTCTTCTCAGTTCTCAATTGCGCGATCCCGTTTTCATCTTCTGAGGTAACCTAATTGGAACCCTAACTTTTTTTCTTCAACATTTCGAGTGATTTTAGTGCTTGTCTACTGATTGTATACTCGAACTGTGCTCATATTTTGCGTTTTTGCGTTTTGGAACCCTACTGATTGTTATTAACTTAGGATTTGAAAATCTAATGTTGTTCTCCAGATTAATGTGTCAAATGAAGTTTAATAGGATCTCTTTGATTGTATGTCTTTTACTATAGGATAATATGTTTGTATTTGCATTTTTAGGTTCTGATGTAGTTGGTCTTCCAGCACTTCAGAAGTTGTTCTCCAGATTATGACGCCAAAAGCGCGTGCAAACATCCACATGAATCTCCAGCACTTCAGAAGTTGGACTCTATGCTTATAGTATGTCATATCTATATTTCCATCAAATTTTATGAATGTTTTTTCAAATAACATGTTAGGCAGTTGCAACATCTTATTTGAAATTTTGGTTGACAGGAAACACTTGATTCAATGGTGAATTCGGAGTTTCGGTATGCAGAAGGCAGAAACCGAGAAGAAGAAAGGAACACTAATGCACGAAATAGAAAAAAATGGTGGCTTCCATCACCTCAAGTACCAAAAATTGGACTTTCTGATGTAGAAAGAAAGAGGCTGCTTCATCAAAGAAGGGTGGTACATCAAGTATTCAAGGCTGCTAAATCTATCAATGAAAATGTGTTGCTTGAAATGCCTGTGCCAGCAGTTATTAAAGATGCACTTGTAAAGGTGATAATCTTGTTATGTTGAAATCAAATTGATTTTATATATATACACAGGCTTTTAATGTAGTAAATCACGATCTTATCATTACTAAATCTGTTTCTGTGTTGCAGTCTGGAAAGACAAACCTTGGACAAAAACTACACAAGGTTTTGACAGCTGAATCAAGATATGGAGAAGAGATGCTTAAATCTCTTGATTTGAAATCCCAAATCGATAAGATGAAACTGAAATGGGAAAACACAACCTTCTTCTAACCCTCTAAACTACCCTACCTAACAGATTTGTTCTGTCCCCCCCGCCCCCAGCTAACTTTCCTTCCCTTTTGTTATTTATAAATTAATAAATTAAGTCAGCCCACATGAGTAAATAGCTAGGGCCTTATCACTTGTCGTGCCCATTCATATGACTTGCCGGACCCAGAAACCTATCCATATATGTTAGACTTACATAGGCAAATGCAGTTTCGTTAAACATATATGCTTCACTGTTTTACTGTATTCATTTTGATACCACCAGCTTTTAGATAAAATACTATGAGATTAGGTTTGATGAAAATTCAGGGTAATGATCAAGTTTCTTTTTGATGCCATAACATTGGTAGTAATGTGCAACTAATTCATATTACCATTGTTCCAGTTTCTTTTTAACTAAGAAATACTTATTTCAGTTTCTGGGCTGCTTTAACTAAACTCTGTAGGTCTGACATTTGAAATGCATTACATACAAATTTAACTGCAGAATTCACAAAGGTCCAGCTGTGTTAATTATTAAAGATCAAGAGGGTTATATATATATGGAGGATATGCTTCTCAACAATGGGAGCGGCATGCTGAATTTTATGAAGATATGAAATGTTACATTTTTCAACTAAATCCAAAGGCATCTATATTCAGGCCCACTGAGCAAACAGTGATCTACAATGGGTAACAATCTCCTTAATTCTAATATTCTAAATTGCTTGCTTTCGACATACCTTTATATGCTGAACTGTAATCATCAAATGCTTTCATTTTGTGCCAATGTTACAAAGTAGATTAACATTATTACAAAATTTTCATGGTTTCTTTATGACAATATAACCCTTGAATGTTCATGTGTTGTAGTGTGCTGTCAACTTCAGTTCAGAGGAGATTCCAAATGGCATTGGTTTTGGGGGACGAGTTCATCACTTTGGGTTATTTCTCTCAAAATTTTGACCAAGAGCACACATTTTCATGTTCTACATTTGGTAGTCCTTGCCTCTCCAAAACTAACCGTATATTGCCAGAAGTAATAGAATGCTGGGGAGTGACTCAAGATGCAGGACAAGGCAAGAATAGTGTTGCTGTCAAGGGCACTATACTTGAAGGAAACATTTCTCCCAGTGTTGTTTTGTTTTCCTTTTTTAGAATAATCTTTTATTTGTGTGTCAATTCTCAAATTTCTGAATGTTTTTGCTACAAGGTTTGAGCTGATTTATGCTACCCACGATATTTCATCTCAAATATTTCAGTTTAATTTTGATTTTTAATTTTATTCTTTTATTGTTTTGAATTTCCCCACAGCCTGCCATTAAATATGTTTCTTTCCCATTATTATTCAGATTTTAGTTTATCAGATTTAGCTTTTCAATGCTTTTGGAGAAGAGAGCATTGTGAATGAAGCCAACATTTATAAGCTTATAGAATCGTTCAATCAGATTTCCAATGATTTTCGGAAAGTACTAAATTTGTACATCAATGCAAGTGCTACATAGTATTTTTGCTTTCTAATTTTGTGGGTTTGTACATCAATGATAATTACTAGTGTATAAGAGAAGGAATTGCAATAGATGTTTGGTTTAGTGAGGGTATAAGGACGACTGTTGGATTTAATTTTTTTAAATTTTTTTTTTAAAATTTGCGACGAATTTGCGACGAAAAGGTGTCAGAGCTTGCGACGAATTTGCCACGGATATTTGCGACGGATTTCCGACGACTTTGCGACAAAGACATTTGCGACGAAAAAATCCGTCGGAAATGATTTGCGACGAGCGATTTTGCGACGACTTTTTGTCCGTCCGAAAGTTCGTCGGAAACGTCAATTTGCGACGAAAATCGCTGCATTTGCGACGAAAATCGCCGTCGGAAATCGTCGATTTTCTTGTAGTGGTTGCGGCTACTTCATTTTGCTGCTCACTCTCACTCTCAACGTAACAATTAATCTTGTTTTCTCAAACCCATTTTTCTGATTTTTTTTAGTTTTATCATAAATTCTTCTTTTTCACTCCCCCAAAACACAACTAATTTTCAAAAAACTTGGAGCAGTCCCTTGATTTGATTCACGACAGAAATCTCTTACAGCAAATCTGAAAGTTCGGGACTTTAAAGGCGAGAAGGTGATTGTTAACGACTTAAAACTTCAATGGCATAGTTTCATCTCTTGCATGTGCATAAAATGGAACTGTTTTACATTTTTATGGTGTTTCCTTCTTCAAGTGTTTCTTCTTTGATGTCTGATTTTTTGTCTTTTTTTTTCTTCGATTTTTCTACATTGAATGTCCATTTTTGTCTCTACAAGTTTCTTTTAAATAGCGGTAAATTTAGCTTAATAGGCCAATTAAGAAAGCTCCAGACTTTGATTTTGATGAAATTCTAATTCCAAATGTAGGAACTTTTCCCAATTTTTTGTGTGGTGTTTTTTAGTTATTATTCGTAAATTTCAACAGTTATTGATTTGTCTGAGATTGCATGTTATTTATAGGATGCAACCAATCTTCTAAACTTCCATTAGGCATGAGCTTAAAGATTAGAGCTTTGAAGTCATTACCTTGATGATCAACACTTGAGATAGCAGTTATGATCTTAGGAAGCTTTGTGTTTTATACCTTTCAGAACTTGGCATTCATCAATGAAGCTCCTTCAAGCTCCTCTTTGTACGGTTGTTCTCTCAACTTGGTTCTGTTTCACTTTTACTTTTTTTTCCCTATTTTTGGTAATTGTAAATATTGGTTATTTCTTCTTTTCAGTGTTTGATTTTTCTGCTTTCTGTGACTTCCTCCACCGATACTGTGACAGGTAATCTTCTACTAACTCTTTCACCCTTTGTTCATAGCTTTTCCATTTTTCTGTTTTGCTGACATGCTTCCACAAATTTCCCTTCTTTGTTGATGCTCTGTTGTCTCTTTTACTATTATGGACGACATGCACTTCACAAGGATGATTTAAAACAGTTTTAAAATAAATTTAGGTAGGACCAATTGTGCATAGAAATCGAATGAATTACAATTTGGTGTAGGTATTCAAGTATGTGCAGCCATAATGCTCTTTTTCTGTTCAGTTATTTATTCTGCTGTTTAAGATATCATGCCACTTTGAAGAATGATTTAATAAAGTTTTAGAATGAATTTGGTTAGCGAAGATTGTGCATAGTTATTGATTCTAGGTATTGAAACATAGTTAGTAGGTTTATATGAATAATAATAGTAGATCACAGTGTATATTTAATACTAAGTGTATTCCACTTATCTATGTTGATGGGGAAAAGACTAATATTATGAAAAATTTACTGGTTTATAACACAGTTAGACTACTATAGATAATTTTAGAATGAGAATAGACAGAAACTCTTTATGTCAAATTGGGATTAATTAATGGGTGTGTGAGTTTTAGTTTAAGTAGTAGCAATACTTTAGAAGCGGTACAAAGATTTTTTTGTTACTCTCTTAACCTAATCGTTCTGATGAATACGGTTTCTCTTGATTTGTTGCTATTCAATTGGGGATTTTTCGGGAATAGAAAACTGTTTGTTCGTTTCAATGTCAAATTGGTGTTTGTTTGTGGTTTTTGTAGGTTCCTGTGATGGAAGAGAATGAAACTAAGTCTGAGGCACATTTGACTTCTGCTGCTGCTTTTGTTGAGGGTGGAATCCAAAATGATTGTGACTTCCTAAGGTGTTAATTAAACTGTGGTTCTTGTGGTAGCTAATCTGAAAATTCGGGACTTTAAAGGCGAGAAGGTGATTGGTAACGACTTAAAACTTCAAGGGCATAGTTTCATCTCTTGCATGTACATAAAATGGAACTGTTTTGCATTTTTCTGGTGTACTTTCTCTGCTAGTTCCATGCTGATGATTATGTCTCTTTTTTGAAAAGCATCACTTTTGAAACACAACCAGGTCTTTTGACACAAATGAAAAGGTTTAACGTTGGTGAAGATTGTCCTGTGTTTGATGGCCTTTATTCTTTTTGTCAATCATATGCAGGAGGTTCTATTGGTGGTGCATTAAAATTAAACCAAGGAGTATCTGATATTGCAATTAATTAGGCTGGTGGGTTACATCATGCAAAGAAATGTGAAGCTTCTGGGTTTTGCTATGTGAATGATATTGTGTTGGCTATTTTGGAATTTCTTCTTTGATGGCTGATTTTTTGTCTTTTTTTTTTTCGATTTTTTCTATATTGAATGTCCATTTTTGTCTCTACAAGTTTCTGAATTTGTTGCAAGTTTTGTTTTTGTTGAGATGCACCATAAATACATGCAAATGTTGATTTTTCCTTTACTCAATGTCTTTCCTTCACTTATTTGAATGCATTCTCTGGTGAAGCCACAACAGAATTTCCAAGCACCCTTGAAATGGCCAGAGGAGGAGTATGTTTTTTAAGGAGTTAACGGTTAACAATTTTGTTGCTTTAGTATATTCTTCGATATTTGCAATAATGCATTAATTTATTGTGAAATTAAGATTTTGGCAGATGATATGGGGCTTGGAAAGACCATCATGACCATATCCCTTCTTCTTGCCCATTCAGGAAGGGGTGGTGGATCATGAGGCAGTCAACCCATGGTACAGTTCTTTATTGAAGGTAGTGGAGTTAGTGATGGTGATACAGTTCCCAATTTGTCAAACATTCCAAAGAAGGCAACCAAATTTACTGGTTTTGATAAATAGATAAAGCAAAACACTGCTCTAACAAGTGGTGGCAACCTGATAATTTGTCCCATGACTCTTCTTGGGCAATGGAAGGTATTTACATTATGTAGCTCTTTGGTTACTGCATTTTCTTTACTTGAAAGTTGATATTACTCTGAATTCAAATGTGGGATATATAGAGTAATTCAAATACTTCCTTTCCAGTTCTGAACATTTGACTATTTCTCCAAGCGGAGATTGAATGTTACCATGGCCTGTTTCTACTCCTTAAGCTTTTTGGTTTTTTAAGCTTATTATGTTCCTGTTATTGAATTAGCCGTAAATATTCTTAGTCTCTCTCTGTGTGCTGTTGTGGATAATGCCACCTGCAAAGTTGATTTTATCATGATCAATTTTTATTTTTATACTATGAAAACTTGATTATGTGCATACAATGCCATTAATTTTTTCTAATATTTAAGAACATTCAGCTGGAGTGATTTTCTTCCTTGGAGCTAGAGGCGCTTGGAGCCCAACCTTGGTGTGATCCAGATCCTGTCAATCAAAAAGCAATTTGTATCTGTAAATTGAAGTTGGTATAATAGGGATTTGAATAAGTGGTAGCAATATCATACTAGATTGTTGCTATGATGCTATCCTGTCGTAGCAATGTCATTTTGGAGTTCCTATACCGAGGCCTTAAGCTTGATCAGACTCGCTTCCTCATTCTTGATCTAATGCATAAAATAACAATTAGTTTGGCTCAAACTGCTTATGATTTTTCTGCTGCAACTGCTTATCAATCATCTCTTTCTCTCTCAAATCAACCCCATTGGCAATGAACAAAACTCCCCATCTGATACTAATGTCCTCGCTGCTGAAACTTTTGAAGCTACAACTCCCTTATCTGGTTCCAAGAGATCAACAATTTCCCTTGACCCCACCCGATCATCAATTGGACTCTCCTCAAGCTTCCTTTACTAAGGTGTTCAAGAAGAAAATCATGAAGACCAAGGCACTGAACTAAGTTGGTCAAGAAAGTTATGCAGTCCTTTAGTTCATGTTATTATGTATTCCCCTATATGTTATTATGTAATGAACTAAGTGTATCCACTTTATAATGTGGACTAAATAAAGTGATTAGGATACTATTTCCATTTTTTGTTTGTTCTTGGATTGTTCCTCTAAGAACTTGGATGTACTGCCTTTCAATTTAACGTAATGAACCAGCTTATGTTTGTAGTCTTTATTCTATTATATGATATGTTCAACTTTTATCCTCTTCAAATACCAAATTTTTTCAATTATGGAAGTCTACATATTATTCGTATATAAGCCATATTTATTTGACTTAATAAATATCCTATTGTAAGTATGACAGAACTCCTATATATTAAAGGAGAAATTATAAATCACAAATTCAGCTCCTGCGCCATATTTTTCATAACTAATGCTTCTTTTTATCAATTCAACTCATGGCAGCAAAACCTACCTTATCATTATTGGTTGGTTTTCCTATCTTTCTATCTATTTGTTTAATAGAACATTTACTTTGTAATAGTAGTGATGAGCTAATTTGTGATCAATTGGATTAACAAACAGATTGAAATAATCAGTTGCAAAATTTGAAGAAAATGACATCACATTAGTTTATGTATATATTCACCACGTTATTTGATGTGGGATTGTTCTAAAACATACTTGCTCACTCAACTCAACACGTTATGTAGATTTTGGTGTCAGCAAATCTTTACTCCTGTTTCTGGTAGACTCAATAAAGACTACATACATTTTTATTTATCTTGAATTTTTTTACACATTTGTTTGCATCATTGTTACTAAAGATATGCATTGTAGGATTTCTCTTCTTTTTTTGTCATCCATTGCTGCAATCTCTCAAATTTTATTTCTGCTTCTTTTCTCTTACAATCCTGATAATCCAGTTATTATGTAATAACTAACATTTCTACTATTGTTGTCGCTTTTTCTTTAGTTTCTATCCTTTTAAATCTACTAAACACATTTTAATTGTTAGAATTTGTCTTTAATTTCTATTAAGCTAATTTTAGTATTATAATGATTATGTAGACCCTAAAGCTTTGACCCCGTGCATCGCACGAGTCACCGCACTAGTATTGATGAACTCAATGGCCTTGCTAGGTGCTATTGATTTTTAACATTTTTTACACTTGCAGGATGTATAATGAAGAATAGGGGGTGTGGATACCAATTAACCCACTTCAGGCCCAGCCCAAACACTTGCCTCAGGAAGCTGTTCAAACAAAATAATGCGGAAGCCAACGGGTTGCTACTGTAGCAACACGCGGACCCTTGCAACCCGGTTAACTTGGATCAGTATATAAGCTCTTTCCTCAGAAACCCTAGCTCATTTGATTCTTGATTTTCTCTCTCTCCTTCTTGCTGCTCTGCTGCGATTCTTCGTCTTCTCACCTTGACGGAACCCTAGTTGATGATGGAGCTCTCACCGCCGGTGATTGTAGCTTCGTTTCAACTCGGTTTCACGATCAATGATGAGCTAAGATGATGATGAGTCAAAACCCCAATGTTTTGATCTGAATCAATACAGCCTGAGATCGTAATCTCCACTTCTCTGTTTCGTGAAACCCTTGTTTCAAAAACTGACTTTTGTTGCTGATCTTGGATGAAGAACACTCTCAGTTTTTCAGCGAAGCTTCACTTCACCGCAAGACTCAGGTATGAAGCCTTCTTCTTCTTAAAAAAAATTTCTCTGTTTCTTTCAGTTTGAAACCCTAGTTTTCAAACTCTGACTTACTTCTTTTCTTTTCTGTTTCTGGTTTGATCTTCACGGATCTTGCTGCTATGCACTAGGATCTGCTCACAGTAAGGTAGAACACTGACTTTACCTTGCGGTTTCAGTTTTCTGTTTACCGTTCTTTGACGAACACAGTAAATCCTAACTTTGAAACTGCTTTCTGGTTACAGATCTGTGAAGATCTGCTTGTAGAGATCCTCAAACAGGTAAAATACTATGCCTTAGTCTTTTCCCTTTGTTTGTTTGAAGATCTGTTGTTGTTGTAATGATTCTAGCCTTGATCTTTGTTGTTTCTGGCTTTTGGATCTTCACGCCTTGAAGATGGTTCAACAGTTTCAGTTCTCACCTTTGAGAACACGGGTACTTTCTTTCCCTCTCTCTTTGTTTTTCTTTTCTGCACTTGTTTCAGTCACTGAAACCCTAATACTGACTCTGTTTTGTTTCTCTTTGATTTGTGAGGAATTGCTTCAACCACTTGTTGAAGGTGCAACACAAAGGAACTCAGAAACTGGGCAAAGAAAGAATGATCACGCAGAAGAAGAAGGAAAGCAGAAGAACACACAGGGTATAAGAAAAGTACTTAGAGAACTTTTTATTCACCTTGTAAAAAATAAAACTGTTGTATGAATCTACTTTCTGTACATAATAGACTATGTATATATAGATACTGATTGGGCACATTCTAGCTGTTAGACACAAGTTGGTTGTTAGAACAACCAACTTAGTTTGTTACATAACAAACTCAATTAGTTAGTTATTTTGTTGTAACCAACTTAACTGATTTTGGTTGTAAAGCAAACAACTCTATTTTAAATGTAAACGGCCGTTAGTTTTTTTAATTAACATAGGGTGAATTTGATTATAATTCCAATACAACTCGAATAACATTAACAAGATTACCGCGAAACATTCCCTTCCAACCATCAGTTTTCATGATATTTTGGAAGACCTCAGAAGTAGGCGTCTGTCCATGATCACCCTGAAGCACTAAATACCACCTCGTCCATGATAAACTCATTAGTGTATGTGTAACTGCAAATATTTATATATTACCTTTCAATATAAAAATAAACCATCCACCAATTATTTTTTTAAGGAAAGTATTATACAAATTTTTTGTGCTCTCCCCGGCTATTATATTTCTTTTTTTTATATATAAAAATATATTCTTATAAAGAGAAACTCAATGCATTAGATTTCATGAATTTAATTTTTGTAAATTAAGTTTTACATGTATGAAATATATAGGTCTTAAAAATTTGAAATTTTTTTAATCGAGACCGAGTCAATGGTCATGCGGTTCAACTACAAACCCATCGGTTCGACTCTTGACCCAATACCTTCACTTAGTTGGTTACCGGTCTAGTTCTTAAAACATTGTTTTATATCTAAACATTAAAAAATTGCTCAAAAAAATAAGAAGCAATGCAATGGTTGTCGTTAAACCTGAGACACTAGGCTACTTGACAAACTACTTAATCCATGAATGAAACTTTGTTACTCCACAATGAAACTTTGTTACTCCATGAATAAAGGTTAATTTGGCCCCCTGCAAGAACCATCCCAAGCTCCACCATTGTCCATTCATCATCAGGGACGGAGCCACGTTAACGGCTCCCATGGCTCCAGCCCCCCGATAATACGTTGCTAACCTTCTATACTATTATTATTATTATTATTATAATGGTATATTTTGGGTAAACACAGGTATCCTCCACGGCGACTGTGGAAACTAATCCCTCGAGGTATTGGAGTTCATTTAAGGGTTGATCTCTCCCAAGTGATGTCTCTCCATGCACACCAGCCAGGGATCGAACCCCTGACCAAATGCTATTATAATGGTTTATGTGCAAGGCAATTGATGATGGTGTGGGATTAGTAGCCGAATGAAAAAATCTTGCCATACGTTCAATGCCTAGCTAACTTCTTCTTTTTTTGTACAATGCCTAGCTAACTCCTATATAAAATTTAAGAAGGGTTTTTGCCAACACCATGATAAATATTGTGATTTTATTAATACTATTAGAAACATAGGCGCTTCTAACATGGACCTCTCAAAAAAGGTTCACCAATGGACCTTTACTATTTTTAGTAAAAAATGAAAAGTAAAAATAATATTTTATTAAAACTTACCAAAAAGGGTAAAGGTCCACCGGTGGACCATTTTTAGGGGTCCATATTAGATGCACCCTAGAAACATATATTTTTGAAAAAAATAAGTAATTCTACTTTTACAAAAGGTTTTTGATAAAATAATTTAATAGTTCGCCCTTGCAGCTTTCCGTTCCTGGCTCTGTCCCTGTTCATCATTTGAAAATTAATACACCAAATTTAAAGTTGTATTGAGATGTTATTTAAAATATAAATAAAGTAGTTTGAGTTTTTAGTGATTCATTTGTTAAAAGTATAATTAGAGACCCAATTTTTAAGATTTGAACTGGGTCTCCAAATTGTTTGGGACGACCCTGTTATTAAGGTATTATCCCTACCCACCATCCACTAGAAGAAGAGACACAACAAAATCGCAAAGTTGAAGGCAAGGTGGTAGAAACATGTTGAACAAATTTTCTTGTCTTGAACCTAGGGGATAGCCATGCTACAAAAAGCATGTGTAGCAAGTAGTTATCTAGCACAGCTCAAAATTTAAATCAGCTATGAACCTGCATCTTTATTTTTTGATCTCATCAGCAAGTAGTTACACATTGATTAGAATGTCAGATATGGGTCGCATTGCATCGTTTTTTTTATAAACAATGTTAGTGGGAGAAAGGGAAATGTTAGTCTTCCGGGTTCGAACATGAGACCTCCGGTTTGCACTCTTTTAGTACACTCATTCGATATCTCTTAGCTCACCAGCTGAACTACATATTTGGGATGTCGGATTGCATCGTCGATTTTGACTCTACCTTTCTCACATTATAACCACATGTCTGAAGTATTAACGTAAAGTTACAGTTTTTATTTTTTTGATACTAAAGTTACGTAGTTTTTATAAGAACAAAGTATTAACATAATATTAGAGTGATATATGTTTAAACGCTTCTTAGTTAATAATATAATAATATAAATTAAGAAACTTATATTTAATAAGTTTAAAATGTTATACTTATATTATACTTATAGTTAATAATATAATTCCAATACTATAGTTAATAGCGTGTGTGTATATATACATACAACATTATACACTATTACTTAAAATAATGATTTTATATATATTCAAAATAATAATGATTTTATAACATTCTTTTACTATTATTATATGTAACATAACGTGTTATTATTTATTAAAATTTCATTTTTTTATTTTACTTGTTTTGTGTTTCCTGGTAAAAAATACAAAAGACGCGTGATTGGAAATTGAGCTTCGAAAGAGCACATGTTCCATACTATTAAACAGGTCATAAGTAATATCCCAACTGAACAGCAATTCTGTTAAACAAACTTCTTGTGCTGGGTTCTCGAATAATATACAGGTTGAAAAACAATTTACAAAATCAGAATATTTTTTATTACAAGTTAAAATAATAGCCTGCACTCTAGGCAACGTTAACCATGGAACCATTCAAAATAGTACAAAACTTTACCTAATTAAGTTATAAGAAAAAGAAGAGACCGTTAAGTTATCAGGTCCCTTTTTCTCTGCTAGGGTTTTGGTCCTTCTAGTTTGTGCTTCCTCTCTAACGGACACTTTCTTAGGGTTTCTGTCTGTGTCTCTGTGAGATTCCTGTTCTGATTTAGCTTCTTCTCTCGTGGTAGATCTAACAAGCTGCTTCCTTGCTCATTTTCTCCTTCAAATGGCAGACTCTTCTCAAGCAGAAATTCCTAAAGATGAAAGAGAACTGGTGCCGGAAAAACTGGTACCTGCAACAAAGAGCAATATTGAGTATTCACTAAGAGCTGTAGTGGGTCAAATCATTTCTACCAAGGTTTTAAACAAGAAAATTGTGAGAAAGCTATGAAGAACATCATGTTTAAAACATGGGAAGATTACAAAGGACTTTATATTACAGATATGGGGGATAATAAGTACTTATTCACGTTCCCTTCAATTAAGAATGTTGAGGAGGTGTTGGAGAAAGCACCATGGTTTGTAATGAACCAAATACTTAGTTTACAAAGGTGGGAGGCAGGAATTGCCTTTGCAGACATCAACTTTGACAGAGTTCCATTTTGGATTCAAATCCATGGGTTGACTAGGGATGAGGTCAATCCTGCAAATGTCTCTATTCTATTAAATAGAGCAAGTAGGGTTTTAGAAGTTGATGATCCAGTTAAAACAAGGGCTATATCAAGGCACTACCTGATAGCAAGGGTGTAGTTGTGGATGTAATGAAACCTATATGGTCTGGATGCTGGTTACAGAAATCTGATGAAGGAAAGGTGTGGGTTCACTTTAAGTATATATGAACGGTTGCAGGGACTATGTTATAATTGTGGTATGTTTGGCCATGAACATAAGACATGTCAGAAACCTAGGGTCATGGCTGTTTACAACAAAGAAATACCCAAATATGGCCCCTTTCTCACTGGCTCCAAGGAGTCCCTTTTGGTGACAAATACAGAGAAGGTTCTCAATCTCAGCAGCCAAACAACAAAGATAATCAATCTAGGTGCAGTTCTAAACATGGATCTAATAATGAGACTGAAGGTGAAGTAGAGAGAGATGTTGATATGAGTACAACAATTGTTAACAACACAGCTGAGTCCACTATCCCCCAAATGAATGTGCTAATTCCAACAACTATAAGCACTGACTTGAAAGACAACCTATTAATACAGAACCAAGAGCCAGTACAAGGTGGTGAACCAGTTACTATGAAGGTGTTAGAAACTGTTTATTCTCAAGGTAAGTTACCTAGGGTAACCAGAAAATTTACCTGCAAAAATTTCAAAATACCTCTTATGAATACACAACCACCATATTATGTTTAGTTTCCTCAAGAGGAAGATGATTCCTATGAAATTTCAACAAACAATATCCCCAGCAATGTGGAGGAAGCACTTAGCAGTGAACTTGCATTTGGGCTTCAGCTTAAACGTGGGAGGGATCAACAGCAACTGTGCTTAACTAATGGTGAAGGCAATGAAAGTCATCCAAGAGGGATGAAGAGGGTAAAAGTTATTGCTGTCATTGATGGATCTATTATTGCAGAAGTTACTACTATGGCCGAGGAGGTGGGCCTACCCATGCCCCCGACCCCCAAATGACCTGCACCAGTTGGAATTGTCGTGGCTTGGCGGCGGCCACGACAAATAGGGAACTGAATGACCTCTTTAAGGGTCATAAGCCGGCCATTGTGTTCCTTATGGAGACCAGAGCGCATAAGGAAAGAGTTGAACGAGTTAGAAGAAAGTATAGATATCAACACTCTCACTGTGTGGAAGCTGATGGCACATCTGGTGGTATCTGTTTATTTTGGAATGATTATTACATGTTGCAGATTGTTGAGTCTTGCTCTAATTATATCCATGCTATAGCTAAGGCGAGAAGATCTGGTTTTGTTTTTGACATCTCTTTTGTGTATGGTAACCCTACATTTGCTGCAAGAAGAGGTTTATGGCCCAAACTAGCTAGACTCAAACCAAGGAAGGGTGGTGTTTGGTGCTGTTTTGGTGACTTTAACGAAATGACTTCAACTATTGATAAGGATGGTATTAGGGCTGTTGAGTCTATCAGAATGAGGCTGTTTACGGACTTTCTCAGTGACTCAGAATTAATGGACCTTACTTTGCAGGGTAGTAGATTCACTTGGATTAGCAACCCAAGAGATGGTGTTGTGACTAGACAAAAGATTGACAGAGTCCTAGCAAATTGGACTTGGAGAAATAATTTCCCTCATGCCTTAGCTATTGCTCTTCCCTTTGTTAACTCAGACCACTCTCCTATCATTATTAAGCCTACCCCCCCCCCCCCTTACCAGTGGTCAATCCTTCAGGTATGAATCATTTTGGGAGGAGCACACTAAATGTAGGGATGTTATATCTTCTTCTTGGAAAGATTATACAAACACTGAACCATAGGAAATTTGGTCTAAGAAGGTTAAGGATTGTAAGAGACATTTGCAATCTTGGCACA
The DNA here is from genome assembly GCA_039519185.1 of Astragalus membranaceus. Classification (NCBI taxonomy): domain Eukaryota; kingdom Viridiplantae; phylum Streptophyta; class Magnoliopsida; order Fabales; family Fabaceae; genus Astragalus; species Astragalus membranaceus. The sequence continues at coordinate 14,165,106 of CM076848.1, forward strand.
CTCAAACTTTCAAAAATGCTGCCAAGGAAATCTACTCTCTCAAAGTGAAGCTACAACAGGCACTCAACTCTCCTCCTAATCGTGTTAACTGGAATGAGGTTTCACAGTTTAGAAGAGACATAGACAGACTTTGGAGGCAAGAAGAGCATTACTGGGGACAAAGATCAAGATTGAAGTGACTTAACTATGGGGATAAAAACACAATTTTTTTCATGCTTCTACTATTCAGAGGAGGGATAGGAACAGTTGTTGAGGATCAAGGATGATGGTGGCAATTGGTTGGAGGGTCAAACAGAAGTCATGAATGGTATTTGTAATTTTTACAATAGTTTATATACTGATGAAATTCCTTCCTGTATTGATCAGGTCTTAGGGTTGTTCCTAAGTGTATTAATGAGACCATGAACACTGATTTAACTTGCCCTATTCGTTTTAAAGAAGTGGAGACTGCTGTCTTTGACCTTGGGGCTTATAAGGCTCAAGGCCCTGGTGGTCTTAATGGCCTTTTCTTCCAAAAGAACTGGGATATCATTAAGGATGATTTCTTCAACTCGGTCTGCCATTTCTTCAATTTTGGTGTCCTAGGTGAAGATATTAACTTCACTAATGTTGGTCTTATTCCGAAGGTTCCACACCCTGAATCTATTTTCAATCTTCGGCCCATTAGTTGTTATTCCTTCATCTATAAGGTCATTGCTAAAGTTTTTGTTGGGAGACTGAAACCCTTACTTTCATCTATTATCTCTCCCCAACAAAGTGCCTTTCCCCAACAAAGTGCCTTTTTTGGTGGTCGTTTGTTCCAAGATAACCACATAATTGCCCATGAAGCTTTTCATTTTCTCAAAAGAAAACAAGGTAAATGAGGAAAAGGCATAGCTCTTAAACTAGACATGAATAAAGCCTATGATAGGGTCAATTGGGATTTTCTTAGGAAGGTCCTATTAGCCTATGGTTTCTCTGTGTCTTGGGTTAACTCTGTCGTGTCTCTGGTCACTACAGTTTCTTATACCTACTAAGTGAATGGTTTCTCTTCTAGGAGAGTGTATCCTAAGAGAGGGCCGAGACAAGGAGACCCTCTCTCTCCTTATCTTTTCATTCTAGTGTTTGATGTTCTTTCTAGACTTATCATTAATGCCGGTAATAACAACTCTCTTCATGGTATAAATCTTGTAGACTCTGCCCCTACTCTCTCACATTTATTTTTTGTAGATGATGCTATTCTTTTTACAAGAGACTCTCAGGCTGATATTTTATCAGATCATCAACATTCTGAATGTCTTCACCAAGGCTACAGGGGAGAAAGTGAATCTCACCAAATATGGTATCATTTGTGGTAGTATAGTGGATCCTGCTACTAAGGCTTCTATTGCAGCTATCACCAGCATTCCTTTGTGGGATCATCCAGGCAAATATCTTGGTATTCCAGCTGAGTGGGGGGCTCTAAGGTTCAAGGGTTGGCTTTGCTGAAGGACAAAGATTTTGGCAAGTTAGAAGGCTGGAAAGGCAATCTCTTAAACCCTGCAGGCAAGGAAATCATGATCAAATCGGTTATAGAGGCCATACCCAGCTACATCATGGCTATTTTACAACTTCCCAAAACATTTTGTTCATCTCTCACATCTACAGTTGCTAAATTCTGGTGGCAGTCATCAGGGCGAAACAGAGGTATACATTGGAGGAGGTATGAGGATCTCTGCACTCCAAAGAATATGGGGGGTCTTGGATTCAAAGATTTTCAGAAGATGAACTCAGCTTTACTTTTTAAGCAGGCTTAGAGACTTAGTCAGGAGCCTAATTCTTACTGGGCTTCAACTTTAAAGGACATTTACTTTCCTACTAGTGATCTTTGGCAAGCTAACATTGGTAGGAGCCCATCTTGGGTATGGAGAAGTCTAATTCATGGCAGAGCTTTGCTCATTAAGGAAGGGAGATGGACTATTGGTGCTGGTCTTAACATTCGGGTTAGGGAAGATAATTGGCTTGCTTACCTATGTTGGTGAGTTAATTGGTCAAAATCATGAATGGGACATTAACCAACTTAGAGAAAACCTACACCCTTCATCTGCCATTGAAGCTCTCAAGACTCCTATTTGTTGGACTTCTCCATTGGACCAACTTATGTGGCCTCTCTCTAAAGATGAGAATTATTCAGTAAAATCAGGCTACAAAGCTATTTTGAACTCTTCTACTCCCGCTACTAGACCTTCCTCCTCCTCTCCCTACCCTACTGAAATATGGAATCAGATTTGGAACTCAAATGTCCCTGCAAAGATGAAACATTTTATGTGGAAAGCTATACACAATTTTTTATCTACCAAAGAAGCCTTATTCAAAAAGAAAATTTCCATTTCTCCTCTTTGTCCCATCTGCAAAGAAGAGCCTGAATCTACTGAACATCTGTTTCTTTTGTGCCCCTGGACATGCCCTCTTTGGTTTGGCTTACAATTCATTCCACCCCCCAACAGGTTTGGCTTAACTAACCTTCACTCTTGGTTCTTAAATATGTGTGAAACTTACCTACAGAGCAATGATGATGGGATTACTATGCTAATCTATACTCTATGGATCATTTGGAAGACTAGAAATGAGGCTGTCTTTCAAGATAAACACCCTAGGCCTACTGATGCTCTACATAGAATCAAGGCTCTGGTCCCTGAGTTTCTTGCTTCTACAAACAAGCTAACAGTGAATATCCCTAGCCCTTCTGTCCCTAATATGCGTGCAACTCCATGTAAATGGAGACCACCCCAAAGTCAATATGTTAAAACTAATGTGGATGCAGCATTTGACAAGGCTACTGGTATAGGATACATTGGCTTGGTATGTCGAAATGAGAAGGGGGGTACTTACAGCTCTTCACAAACGTATCTTTGCCATTTCTCCTCGGGCAGCTGAAGCTCGGGGCCTGCGAGAAGCTGTGTCGCTAGCCATCTCTCTCAGTTTCCAGTTTGTGGTCCTTGAATCTGACAATCAAGCGCTTGTGGAGGCTTGCAGAGGCAATCAAAAGTATGGTGAGATCAGTGGTTACATCAGAGACATTAATGGACTTAGATCTTCCATTATCAAATGTGGAATTACCTAGATATCTGGACTCGACGAGAAGGAAACTCTGTGGCGCATGAAATTGCTTGGCTTGCATCGAAAGGGCTTCTTACATCAAATTGGACAACTCGCCCTCCTGATTCTCTTCGTAGAGCTATCGTTGGTTGCTTCAACATCTAACCTCGTTGTGTTTTGTGATCTCAACATCTAACCTCGTGGTTTGTGATCTGCTTCTGGTTAGCATGTGTTTGTGGCGTTGCTGGGAGTTGATGGCAATTCGTTTCTCGCTGCAAACGGAAGTTGTGAGGTGGTAGGGTTTTTTGTTTAATTTGGGTGCATTCGAGTTATATTGCACTTTCTCTCTCTACCTTATTATGGAGTTGTTGTCAGTCTTAACTTTTGACATTTATTATGTACTTGTTTCTCAGCTACCGGATCTGTTAGTGGACCGGTCTCTCTTACTCTAGCCTAGCTAGTCTATTCATTGTTTTGCTTTCTTTTGCTTATTGAGCCCATGACTTGTATGGTGCCAATTGTTATTATGTGGACCTTGGGCCGATCCGTGGATTGTTTTGGTTGGGGCCTTGCCTATTTCAATGGTAATCAACCAATCTTAACCAAAAAAAAAAAGTTATAAGAAAAAAAAATTAGAAAGGAAATCAAACTAACAAACTCAAACCGTAACTAGATAAAAATGAGGATTAAATACACAAATAAATTAAAATAATATTTTGAGATGATGACAATGAACTCGAATACAGAACTAATGCTCATTTACAGATCTGTAAGATGGTCGGACAGAATTCAAAGATTCAAATACGAAAAGCAGTATTTTAGATGTGTTATTAAGGAATAAAATATTCATTAGTTACATATTTATATGATCTTACGGTTGCTTGTTCGCATCAAAATATGAACGGGAATGCATAGCGAAGCGAATGCTCAACATCAATAGCAAATATGCATCATAGTTTCTTGTTTCTTCTCAGATACTTCCTTTCCACAATCCTTTTGATATCAAAGTCAAACTTGATTAGCCTAGCAGTAATCGAGTACAATAATAAGTGTCACAAGAGTCAATAGCAAATATGAGACTATTCATCGATATCTAGGCCGGATGGCAGTTCAAAAAAATGTATACACCAGAAGTTGCAAGGCTAGCACAATGTATAAACCCACTTAACTAGAAATTAGTAAACATAACACTATGAAAACAAAATAATTTGAGGCAAACACAATAGAACTGATCTACTACTCTCGATGAGATCCAAGATTGAAACAATACTTGCATCCGTTTCTTTTATAAAATGAATATATAGATAAAAAACCGCAATAATGCCATGCTAGAATTTAAAACAATAAAATAACAGCAAACTATGTCAGAAATCAAAACAACAGAATAAAGGCAAACTGTGAGAATGTTTGACAAGATAATACCGAAGAAGTAAAGATGTCATTGTCCTCAAGACATTTTGAACTCCTGACGGAACGTGGAGACAATGCATTTCATGAAACGACCCAGAAATGTGTGGGGGACACAACAGAAACGACAATAAACCCTCAAGAAACTTTGTGGATCATGGACAAACGAGGCTGAGGGTTTTTACCAATCAAGAGAAAGTAGGAGTGCCATCTGTATCTATGACACGACACAATTACATCTTAGGGAGACCACATGACATGAAATATTGGTAGCTACTTTGATATTAACACATATTGGAACATGCTTGCTTTTCAAGAGTATTCAGGTTGGACGAAAATAATCCACGTGGCATGCAAATAAATGAAATAAACTACCATTATCTGATTCAATAAAAGTATAAAATCATCCATATGACGGTTATGTCCGCAACTTCCAAGCAAGTTCATGTTCTGGCAGGACATAGCAAGTGTGAGTTCTAACCACACCTTGGAAATCACAGAAAAATCATACAAACAGTGGTCAGAAATTTCTTATCTCTGAGACAATTATTGGTAGATGTCACCAATTAATTAGCAGAGAGAAAGAGGCAAACCTATCATCATATTTAGCCATTGGAAGCAAGGCATGCAAGCCTCCTATACTGGCCCTGGAAAATGGTGTTGATTCATTAATAATAATCAAATGATATAAAAGCTCATATTATAAAATAGACAGATAATAGTTCATTGAGATTAAGTACTGCTATTAACTGTATCCATAAAGGATATTGAAATTAAGCACTAGTCTACAGTGGGTCATTCTGCTACTAACTATAACCATGAAGTTGTTCCATGGCAATTAAATGATACACGCAGCATAAAAAAAGTAATTGAAGAAACAACTAGAAAATCTCTCATAGCTGCAAACCATTACGGCTATGGAGGCCCACAACTTATAAAATGGAAAAAATTAAGAGCGTCAAATTAGATCACCAATCCAAAAAGAGAACAAGTAAGAAAACATCATAATTCAAAGTATTGAGTGTAACATCGTAATTTCCAGAACAGAATGAATCAGAGAAAATGACTAATCAGAAAAATGCTCTCTCGTATTCAGAACCTAATAATGCTGTAAATGGATTTACAAAAATGACAGAATCTATGGAAGCCTCCCCTATGTAAACATTTAAAAGTTTTGACCAGCTGAAACTAAGTCCTTTATCCCCATCAAATGTTCATCATTTGAAATATTTAGTGAGATACGAAGATTAGTCAATAATTCTTCTTTTTCCCAACTTAAATGACCAGAAGCATACATTGCCTTTAAGGTATTGTTATAAGCATTCAACTCTAACCTATGAATTCTTTCTGCTACAACCTCTTTTGGAGGAATGGTGCATCCTTCATCCATATCCATATCTCCCACATCTAGAGATTCTGCATCACTACAAAGGGTATCGTCATCTTGGCAAGGACCTGCTAATGTATCATCAAAAGAATTATTTGCACTACTTATGACACTACAACTGCCAACTGAACTCATATTACTACAAGAATAATATGGATCTTCAATGGTTTCAGGAAAGTGTGGTCTAACACTATAAGGATTCTCCATCCTCATTTCATAATATTGTTTGGTCCTATTAGGGAAGGAAGAATGAATGCATTTTTCACCCATATTATTTTGTGGGTAAGCAATGGCATCTACCTTTTCCAGCAACTGGTCAGTGGATATAGTTGTCAATCTTTCACACCCACCCCAGTTCACAACAACCCTCTTTTTTCTGGGATAATCCTCAATAGCAGGGGAGCCGTAAGGAGAAGCTCTCTTCAGTGTTGAAGGTGAGGGTAGAAAAGTCTCATCGAGGCCACTGGAATCCAATTTCTTGGCTTGTTGAACTTCAGGCATCATCTTATAGCTGTTTGAAATCAAATTCCTGCTACACTTCCCAATTCCATAATTTCCTGGTCCCTGGATCAAACACAAGCAAATGTAATCAGGAAAGAGTAATAACGGAAAACAAAAACTGACTACGCTGGAAACATGACAAAGCAATATTGGTGATGCTAACTTAAAGGGTGAAACAATTTAAATGAATGAATACAATATATTCTAACAATAAGCAATTGCCAAAACTTTGAGAATGCTTGCTAGTTTGGAATTAAAAAGAACAGGATGATAAGCGAAATTAAAGAACTTATATTAAGCATATAGAACTTACCATTGGCTTAACGATCCATTGCCCATTTTCCCAAGATTGGCGCACCCTTGTGTTGACTTTGTGGACTTCCAACTCCTCGCAAGATACCAACAGCCTTACCAAATAGAAGCATCCCCCTAGGTATTTCAAAACAGCAGCTGCTTTCCAAGAACCATCATCATAAACCTCCACAATATCTTTGATTTCCCAATGCTCAATACCTTCAATAAGAGGGGGGCAAGGTCTGATGGCTTTCCTGGGAACTCTCTCTGCATTGGCCTCACTAGTCATGATGGAACAGTCATACTGGACCCTATAAGTGTGCCCATTACCAGAAATAATACGAGCACAACGCCATTCCACAGCAAACTTCTCAGTATTGCCATGGATCTCCACTTTATTTCCCTTTCTGAATTTCATGGGAACTAATTCAATTCAAACACAAACCTGCGACATCGAAAACATATGCTATTAGCACAAAAGAAAGATCTCGCAATTTTTTATATTTGACACCCTTCGAGATTATAAAATTTTATAAAATTTCACGAAAACTGACATTGGCCAGTGATTGAAAAACAATAATCAAGTGTGAAACAATATCTCTTAATGGGATGAATTTCTTACCCTTTCGTTTTGCTAATCACGACAAACATTGGCTACGCTATGATAAAAAAAAATCAAAAAGAACACCGCAAAGCAATTGTGTATGTGTGGTTGAAACCCATATATTTCGCAATTTGAAAATATTACTTAGAAATTCAGAATACAGAATACAGAATACAGAATAGCTACAAAACAAAGCGCAAAACAAATCAAAGTACTCTAGCGGATCGAGAAAGAGGGAGAGAGATGACAAAAATAAAAATCACACGAACAACTACAACGAATCGAAAAGGTTATATCGCAAAAGATGACATGAATCGAAGCAACTGAAATCAAATGAAGTTTAGAGATGATTAATGGTACTGACCTTTGTGGACGATTGCAGGAATAAACTAGCCGACAATATAATCTTTGGATTAGTCGCTGAGAATGCACTCTTTTCTAGGGAATGAGTATTGAATATTGAATTTGAAACAAAACAATGGAGGAATTAGGGTTTCCGCGACTTAAAGATAGATCAAAACAGAATTCAGCTTAATGCGGTTGGAAGGGAAATAAATATTAAATATGTTGATGGGCGGCGAAAGTTCGGATCAACACCTTACGGGCCCTTTTTCATGTTTAGGGTTTGTATGTATGCGATTTTTATTTTATTTTTATTTTTAAGGGTGCTTCCAGGGTGTCGTTCCTAGGGTTTACTCCGCTAGGGTTTTAGTCTTTTAGAGATTTTGGTCTATTGGGGTTAGTCTTTGTCAAGTCTCTCTTTGTTTGGCCGATGTATTCCTGGTCGTTGATACTCCTGTGGGTGTATCTATCTCTCTTCCCTCTCTGTTGTCTGCGCCAATCTCGTTTGTTCTGAAAATGGTCACTTAGTGTCCTTAAAGATTATTCCTTGGAGGTCTATTTCTTCAACCTCTTTTGTCAAGTCATACCCTGTTATATCAATTTTTCCATTTTTATCGTGTCTAGGTTCTCCTTTCGTTATGAAGGGAGACTGTTAGGGTTTTCTTTAGGTCAGTTTTAATAGTTAGTGTGTATGTCTCTGAATTAGTCCAGTCTAGTGTCCAGTTACAATATTAAGTTTGTGTGTCAAATAATACATTCTCCCTCATAATCTATTGCGTTGTCTTGTGTCTATATTAGGAATTTCCTTTCTTCTTTCGGTCTTGGTTTTGCATTGTCTGGCTCTAATGGCAGCCTCGTCTTCTAGTTATAGCTCCATGAATGACAATCATGAGTTGCTGGATGAACCTTTAGTCACTTAAAACAGCAATAACACATCAGTTTCAAGGAAAACTCTTATAGGCAAAATAATAGTTATCAAGGTTCAAAATGCAAAAGCAGTTATAGAGATCATCTCAAAAGCCTGGGCTCACTGCCAAGGGCTTCAGTTAACAGATCTAGGAAAAAATATTTTTGTCTTCAGTTTCTCTAGGGAAGAAGATATGGTAGATGTTTACAGGCAAGCTCATTGGTTTTTGATGAACCAACTTGTGTTTGGAGATCTGGTCTCCAACAGTTGTGTGTCAGGATATTGAGTTTAAAGACACACCCTTCTGGATCCAAATCCATAACCTTCCCTTAGAAAACCTAAATGTTCAGAATGCCGGGAAACTTCTAGGGAAGGTTGGTGTGATTTTGGAGGTGGAAGATCCTATTGTTGAAGGAAAGATCCTCAGGTCTTTTATCAGGGGTAGAGTGATGATTAACTTGGAGAAACCTCTTCCAACAGGCTGCTGGGTGCCTAGGGTGAACCAACCTCACATCTAGGTATCGTATAAGTATGAGAGACTCCAAGCTCTCTGTTTCAACTGTGGTTTGATAGGCCACGAATAGAAAGTTTGCTCTAAACCCAAAGTCATGGCTACCTTTAACCCCAATGAACCCAAATACAGCCCTTCCCTAAGTGTTCCTGTATCAAAATCTATTGTTTACCTTGGTAGGGATCAGTTTAACCGTGAGCCAAGACCCCAACCTCCTATGGAAACTAAGAGGAGTGAGGAAGAAGAGGTGTTGAGAATTCACTACCAGAACCTAGCTCTAAAACAACATCTCAAACCCCTTGAAAAACCTACAGCTAAAAACCAGAATAAACGTATCCCTGGCCTCAACTATAGCTCCATCCCTTGGGAGAGTTAAAATGAGACTGCTGCCCCTTTATTCAAAGGCTCTATTAAGACATTTTACCTTGAAAGCCCAAACCAGAAAGGTGGTGTCTATAACCCCAATCTCCCCTAAAGTCCAAATTGGTTTTACAGCCCCTCCCTCTCTTAACCTCAACAACCCTCCAAACCTGACCAATCCTCCTAACCAACCAGATACTACCCTGCCTGAGAACCCAAAAACCCCCACCCACCCTCTCATTCAAGCCTTCAAATCCCACCCTATCAACAACACTCAATACACTAAAACCAATCCAACCCTAGTCCCTCATCAAACCCCCACACCTTTAAGTGGTAAAGATATTGGAATTACCCCTACCCAAGTGACCAACCATGGAGTTTGGAGAGAACACCAGAAACCTATAAATATAAATGCTTACACTGTTGAATTCCCAGAAGAGGAGGAAAATTATCCCTCTGATGATAATTACTCTTCTCAGTTGGATGAGAAAGAGGAAAATTTGTTGGCCCTTAGCATGGTAACTGATATGAACTTTAACAAAAGGAAAGCTACCCCTAAAGGTTCTAACTATGATAAGGAAAACATGAATAATGGTGAAAAGAAACAAAAAAAGGATGAGAATGAGTCCTCAAATCAGGGATCTACTACCAGTGTTCCAAACCCGAATGTGTTTGGTCAGTTTTGTATAGGTTACTACCCACAAAAGCCTGAGGAGGCAAGCCCAAGCATGCCCCCAATGTCCAAATGACCATGATAAGCTGGAACTGTCGTGGCTTGGCAGTTGCCACGACTAGTAGAGAGCTCCAGGGTCTTGTTAAAGAGCACAAATCGACCATTTTGTTCCTTATGGAAACCAGAGCCCAAAAGGAACGTGAAAGGAAGCTAAAGTTTACTAATGTTTTCTGTGTTCCTGCCCTTAGCACCTCAGGTGGTTTGGGTCCGTATTGGAACTCTCCCTATGATATCCAAATTCTTGATTCTTGCAAAAACTATATTCACTCAGTGGTAAAAGAGAAGAAAGCGGACAACTTGTTTGAAATGACCTTTGTGTATGGCAATCCTACTTTTGACCAAAGAAGATTACCGTGGGGAAAATTGGAAAGACTTAAACCTAGAAGAAATGGTCCATGGTGTTGCATGGGGGACTTCAATGAAATGAACTCTATTTCTGAAAAGGATGGGTGCAGGCTTGTTGCTCCTATCAGACTGACTTTCTTCAGAATCTTTCTCAATGATTCTGGCTTCATGGATCTTGATCTTAAAGGTAATAGATACACTTGAGCTAGTAACCCAAGAGATGGTGTTGTCACTTATCAAAAAATTGACAGGGTTATTGTCAACTCGGGATGGAGGGACTTGTACCCCCATGCAGTGGGTATTGCTATGCCTATTGTAAATTCAGACCGCTCTCCTATTATCCTCCTTCCTACCCCTCCTGCTAGAAGCTCCAGAAGATTCAAGTATGAAATTTTTTGGGAAGAGCATGTTGAATGTAGGGGAGTTATTTCTAACAGTTGGTCCTGTAATCCTACCAATAGTAATTGGGGCAGGTTTCAGGACAAGGCTAAAAACTGTAAGAATCTCTTATGAACTGGCATAATGGCACCTTTAAGAATGCAGCTGTGGAAATTTCAAAGCTTAAAATCAAGCTTCAAAGGCTCACCAACAATGGCAACAACTCTGACAATGAGGCTATAAAAAATATCAGAAAAGAAATTGACATTTTGTGGAAACAAGAGGAGATGTATTGGAGGCAAAGATTCAGATTGAAATGGTTGTCATATGGGGATAAAAATTCAAAGTTCTTTTATGCTACTACTGTTCAGAGAAGAGACATAAATAAGCTACAAAGGATTCAGGATAAAGATGAAAACTGGGTGGAGAGTCAAAGTAGTATTGTCAAAGCTGTTGAGGAGTACTTCAAAGACATATATGTTCCAGCTAATGGGAATATTCCTCCTATCTGTCTCCAAGTTATCCCTAAGATGGTGTCCCAGTCATGAATGATAGTTTAGATGCTCCTGTGACTATATTGGAAGTTAAGAGAGCTGCTTTTGCTATGGGAGCTCACAAAGCACCAGGGTTTGATGGCCTAAATGGTGAATTCTATCAAAAGAATTGGGAAATAATCAAAGAAGATGTGGTGGGGGCAGTTAATGCAATTGAAAGAGGTCGGCCGCCCTCTGCTCCTACGTATCTCCTAGTAGAGAATCAAATCACACGTAGTTCTTGGTAGAAAATGTTTGTGTGTTGGGTGTTTTTTAGAGAAATGGTTTTTGATAAGTAAAAATAAATAAGGAGGAATAAATAAAAAAAACTGAGTAGGTTGCAAAACAGTAGTAAGAGCGGTGCGGTTAGCAGCAGGGTGCTATATTATAAAAGTGGGGTGTAAATAATAGAGGGGTTGTATCATTAAACAATGGGGTGCGTTTAGCAGAGCCTAGAACAATAGTAAAAACTCAAAATGATGACAGACCAAACCTTAAACCAACAGCCCACGATTTAAGGTGAAATAAAAGGGGTTATGCAAATGAAACAGGGTAGGTGCAACTAGTGATCTGGTATTGTGTTTTATTTTCTTAAAAAAAACTGGTTGTTAAAAAAGAGGAAATAAAAAGAAAATAAAAATAGAAAGAGAGAGAGAGAGAGAGAGAGAGAGAGAGAGAGAGAGAGAGAGAGAGAGTATAAAGGGAATTGTTTAACCCGTTTGGAACCCTAAAATCATCATCAGCCGCATTTAGAAACAGAGAGAGAGGGGGGGAAGGAGGTTTTGAGAGTAAGAAATAATAGGGGAGGAAACAGATCCACAAAGGGAAAAAGAGCGAGAGAAAATCGAAAGAACGAAGGGCGTGAAGGGACGAATATGGGGATGCCGTGGAGGGAGGAATATGGGGATGTCGTCGTCGGAGGGAGTGCCGTGGTAAGGTGCCAGCGACGGTGAAGGAGAGAGACGCGCGAGGAATGGAGAAGACGACGTATGACGCGATGGTGGGGTCGCCGTTGGAGCTAGACGCATGACGGTGGGTGTAGATGACGCGATGACGGAGGGAGAAAGCGGTGCTGTTACGGAGATTTACGCCGCCTCCGGCGACAACGATGGTGGTGGAGGCTTTGTGATGGTGCGATTTCCGATGGTGGTTGATGCGATAGTGAGAGGGTTAGGCGGTGAGTCACTGAGGGTTCTTTGGTGGTGGTTCAGTGGAGAAGAGGGAGAACGTAAGGGAGGGGGTGATGAGAGAGAGGGTGGTTCACGGTATTTCACGGTGGTGCGAAGGTGGTTGCGTGGCGATGTGGTGGTTTGGCCGTGAGGTGGTGATTTCGTGGAGAAGAGGGAGGACGTGAAGTTGTGGTGATTTGTGTGGATGTGATTTGGTGATTCAGATGGTGACTGACGGTGGTTGTATGGCGACGGTCTGGTGGCGGTGAGGGGTGTGAGGTGGTGATTATGGCTGTTGTGGTGGTGGTTGCTGAGTTGATGGGAACAGGGAGAGTGGGTGAGGCTGAGAGGAGGTTTTGGAGTAGAGCACCACCGTTAGAGGGTGGCACGCGGTGGTAGTATTGAGGGATCCTCTTTTCCCTCTCTCTGTTTCCTTCTCCCTTTTTTTTTCTCATTTTTTTTATTGTCTCTTTACTGCTCTATTTGTGTCATGTGTCCCCCCTCTACTTGTGCTACTATTCGATATTTATAGGCAGGTTGATGAGGAGTCAAAAGGACAGCAATTAGGGCAAAAGGACAGCATGCAGCTGGATGGGGCGCTGGTAGTGGGTGCTGGGGAAGGACAGTCAAAGGAAAGTACTAGGAAGGACAACATCAAGAAAAAAACAAAAGGACCAGCAGCTAGGGCTACTGCTGCACCCTCTTCCTCTTTTTTTTTAATTTTATTTTAAACTTTTGTACTATTTGCCTTTTTTGGTTTTTGTCCATATGTGTAAAAGGGCTTGGTTATGTAATAAAAGGGATTTTGGCTATTCGGCTTTTGCCTAATTTTATATTACATTTTTTTTATATTTTATGAAAATAGAGCAACATCAACAAAAACGAGTATTGAAATAAACGTCACACGTTGAGCGTTAAAGACACGCGCACGATTAAAGCGACGAGAATAAACACTTTTTTTGGATTTTTTTCGATTAGCCGGACAAAATTAGGGTATGACAGCTGCCCCTCTTTATTTATATTTTACTAGGAAATTTGAAGGGTTTCCAAATTTCTCGAGTAAAATAGAAATAAAGATAAAAAGACCCCTAATTTTTTCAAGACTGTGGTTTTTTTAGAAATTCTTAAAAAAAATTGGGTTGACATAGAACAGAAGTAAATAAGGATTCACTGAGGATCTGAAGGAGCACTGAGGCTCTGATGGTCTAATTCGCAGTCGATGCTTGGCGCATTGAATGGAGTTAAACTCAAGGACCGATGGGGTCTGATGGGCATGCCTAAGCCTGATGGTCCAATGGGTCTGATGGAGCGCAAACTAGCAATGGTACTAGTAAAACGGTCTGCTTGGGGGTGGCCTTTTTCGAGCGGCCATGGGGGCAAGGTCAGGTCGTTGACCTGATTTGCGCACCTCGAAGGACGTGCACTGTGTTTTCTTTTAGGCGGGCACAGCTAGTCTGAAGGACCTGGGGTCGGATGATCCGTCGGTTGCTCGATAACGCGACGTGCGGTCTGGATTGAAGGACCATTGATGGTTTGAAGGAGCGCTTGGGCTCTGAAGGACCACTGGGGGTCTACAAGAGTACTGGGACTCTGAATTGTGATATGAGACCAACGCTTGGAGCACTGACTTTGAGGGAACAAAATATTGGGATTGACACTTGGCGTACTTGCCTAGAACATACCTAATGAATGCATTTACCTGAGAAGGGAAAAGCTATCTATATTTGGCATGTCTAAAAATGCAACGAATGATGTATGCGTGCAATATAGGTATGTGAAATGGTAAGTGTCCGATGGGATGAATGAAATGTGGCAGATGATGTGAGTTGAAGTTGATGGAACATGGAGGTTGACAAACAACGTATGTGAATGCAGATAAGGTATGAATGTGATTGTGCTGATTAATGATGAATGTAATGGAATGAGCAATTTTTCCTCTTTTTGCTTTTTTTTTGCCTTTCTTTTTTACAAAGTGCAAATGTGATGCAAATGTAATGCTTTGATGTGAATGTCACGGTGGATAAAAGAAAACACGCGAATGCATGGTACAATGATATGATTAGTGATGTAAAAAAAACTTTTTCTCTTTTTTTTTTGGGCAACGATGAGACCGCCACTTGGCACATCTATCGAAGCGAACAATGTTATGCATGTGACGAGCGTGCAATGATTGGTATCTGGGGGATGATGAATGAAATGGGTATACTATGGGTGTTGAACCTGATGGAATGAGAAAGTTGACAAACAGTTGTTTGTGGATGCAGATGAGATATGAATGTGATTGTAATGATTATATGCTATGGTGAATAAAAGGAAACACATGAATGCATGGTAAATGATATGATTGGTGATGTTGACATATTTTGGCAGTGATGAGACCAGCACTTGGCATGTCTATCGAAGCAAAAAATGTTATGCATGTAATGTGATGAATGTGCAATGATTGGTATCTGATGATGAATGAAATGGGGCAGACAATGGGTGTTGTAACTGACGGAATGGGAAAGTTGACAAACGATGTATGAGATGTGAATGTGACTGTAGTGATTTATTTTTGGTGTGATGATGAATGTAATGGATGGATTTTTTCTTTTTGCTTTTTCTTATTTATTTTACTTCTTTTATTGATGCATGCAATGCGAATGTAATACTTTGATGCAAATGCTATGGTGAATAAAAGAAAACACATGAATGCATGGCAAATGATATGATTGGTGATGTAGAAAACTTTTTGGCAACGATGAGACCGGCACTTGGCACGTCTATCGAAGCAAAAAAATGTTATATGTATGCAATGTGATGAATGTGCAATGCGAAAGTAAATGGACTACAAAAAGCCCGTGAATGATGGATGCGGAAGCTGGTTGAAAACAGAAATTGATAAGCCGTGTATGCGACGGTAGATGACATGTGAATGCAAATGTGCTGCTTAGGTGCAGGTGCTATGGTAGATGCATGATTGCATGGTGGAATGATTTACGCTATGATTTGTTGATGATGCAGAAAGATTTTTTTCTTTTTTGTAATGATGAGAAATGAGACTTTGGACGCGAGAGGAAAAGACGTGAATATTTTGAAATAATCATTCCTTGAAACAAATGATTTGAACTCAGACATGACAATCTCAAGGTTGTTATTCACGGACACTGATGTGCAAAAGTAATTGGCTATATTTGCAGACTCGCTTATTTTCCTCTCCTATGATGGTGTCCCATGATAATTGAATTTTAGGTCCCAAAGGTTAACAGAGTGAATTAACTTGTGTTCTCTCTCTTTGAAGCTTTGTTTAGCAAAGATGTATAGCAATGCAAGTATAGATGAATGAGTCGGTTAACTCGGGGTATGGACAGATGAAGGGATAAATGACAGGTTTTTGGCCAAAGTCATGAAAGGTATGTTCTTCCCAATTCAAGAAATGTGGGACTGCCCCAATTTAGACTACCGGTGAAGGTGAGTGAATAATTTGCCCCTGTCTAGTGGTGACAACAGCTAGGGGTGTAGAGGAAATAATGAATCGAGAATACCATGACTTTGGAATGAAGGGTGGTAAGCAAGAGATTTTGCCTCAACCCATGGCGTTTGGTGTTGCCCCAACTATGACAATGACAAGGTTTCCATGACTAGAGTTTGCAAAAGGTTGTATTTAGCATGGTGGGTTGAGAAGTTGCTCTGGTGTGGTTTTATGGGTGTGAATAAGGGGATGAAATGGGTGTAGAGCGAATTTCCCCGATTTTAGGTGGAGTGAATGGCGACGGGATTGCCCCACTTTGGAATGGTATTTCAAATGGTGCTTTTAGTGGGGTTGTGAAATGTGACTGAGTTAGGGTCATGGGTTTTTGGAATTGGTCGTATGGATGTGGTGTATTAATGGGATGGACGCTGGAAAATTTCCCCAAGTTCGAGAAGCATGAAAGGTGAAGGGATTGCCCCACTTTGGGATCTAGGTGATGGTCCTAGTCTAAACTTTTGGTTCTTTTAAGGTGACTCCCACAGACTATGATAGTCCTGGGTTTTGATACGATGAAAATTTCAACTGGTGATCGCTAAACCTTGTCTTGGTATCAGTGCAAGCCTTTGAATTTTCTTCTTTTTTTTTGAGAAAATATATTGTAAATAAATAAACTTACTTGTCCTATAATTAAAACTGAGAAAACGAAATCAATCAGTCATTGATCAGAATGGACTTGTTAGGGTTGTAATGTGGCCAATGGTTAGGGGTTTATGAAAAGAAATGATACTGGGCCCGAAGAAGTGTTTGGGGTCCATTGTTTGGGTTTCGTGAAAGAAGTACTAATTTGGCGCAAGAAGGTGTTTGAGGGCTTTAGACAAGGATCTGTTATTTCCGGTTCGATATGGCTAGTGGTTGATAATGGGTGATTGGGCTTAAAGTGTTTGGGGATTGATGAGACAAATGATCTTTTTATTCAGTGGTGCACTTCATGATATGATGTATCAGCTCGAAGACTCATGTCGTCCTTTTATTCAAGACTTTTGGCATTTTTTTTAATTACGATTCTCATTTTTCTGCCTATTTCTCTTGAGCTGTGCACCATCTTTAAATGGGGAATAGATCATTGTCTAGGGTGATTGAAAGATTTTTTTTGATTTTTTGGCTAAAAGTGGGTTGCAAAGGGTATTTTTTTTATGCTTTTTGAGGATATGAGAAGATGACCAAACTTCATTTCAAACCATGATTGCTTGTTTTCTCAAAGATTAGCTTAAGGACAAAAAATTATTTATTTTTATATATCTGCTCTTTTTCTTTATTTCTTTTTATATGCCCTAATTTTTGCTTAGGCTGCTCTTGCAAATTTTCAACCTAACATACTTTTTAATTTATTTTTTGTAAAGGCCTTGCACCAAGGGAATACAATGCTGACAAGATATCTAGTGATCACAAATTTGCCCCTGCATGGGGCCTAAAGTGTTAGCTCATGAAATTTCATCATTGGGAACAAACCAAATAGTTAACTAAGTTGTGTGGGGAATATGCACTGGGTGGTCGGGGTGGGACTGGACGTGTAAATGGATGATGATAAGATGGAAAGATGTGGACATTGACTGACTCAGACAAGAATAAATGCACGTTGCATACAAGTTCACCATACGAATGCTCCACAGCGAGTTAACATAGTTAGAGACATGATAGAAGAAATTTTTAATAACACATCAGCTAACAAAATGGACCATTTTGATCTTGTATCATGGGATGGATGGGATGTATCATCTTGCTGACAAAAATTGTGGACGAGCTGCAAACATTGGAAATTTTTGGAAATGGAGTGTCTCGAAACACCTTGAGTTTGCAGCTAAGTTCGACCTTGTTTAGTAAAGCTAAGCTTTTCCAAAGAAGAATACTCAACCTCACCTCATCTCTCATCAAAATTTTTGAAAAAGGTAATGCTCATGTTTTTTGTATGGATGAACACATGATAATGTATATGCATGATGCAAATGCAGATGCCTAAAATGCGTGAATGAATGATTTATGAATGAATGGAAATACATGAAAAATGAGATGTTCACATTTTTTGAAATTGTGTTCATGATGGTTTTCTACTCTTTTCTAGAAAAAATGTAATGCACGTGATGATGAATATGTATGATGAAAACGCAAATGCGTGAGATGCGTTGTAGCGACCGAAGAATCCGAGGAGGGATTCCTCGTTGCTTTTGAACAATGGAGCCGCCATCAATATTTATTTTTAGGAAAACATTGAAAAAACCTTTGTTTTTGGGTTCGGGGGTCGATTAAGTGCGGGGAAGGTGCTAGCACCCCGCAACATCCTAAAAGGCCCCCTTTTATTAAATAATAACTATGACAAAAAACAAAAAAAAACAAAAGAATTTTTCTCCATAATCCGTTTTCAAAATACCACTTGTTTAGTCTAGGTTTGTTTTTTTAAAAAAAAAAAGCGCTTCGAGAATCACGTGTTCTAGAGTCAAATAGAAAAAAGTAAAAATAAGCCAATCAATCGTTTTTTTTTTTTTTAGCGTCAAAACGCTATTTGCACCCCCGGCAATCGTTTTTTAGCGTCAAAACGCTATTTGCACCCCCGGCAACCATTTTCTTTTAGCGTCAAAACACTATTTGCACCCCCGGTGACACCTTTTTTTTCTAGCGTCAAAACGCTATTCACACCTCCCTTTTTAATACAACTCCTTTATTATTTGCACCCCCCTTTTATCACTTACTCCGCTTTTATTCAACGTGTTACTTCCGAACCGTTTTTTTTCTTTCTTTCGAAAATCGGATTCGCACAAAAAAAATGGGTTGTCTATAGCGGTCACTCTGGGCCTTGCTTGTTTGAACGCTATAAATACCTTCTTTTCCGAATAAGCCATTAATGACGACCACTCTGGATTTATCTGTTTGGTCACCATGAACGGTCTCTAGTTTTCCCGAACTTTTCAAAAAAAAAATAAAAAATACCAACACACAAATTTTTTCTAACCCAAGAACTACGTAGCTTTGATTTCTCCATCGCACCTGGAGATACGTAGGAGCGGGGGCCCACTCCTTCTTTTTTTTCTTTGACTCGGGTGAGCTGGTAAAAAGTGATGCACTGCTTTTTTGATTTTTGAGGTGATCCTTGTCTAGGGTGATTTTTGTATTTTGGTTTTTCTTGGCTTAAGGTGGGTAGGAAAGGGACCTTCTGGGATTTTGGTATTTTTGAGGAGATGGCCAAACTTTATTTCAGATCCCGATTGCTTATTCATTTATTTTTTTTTGTAAAACATGACAACAGTTCACCTATCTATATGTGTTTGCTCTTTTCTTTGCATTTTTTTTATGCCCTGATTTTTGCCTGGACCGCTCTTTGCGAGTTTTCAATCCACCGGGCGCTCTTTTTTTTTTCTAGGCCGCCCTTTGCGGGTTTTCAACCTAGCGAGCTTATTTTCTTGTTTATTTCTATCTTTTGAAAGACTTGCGCTCAAGGAATATGATATTGACGAGGAAACTTAGTGATCACAGAACTGCCCCAGCATGGAGGACTCAAAGGTTTTAGTGAGGAAAGTAACTTTTTATTGATGACAATATTGAAAAGGAACATGTGCCCTTATTGAAATATCCTAAGGCCTTGGGCAGAGCCAGAGGATTGCATCACAGATAAATGCTTTGAACTGAAAAACTACATAAAAAAATCAACAGTCACTCATAAATACTATGAAAAGCACGGGAAAGATGATGCTGCCTTCAACATTTTGATCATCTTCAACTGTTGTCATTTTGACCTGATAGCCCTGAACTCAGAGGATTAAACCCTTCACCTGCCATGTCTCAAACACCTGTCTGACATTTGCACTCTTTTGTATACTTATTAGACAATGCTTCAAAGAGAGAGAATACAAGGTGAGTCATCATGGAAAGGAGGAGAAAGAATAAATGAGCTGGTTGATAAATAAAAAGCTTGAGAGCACCGGGTTTTGAATTTAACTCAAATGTTTCGAAAGAATAATCAAAATTCACCTTCACTTTTTGCATCCAAAGGCTCGCATCTTATCATCACGAAATGTTCACAAAAATGTTATTTTCGCCTCATGCATCTGGGTATCTCATTTTTCCCGTAACAACAAGGCATCGCATTCGCACTGGCATCTCATAGTAGAAGCAATAAAGGAAAAGCAAAAATCCTTTCATGTCATTGCATTTGCATCATATTTTAGAAAAGGAATAAAAAACAAAAGTTTCCCATTTCATTCATCATTCAAGTTAAGAAATGAACAACAAGAGCATTCCATTCAATAAATCACTACATACATTTGCATACCAAGACAATCCACCATTGCATAAATCACTTGCATGACCTGCACCATTCAAATGCATTGTTAAGTGAATACAGATAAGCACCAAATGTTAGTCCTCATGCTTGCTACCAAAAAAAAAAAGAACCAGAAAGCTTGGACCCGCTGGTCCCCAGAATTCAACTTTCCAAAGAATTTTCTGAACCATTTGCTTTGGACCTGTTGGCCCCCAGATTATAGAGCTTATGTGCTCGCCCTATACTTATAGAGCTTATATGCTCGCCCTATACTTGTAGAGTTTATGTGCTCGCCCTATACTTATAGAGCTTATGTGCTCGTCCTATACTTATAGAGCTCGTATGCTCGCCCAGAATCTGCTCCTCCTCATAGAGAGAAAAAGAGGAAGAGCAAAGAAGAGAAAGTTTTCCTTTGCATGTCATTCCATTAAAATACAGGAGCATTCCATGTCATCATTACACCAGAATCATAGCATTGCATGCATTTGCATAGCACGCCCTTGCATAACATGCCCCCGCGTAACATGCGTCCACACTCCATGCACCATTCCTCGCATCAGCCGACATATGCAGGTACCTCAATCCAGTGCAGCAGCATAAGCCATTTCAATCAATCAATCAACAGGATTCGTGAATCCCTTCAGGACCCAAGCGTCCCTTCAAAAGCAGAGTTCACCTCGTATTCGAGCTGCGAGCAGATCCTTCAGACCCCCAGCGGTCCTTCAGAGCCCAGGCGCTCCTTCAGACCAACAATGGTCCTTCAATCCAGATCGCATGTCGCGTTAAATCGAGCAACCGACGGATCATCCGGCCCCAGGCCCTTCAGACTAGCTGTGTCCGCCTAAAAAGCACAGTGCACGTCCTTCGTGGTTATATCAGCTCCGGACCTGATTAACTCTAATGGCCGCTCGAAAAAGGCCACCCCCAGACCGTATTACTAGTATCATAAGCTAGTTGCGCTCCTTCAGACCCATCGGTCCCTCAGGCTTAGGCATGCCCTTCAGACCCCGACGGTCCCTCAGTCGAACTCAGGACGATGCGCCAAGCATTGATTTTGAGCTAGACCTTCAGAGCCCCAGTGCTCCTTCAGAGCCCCAGTGCTCCTCCAGATCCCCAGCGATCCCCCAGAGCCCCGGTGCTCCCTATTTACTTTCTGTCTAAATCGACCCAGTTTTCATAGATTTTTCAAAAAAAAAAAAAAAAAAAAAAAAAACCAAAGTACCTCAGTCTGGCCAAAATTAGCGTCTTTCTATCTTTATTTCTATTTTTCTCGAGAAATTCGGAATCCCTCCGATTTCCTAGCAAAATATAAATAAAGAGGGGCAGCTGTAATACCCTAATTTTGTCCTATCCAAAAAAAGAGAAATTTTATTTATTTTAATAAAAATAATTATTTTTTTTTTCATGCCATGTTTTATTTTATTTTAGTTTGCTACAAGTTTTAATTTTTGAAAAAAATAATAATTAGAAGTGAAGAAATAAAAATAAGCCAAGAAGGAAGTGGGGGGGGGGGTCTATTAATAATAAGGTGCTGTCATGAAAGCCCAACCCAGCAAAATAGCTAGCCCAATTCGCCTAGCCCACTCCTCCACCAAGCCCAATCCAACTCCTCCACCAAACCCAACCCATATCCTAACCCTAACCCATATCCAACCCATAACCCAACACCCAACTCCATCCAACCCACTCCAACTAAACCCTAATTCGCATACCCCCCCTTTAACCCTAAAATGTGTCTACATTCACTCTCCCCCCTAGCCTTAAAAATCATCCACATTCATCCCTAGAAATCCGCCCCCCACTCTCCTTGATTCCCTCCTTGAAACTCTCAATCCCACTTCCACACACAACCCCACTTCCCCATTTTTTTTTCCTTCCCCATACAATTTTCCCACACTTCCCTCACATCACACTCTCACACACAAACCCCTCTTTCTCTCTCTCAAAACCTACGGCTCTCTCCTCTCCCCCTCCTCTCACAAATTTATTTTTCTTTTTTTCCCCTTCACCAAACCTCTTCCACTTCAATCACTTCACACACTTCACTCCTCTTCCACTCTCTCTCTCTCTCACACTCAACCCTAAAACAACACCACACTCAACCTTCACTTCATCCTCTCTTCTCCTCCCTCACACACAACACTCAACCTTCCTCTCCTCTCTCAAAACCTACGGCCCTCCTCTCCCCTCATCTCACATGTCTCTTTTTTTTATTTTTTTCCCCTTCAACAACTACCCCCAAACCTCCATCATATCAAAAAAGATCATCATCACTATCCAAGAGTGGTTGAAGTGGAGCAATGAAGAGAAGCAAGGGCAACTTTTTTTGTATAAATAGGGTCACAAATTCGAAGAGGGGGGAGGACTCTTAGGAAGAAAGGGGAAAAATCTTCTAAAAAACTAGGGTTTCAAAGAAAGAAAGAATTTTTTTTAGAGTTTCTTTTAGAAAATTTTCTTCCCCTTCTTTTCTTCCTTCTTAGATTTTTTTTAGTTTAAAATTTTGTTGTATTAAGAGATCCGAAGAAGAAAGCTTGGATTTGTTCAAGGTACAAAAATGTAATAATTTGTAGTATTGTTGCTTTTTTTTTGTAATTTTTAGTTATTGTAATTTTTGTTCATATTATCATTGTCATTGTATTTTATTTATTGTTGTTCACGTTTTTTTTCGTTTTTTTTAAAAAAAAAAATATTAGTTACTGTTTTTATTTTTGTTGTTGTCATGTTTTTATATTAGTTGCTGTTTTTTTATAAATATTAGTTATTTGACTTTTTTATAAATATTAGTTACTGTTTTTATAAATATTGGTTGTTTTTTTTTTTCTCTTCCTTGAACATATTATTGTTTTTTTAGTTTAGTTGCTGTTTTTATAGATATATATATGTTGTTATTATTGATGTTTTTTATGTTACAATTTTCGGATTAAAAAAAAAGTGAAAAAAAATGTTGTGCTTTTTAATAAATAATTACTAATTTTCGGATTAAAAGAAAGTGAAAAAAAATGTTATGCTTTTTTTTAAAATAAATTACAATTTTCGGATTAAAAAGTGACAAAAAAAATTGTGTTGTTTTTTTTACAATTACTATTTTTCGGATTAAAAAAAAAGGTGATAAAAAAAAAGATGTGTTGTTTTTTTTATTTTCGGATTTAAATAAAGCCTTTTTTTCAAATACTAAAAAATATTTTTTAAAAAAATAAATGGTTACTAGTGTCACTACTCTTTTCTAAAAAAAAAAATAATATAATAACAAAAATCTTTTTTTCAAAAAAAGTAAAAAGGCCCCCTTTTATTAAATAATAACTATGACAAAAAACAAAAAAAAAACAAAAGAATTTTTCTCCATAATCCGTTTTCAAAATACCACTTGTTTAGTCTAGGTTTGTTTTTTTAAAAAAAAAAGCGCTTCGAGAATCACGTGTTCTAGAGTCAAATAGAAAAAAGTAAAAATAAGCCAATCAATCGTTTTTTTTTTTAGCGTCAAAACGCTATTTGCACCCCCGGCAATCGTTTTTTAGCGTCAAAACGCTATTTGCACCCCCGGCAACCATTTTCTTTTAGCGTCAAAACACTATTTGCACCCCCGGTGACACTTTTTTTTCTAGCGTCAAAACGCTATTCACACCTCCCTTTTTAATACAACTCCTTTATTATTTGCACCCCCCTTTTATCACTTACTCCGCTTTTATTCAACGTGTTACTTCCGAACCGTTTTTTTTCTTTCTTTCGAAAATCGGATTCGCACAAAAAAATGGGTTGTCTATAGCGGTCACTCTGGGCCTTGCTTGTTTGAACGCTATAAATACCTTCTTTTCCGAATAAGCCATTAATGACGACCACTCTGGATTTATCTGTTTGGTCACCATGAACGGTCTCTAGTTTTCCCGAACTTTTCAAAAAAAAAATAAAAAATACCAACACACAAATATTTTCTACCCAAGAACTACGTAGCTTTGATTTCTCCATCGCACCCGGAGATACGTAGGAGCGGGGGCCCACTCCCGTCAAGCGCAAAAAACTAAAATTTTTATTAAGTCTGCCTTTCTTTTTTTTTCTTCTTCGCAAACAATCAAAAATGGGTAAACAAAGTATTTTCATTTAAAACTAACTTTTTCTACACATTAAATTAAAAGGTAACCTTTTTAGGATGTTGTGGGGTGCTAGTACCTTCCCCGCACTTAATCGACCCCCGAACCCAAAACAAAGGTTTTTTTCAATGTTTTCCTAAAAATAAATATTGATGGCGGCTCCATTGTTCAAAAACAACGAAGAATCCCTCCTCCGGATTTTTCGGTCGCTACATGCGTGAAGGGAAATGATCTCCTGGAAAGATCGGCTATTCTAAACGATTTTTTTTTTACTTTTTAAAGACAATATAGCATGCAGATGATGCAAATCGTCGTTTATTGCTAACTGAAATATATTTTGGATGATGAATGACTTTTGTTTTTTATATTTATTTAAAACTCATGCATGGATGACTGATGCGTTTGAGGTGGTTTGGAATAAAGAACTTTTATTTTTCATTATTTTTTATGATGCATGAAGAGGAGTAACGCGTTTTGAATGAAATAATGAATGAATGTAATTTTTTTTTTATAATATCAAGTTGATATCATTCTCTCATTTTTGGCGTATGGCTATGCAAGATGAAGTAATTTAGATAAATAAAAAAATGATATTTTGTTATTTTCTAGGTGATGAGATGCATGTTGGTACCATGAGAACGAGATGTATACGAAAACAAGTGATCGTTCTTTGGTGATTTTTTATTTTCTAGCAAAGTATAATGCCCATGATGACAGATATGTATGAAAAATGCGAATGCATGTATGCATGAAGAAATAAATGTTTGATCCTAATGCAATTATTTTTATTTTTTTGAGAGGTAGTGCAACATGTATGCCGACTCTTATTTTTGATTTATTGGATGACAAATGATACAATTATAATGAAATAATTTTTGTTTTATTTGGAAAATGATACATGAATATGGAATTGACGCATTTAAATTAGGATGGCCACATGAGGGAAATGGTGTATGAATGTTATGTTTTTTTTTTGAAATGTAATTCAAGACTTTACAAATGACGTGATACCTACACTGTGTGATCATGATTTTGAATGATTATGAATGAATGTCGGTGCATATGATGCTATTGCCTTTTTTTTGTGTGTGAGGAAACAAAATGCATGACACTCGCAGCGATTTTTTTTAAAATGCGTGGAAAGGGAGTAGTGAACATAACTTTTATGTAATATGAGGGTAATATTTTTTGGTGTACGCATATGCAAGATGGAAAAATGACGCAAATGATATTTCTAGAATGATGAGATGCATGGTAGCGCAATGATAATGGGATGCGTGTGAAAAGA
Organism: Astragalus membranaceus; assembly: GCA_039519185.1. NCBI lineage: Eukaryota > Viridiplantae > Streptophyta > Magnoliopsida > Fabales > Fabaceae > Astragalus > Astragalus membranaceus. The sequence goes on from CM076848.1 coordinate 14,190,770, forward strand.
ATGATCTTATTTTGTTATGGATGCATGATGATTTTTTTGGTATGATGATGTCGCCTCATGTGCATGCAAATGAAAGAAAGAAGCATGAAAATGTTTTTTCTTTGAGTGATTTTATTTGTGGAGAAACGCTAACCAGATTAATAGAGAGGGTAAGTATAATGCCCCCGTGTCCTAGGTAGGTCATGTCTAAATTCGGATTTTTAACATGGTCTAGGGTCACTTATGTGATCAATCTCTCAAGTGGCTCTATTCACTTCCTCCCAAAGGTCTCCAGAGCTAAAATCCCCTTCATGATATGATCCACAACGATAGCGAACTACCTGGTGTGGGATACCATGAAAGAGCGTACTCAGGCTGAGGTTTTCATGAGAGTCAGACAGATAAAATCCAGAATGACTGTCACTAATAATCTCCACTCGTCCTAGGTTACTTTCAGACCCGGGTATAGGGCCCCACTCAAGAGTGTGTGCAAAGGTGTAAGTGAGGTGTGTGATGAGGGCAAAATACCTAAACTAACCAAGCTGGAAAAGATATGCAACAACAATAACAAAAGAGTCGTCTACCCTAAGGTTCAATAATATAAAGAAATGCTAATAAATAAATAAAATAAGAATAAGGGCAGAAACAAAATATTAAATTAACAAATACTTACACATTTAGTTAATTAGGCTTGACTCTCTTAATCTGTCCCTAGTGAAGTCGCCAGCTGTAGCGACCGAAAAATCCGGAGGAGGGATTCTTCGAAGTGCTTGAAATGAAGCCGCCACCAAAGTTTAGTTTAAGGGCAAACATTGGAAAATCCCTATTGAGTGGTTAAGGGGGTCTTGCGGACCAGGTTTAGGCTCGGGAGTCGTTTATGCGTAGGGAAGATATTAGCACCCTACGACATCCTTCCTAAGGAAGGTTGCAAACATTTATTAATTCAAAAATAATGATTTTACTCTTATAATAATAAAAAGACTCGATAAACGGTTAGTTATTTTTGTTTGTTTTTAAAAAAAATAAGAAATAAGAAATTTACAAAAGGACTAAAAAAAGGGTTTTTATTAATGCAATTGACAGAGGTCGGCCGCCCTCTGCTCCTACGTATCTCCTGGTAGAGAATCAAATCACATGTAGTTCTTGGTAGAAAATGTTTGTGGGTTGGGTGTTTTTTAGAGAAATGATTTTTGATAAGTAAAAATAAATAAGGAGGAATAAATAAATAAAAACTGAGTAGGTTGCAAAACAGTAGTAAGAGCGCTGCGGTTTGCAACAGGGTGCTATATTATAAAAGTGGGGTGTAAATAATAGAGGGGTTGTATCATTAAACAATGGGGTGCGTTTAGTAGAGCCCAGAACAATAGTAAAAACTCAAAATGATGACAGCCCAAACCTTAAACCAACAACCCACGATTTAAGGTGAAATAAAAGGGGTTATGCAAATGAAACAGGGTAGGTGCAACTAGTGATCTGGTATTGTGTTTTATTTTCTTAAAAAAACTGGTTGTTAAAAAAGAGGAAATAAAAAGAAAATAAAAATAGAAAGAGAGAGAGTATAAAGGGAATTGTTTAACCCGTTTGGAACCCTAAAATCATCATCAGCCGCATTTAGAAACAAAGAGAGAGAAAAGGAGGTTTTGAGAGAAATAGATAATTGGGGAGGAAACAGATCCACAAAGGGAAAAAGAGGGAGAGAAAATCGAAAGAACGAAGGGCGTGAATGGAAGGGAAGACGACACGGTGGAGGGAGGAATATGGGGATGCCGTCGTCGGAGGGAGTGTCGTGGTAAGGCGCCGGCGACGGTGAGGGAGAGAGAACGCGAGAGGAATGGAGAAGACGACGTACGACGCGATGGTGGGGTCGCCGTTGGAGCTAGACGCATGACGGTTGGTGTAGATGACGCGATGACGGAGGGAGAAGGCGGTGCTGCTACGGAGATTTACGCCGTCTCCAGCGACAACGATGGTGGTGGAGGCTTTGTGATGGTGCGATTTTCCGGTGGTGGTTGATGCGATAGTGAGAGGGTTAGGCCGTGAGTCACTGAGGGTTCTTTGGTGGTGGTTCTGTGGAGAAGAGAAAGAACGTAAGGGAGGGGGTGATGAAGGAGGGGGTGATGAGAGAGAAGGTGGTTCAAGGAATTTCACGGTGGTGCGAGGATGGTTGCGTGGCGATGTGGTGGTTTGGCCGTGAGGTGGTGGTTTCGTGGAGAAGAGTGAGGGCGTGAAGTTGTGGTGATTTGTGTGGAGGTGATTTGGTGACTGACGGTGGTTGTATGGCGACGGTCTGGTGGCGGTGAGGGGTGTGAGGTGGTGATTATGGCTGTTGTGGTGGTGGTTGCTGAGTTGATGGGAACAGGGAGAGTGGGTGAGGCTGAGAGGAGGTTTTGGAGTAGAGCACCATAGTTGGAGGGTGGCACACGGTGGTAGTATTGAGGGATCCTCTTTTCCCTCTCTCTGTTTCCTTCTCCCTTTGTTTTTTCTCATTTTTTTTATTCTGTCTCTTTACTGCTCTATTTATGTCATGTGTCCCCCCCTCTAATTGTGCTACTGTTCGATATTTATAGGCAGGTTGATGAGGAGTCAAAAGGACAGCAATTAGGGAAAAAGGACAACATGCAGCTGGATGGGGCGCTGGCAGTGGGTGCTGGGGAAGGACAGTCAAAGGAAAGGACTAGGAAGGACAACATCAAGAAAAAAACAAAAGGACCAGCAGCTAGGGCTGCTGCTGCGCCCTCTTCCTCTTTTTTTTTTTGAATTTTATTTTAAACTTTTGTACTATTTACCTTTTTTGGTTTTTGTCCATATGTGTAAAAGGGCTTGGTTATGTAATAAAAGGGATTTTGGCTATTCAACTTTTGCCTAATTTTATATTAGATTTTATTTATATTTTTTTTTATATTTTATGAAAATAGAGCAACATCAACAAAAACGAGTATCGAAATAAACGTCACACGTTGAGCGTTAAAGACACGCGCACGATTAAAGCGACGAGAATAAAAACTTTTTTTGGATTTTTTCGATTAGCCGGACAAAATTAGGGTATGACAACTAGCTAAAGCATTAACACAATCTAAGAAAACAGTTTCTCATCTTCAAAATGAAGTTATCACCTTGACTAAGGAAAGATTAGAACTTAGAAAAGAAAATAACAATCTTGGTTGTTTTAAAGCTAACTACGTATGTGATAAGTGCACTGAATATGAAAAGAAAATCCATGAGCTTGAATGGACATTAGGAAAAATGCATGTACAAAACAAACAACATGTGCATTCTAGGCCTCAAAGAAACACTTCCATGAAAAGAAATTTGCATTAAAGGCCTAAGTTCACTACTAGACCATATATTAGATGTTATTACTGTGCCAAACTAGGACATACTGCATCTGTGCGCATGGCTAGAGGAAGATAAGTTGTGAAAAAGGTATGGGTTCCAAAAGGGACTCTACTAAGTACTAACCCACAAGGACCCAAAGAAATTTGGGGACCAAAATTTTCAACTTGATCTTATTGCAGGTATGCTTCAAGGTATGGGGGACAGTTTAATACCTTGATAGCAAATTCTCAAAGTACATGACTGGAGATATAACAAAGCTCTTAACACTCACCCCCAGAAAAACCAATCATGTGACTTGTGATAATAACAATAGAGGAAGAATCCTTGGTGAATGTAAGATTTGTTAAGGTTTATTCACCTCTATTGGAAATGTGCTTTATGTAGAAGAACTTAAGAATAATTTATTGAGTATTAGTCAAACATGTGAGTATTGAAATAGAGTAATCCTTGATCTCATTTCATGCATCATTGAGGACATCATTTGTAAGCAAGTTAGAATAATAGGAAATAAAGTAAACAACATTTCGACTATGGTGTCGATATAAATGACAGTCCATTTGAATGCGACATCTCAAGCGCAATTAATCGATCAAAGAACCCCGTTTAACATTCTAGAATTAAGCATATAGAGTCTAGACATCACTTTCTTAGAAATCATGCTCAAAAAGGTGACTGTATGACTAATTTAGTTGAGTATTCAAAATTGCTGGCTGATATTTTTTTTTTCAAAACCATTGCAAAAAGAAGTCTACTTTTTTCATTCGAAGTGAACATTAAATCGTTGTTTTATCATTTATCTGAATGAAATATGAATTGTTGCAACCCGACTCTCAAGCCATTTTCTGGTTTATGCCGGATTTTTTAAATGCAATAGACTCACTTTTACTATTAGCTGCGTTTTCGACTCACCAACTAAGTTTCGTATTAACCATTTTGATCATGACAAAAAGGGGGAGAAATATAGGATTGTTACAGGATGCATATAGGATTGTCACTTTGCATTTAGTCAGGGGGAGCATCAAGTAAGGGGGAGTCTAGATACATATCATGAATAATGAATTGTTTTGCTTGATGAACTAACCTCCCACCTAAGATGAATCAAAGTTTTGTCATCAACAAAAGGGGGAGAATGTGGATATCTTGTGTTGCAGGTTAAGTTTTGATGATGAGGTAATCTAAGACAAAGTGAAAAATGGAACTCCAAGACACAACAGACAAAAAGTAAGTCCGTGTCAAGGGTAGTCACTAGGAAGTTGGGTCGTGTCTTAGGAATGAAGTGTAAACCGCTTTTGAGGATCGTCTCAAATCACTATACACACTAGCACTCACACAATTAACCTAACTTATGCACATATTGATAAAAGCATGGTAAATAGGTTAGGCACAAATGTTTACAAGCATAAAATCGATTATGCACTTGGTTTTAAAGAGAAAGGAAGCAAGAAATCGATTATGCACTTATGTTTTTAAAAGAACATGTTTTTGGAAGAAAACAATCGATTCTTGACTTGTTTTGTAAAGCACAAAATCGATTATGAGCTTCATTTTGGAAGCACACAATCGATTGATTTCTTAAAGGTATTCTTTTATTAAAGCAAGCAATCGATTGTCACACTATGGTTTCTAAAGCAAACAATCGATTGTCAAACTTAGTTTTAGAAGCAAACAATCGATCATTCACTTATGAAGTTGTTTTTATTCAAAGCACAAAATCGATTGTCATGCTAGGTGTTTTCAAGCAAACAATCGATTTTTCACTTGCTGAGACAGTATTATAAATTGTCCCAACGGTCATATTTTTACGAAGTCTATAAATAGGGACCTAGGGGTTCACAAACAACAGAAAACAGAATTCACAAGAAAATCGCAAAACCCTATTACACTTTCGTTCTTCAAGTTCTTCATCTTTTTGAGCTGATCTCTCTCAAGGGTTAGATTGGGTTGGGAATCTTCAAGTTGTTGTATCCACCTTCATAGAGGTATTTTGTTATTTGTTTGAAATCTATTTTAATCATTGTAATTGGTTGTACTAGAGAGTGGGGTATCTTTCTAGGGTTCTTTTTGTAATAGAGAGTGGGGTATCTCTCTAGGGTTTGTGGTTGTAACAAGGGTGGGGTATCTCTTGTTGGTTATAGATCTTGAGGGCTCTTGCAATAAGTGGGGTATCCTAGGTGAAGAGTGCCTGAGTCTGTAAGGGTTTTAAAGCACCCGGTTAAGCTTTGTTTTTGTTAGTGGAAAATCTCATAGGGTTGTGAGGACTGGACGTAGGTCACTGGGAGGTGACTGAACGAATATAAAATCTACTGTGTTCTTTACTGTTTTTATTTCTTTTTCGTTCGCTCCATAAACCTGCGCGAAAAATTGATCTAAGTCATTAAAAGGGGAAATTTTTTTAAAATCTCAATTCACCCCCCTATTGAGACTGAAGCCACTTGGTAACAACCTCCTCTTCTGATTCCTTAGGCTTAGATTCCTTTCTAGTAGGGCATTGTACCTTAGATTTATCCTTTTTCTTAGTTGAATCAAATTTTTTTTACTGGAATCACCCTTACCCTTAGACTTACCTTTGGTCCAGTCCTTGTTTTGCTGCTTATTACCTTTATTGCCCTTCTTGCCTTTAGATTTTGCAACAAATAGAGCCTGATCTTCCTCTTCTTCACCATCCATCAGATTGATCCTCATTTCCTTTGCTTCAAGCTTACTTTGAAGCTCTTCAACTTTAAGATCATCTGGCTTGATAGTGTCTTCAATACTGTTAACAACAAAACCAAATTTTTTAGTTAAAGATCTCAGAATTTCTGACAAATAACTTTGTCAGTTAGGATTTCCCCATTTAGGGACATTGCATTGGTAATCTTTTCAGTCTTCCAAAGAAGTCTGCAATGGATTCTTCTTGCTTCATGTTAAGGTTTTCATACTGCTTCCTTAAGGACTGCAAACAGGCCCGACTCCATTGTAATACTTATCCAATGTATCACATGCCTTCTTGGAGGTCTTTATCCCTCTTATTCTGTCAAAGTTGCTCTCATCACACCCCAGGTGGATGAGATACAACGCTTTCCAATCTTTCTGCTCATTTTCATTAAATGCAGCAGTTTGTGCTTCAGTTGGGTTTTCACCCAACTGTTCAAGGCCATTATTGACTATCCTCACACTAGTGAAAAAAAGGGATTTAAAGTCAAGTAAATTGGACATTTAAAGTCAGGCGCCAGCCTGACTTCTATTAAGTCGACTTCGTAAGTCTGTTTTAAAGTCAAGCATTCATTGCCTAACTTTAATAATTGATGTTCCGCCGCTGGAATCATTTTTAAAGTCGAGCCCGAGTCCGACTTTAAATCTATACTTAAGTCGGACATTATTTCGCCTGACTTTAAAAGTTTTTTTTTAAGTTTCATAAATGAGCCCTTGAAAGACTTTGTCCTTTCAACTGAGGAATCTAACAAACCCCATCCTTTTCAATATTGCTAGAGCATTTCCAAGAAGTAGGAACCCTCTAATGGCAAAGAGTGAAAAACATATTAGAAAACCACACCCAAAAAGCATTTCACAGTTGTGCTCGAGTCGCAATCCTCGATATTGTGGAGAATCACGGTCAATTACTGGTGACGTGGCCTCAACGGCAGTTGCGTTACAAACAACCACACAAGCCATTAAATTATGGTCAACCATTGATGAAAGCCAACTAATTAAATAAGATGACAGCCAACCACTAAATGCTCATTAGTCATTCAAAAAATTCAGTGTAATAGCTAGGTGAAGGAAAGGAAGCATATGAAAAAATTCAACAAACCTGAAAATGAAGAATGGTAGACTTAACCATTCTTGTATTACAGAAAAATTCATAGTAATTTCCACCCTTATCCAGCTGTCTGCACTCCTGGGACAACAATCAAAGAAAAAAATTAATTTTTTGAGTACTCAAACATTTGTCAAATAATTTCTGATACTACCAACAACCACAAAGAAAGAAAAAAAGGGATGAAGTGAAAGGGGAAGAAGGGAAAAAAAACTTGTTTGGAGCCTCTCCAGAAGTAAGAATGTTCTCAAAATTTCTGTATTGCTCTAACCTTGTGAATCTGTGATGTGCTATGATGAAATGGGTTCAAGTTCCAAGCTTTCTTTTAATAAATTGACTTAAAATATGGTGAAATTATAAGACTGTAGTTACTTGTTTTGGGGTAGCAAGAGGTGAGAGAACAAAATATGTTCCTGGTCTCAATGGTATCATCTCTTTGTTGCCATCTATATGGTAATTTTTAAAAATTGCAATGCTTCTTCCCACCGCTATTCCTTCCTGAACAACAACATCAATATTCAACATTCAACATCATGTTGAATTCTACATTAACAAAATTAGATTTTCACACAACAACTTCAGCAATTTATATCCGAACAAATAGGAGAATGGGTAAGGAAAGGGAAGAGGATGGTGATGATTAGTTAATTTACCTTTAGAAAATGAGAACAACTTGAGATGGCTGTGACATACAATCTGCATACAGCTTCCGCTTCACCATCATCCTTACAAGTTTGAACTGACCTCCAATTTTGAGTGCCACTACGATTCCAGTTAATGAGATTAGGGCATAACATAGTATTAGACAGATACATTTACATGCTGATACCATCAAAATTTGTCCAGGTAAATCTCACAATTAAATAAATTCCAGTATCAACAATAAAAAATGTAGTTTCCTATAAAAGAAGCTTGCTTCCATATGCATAGTTGCTCACCAAATACAGAACTAAATCATAATCCCAAATTAAGTTCCAAATCATTATTATAAACTTTTTGAATGTGAATATACACAATAAGGAAGGTTTAAAATTATGGTTGCAGCTAAAGCTAAGTCACAATTTTTAATATTACAAAAAATATTGTTAATTTCAACAATATACAATTATTTAAAACCATGATAATTTGAAACAATCAGATTCTAACATATGATAGGAAGAAGTGAATGGACTGGCACTACGTATTGCATTCATTAAATCCTTCAAATCCAGCCAAATTAACATGTGATAAGTGGATACATATCAAAAATAGATCAATCAAATATCAAAATAAGAAAATAAAAGAATGTGATCTGTGAATAATGAATCAAGAAACTGACCTGAAAACATCCCAGCAAGTTTCAAGACCTTGAATAGGAGAAGGATGTTGATTGTCGGAGGAGAAGCGGCTACGGTAGACGGGACCCATGGATGGTCTTCCATCTTTCGCCTCCCTAGTTTTCTCCACCTCAACGATGAAACTCTCTTCCGCCATTCCTTCTTTCCCCTTTGCCTCGATCAACAGAATAATCTACTAAGCTTCAACAATACAGATTTGTTCCAAATCAAGAACCCTAAATACAGATTATCTACTAAATCATAATCCCAAATTAAGTTATAAAACATCATAAACCCTAAAACCCTAAACACAGATAAACACAATAGTAAACCCTAGAGAGAGACAGAGAGGGAGCGACAGAGAGAGAGAGAGACAGAGAGGGAGCGACAGAGAGAAACAGCAACAGAGAGAGAGAGAGAGAGCGCCAAAGAGCACTAAAGAGAAAGAATGATACAGGGAGAGAGCACGACAGAGAGTGACCAAGAAGAGCATTAGAGAGATAGACCGATCGAGAGAGAGAGAGAGAGAGAGAGAGAGAGAGAGATGGAGTGGGTACTTACTTGCCTTGGTGAAATCGCTGAGACGGTGAAATCGTTGAGACGATGAAGAGGAAGGAGCAAGGTTGAGACGGTAGAGAGAACTGAGAGAGTGGGAGCGCACCTGTGAAGCGTTTACCGAATAGAAAGAGGGAATCAAATAGCTATATATTTTAGTACTTTTGAAGTCAGGCTAAATACCAGTCTGTCTTAAAATATTAAAATTTTTCACTTTTGAAGCCAGACGTGTTTTCGCTTGACTTTAAAACACGCGCACCAGATATAGTTTTACCTCTTAATTACAAGTTTGCCACCGTGTCTACTTATCAAGTCATGCGTCTGAGAGCCTGACTTTAAATGTCTAAAAATTTTCCTCTTAATTACAAGTTTGCCACCGCCTCTGAGTATAAAGTCAGGCATTTGAGCGCTTGACTTTAAATGTCTAATTCTTTTCTTATTTTTCCACTATTGTCAGCACACCATGGAAGCCAAATATGGCTTCCATTTGTAGGGACCACCTGTCCCAGTTTTTCTCATTTAATTTGGGAACTTGAGTAGACAGACTTGTAGTTGACATCTTATTTTGATCCTTAGTTAATACCTTTTAACCTGAAACAAAACAAACTGTTAAAACTCACACACAGCCTGCTTGTTGTGTGTTAAAGAAACTGTAAAGAACTTTTAAAGAAGAGTAAAGATAGAGATAGAGTTTGAATTTTTGCCCTGGATTGTTACCAGCTCTGATACCATGTTGATTTTCTGACTGTGTATGTATTATCACTTTCAGGGGGTGCAATTAACACAAGACCAGGCCCAGAAACAGAGACCTAGTCCACTTCACTTGCAACTGGGTACAAAAACAAAAATGCGGAACCCATCGGGTCAAGAAACTGGCTAACACGGACCCGGTTGAAGGCGTGACTACATAAGGCGAAACCCTAATTTTTTTCTCACTTTTTCAAGATTTTCTCTCTCTCTCTTTCTTCTCCGTTCTTCTCATCTTCTCCTTTCTCACCTAGCTCTGCTAGGGTTACGTTTTCTGGTTGCTTTCTTAATGAAATCAACCCAGAATTTAACAACGAAGCTTTGATTAACAACAAGGAACAGGTACACTTCTTTTACCCCTTCGATTTCTCTTTTCTTTCCTCTGATCTTGAAACCCTAGTTTCAAAATACTGATTCAATGTTTGTTCTTCTTCTTGCATGCAACGATTCTGAGCAACGCAAGTCACGAACACCACACACGAAGGTAAAACTCTCTCTTAATCCTTTCGTTTGTGTTTATTTCACTTTTTTCAGAAATACTAACTTGTATTTCTGGTGATTGCAGGTTGAAGACTTCAACTGAGAGCAAACACAAGTCACACTCAAAGGTAAACACCCACTCTTATCGTTTTTCCCTCTAAATGTTGATTTCACACACAAACCCTAATTTGTGTGTTGTTTTGTATGCACTGAAGCACGCGGACTTGAGAACACAACGAGTTCTCAATGGAAATACCTTCTTCTACGCAACTATACCAAAAAGGTAAACCCTAATCTCACTCTTGCTGATTACTATTGAATTCCAGTCACTGGAATCCTCTTCTAACCTTTCTTTTCTTTATTGCGAGGTCAATAACCACCTGTTGAAGACACCCAGGCTCTCAAAGAATTCAAAGGGAGAAGGAGCGTACAGAACTGAGAGATTTTAGGGTAAAATTCAATAGAGTAGTTCTTAGAAAACTGTAAAATTGTTTGTATTGAATTTCTATGTAAATGACTGGACTGGTTTGTACATATATATACATATTTGTAGAGGTGGTTAAGTTTGTTATTTAGAACAAACTTAACTGCCTAGCTAATTAGTTTATTAAGCAACAAACTATTTGGAACCTAACGGTCATAATTAGCCCAACGGTTAGTTATTTTAGACCATTTGATCAGGAACTAATCTAAGGGTAGGATTACAAATTTTAACATGGGACTTAAAACGAATCTGCAAACGATCTGAAACTAAGAAAACAAATCTGAAATCGAGAAAAAACGAAGAAAAAAAAATCTAAAAAGAACAAACTATAAAAACAGATTTGATCTAAAAGAAGAATAAAGGAAAAAAAAACCACTTCCTTCTGATTTGGATAAGGATTATGCCTTTCAAATGAGTCTGGACCTAAGAAGATTCACAATTTTTTTTTTGACACAAGAAGATTTACTATTATGAATTGTTAGTTGCAACAAACAACTTTGAAGAGAAACATAAGCTTGGCCGAGACGTTTTGGTGGTGTTTTTAAAGGTTAGATTCTCATTTTTTTTCATGGAGAAAGGAGTTTGTCATAGTTCGGTAACTACCGCGAAGAGTCTTCTAAACCTCTCCGAACTTAAGTTCTGAAAAAGTGAAGAAACAAACCAGATTCCTTTCTCTAACAGTAATTGGAATCGGGGAATATAGGGTCTAGAAAAAGGAAAACTAAGAAGATGGGGACAAAAAAGGCAATTCACATTTTTCTTTAATCTTTAATTAAAAATATTTATAAAATAATGAAATTGTCCTATGTGGCATGTCAAGTCAGCAGTCAAACAGTCACATTAGACACTGTTTAACGGAGTTAGTGACAAAACACTAAAAGGGGTAACAGTGCAACGATTTTAAAACATAAGAGACCTATTTATTACAAAAAAACACAAGGGACCTAGTCGTTACCTGAAAATAAGTTAAGAGACCAGAGGAGCTATTTTGCCTTTCTTTTTTTATAATATAAAATTTAAAAAATCTATTGAAATTTTAAAAATGAAAATAAGTGATAAAAAATAAATTTATTATTAAAATGTATAAAAATAGAAAAATAATTTATTCTTTTGACAAATGAAATATAATTGTCACAAGGGTAGTTTTGTCATTAACATATCATATTATTATTTATTAGCTTACCTAAAATATATAATAGAATAACATATCTTATTTGTGTACCTAAAATAGGAAATATATATATATATATATATATATATATATATATATATATATATATATATATATATATATATATATTATGAGGTGTTGTACATCAAATACATGATATGATAATTTTATACTGTCCATATCATATCATATCTCAATCCTGCTTCATATCATATTCCGTCTCTACCACCAAACTCTAATATGTCAATTTTTTTTGACCAAACGGTAGTATGGTTATTGAGATAGCCTCTTATATACTTTATATTATGTTCGGTGTTGAATGATGTAGGATTTTCTCGCACTTGAGATACTCGACTTCCAGTGGCGGACCCAGGACCCCGGGGTCAGGGGTGTCAAATTTTTAAGGACAGTGTCAAATGGGTGCAAAACTTGGTCTACTAGTACAATTTAAAATTTTCAGGGGGGTCAAAATTAAAATTTCAAGAGATTTGGACTATTTATATAGGGTGGTAAGTGCAACTTTTTTTTTCATGGGGGTACAATTGAACCCCCTGAATGTAAGGCAGGTCCGCCACTGTCGACTTCTCCTCCCGTGTGAGCCTCTACCCTAATATGTACAACTCGTTATGAGAGATTATAATTGTTATTGGGCCATACATCAATCTTTTCATAGTAACTATACCTTAAACACTCATACAATAGGAAAAATACGTTTTTACTTTTATTTTTACGTAAACGCCCCATAATAGGTAACACGATCTCGTTTGTAGGAAATAAAAAATGCAACACTAGTTGGTCCAACTGGTTCGACCGTCTGATCCAACTAGTTGAGTTATCAGTTCAACCACGAAACTAACTAGGTCTATGGCGCGCTCGTTCCAACTACTTGTTCAGACAAGCCATCATACCGATTCTCGGTTAGACCGGTCAATCGAATCCAAAAATTAATAATGTGAAGAAAGTGATTGTTGTGATAAATGATTTGACATTCTAATCATTAAAATTTGCAACGTAGTCACTACAAACATGACAATTCATTAGCAAACTGAACACAAACTTAATGTCAATGACCAGAAATACAAACACATACAAAACTAAGTGTGAATCCCAAATGAAATAAATATTTATTAAAAACTAAAAGTGAAAAGTTTCCTATTTGATAATGCTTAAATATATGTTCAGCCCCTGCAAATATAGCCAAAATCCAGTTAAGCCCCTGTAAAAAAAATTTAAAATGACCCTTGTAAATATTAAATGTTTGCGGTTAAGCCCCTCGATCAATTTTTCATCAAAAAAAGTTGAACATATAATATTTATAAGGGTCTTTTTAAAATTTTTAATATTTACAGGGGCTTAAATGGATTATGGCCATATTTGCAGGGGCTGAACATTTTAACATTTTTAATATTTACAGGGATTTAAATGGATTATGGTTATATTTGCAGGGGCTGAACATATATTTTTTACCCTCTGCAAATATAAAAAATTGACCGAGGGGCTTAACCGCAAACATTTAATATTTATAAGGATCATTTTAATTTTTTTTTACAGAGGCTAAAATGGATTTTTACCATATTTGCAGGGGCTTAACATATATTTAAACCTTTTGATACGGTACATAAGCTTAGACAACAATGTCGTGTGCGGTACATAAGCTTTTTTGCAAATTGTCTGGTACATAAGCTGAGTTGTTGCCACCTCGGTATTTTTAACTGAGACAGTTGACGACAAAGTCAAAGATTAAGAATTAAATATGTTTTGCAGGGTTTAATTTTTTATTTATTTTAGATAAGCAGAATTTCATTAACAAAGCACTAGGGGAGTAGGGGTGCTCGAACCCAAACAATAGATTAGGTTACATATTGTTTAGGAACATTAGTGTATTAGACCACTAAATTGTAATACAGAAATTAGAACTAGAATTACCACCCCCTCTATATAACAACCAACTCCAAGAGAAACTCTTGATTCGAATAATGACGGCTTCAATATTAGCATCCTCATTTCGAAACACAACACCGTTCCTAGATGACCAAATGCTCCAACACACGGTTAACCAAATTAAGTATTTAGTCCTTTTTGCAGGGTTTAATGTATTTTAAGCTTTAAAAAACATATTATGTATAAAAGTTAGAATTAAATATGTTTTTAGTCCCTATAAAATTTCACAATTTTTTTTAATCTCTATAAAAATTTTGTTGACTTTTAGTTCCCACAATATTTTTGTCAGCAATTTTAGTTCCTATAAAATGTCAATTCATGTTTACTCTTCAATTTTTTTAATGAAATTTTGCATACATGTTAATAACATTATAAACATCTCCTAAACAAAAATTTGAAATTTTCTAACGATGAATGAATTAAATATGAGTTTTTTAAGTATCAAAAACTCAAAAAACAAATAAAGAAAATATAGACTTAGAAATCGAATTAGCTTTTTTTATAGACTTCTATCATAACAGAGTGAATATGCTAAACTTCAATCAAAGATTTTAAGGATATTCATAATTTAACATTTTATAAGGACTAAAACCGTTGACGAAGAATATTGTGGAGACTAAAAGTCGATGAAAATTTTTATAATAACTAAAAACAATATTGTGAAATTTATAGGAACTAAAAACCAATTTAACCCTAATATTCCTTCCTAGTAAATTTATCAGTCATCGAGATGTCTTGTTTTCCTCTATCCAGCGATTACCGCTTGTAACAAGTATATATTTGTTAGATTATATTTTTTGGAAGCTCTTCAACATTCTATGGCAAAACAGCAAGCAATTTTTGAAGCATATCTCGCATATTTTTCAACCATACAATTGAAAAAGCAATATTAAATTTATTTTAAATTAAATATTCATTATCACAGCATCTTCACTCTTTTAGAAGTCAGAACCTTAAAAATAGTGTCTAAGCTTGTGTTATTGGAATACAGAATATCAACTCAACGGTGTGGTGATAGTTTGAAATCTAGCTAGTATTAAAATACCCGACACATTCCATTCGAAAATACTAATTTATAATTATATAAAGATAAATACGTTCAGAGTGTTCTGAGACGGTGATTATATAATATAATATAATTATGGTATATATTAATATATTATAGGACAACACAATTAACATATTTTGGGTTTAGACTTGTGTACAAACAAGGTCGGTCCCCTTAGTATTTAATTATAGGCTTAAATATGTTTTAGGCCCCTGTATATATAGGGTATTTTGGTTTAAGCCTTTGTAAAATTTTTTTTTAGTTAAAAGCCCTTGAAAAATGAAGTTTTTGTTAAAAGCCCTTCCGTTAGAGAACTGTTAGTGTGACGTTAAAAAATTGACAATCTGTCTGCCACGTGTCTTTGCAATGCTAACCATATAATATTAAAAGATTAAAAAAGAAAATAAAGATTAAAAGTTTAAAAGATTAAAAGTTTGTTGTAAAAAAAAGATTAAAAGTTCAAAAGGTGAATAGAAGAAGAAGAGAATAAAGATTAAATTTTAAATGTCTGCCACGTCTCCTCAAAATCCACCTTTCTCATTTGTAAATTCTTCTCGGTTTGGCCTTCTTTTTTCTTCACCCACCTCCTTCAATCTCTTTCAAACAATTTCCATTTCCATCTTTTTTGTACATATACAGGGAAAATACTTTTCCTCTGTTTAAATCACTTTTTTTTTTCTGAAAAAATTTCTGAGTCACCATAACAGTAGCTGGGTCACTTGAGCTAAAAAAATTAAAAATTATATTATTGGGTTATTTTATTTCTTCTTATAAAAAGTAAGAAAAAAATTGGTTCTTGAGCTTGAAATTCAAAATTCCCAAAATCGAAGAGAAGCTTTTGATTTCATGGCGGTATCAACTATAGCTTTATACGCGAGTCCACCGAGCAGTGTATCCGAGCAGTGTATGTTCAACGCCACATCCATGTCAAATGAATACACACGCTTCCTATGATTTCGAATTGGGATCTAGATCTACATCGCCGGCGTCAACGACAACGGCGTCGACATCGACGAAACCGGTGATGGGTGGGTTATCGTGTTTATTCTCATCTCTGACGGCGGTGAAGCACCACACGCCGTTATCGTCGAGCTTTTCAAGTGTCGTTGAAGAAGATGAATTGAAGGAACTAAGTAGTTCATTTTCCTATTCACCTAGTAAGTTCTTATCTTCTTGGAAAAGAGATCAGAGTCCGGTTTCTGTTTTTCAGTGTCCGGTTGAAGATTAACGGATGGTACATGAAGTGGAGAAGAACTTTTAATCAAAACCTATTTCTTCTCTTCATTGGTCAAAACCCAGTTCTTCTCTTCACCAGAATTTTTAACTTTTAATCTTTTAAACTTTTAATATTGTACAATCAGCATTGCAAAAACACGTGGCAGACATGTTGTCAATTTTTTAAGGTCACACCAACAGTTCTCTAATAAAAGGGCTTTTAACAAAACATTTCATTTTGCAAGGGCTTTTAACTAATTTTTTTTTGCAGGGGCTTAAAACAAAACACCCTATATTTGCAGGGGCCTAAAACATATTTAAGCCTTAATTATAAAATTTATATTCGAGATTTGGGATGTATTTTGTTAATCAAGTTAAATTTCATGTTTGAACTTCAAAAATTAATTTAATTAATAAAACATGTCTAATTTAAAAGTATACATTTATAAAGCTTATACATAATTTTCGTTATTTAAAAATTATATAGCTAATTCCTAAAGAAATGAATAAAGTTTAGGTGAAAGTTTCTCAATGATATATAAAAGCAGTGTGAATGATGACTAGGGGTATTATGGTAAAGAAGGTAATAAAAATTCTGGGGGTTTTTGATTGTTGTTTGTTTGTTTCAATGTTTTTGGTTGTTGTGTTATGTTATGTTCTGTGTTAGTGTGAACCGAAGAGTGAAGTAACAAAACAAAAAGAAGAGAGGGAAAGTTGTGGGAACGAAAGGCAAATCAAGAAGAAAAGCAAAAAGCCCATTTACTTTTTTGGGTTTGTTTCTCACTTGGTCGAGGTTTGTGCAATGGCTTTTCTCACTTTTCCATTTCTCTCAGTGACCCTTCAATGCCGTTCTTTTTCTTCTTCTTAAAATGCAAGATTCTGCTATGTGTGTGTATTATATTATATATTATATATAAAGAGAAATATACCAGAAAGTTGATACCCAAGAATATGAGCAACATCATTCAAGAAGTGAAGGTTTCAACTTTCAACTTCATTTACTTAATGCTAAGAAAACAATGGTTTTTATAATAGCTAAATATTCTTCTTGTCTTAGCCTAAATGCTTTTTTGTTACTTGCTTTACTTAATTTCCACAAGCATAGATTCTCCAATCTTATTATTCTCTCCGTGCATTACAAAGTAAAATACTTAATTTGGCTCCTTCTCTGCATTTTGTGCTTCATTTCTTGTGGATTCTTCCTCATAAAGGATTACAGCTTTCATTTTTTTGGCTGCTTTAGTTTCTGTCCCTTTTTTCTTGAGTGCTTTTTGCTTTCTGTCAATTTTTAAGGACAGCTTAAAAATCATTGACATTATTATTTTTATTATTTTCCTTTCCTACCCTCCCATTTGGGTATAAATAGAGATTGCTAATGTTGGCTTTTTTTCATCTCAGGAACTCATATTAAGCATTGTGACAGTGACCTGAGCATTTAGGTATTTGAGTAGAAAATATGAGCCACAGGAGCTTCTCAATGAATTCTGGTTAGTTCTAATCCAATGCGCATTTATCGATTTACCGTTAAGCTTTTGATCAATGAAATAATCTTGGATTAAATGTACTTATTTGATGCCATGTTTCAGGTAGTGGAGCTGCTAGTAGAGCATTTGAATTTGGAAGGACTCATGTGGTTAGACCTAAAGGGAACCACCAAGCAACTATAGTTTGGCTACATGGTATTGGTGATAATGGTTCAAGGTATGTTTCTCAATGACTGTCCTTGTCAATTTGCATGGCTCAAATAGTTTGGAGTTGGTGTTGTTTGGAATTTTAATATTTGAAAAAGTTTATTCCTTTTTTGTTGGCAAACTTAGTTTGTGTGGATACCTCCTCCTTGTGCTTGAGAACATGCCTTAGTGAAACGATGACTTTGTTTCCTTCTAATAAATTTAAGGGAGAGAGTAAGGGAATGTCAATATCTTGTCCTCTTCTGTTGAAGTTTAAGTTTGTTTATTAAGTAAGTTCTTTAACTGCATATTCTCTTTTAGAAAATTCTTACCAATTGGTTTGGTAAGATGACACAAAGTACAGACACTCTACCAAAACAGTATTATTAATACACCAGCAACATTTTTGAAGTAGTATTGTTTATGATAGTGACAGTTGATTAAGAAATATAAGTAGTGTCCTCAATCATATTGAAATTATGGTTTAGTTTTCTAACATACCCTTTATCTTTTCAGTCTTTTGTCTCTCCACAGTTATTTTTCTGTTGATTAATTAGGTGAAGGCGAGGGGAATGCCAAACTAAATAGTAATCAATGTTATCTTGGAATTTTGAAAGAGGAATGCTAACAACACTCTCTCTAACTTAATAGTCATATACCAGTAGATGATAATCACCAAACAAGGACACATATAGTCCCAATGCTAGAAATAGAAATAGACTCTTGATTTCCATAATTTTGAAATCATGTTGATCGGTGCATATGTTCATATAATACAATTTATGCTATTTATAAACATGTGGCGTGGTCCCAAAATAAGGTAGGGATATTATAATTTTACTGTGTATTTCCTTGAAGAAACCTTATAAAGTTATAATAATTTCAAAAATGATGTTTACTGGCAGAGCTCTTGGACCTTAAATAATTTTATATTTTTCTACTTTAGCTTGTTGTTTTATTGAGTTGATAAGTGGTAAATAAAATGAACTTTATTTTGTTTTGCAGCTGGTCCCAACTCTTGGAAACTCTTCCTCTTCCAAATGTAAGAATATGCATATATTTGACATCGATATTTTTTCAATAGCTACTGCAAATCTGCAGGTGTATTGTATTTGGAAAGGATGTGAACTTAATAGATACCATTTGTTTTCTTGAAATTTATGTTTCAGATTAAATGGATTTGTCCAACTGCTCCTACACGGCCTGTAGCCTTATTTGGTGGATTTCCTTGCACTGCTTGTAAGATTCAGTAATTTAATCTTTTACACTATTCGCTTGAAAACACCATTGCTCTTTGACCGTTTTCCTTTCGCAGCAAAATTTGTCTTACTATACATTCAGTTCCATTTCCATTTCTACTGTCAAGGATAATGTAATTTGATTGAGGCATTCTCTATCAGGGTTTGATGTTGGGGATATTTCAGAAGATGCTCCTGGTGATTTAGAGGGCTTGGATGCTTCTGCAGCACACGTTGCCAACCTCTTGTCAACAGAGCCTCCAAATAGTAAGTTTTCCATTACCGCTTTAGAAGCATATCGATGTGATCTTCTGGAGTTTTTCTTTTTCCTGAGAACATGATTCACTATAAATACGGAATAATTTTAAGCTTTCTCAAACTCTACAATTGAGCTGTTGGCCTGTTGCTCATGGCAATGCATAGTGAAAGCAAAAGGTTTTTCAGTATTGGGAGACTGTTCAATGAAATTTTCCACATGACTTGTAGATTATTGTAAGAATCAACAAGTTACTGATCTCTATTTATTCTAAAGATTCCATCTAAGTAATCAATATTGTTGTTCCATAGACATTCATTATATGTTAAATTTGCATTGATTTTCCTATGTCAAATGTTAGTACAGTGAGTACTTGTCTAATCACACGCATGTTTGTACGTGGAAAAAGAGAGATAGAGAGAGCATTGTTAATAAGAAAAACAACTTAAACTTATCTTTCATCTCTTTCCTTCTTATTAGATTAATAACAGCTACAAACAAGAACTTGTTTAGGTGTATCCTTCAGTAGCAGCATAATGTTATTCTCTTTTATTTCATTTTATTTGTTGCACAATACTTCTTATGATGATATAGCAAGAAAAAGTGCACGCATACTGGTAACCTTCACGAGGTTTTAAAATGACCTTCCACATTTGCTATTAGTAAGGTGTTTAGAATCTTTTGACTAATTTATTTCTATATTGAGTTAAGTTGATGAAGTAGTGTATCTTATTACTGAAGAAAGTAGTGCTAAGCCAAATTTTGAATTTATATTTTACTTGGGACTGTGTTATTACTAAATTTAAGTTGCTTGTAGTTTGACTTAAATACTACTGCTCACTGTACAGTCAAACTTGGTATTGGAGGATTCAGTGTTGGTGCTGCAACTGCACTTCACTCAGCTACATGCCATGTTTTGGGGCACTATGGGAATGGAAACATTTATCCTATCAACTTAACTGCAGTTGTTTCTCTAAGTGGCTGGCTTCCTTGTTCAAGGTTTGGTATCTACCATTTGTCAATAAGGGAATGCATAAATACACTAATAATAAGGACATTCACCCATAATTTTCTTTATTCAAGCTATAAATTATATACATAACTCAGAAGCTGCTAATTGATACAGGACCTTGAAAAACCAGGTCGGAGGATCACATGATAGCATAAGGCGTGCAGCATCGTTGCCCTTATTTCTCTGCCATGGAAGGGGTATTTATAATTTTTTTCACTTTTCATTGTAACATCAAAACTAGAATGTTATTATTGGGAATCTTTTCTTTTTCTATTAATTTCGGTTTAAAAGCATGGTGATTTCTTTTGTCCTTCATCCTGAATTCCTATTAAGAGAGACCTGCACACTGCTTAAGTTTTCTGATTAACATAATTTCAGAATTCTCGCACTGCATAACAATTTGTAGATTGTGCTTAATGATAATGCAGATTGTAACTAGTAGCTGTAGTAATCTTAGTTTGATTATGTTGTAATTCAAGCTTCAAAGTTGAATGATACAATCTTTAAGCATGCAATAGGAAACGGATTTCGTAGCTGACATATCTTGAATTGTTTTTGTAGCTGATGATGTGGTTGGATATGAACATGGAGAGAATTCTGCAAGGACCTTAAGCTCAGCTGGCTTCCAGAATCTTATGTTTAGAAGCTACAATGGGTATTCAACATTTTTGGTGCAAAAGTTCATCATATATTTGTGGAAGACATTAGTCTAATAATACATTATTGCTGTGCAGGTTGGGTCACTATACAGTACCTGAAGAAACCGATGAAGTTTGTAGATGGCTAACTGCAAATTTGGGACTTGTGGGGTTTCGGTCAAACTAAAGAAGCAAAGCTCAAAGGCAAAGATGTCATAGATATATTAGCATACTATTACTTTTAGGCAATGAAAGAGGCACTATAGAATAGATAGTGGTGTGGGGTATATTGGTAATGGCTCTCTCTCTCCCCCTCTCCCCCTCTCCCTCTTGCTCTCTCCCTCCCTCTCTCTCAAATAAACTTGTTTTCCTCAAAGGGTTACTCTCTTGGATTGGGAATGCTTTGATGGGAGGACATGGATAATTTCCTCTACAATACATGTAGCAAATTTTGTTTATTTTCATTTAGCTATGGATATATATATATATATATATATATATATATATATATATATATATATATATATATATATCTTAATCTGTATTTTTATTGTCTTTCGAGACAAAACTTAATAAGCTAGACGTGAATAAAATGAATAATCGATTTGATTATATTATATTATATCATTGACATTTGGTTTAAATATGTTTTTACCCCCGTAAATAGGGAGTGTTTTGCTTTTACCTCCTACAATTTTTTTTTTTTAAAAAAACACCTTGCAAAATTCAACATTTTGGCGTTAGCCCTTCTGTTAGTTACACGTTACAAAAAATCCTACGTGTCACACATTTGGCATTTATATTTAGTTTTATTTTATTTTATTTGCTGATTTGGCATTTAAAATTATTTTAACCCTATTATTCTCTTTCTTCTCCACTCTCTTCTCTCTTCTCTCCCTCTCTCAACAACACAACCACCACACCACCAGCACCACTCTCTTCTCTCTCTCACCCACACCGCAACCACCACACCACCACCACCACCACCACCACCACCACCACAACCACTCTCTTCTCTCTCTCACCCACACCACAACCACCACAACTCTTCTCTTTCTCACCCACATCGCAACCACTACACCACCACAACCACTCTCTTCTCTCTCTCACCCACACCACAACCACTCTCTTCTCTCTCTCACCCTCACCATCGTACCACGCTCATACCCAGCGACAACAACAACAAAACACAGCGATTTTGTTTCCAAAAAACCCCAAAATCGAAATATAACAAATTGAAATGAAATGACAACGATTTTGATTTTGTTTCCTCTTGAACAACAACGATTTTGTTTCCAACAACAACAACAACAACATCGATTTCGTTTCCTCTTCACGGCGATTTTGTTTCCTCTTCACAACGATTTCGTTTTTGTTTCCTCTTCAAGATGAAGAGAGATGTTGAGGGAGAGGGTGTGTTTGTGTTTTTGTTGATGATGAAGCTGAGATGGAAACAACAACAACACAGAGAGAGAGAGAGAGATGATGAAGAGAGATGTTGAGGGAGAGGGTGTGTTTGTGTTTTTGTTGATGATGAAGCTGAGATGAAAACAACATGGGTTCAGATAAGAAATTTTGTAGGGGGTAAAATCAAAACACCCCCTATTTGCAGGGGGTAAAAGCAAAGCCAAAACGTCAGCAAAGCCAGCTGGCAGTTCCGTTAGACACGTCAACAAACCACTAACGGAGACTTGACAAAAGGACTAATATCAAACAAAAAAAATTTGCAAGGTGTTTTTTTAAAAAAAAAATTTGTAGGGGGTAAAAGCAAAACACCCCCTATTTGCAGGGGGTAAAAACGTATTTAAACTTGACATTTCACCAAGATTCATGTTAAATATGTTTTTAGTTTCTATAAAATTTGCGAATTTTGTTTTTAGTCTCTATAAAATATTCCATTTACTTTTTGTCCCGTATTTTCTTTCGTCAATGCTTTTAATCTCTAATGACTTTAGATAACACTTGTTTTGGGCCAAATAAATATGGTCAAATTGTTCAGAGACGTTTTAGTTCCTTTTAAGAATAGATTTGGCCGATTTTTTATTTATTTGTAGAAGCCAAAATCATACTTTTCACTCCTATGAGATTAAATAGTCTCTCTTTTCGTCAGAGACCAATGTAAGACATGTATTACCTTCAAAAAGATAAATAAAACATGATGGATAACTTGTCAAATAAAAAGAGACAGAAATAGTATTTAACCATATATACAGATGTAGTAGAAAAATAAATGTAGGACACCCAAGACCACTCTATACACCAAAAGAGGAAAAGAAATAGAGAGTGTTTTTTTGACAAGAGAAATAGAGAGAGTATGATAGCTGAATGATGTGATAGTAAGAGAGAGAAAGTGAGGTGTTCCATGGATGTTAGGAATTTTGGGTTGTCTAAAAGGTTGTATATAGTATAGTTCAAATTTTTTGTCATTGAGACCTTTTAGACAAAAGTAATTCTTAGGTATCAGAATGAAAGGGGGCAGAGCTAAAGGGAACAAAAGTGTGCAACAGCTCTTAAATTCAAATTGATGCAAAATAAGGACACCAGAAAACTATGATTATGCAATTGTTGTTGTTGTTGTTGTTTTTTTTACAAACTGAAACTAGTTCATTTCATTCAAAATAAGTGCAGAAATACATGCCGGGATATCAAACAAAGTATGAGAAGAAACTGAAAACAATGCTACCCCTGCTAGAGAATGAGCCGCATTGTTAGTCTCTCTCCTAGAGAACTCCACATGAGAGTTGTTGCTAAAAAAATTAAAGGTCTCCTTGCAAGAATGTAAAATACAACCATAATCCGAATTAAAAGAAGAACATTTGTGGAAGTCGTCCACCACCATCTTCGCATCTAATTCAAAGATGACATCTTTGAAATGAAGTTCACGAACCTATTCCATAGCTAGCATGAGTCCCAAAGCCTCACCCTTGTATGCAATTTTTGTTGTTGGGCTGTGCATAAACCTAAGTCTAGTAAGTGTATTTTTGTGTGCGCTCTTTGGGTGTTCCGTTGCGGGCCTAAGTAAATTCTTGGGCTGTATTTCTAATTATTTTAACACCTACCCATTTTAGGTTTTTTTTTGGTTGGAAGGATCAGACGATCTGTCCCCCACGCAGTGTCCCAACGCTGACAACGAAGGACTAATCTGTGCTCGTGCTTTGGGCTTTTTAAAACGATCACACTGGCCAACTACGTGTTTTAACGCCAGCGAGAATCGAACCCGGGAGAAAACCGGATCGACCCCCACTACGTCCTAGCGGCAGGCTCGACCAACTGAGCCAACGTAGTTGGTACCCATTTTAGGTTTGATGTATCCTTTATGCCATTTTTATTTATAAAATCATCATCCTTTTATATCACCGTATTCCTATTAAATAATGTTGTTGTGGGTTTTCGAAAATTGTACCGAAGAAATTACCGGGATGAGTCGCTGTTAGCCTAGAATTTCGACAAGGCTTTTGAGTGGTTAGTTAATAAGGTTTGACTTTTCATTAAAGAACATTCATAATGCCTTCAGAGAGAATAAGTGACATTTATGTCATCTCAGCATGTTTTCGACAGAAGAGGTCTTCACCATTTCGACAGGGAAGAGTTTTCGACAGGACAGTGTATTCAGGACTTCGTCAAGCAGTTATTAGCAGACAGTTGTGTCGAATTTCAAGACTACGGTTAATTCAACGTGGGCAGTTATGTGGCGTCGAACGTGGCACGAAGTCCATTATTGGTTAATGAGACGTAGCCACGTGTCCATAGCAGTTTACATTTCAGTCATTATTTTTCTGTATAAATAGTGGTTTTACGTAGAAATCAAGGGTGCCAAATTATTATACCAAACACACAGTTCTGAAACTCTAACTTCCAAGTTACAGCGAAAACAGAGTAAAAGAATCATTGTACCACGTATGTGAATTTGTGCACCTTTCTCTTTACATTTAATGCAATTTATTGCTTTCAATACAAGTCATTTTATATTTCTGCGTTCCATTTTACTACTTCTTTTTCTTTGATTTGCATGTCCATGGTGAATTGTCTCCTTTTTTTAAAAATATATTTGTTGACAAACTGTGGTGTTTAAAGGCAATTGCTTCAGAGATTTCTGGTTTAATCTCACAAACATTTCTAATAAAACCAGTGATTGTTTGCTAAAAACACCAGCAAACAAATTGGCACGCCCGGTGGGACGGTTTGCCTTTAATACGTAATTTTTCTATGTTCTTGTATGTATTCGTATTTGCATGCACTTAAGAAGTGGAAAAATGGTTCGTCCTACTAATAATGCGTCTAGTTCTAATCCTGTGATTTCACAAGAACAGGGAACAATAGTAGACTCTGCAAACGTAAATGCAGGGTTGGTTGTGGGAACAGTATCCCCATCATCATCAACAACTGTTCCTTCAGTATCAATGACTAACGTTGGATTAACGCAGTCAAACATGGCATCTATACCTACGCCTTTGCCGTCACATATGGGACTTCATAATCCTTATATGGCAATAGGAAGCGGTTTAAATCCACATTTTCATAATGTAAGTTTTCCTGCATTTCCTTCTGGGTCATATGGCATGCCTACTGGAATGCCACATATTTCGACCATGTCTCCCATACATGTTTCTTCTGAAAGTGTAATGGGTCGAAATCCTACTGCATTAACCAATGAATCTTTGTTTGCCTTACGACAACAAGTTGATGAGAGCAATCATGATATGGTTAATATGTTAACCCAACAAATTGGTACAGTTTTTAATCCATTGATTCAAAATACTAACACTAGTTACCAAATGTTAGCCAATCAAATGGGTCGAATTGCAGATTTCTTTGGGACCCCAACGGTTAATAATAGGCAAATTCCCAATGTGGTGGGTAATATGCCTGGTAACCCTCAAAGAGCGGTTACGGTCGAAGCCCAGGCAGTTGTAGGCGAACAACAAGGGTTAGCAAATCATATCCCTGAAGTAGTTTTGGTAAACCGAAACCAGAACGCTGACGAGGTTGTTCGACAAGTACAACGAAATAATGCTGACGTTCATAATAATATAGCCACTTTAGTATAAACTATAATGGCGCAAAATGGTCTTAACATAGGTTTGCATAGGCCAAATTTCATATCACCATTGTGTGAATATGTGTTGCAAACTGAGTTACCAAGGGGTTGGAAAGTTCCTAAATATACTAAGTTTGGTGGTGACACAAAAGAGTCTACTGTCGAACATATTGCTCGTTATTTGACTGAGTCTGGGGATATAGCCCAAAATGAGAATTTGAAAATGAAATATTTCCCAAATTCTTTAACAAAAAATGCTTTTACTTGGTTTACTACATTACCCCCTGGTTCTATTTTCACATGGGGGCAATTAGAAAAAGCATTTCATGCGCAATTTTACATGGGCCAATCGAAGATTAGTCTCAAAGAACTGGCCAATGTTCAGCGCAAAATACCTGAAACTGTTGATGACTATTTGAATAGGTTTAGGCTACTGAAGGCTCGTTGTTTCACACAAGTGCCTGAACATGAACTCGTCGAAATGGCTGCTGGTGGCCTTGATTATTCGATCAGGAAGAAATTGGACACATCTCATCTAAGGGATATGGCCCAATTAGCTGACAGAGTTCGACAGGTGGAAAGGCTTAAAGAAGAAAAGTCTACGTCAAATAGGTTTCATAAAAAAGAAAAAGTGGCTTATGTCGAAGAAGAATTCGACACCACACTTAGTGATGTCGAAAGAGAGGAGATAGACGTGGCTGAACTCAAGCCTGGTCCTCCTTATACTTGTAAATTACTAAGGCCTGCTAATGGGAAAAATCCTGTTGAGCCAAAAAATGACAGATTTATGCCTAAGACATATACTTTTGATGTTACTAAATGTGATGAAATATTTGAGCTGTTAGTAAAAGATGGTCAGATATTGGTACCTAGTGGCTTAAAAGTACCAACTCTTGACTAGAGAAAGAAAAAGGGTTATTGTAAGTTCCATAATTTTTTGGGACATAACACTGACCGTTGTGTGCTTTTCAGGGATCTTGTGCAAAAAGCAATCGAAGAAGGGAGATTAAAATTTGAAGATAGAAAGATGAAAACTCAAATGCAAGTTGTAGATGACCCTTTACCCAAAGTTGAAGCCATGTATACAGAACCTTTCGAAATGAATATAAACATGGTAGATGCTGAAATGAAAGATCCTCCAAAGAAACTTAAATCCTCCACCAAGAAATTGGAAGGTTTTATATATGCTGAAGGGAAGAAACAAGAGATAACCTTGAAAGAATATGATGGGAAGTTACATGCTGTGTTCCCAAAAGCTGAAGAGGAATTGATAGATTTCCTCAACAGATGTAAGTGGAACAATTCTGAGGTTATGCTATGTCCTAGGTGCAGTGCTGTTTTCGACAAAGAAGCAGCTAAAGCTGTTGAAGGGTACCAGGATCAGGAACAACGTAAGAGGAAGTGGCTTGACAATAGGCCATCTTTTGATTTTGGTAGCACTGAGCTTCCTGGTTACAAGGCTAATGTTACGACTAAGCCTTCATCTAGCAAGGCTAATGTTTCGACTAAGCCTTCGACAAGCCAAGAGCCAGGAAAGAAAGGATCCATAAGACTGTTTGGTAAATCCTTCGTTCCACAAATGAATTCCCCTGTTGGAAAATGGGTTCACAACAATGCACACGCTCAAGTTGTCCATCAAGGTGATTCCAACAAGTATAATTATTGGAATAATTATAAAGGTAAGAATCCTATGACTAAAACCCAGTGGCGTCGTTTTCAGAGAAACCAGAAGAAAAAAGCTTCTTTAGACGTGAACAAGGTTCCTAGTCACTTTGGAATCAAAGTCCAGGTGGGTGATAAGAAGGTGACTTCTAAGGTTGAAGCAAGTACCAGTGCTGATGTTGCTAAGCCTAAAAGTGGGGTAAATAAGGCAAAAAGTAAGGATGTTTTGATGGAAAAACCTAGAAGGCCTGCACTTGAAAGAATCTGTCCTCCATCTTCGACATCTAAAGGGAAAGAAGCTCAGTCTGACTTTGATGAGGACATAGGTTCTGGTTTTGATGATTCTGATGATGACTTCGATGTCGTCTGTAATGTGGTGTCAATATTGCCATTGGAATATGATGTCATAACTGTGCCTAATAGTGAGGAAGATTTTACTGAAGATATGGCTTGTCACAAACTCATGTGTTACTATGTGATGAATGATGGCTGTGTCGAAGAGCAGGTGGCTACTTTCGAGAGGCCAGATACGAGTATGAAGAATCACCTGAAGCCTTTATATATTCAGGCTAAGGTTAATGGCATTGGCATCAACAAAGTGTTAGTTGATGGAGGTGCTGCTGTGAATCTTATGCCTGAAGTGCTTATGAAGAAGATAGGCATATCCATCACCGACCTCAAGCCACACAATATTGTCTTAAGTAATTACGAAGGCAAAACTGGCTACTCTCTTGGAGCCATTGAAGTGGAATTGATTGTTGGAACTATCAAGAGGACCACTCTGTTCTTAGTAATTGCTTCCAAAGCAAACTTCAATATGTTACTTGGGAGGGAGTGGATACATGGAGTCGGTGCTGTGCCTTCAACAGTACATCAGAGACTAGTGATGTGGAAGGAAGATGGTCTTGTCGAATACATTGAAGCAGACCAAAGTTATTTTCGTGCTGACGTAAATCACATTACCAAGGAAAATTTTGAGAAAAAATTGGCAAACATTGCGCCATGTCCATCTTCTAATGAGGCATACATTCCTGCTGATAATGTATTTGCTTCAGTTAATTTGCATCCAAACTATGGTTTTGTTTGGGAAAGGCAAATAATAGGAGATGCTACTGCCCAACCTGAAGGGTGGTATTCTGATTCTTAAAATGTTTCCCATGTCAGTTCCTAATGCATGGAACAAGATTACGGCTTATATGGCCGAAAATAAGTTAAAAACGGCTATGGAAGCCGAATTAAATCATCAAACAATGGCTGTCGACGCCAAAGGCTCTGTAGACGAAAATGGCATTATTATGAATGAAAAGCTTGATTGCATTTATGATAATGAGCCATTAGGTTTTGAAAAGGATCCTAGAGATTCAACAAAGCGAATGCAAGCTCAAGATCCATTGGAGGAAGTAGATCTGGGAGATGGGTCAAAGAAGAGGCCAACTTTTGTTAGTGCATATCTGGATGTTGCATTGAAAGACAAAGTTATAACATTGCTAAGGGAGTTCAAAGATTGTTTTGCTTGGGACTATGACGAAATGCCTGGATTGAGTCGAGACATTGTGGAATTACAATTGCCAATTCGACCAGATAAGAAGCCAGTGAAGCAGTTGCCAAGAAGGTTTGCTCCTCAAATATTAACTAAAATTAAAGAGGAGATCGAAAGGTTGTTTAAGAACAAATTCATCAGAACTGCCAGGTATGTCGAATGGTTAGCTAATATAGTTCCTGTAATTAAGAAAAATGGCACTCTTAGAGTTTGCATAGATTTTAGAGACTTGAATAATGCAACCCCCAAAGATGAATATGCAATGCCTGTGGCAGAAATGTTGATAGATTCAGCAGCAGGATTTGAATACCTCAGCATGCTTGATGGTTATTCTGGGTATAATCAAATCTTTATTGCTGAAGAAGATGTATCGAAAACTGCATTTCGTTGCCCAGGAGCATTAGGTATTTATGAATGGGTAGTAATGCCATTTGGTTTAAAAAATGCTGGTGCTACATATCAGAGGGCAATGAATTGTATGTTTCATGATTTTATTGAAAACTTTATGCAAATATACATAGATGATGTGGTAGTTAAATCTTCCTCAGAAAATGGCCATTTAGGCCATCTTCGACAATCTTTTGAAAGAATGAGGAAATATGGATTGAAAATGAATCCATTAAAATGTGCCTTCTGTGTGCGTGCAGGAGATTTCTTGGGTTTTGTGGTGCACAAAAAAGGCATTGAAATCAATCAGAATAAGACTAAAGCTATAATTGAAACGAAGGCTCCTTCAACCAAAAAAGAACTTCAGTCATTGTTGGGAAAAATCAATTTCCTACGAAGATTCATATCAAATCTAAGTGGCAAAACTCAAGCATTTTCGCCATTGTTGAGACTGAAGAAAGAAGAAGTTTTCAAATGGGAATCAGTTCATCAAGCAGCCTTTGAAGAAATTAAGTCTTATTTGATGAAACCACCAATTCTAATGCCTATTATTAGAAACAAAGTGCTCAAATTGTATATAGCAGCATCTGAAAAAACAATAGGTAGCATGTTAGCTCAAGAGGATGATAATGGTGTCGAAAGAGCCATATATTACCTTAGTAGAGTCTTAATAGATGCTGAAACTAGGTACAGTTCTATAGAAAAGTTGTGCCTTTGCTTGTATTTTTCATGCACAAAGTTAAAGCAATATATAAAGCCAGCTAATGTTTGTGTTTATTCGCATTCTGATATTATTAAGCACATGTTGTCGAAACCAATAATGCATAGTAGAATTGGTAAATGGGCTTTAGCTTTATCTGAATATGACTTAACTTATCAACCTTTAAAATCAATTAAAGGACAAGTGGTTGCTGATTTTATAGTGGACCACTCTGTTGTCGAAGAAACATTACATTTCGTAGACACACATCCTTGGAGGTTGTATTTTGATGGTTCGAGTCATAAAAAAGGGGTTGGGATTGGTGTTTTAATTATTTCACCAAATAACATTCCAACGAGGTACAAGTGTAAAATTCGAAATCATTGCTCAAATAATGAAGCTGAGTATGAGGCTCTTATTATAGGCCTTGAAATTTTACTTGAGCTGGGGGCAAGATGTATTGAAATAAAAGGTGATTCAGAATTGGTTATCAAACAAATGACCAAAGAATATAAATGTATTAAAGAACACCTTATTAAATACTTTATTATGGCCAATTCCTTATTAAAGAGATTTGACTCTGTTCATTTAGAACATTTACCACGAGTTGATAATCAAGTGGCGAATGATTTGGCCCAAATTGCATCAGGTTATAGAGTTTCAAAACAAAGCCTTGAAGAATTAGTCGAAATAAAAGAGAAACTCGTGTCTGATGATATTTCTTCATCATTATTGTCAACACCAAAAACTGGGGGGGCAACAAATATAGATGAGGAATGTATCGAACAACACCACATTGTTGATGAAGTTGTTTTAGCAGAAGTTTTTGCTATTGACAATATGGCCAATGGTGATTGGCGAAAGCCTATTGTAGAATACTTGCAAAATCCCACAGGAAATACCAATAAAAAGGTAAAGTACAGAGCTTTAAGCTATGTGATAATTGGAAACGAATTGTTTAAGAAAACTCCTGAAGGAGTATTATTGAAATGTCTTAATGAAAATGAGGCATATTTAGCAGTTTTTGAAACACACAGTGGAGCTTGCGGTTCGCACCAAATAGGCCATAAAATGAAATGGCTGTTATTTCGACAAGGAATATATTGGCCATCAATGTTGAAAGATTGTATAGAGTTCGCCAAAGGATGCCAAGAGTGTCAAAAGCATGCTGGAATACAACATGTACCTGCAAATGAATTGCATGCCATAGTGAAACCTTGGCCATTCAGAGGTTGGGCTCTGGATATAATTGGAGAAATAAAGCCAACATCATCAAAAGGTCATAAGTATATATTGGTAGGAATTGATTATTTTACCAAATGGGTTGAAGCAATACCTTTAACCAATGTTGATCAAGAAGCAGTAATACGGTTTATCCAAAATCATATTATGTATAGGTTTGGAATTCCAGAAACCATAACTACAGATCAGGGTTCTGTTTTCACTGGTCGAAAAATGGTGGAATTTGCTTCTGAAATTGGTTTTAAGTTATTAACTTCGACACCATATTATGCACAAGCCAATGGTCAAGTGGAAGCTGCCAATAAGATCATTATTAACTTGATTAAAAAGCATGTTGGGAAAAAACCCAGAAATTGGCATAACACTTTAGATCAAGTTTTATGGGCTTGTAGAAATTCACCCAAAGAATCTATCAATGCTACTCCATACAGGTTAACTTTTGGACACGATGCAGTATTGCCTGTCGAAATCTGTTTACAATCAACAAGAATTCAAAGACAGTATGAAATTCCTTTTGATCATTATTGGAATATGATGCTTGATGAGTTAGTTGATTTAGACGAGGAAAGGTTATTAGCTTTGGAAATGCTTATTCGACAGAAAGAAAGAGTAGCTAAAGCTTATAACAAAAAGGTTAAGTTAAAAACCTTTAATTCAGGTGATTTAGTTTGGAAAGTATTGTTACCTATGGATAAAAAAGATAGAGTTTTGGGTAAATGGTCACCCAGTTGGGAAGGTCCACTTTGCATATTGCAATGTTTTTCTAATGGGGCATACGAAGTCGAAGAATTGGGTGACGAAAATAGAATCTTCAAAATAAATGGCAAGTATTTAAAACAATATAAGCCAACGTTAAACGAAGTTAGAATCGAGCAAGGATAAAACCATAAATTGGTTCAAAATGGTAATGTATTCGATCAAAATAATTACATAGCCATTAAAAGAAATCCTACACTATTACAAGTTACTAAAGGCTTTGAAGAGAATGCTTGAGCCTGTAGAGAATTTTGGTGCCCACAGCAATGGAAGAATCCAGAAAGCTTAACTCTTTATCCAGTTGAGAAATAGTGGCTTGATGTTTTTGAGCATCTTCAAAACGTTGAAGAGCCTCTGTAGCTGCCTTTTCAATCTTCGACTTAGGGGTCTCCATCCTTTGTTGCACCAAACCTTTTTGGTATTTAGCATTTGCCAGTTTTGTTTGGAGAATTCTTATCTCTTCATCATAGTGCTGAATTTTTGAATTCCAGTTAGCAAGTTCTTGCTCATCATTCGTTATTTGAACTTCCAATTCATCAATGGGGGTTTGAGAAACTTTGAAGGCATTAATTTTCTCTTGATGAAGTACAGCCTCTTGGTTTTTCAACATAGAAGTTTCAGAGCGTTTACTGATGTGAAGTGCGAAAGTTTCAAAGACTGGCAAAAATTCAATCAAGAAAGTGAAAAGTTTCGCATTAGGCTCTGATTGCAGCAATTTTTGAGCGATGTCCTTAATTGCAAAGCTTTCTGATGGGTTTTCTTCAATCTTAGTAAAGAGATTGCCTTCCAAGACCTTAGCTTTTAATTGCTGAAGCAATTCTTCAGTAGACTCTTGAGTAACAGAGGTCAAGGAAGTAGTCGAAGCACTGGAAACCATGGCAGGGGAAGAAGAAGAAAGGCTCAGCAAGTGTTTAAGAGCAGCCAAAGGATTTGTCGCCTTCATTAGCGAAAATTCCTGGTCACTCATAGCGCTACTAGTTGATTCCTTGGTAGAAGCTTGTTCTTGAGCCTCAATTTCGATCGTTTCTTTGCTTGAAGCCTTAGCGCCTGCCACATCTGGTGTTTGCTCATTGGTTTGCTCAGGTTCTATTTCGACATTCGCATTAGTGGCAATGTTTGTTCCTTCAACGTCAACAACCATAGGAGAATTTTGGGTAGTTGGAATTATTGTGGAAATCTCCATAGGCGTTGATGGTACAGGTAAAATTTGTTCAGTCGAAAGAACATTTGGGGCAGCTACAGATTCGACAACAGGAATTTCGACTGTTGTGTGAAGTCTTTTAGGAGGAGGTCCCTGAGATTGCTCTTGTGGTTCTTTGATCACAATCCCTTTAGCCCTTGCTTGGGATTCGGGTTGCATTCGTTTCCTTGACCGATGGATAAGAGGCATGTTATCATCATCACTATCAGTATCCTGCGAAAGAGAAACATGAGTTTAACACATAATCAAGTGTTAAAAGAGTCTAAGAAATTTGAAACAAGAATGAAGATATATTTGTTACCTCAGAACTGGAAACAAGTAGGCTTTGCCCTATTGCAAGAGAACTTGTTACTCCAGGTTTCTTCTGAAAGAGGAAAAAGAAATAAAGGTGATGAAATACGGTCGAATTTTCTACTTTAAAGGTCTAGTCAATTAACAAAGATATACCTCTATTTGGGGTAAGCTGGAAGTAGATTTGACCACAAGTTTCTTCTTTGTTTTGGGTGGTGTCCTTGCTGTTGGCTTGTTTTGCTTTGGTGCTGCTTTAGCAAGCTTCTTCTGTGAAACAGCAGCTGTTCATAATGCAAAGATTTTATCAGGTAAATGGTTTTAAATTTTAACTAATAAAGAAGTATGTTTCCAATTATCTGAGGATACCTGGGGGTTTGTTCTTCTCAGCAATTTGAGAAGGAAAAGCTGAATACAAAATTTTTGAAATTTCTGCATCAGTTTTTCCTTTAAGAGCTTTAGTATAATATCCACCCCACCAATCTTGGAATGCCTTCGTACAAGAAAAGTTGGGTTGAAATTTAGCAGGTTCAAAGAGCAAATCTTTGAAACGAAAATTCTTGAAGATTTGCTGATAAGCTTGCTCTGTCTCTGGAGTGTTGAACTCTCTCCTGTGCAAACAGACCGGGGCCGGTCGAAGTTGGCATAGCCCAAATTGCCTCGAAAAGTAGCTGGGAAAATATCTGCTAATACCAAGATTGTTTTTGTTATTGCTTGGGGAGAGCCTTATTGAAAGAAGAGAGGGCGAAAGATAAGCTTGCCAGATTTGGTTTATTTCTTCAGCATTTTCTGTTGATTTAGAGGGAAATTCGTTGATGAACCAAGATGGTCCAAAAGTGCATTTGACAAAAGGCGCCATAGCATCAACGAAAGTAGTGCACTTGTTGAAGATGTCGAAGTACATGGAAAACGCTTCTTCGTAAGACAAGTCTTTCTCCCTATTCCTTAATTGTGCTAGTCGAACTCCTTCTGTTCTTCTAGTTGGTAAGGTTGGTCGAATTTCCTTGGGAATGAACAAGTTCAGCCTTGACTCAAAAGTGGCTAAGAGCCAAAGTTGCATAAGCCACATAGGACCAGCAATGAGCAGTTTGTCAGTGGGTTCGCCTTCTTTCAATTCGAGGGCAGCACCATCAAGATGCTGATAGAGATTTCCTAGAACCAATTTCGCTAAATTGATTTTCTTGGTCTTATGGAGTTGAATGGCCAAAGGAACGAAAACTTTTGCTACTTGGAGAGAACGGGAGCAAAAGACAAAGCACGACAACCACAGGGTAAGAAAAGCTATATGTTCTAGATCAGATACTTCAGCATTCTCAGTACCATGATGATCAGCAATATAAGCACTAAAGGTAGGGTTGTTAAATGAGAAGTCATAGTCGTTGGTGGCCAGTTTAGGGTCAAAGGTTTCACCCAATGGTTTCAGGCCAGTAATGGCAGCCACATCCAACAAAGTGGGAGCTAACATGCCACACTTCAGATGGAGACTATGAGTAGATATATCCCAGAACTGCAATGCTGCTAGAATCATAGTGCTGTCGTATTTGGGTCCATATTTCGACAGTTGGATAATGTCGAAAATCCCCTGTTCTTGCCAAATGGTTTCCTTTTGTTTTTGAACTTTGTCAAGCCATGCGATGTAATCACTTTGTTCTACCTTAGGAGCAGATCTAAATACTCTGTTGGGGTTTTTCAGAAATTCCAAATGAAAAGGAGTTTCTTCAAAAATTCTGGGTTGAAGTTTGCGATGACTAGAAAAAATTGCTTTAACTTCTTCGCTTTCTATGGGGTCAGGAAGAGGACCTAAATAAGCATGGGTAAAAGGTTTACCAGATGGAATGAGTATCTAATTAAAACAAGTTAGTGAAGGTTCTTCAACGAAGCCTTCAAAGCCATGCACAGCAACTGTTTGTTTTTGAGTTTGAGCTCTGGAAGAAGCCATCTGTTGTAAATAATGAACAAAGAGGGTTGTGTTCTTAGTGGAGATGTCGAAACGATGAAAAAGTTTGAAGCTTTCGTGAAGAGGCAAAGTTAGCTGAGAAATTTCAGAGTTTAAGGTTCAAAGGGAGCGTAAAAATGAAGAAGATGAAGTGAAACGTATTTATACGTTAGAGGTGCAACGGTTACACAGTTACGACGCTTCGCACGTTTGAGGTTCTGAAAAGACGTGGTCTACCAACCAAATGACGTGGCCCAATGAAATGGTTCGCTTTATCTGCGTAAGGTCATGATTATTTTTGCCTATCACCATTTAATGTAAAGTTGTTGGAGGTGACGTTTCGAAATCTTCAAAAATATTCTTTTTCTTCCTTAAACATTGTCGAAAAAGCTATTTTTGGGGGGCAATTTGTTAGCCTAGAATTTCGACAAGGCTTTTGAGTGGTTAGTTAATAAGGTTTGACTTTTCATTAAAGAACATTCATAATGCCTTCAGAGAGAATAAGTGACATTTATGTCATCTCAGCATGTTTTCGACAGAAGAGGTCTTCACCATTTCGACAGGGAAGAGTTTTCGACAGGACAGTGTATTCAGGACTTCGTCAAGCAGTTATTAGCAGACAGTTGTGTCGAATTTCAAGACTACGGTTAATTCAACGTGGGCAGTTATGTGGCGTCGAACGTGGCACGAAGTCCATTATTGGTTAATGAGACGTAGCCACGTGTCCATAGCAGTTTACATTTCAGTCATTATTTTTCTGTATAAATAGTGGTTTTACGTAGAAATCAAGGGTGCCAAATTATTATACCAAACACACAGTTCTGAAACTCTAACTTCCAAGTTACAGCGAAAACAGAGTAAAAGAATCATTGTACCACGTATGTGAATTTGTGCACCTTTCTCTTTACATTTAATGCAATTTATTGCTTTCAATACAAGTCATTTTATATTTCTGCGTTCCATTTTACTACTTCTTTTTCTTTGATTTGCATGTCCATGGTGAATTGTCTCCTTTTTTTAAAAATATATTTGTTGACAAACTGTGGTGTTTAAAGGCAATTGCTTCAGAGATTTCTGGTTTAATCTCACAAACATTTCTAATAAAACCAGTGATTGTTTGCTAAAAACACCAGCAAACAGTCGCGGACTAGGTCGCTCTCTTTAAGACGTTTTGCGGCACTGCTCGAAGGTGCAAGCAGACTATCAACCACGACGCCCCCAGGATAAAATAGCCCAGTAACGATTATCACTGCACAGTGAATAACCGCTCAAGAAATACACCTCAATATGGTTAATAACCACTCTAAAATATAGCACGTAGGCTACTCAAGAATATGGCTCGTAGGCCAAGGAGTAGAAGAGAAGAAAATTTCGAGAGAGGAGAAAGAGCTTGAGGTATTATTTAACGTCAAGCGGTGTGTCGGATGAAGTGAGGGAGGGGCCTATTTATAGGCTTCAAAACTGACTTGGTGCGCAAGTCTTAGAGGATAAGACCGGAGTGCTTGCGCTTCAAGCTAAAATGGATAGGAACAGACGCGGAGAAGAACAGACGTTAACGGCTCTGTTTACTAACGGAGAAGAACAGATATGCAACGGTGAACTCATTCGATATAATCAAATTATCAAACTTCTCATGCCATTGTTTGGGAGTTTGTTTGAGACCATACAGAGACTTGTCCAACTTACAGACCTTATGTTCTTGCCCATGGACTACAAAACCTTCAGGTTGCTCCATATAGATTTCTTCTTCTAATTCGCCATTTAAAAAAGCGGTTTTTACATCCATTTGGTGTACTTCTAAATTATAAATAGAGGCCAGTGAAATTAGTACCCTTATGGATGTAATTATAGTAACAGGCGAATATGTATCGAAGAAATCTATGTTCTCTCTTTGTCTAAAACCTTTGGCTACAAGGCGAGCCTTGTATTTATCAACAGTGCCATCAGGTTTTAGTTTCTTTTTGAGAATCCATTTACAACCAATGGGTTTGCAACCAGGAGGCATGTCCACTAAGTGCCATGTCTTGTTAGACTGTAGAGAATCCATCTCATCATTTATGGCTTCTTGCCACAAATCAGCATCCAATGAAGACAGAGCTTCTTGAAGGATGGTGGGATCCTCCTTTAATGTATAGACCGTATAGTCAAGTCCATAGTCTTTAGCAACACGTTCTCTCTTACCTCTTCGAGGCTCTATTTCCCTTTCTACCCTAGGCGCAGAAACCTTACCAGTTCCGGTGCCCCCACTATTTGTTGATTTAAAGGGAAATTTACTTTCATAAAAGTCAACATCGTTTGACTCAATGATCACTTTTGCATTCAGGTCATAAAACCTATATGCTTTGCTATTTACTGCATATCCAATGAATACACATTCATAGGCTCTACTAGCAAGTTTGACTCTTTTTGGGTCTGGGATCCTGACATAGGCCAGACAGCCCCAAGTTCGAAAATAAGACACATTTGGTTGTCTTTTCTTTATCATTTCATAAGGAGAAATTTTATTCCTAGACTTAGGATCTCTGTTCAGTACATAACATACAGTTAGTAAAATTTCCCCCCACCAGTGAGTTGCAGCGCCAGAATTAAGAATAATAGCAAATGTCAATTCGGTAAGAGCTCTATTTTTCCTTTCTGCTTTACCATTCATTTCAGGTGAATATGGTGCAGTCGTTTCATGTATGATTCCATTCAACTTATAAAAGTCATTAAATAACTGGGAATCATACTCAATTCCTCTATCACTTCGAAAACGCTTTATCCTTTTCCCAAATTGATTTTCAATTTCCTTTACAAAATTTTTGAACATGTCAAGCGCTTCACTTTTATTTTTCATAAGATATACAAAGGTGTAGTCTTAGCAATCGTCAATAAAAGTGATGAATTAGCGTTAGCCATTTCTGGTCAAAGTTCTGTCTAGTTCGCAAATATCAGATTGTATCAAATCTAGCGGCTCTGATTCTCTAATGACGGATTTGTGAGATGCTTTTGTAATTTTGGCTTGACTGCAAAACTCGCATTTATGAAAATCATTTAACGATAGTTTGGGAATTATTCCTAAATTACTCATATTAGAAATAACGCGCTTATTGACATGACATAAACGAGAGTGCCAGTATTAAAATCACACAACATATAAGCAGAAGGAAAAACTTTATTGATTTCAACATTCAATTTGAACATGCCATCAGTGGCGTACCCTTTCCCAACAAAAATACCATTTTTAGTCAAGGTATAGAAATCCCCCCAATAGTCTGAGTAAACCCTGCCTTATTCAGAAGGAAGCCAGAAACTAGTTTCTTCCTTATCTCTGGAGTGTGCATCACGTCCTTCAAGATTAGAGTCTTTCGAGAAGTGAATTTCAGCTCAACATCTCCAATACCTGCAACAATAGTGGTGTGAGCATCACCCAACAACACTTTCTTGTCATCAACTGCCTTGTATGTTTTAATCATAGCACGATTATTGCATACGTGGCGAGAGGAGCCAGTATCATTCCACCAGTCATCAGATCCACCAACCCTGTTGATTTCGGAAATCATAGCAGTAAAGTTCTGCTCTTCAGTCAGGTTAGCCTGCGGAGCAGGATTAGACCTGTTCCTACACTTGCGTGCCATATGACCTGGTCTCCCACATTTGTAACAAGTGAATGGAGCAGTAACATCATTCTTAGGTTGTGGTGGTGGTTGAGGCTTAGCATATGGGGACTTTGGAGTGTTCCCATTCTTGTTGTTGCGGTTCTTTTGAATCTGACAACGGTTCTGATTCTTGAAAGGTTTGACAGTTGGCTTCAGAACCGCTTCTGCCCTATTGTTTGAAACAAACAAGACTTCATCTTTCTGATCTTTCTTTCGAGATTCCTCCTCAATTCGGAGTCGAGTAATGAAACTTTCCAAAGAAAACTCTTTGGTCTTGTGCCTGAGAGAATTCTTGAAATCCTTCCAAGCAGGACGAAGTTTGTCAATAATAACAGCTACTTGAAATTGTTCATCTAAGGCCATGCCTTCAGAGATAATTTCATGAGCTATTTTCTGTATCTCATGTGACCGAGTCTCTACAGATTTGTCATCTGTCATCTTGTAGTTGAGGTAGCGGCTCACAACATATGTTTTAGTACCTGCTTCCTCAGTGTCATATTTCTTTTTTCAGAGCATTCCAAACCTCTTTGGCGGACTTACAGGGGCTGTAATAATCATAAAGATCATCACTTAGTCCATTAAGAATAAAATTCTTACAGAGATAGTCATGCTCGTTCCATAGTATTATCTATTTGACTGTTTTAGCCCGTGCTTCCTATTCCACTGTTTCATCTACCACTGGAATCTCATCAGTCAAGACATTAGCAACCTTTTTCACAGTTAAGAAAAATTCCATCTTTTGTTGTTAACGTTTGAAGTGAGATCCCTCAAACCGAAACGGTTTACTGAAGTCAGAAACATTGGGTCCAGTAATCTCTTCGGTAGTCATGGTTGAAAAAAACGTCTTAAAATTGTTGTTGCGGGTTTTCGAAAATTGTACCGAAGAAATTACCAGGATGAATCGCGGACTAGGTCGCTCTCTTTAAGATGTTTCGCGGCACTGCTCGAAGGTGCAAGCAGACTATCAACCACGACGCCCCTAGGATAAAACAACCCAGTAACGATTATCACTGCACAGTGAATAATCGCTCAAGAAATACACCTCAATATGGTTAATAACCACTCTGAAATATAGCACGTAGGCTACTGAAGAATATGGCTCGTAGGCCAAGGAGTAAAAGAGAAGAAAATTCCGAGAGAGGAGAAAGAGCTTGAGGTATTATTTAACGTCAAGCGGTGTGTCAAAAGAAGTGAGGGAGGGGCCTATTTATAGGCTTCAAAACTGACTTGGTGCGCAAGTCTTAGAGGATAAGACCGGAGTGCTTGCGCTCCAAGCTAAAACAAATAGGATCATGCGCGGATAAGAGCAGACGCAAACGACCCTGTTCAACGAATCTGTTTACTAACGGAGAAGAACAGATATGCAACAGTTAGTTCATTGTATTCGGACGGTTCAACGAATCTGGACAAGCAAAGCACCAAAAAAAATAAAATAATAATTAATTATTTTACACCTCACAAGCCAAGCCCAAGCCCGGCCCCGCCGATCGGACGGATGGCAGCGGCGGCACGCGCGCATGTGCGGTGGTCAGTTTTTGATTTGATTTCAGTAAATGTTATGATCCCTCACTGCAAATGTGCCGGACAATTCCCATGTGATAACTCCCAAATGAGTACAATTAAATTAAAAGATAATCTTATTTTAAGCTTAGACCTAGTCAAATCATTGACAAGAGCACCAAAACTCTTAGGAATAAAGTAATCTATTAGGTAAAAGTTGTCTGGGAAGGATTGACCATAGAGGAGGCTACTTGGGAACTAGAGAAGGAAGTGTTGGAGTCGGATCCTCTTATCCTGGCCCTCTCCTTCAATCTCTCAACTACTAACTACAACCGTTGGATTGATCCAATGTATTAGATTAAAAGAGAATAAAATAAATAAATAAATAAAAGTAAACCATGTATCAGTTCCATTTTTTACCT
The DNA here is from genome assembly GCA_039519185.1 of Astragalus membranaceus. Lineage (NCBI taxonomy): Eukaryota > Viridiplantae > Streptophyta > Magnoliopsida > Fabales > Fabaceae > Astragalus > Astragalus membranaceus. Next base: position 14,231,962 of record CM076848.1, read on the forward strand.
TTTCCCGCGTTCCCCACTAGTAGTTCATGTTTTCTTGCTCCCGTTCACGTTTCCGCTCACCATCTCTCTCGCCCACCATTCATCTGTTACAGGTATTACAATCATCACTCCATTTTTTTCTTCTAAAGTTGTATACATCGATTATCAAGATTTAGATTACAATACTATGAAGGATTAAAGATATAATTTTTTTAGGCTAAAGTGCTCCTGGGGTCCCTTATCTTTATTTCAAGTAACGATTTGGTCCTTTATCTTTTTTTTGTCCCAAATCAATCCTTTATGTTTTAAATTTTTGACACATAAATCCTTTTGTCCCAAATCAGTCCTTTATGTTTCAAATTTTTAACACATAAATCATTTTTTTGACACATAAACCAGCACTGTTAACGGAAAAGAATTTATGTGTTAAAAATTTGAAAGATAAATGACTTATTTGGGACAAAAAAACATAAAGGACTAATTCGTTACTTTAAATAAAGATAAGGGACCCCGGGAGCACTTTAGCCATTTTTTTATCCCCAACATCTCCAACTTCTGTTTTTTCGTAAAAAATAAAGATATAATTTTTTGATCAATGAAGAATCAAAAATATAATTTTTATATCATTGTATCTATTATGAAGCTAACATGTTCATTATTTTTTAATGGGAGGAAAGCAGGAATTTTAATGCAAGATGCAAGATGAGTGGAAACCTAAAATTGATATAGTTTTCAATAACGTTGAGGATGCTTGGGAGTTCTGGGTTAATTATGGTGGAAGAGTTGGATTTGGAGTAAGGAAACAATATATACACAGAAGAAAAGATGGCTCAAATTTAGTTACTTCTTGTAGATTTGTTTGCTGTAAAGAAGGATTGCGAAAGCCGGATAAACGAGATTATATGACAATCAATCCAAGAGCGGAAACCAGAACAAATTGTTATGTAAGGATAGGACTCAAGAACATGGATGGAAAATTGGTGGTGCATGATTTTGTGAGCATAACCATATTTTACAACTACAAGAAACAACACATATGTTGTCATCTCAAAGAAAAGTTTCAGAATTTCAACGCCAACAAATTGAACTAGCGGATGATGCTGGCCTACAACAAAGAAAGTCATTTGATTTGATGAGTAAAGAAGTGGGAGGTAGAACTAACTTGGGATATATCCGTATTGATCAAAAGAACTATCTTCGGAAAAGACGACAAAGGAGTTTGGTACATGGGGAAGCTGGCTATCTGTTGCAATACTTTCAAAAAAAGTCGGTTGAAAATCCAAGTTTCTATCATGCTTATCAATTAGATGATGAAGATCAAATAACCAATGTGTTTTGGGCAGATGCGGGAATGCTTATTGATTATGGGTATGTGTTCTCATAAATTAATTACTTCTTTAATTGATGAATTCCATTTTCTATTATTTTGATTATCATTAAGCTATAATTCAATTACATTTCTCATTATAATAGGTATTTTGGTTATGTGGTTTCTCTTGATTCAAGATATTGCACAAATAGTTCGCATAGACCACTAGCAGTGTTCTCGGGATTTAACCACTATCGAACATTAGTGATCTTTGGGGCTGCATTGTTGTATGACGAAACAACAGAGTCATATAAGTGGCTCTTTGAGACATTTCTAGAGGCGCATAGGCAGAAAATGCCTCAAACAGTGTTCACCGATCAAGCTCAAGCCATGTCAAATGCACTAGGCGAAGTTATGCCTCAAACTTACTATGGGTTATGCACGTGGCACTTGATGCAGAATAGCATCAAGCACTTAGACAATTTGATGAAGAGCAATTTGAAGAAGGTTGGAGGACCCTCCTTGTAACATATGATGTTAAGGAAAACACTTCGTTGCAAAGAGTATACACTTTGAAAGAGAAATGGGCAAATTGTTACATGAATAAGGCTTTTACATTAGGAATGCGAAGTACTCAACTCAGTGAAAGTGTGAATGCAAAGATTAAAAATTTTATGAACGTGGACTTGGATATAATCAAGTTTTTTAAGCGCTTTGAGGAAGTTGTAGACGAAAAGCGATATAAAGAATGGCGGTGTGAATATGAAGCACGCCAAAAAATTCCAAGACTCAAGAACCCATATTCAGATATCTTGCAGCATGTGTCTGAGATTTATACTCCCACTATTTTTGATCTATTCCAACATGAGTATGAGTTATTTGAAGCATGTTCTGTTAAGAGCATGAACGTACAAAGACCCACATTTGATTATATTATTGTTATGGCAAGGGATTTGGGAGAATGAAGAGTGTCCTTTGATTTGGATAAGAATTCAATTTGTTGTTCTTGTCGTAAGTTTGAGAGCTTTGGCATACTAATTTGTCACTGTGTAAAAGTCTTTATCCATATGAATGTCAAATCAATGCCTGAGCAATATATGTTGAAGAGGTGGACAAAAATAGCAAGAAGTGGGATTTTACCTAATGTTGGTGTTAGAAATGTGGTCGAGGATGTTGACTTATCCCCAACACAACGCTACAAGGAGATTTGCCCACATCTTATTAGGATAGCGACTGAAGCATGTAGAAGTGAAGACTTATTCATGTTCCTCAGCAAAGTTACTCATGAATTGGATAAGCAGATATTACATTTTCAAAATAATCCGACTAGTATTTCTCATGTTAATGAATTTCTTAGCAAAGTCAATGAGGTAGCATTTTTGATCCAACCCAAGTTAAAGAGTTCAAGAAAAAAGAAGGAGAAAAGGGTTCAAAGCGTAAGATAGGGTGGGTGGAGACCAAACTTGCCAAAAAAAAGAAAAAAAGTGGTTCACATGCTTCACAAATTCACAAGGTATTATTAAATTATTGAATTTTGTTATTATTCAACAAACTATTAATGAACTATATATTCTTTATGCAATGCAGAACAATGATGTTCAAAATGTGTGAAAGGGAAGGTACAACACCATGTGCAACATGAGGCACCCAGTACAAGTGCACCTACATTGCTCAATGATGCATGCAATCAACTATCTATGGTAATCTAATAGCAGCTTGAATATGTGAATAATCTTACAAGTTTAGTGCTTAACTGCTTTTGTCATTTGTGTAGGAAAGCAACGACACTTTAAACCAATTTGGTATCATTAGTTTTACTAACCTGTTAATGGTAAGTTTTAGTAAGTATATATGTGAACACCCAATTTTAACCGGTACATTTTTTTTTTACTTTTTCAAAAAATCACAAAAATACGTTTTTCGCGTATATTTGATTCCTAATCCCTCGAATAGGTCATTTTGCGCTAATTTACTAATTTTGAATTATTATTACTTTTTTTAGTGGTTAAACAAAAATTAAAAAAATATATGCTAATTCAAAAAATTACAAAGTAAATTTAATTTATTTTTCTTGTTGCAATATCTTTAATTAAAAAAAGAAAATAAAAAGAATAAATAGATAAGAAATAATACAAATTACAAAAGAAAATAAAAAAGGGGAGGTGCAATAAAAAAATTATTATTACAAAAAGTAGTCGCTTTTGGGTATTTTCGGGTCTTAGTTTTTAGCTACTATGCGAAAGCAATTTCTCTCTCCTCGGACCTCGTTTTGACGATCCGAATGGTGAAAGTGGAGACACATGTCCCACGAACCTGCTGTCAAAAAAACAAAGATGATCCAACGGTTAACGAATCCGGAATCGCACCTTTACGGTGAGAGGTTTGAGAAAAACGGACCAAAAACTGCAGCTATTGCGAAGGCAATTTCTCTCTCCTCAGACCTCGTTTTGACGATCCGAACGGTGAAAGTGAAGATATATGTCTCACGAACCTACTGTCAAAAAACCAAGACGATCCAACGGTTAACGAATCCGGAATCGCGCTTTTACGGTGACAGGTTTGAGAAAAACGGGAATTGTGTTCTCTAAGTGGGAATTGTTTTCTCTATCTTGTTTTAGTCCCACATTGCTTGCAAGAAACAACAACCCTATAGAAATTGACTATAAAAGAGGTTGAGAGGTGAAGGTTTGGAGGAGGAGTCATTGGCAGATTAAGTGATCTTTTGGGCTAGCCTTTTGCGGTCCAGACACTAAAAGTCTGTCTTTGATTAGTTTGTAATTTTTTTGTTGAATCGGTTTTTTTCGGTTCTCAAAGCAGTCCGATTCGCAGTTGACTTGGTCAGACTTCTCGGTCCGGTTCGGCGTTCCTCGCGTTCATCAGCTTGAGGTTAGTTTTGTATTTATTTATTTATATCTATTTGTTTATTTATTTATTTATTTATGTACATATTTATTGATTTATTGATTATTTATTTATTTCTTTAGTTTTTTTTTGTATATCTTTATTTTATGCTTGATATAAACCCTAGGGTAGAAGACTATTATTTTCTGTATATGTGTTTGTTTGTTTTGCAACTAGGGGGTATATTTAACATTTTGCTCCTACACACACTCCACTATCACACTTCTGCACACACGTGAGAATAGTCTTGTACCCGGACTGGAGAATAACCTAAGTTAGAACGAGACTGCGTAGTGATGGCCTACTGGATGTGCGTCCTGTTGGGTGGTCACGAAAGTCTCACCTAGAGTTTGGTCCCTCTTGAGAATGCTGGCACTCCTAATAGCTTGCCTATTGTTGTTGATCAGTGTTCTTAATTGGGGTCGTTGGCTCTAGGAACCTTATTTAGGGCTCTATAGAGCTACCTTTGAGAGGTTCACTTGATAGAAAAAGCCTTAGATCTATTCCCAGAGGGACCCCTCTAGGACACAAAGGAGCTTAATACTTTTGCATTCAAGCAAACAATAATACAACTCCCTTTTTGCAAACTGCACCCCATTTTACTATTGCACCCTCTGTTTTTGTTTTTATTATTTCCTTTTTACAAAAAACCTATAAAAATAAATAGATAAATATTTCATTTTCAAAAAAATATAAATAGGGGACTAAATCGACTGTACAGTCGGGTTAGTCAGCTTTTTAGGTTACTAATGAACCGTTACGGATCATGTCCTAAAATCCCTATTTAAAACAAACAATTTCTAAATCAAAATAAACATATTTCTTTCCATAAATCAGAAACTCCATTTTTCGAAAATAGGGGACTAAGCCGACTGTACAGACGGGTTAGTCAGCATTCTAGGATAAATGAACCGTACGGTTCAAGAGTCCTAAAATCCCTATTCAAATAAAATCAAACCAACACACATAAAATCATTTTCCAAAACTCCAAAAACTCCATTTTTATAAAATAGGGGACTAAGTCGACTGTACAGACGGGTCAGTCAGCGTTCTAGGATGGATGAGCTGTACAGCTCAATAATCCTAAAACCCCTATATTAAAAAATACCAACCAACAAAATTTTTCAGGAAGAACTACGTGACTTTTGAGTTCCTCATTGCACCAGAGGATACGTAGGAGCGGGGCTTCCCCGTCAAGTCAAAATTAAACTTTTCTAAATTAGCCCTTATTATTCTCTACTATTTTATTTTTGGGTAAAACAAATAAATTCGTAATTTATATTTGCACAATCAGATTTAGGGTAACTGTCTTAGGACGGATGTACTAGGGGTGTAGTGGAATTAAGTTTTCGCCCTTCCCTATACATAACCGACTCCCGAATCCAACCTAGTTTACGCAGACCATTAATTTTAAGATAGGTTTTTCTCAATTTTCCCTATTTAATAAATTGGGTGGCGACTCCCTGAAATATCGATTTTTGGGCCGTCTAAGTCGGGATCCCGGTCACGACAGATGGCGACTCCGCTGGGGACCGAACCCAGAATCTCTGGTTAACAAGAGATTAGTGTGTTTAACCTGCTAGAAGAGTACTTGACTCTAGAGACCTTAAATCTCAATAGGTTAGAACAAGCCCACCTTGTGAGTATTCACCATAGAATACATTAGATCTATAGGGCCCAATAGCATGGGCTAACCAAATTAGGTCACAAAGGGAGCTACTCTATCTCTTACCTTACTCAAAAAAAAAAATGAAAAAAATCATATTGCATTTCATGCATAAAAAAAAACATAAAAAAAAACACCTCATATTGCATTTCATGCATGAAAGAGCAAAAAACAAAAATCATGTTGCATTTAGAAGTTCATTTCATGTAAAGACAAAACTAAAATTTAACCAATCTTATTTTCCGCGTGTCATTCATGTGCATTTTGCATTGCATATGTCCTTAGAAAAATTGCAAGTATCGCACATTTCCATTTCATTGTCATTCATCATACTCATTTGTAAAAAAATAAATATAAAAATCATTCATCATAAAAATTCCTCCATATTTCATTTTTTTTTTCGTCGCATGTATATAAAAATCTTTGCATAAGTAAATAAAAAAATTATCATTGCCATTTGTAAATTTTCATAGCATATTCCCTTCAAAAAGGGCAATTGCATTGCATTTTTTGCATAAAACAATTACAAAACAAATGCATATTGCATCTTAGGATGAGTACTTGCATACATACCATGCATTTCATAATATCTTGTTCTCTTTGACTCATTCTCATATAGCATAATTTTCTCTCTCTTTAAATAAAATCAATAAAAAAAGAGTTTTGAAGTCATTAAATCTTCATTCATGTTGAATTTTTGTGCTTGCGTGAATATGGATACCAATCAAGCTTAGACTCATAGAATTAGATCATTCCCTTAAAAGTTGTTGAGAAGATTTGTCATTCGAGGATTAGAGAAGTAAGGTGAGAGGAAAGATATCAGGGAGCACTATAATGGGGCATTTTGGGAAAGATGAAAAAAAAAGAGACATAAGGTTGGCAATCAGTTCTCGGATAAATAAATAAAAGAGTGGGAAAAGATGATTGTCATTAGCGCTTGTTTAGTCATGTAAGCTTGAAACCAAGTTAACTTAGTTGAAGCTTTACATTAATGGATTTGCATGTATTTAAAAACCCATCTCCATCCTTTCTCCCCGTGTCCCCTTTAAACACTGACCCCTTTTGAGTTCTTGCCTCAAGTGATAATTCTTAAAGCCCTTTTAGTTGCGTCATTCAGGGATGAACCGGTGAGCGAATATCGGATATCAAATGTCCATTTCCCAAAAAAAAAGCAAAAAAAAAAAACAAAAAAGAATTCAAAAGAAATGAAGAGCAAAGAATGTGTAAAAGAGTAGATGTTATTTCAAAATTAAAATTTTGCAAACGTGGAATCATGATTTCAAATGAAGAGTGGTCGTCTTTCTCTATCCCAAACAAAATATATCCCTTACCATCCCCTTTGAGCCTGTAACGTCCCTTCACTAAACCCTGGACAAGGATCGACACTACAATAGAATTTAGTGCATTCAGTTTTCCAAAGTTATGAAATCAAAGAGATGGTGGAAAAAGTTCAAAAGAAAAGAAAAAGAGAAAAATGAATAAAGCCCGCAAGACTGAAAGCAAGTATTGTCAGTCTTGGCAAAAATTAGGGCACAAAAGAAAGAGTGATCAAAAAGCAGAGGGGGTGAAAAAAAAAAGTAATAAAAATCAAAAAAAAAAGTGAATGATATGAGGTCTGGGGAACACAATAGAAAGTTGAATGCACTAAAGATCCTTGATCCATTCCCATAACCCATAACCTAAAACCTTTCTTTGAGCCCTCTATTCATTTGTCTCCCATAGCATGTAACCCATACTCGCAAAACATTTCTTTGAACCTTCTACTCATTTCCTTTCCATAACCCATAATCCATGCCTGTAAAGCATTCCTTTAAGCCTCCCAATCAATCCATCCCGATAACCTGTTACTCATGCCCGTTCTTTGAACCTTCTAACCATCTTTCTTCCATAGCCCATAACTCATGCCCGTAAGACGTTTCCTTGAGCATTCTAATCGTCTTTCTTTCATAACCCATAACCCGTAGTCACATTACAAGCCTCCAAAATCCCACTCTGATTGATGAATGATCGTTTTCATTTTCTTAATGTTACTTTTGAGATAAATCATTTGCTTCTTTTAAATTATTCTTTGCTCTAATAAAAAAGGAAAAAAAATCCCGCTAGATTGAAAACCCGAAAGGGCGGTCTAGGCAAAATTAGGGAGAATAAAAGAAAAATAAAGCCCGCTAGACTGAAAACCTGCAAAGGCAGTCTAGGCAAAAATTAGGGCACAAAAGGGGAATGGGACTTACAATGAGAAGCTTATGTAGTTCACTGGGAAATTTCTTCTACTTGGGCCACACAATAGTGTACATTTGGGAAACTTTGTGAAGGATAAGCTTGAGAGTCTCGAGAAAACCCCACACTGGGGCAAGTTTCGTAAGACCTTTAAGAGTCAAATGTTTCTTGTTACATCAGGTAGTATTCTCTCAGGGCAATGTCTTTCACCAGAATGAGGCAAAATCCTTACCATACCTTACATCCGTCAAGTTTGCCACACCAGTGCACTCTTGTGAGCAACAACTTTCACCAGTACTGGGGCAAAACCTGTGCAAGACCCGTCATGAGTCAAAACTTTCTTTTCCACACCTGAGCTGTTTGAAGCAAAATCTTTGCAGGTCCTTTCATGAGTCAAACTTTGTTTGGTACACCCGTGTGGCCTTCTCTTGGGGCAATACCTTCTACTAACACCGGGGCAAAAGTGTTTGCATAACCGTGAGTTAGATTTTGCTTGCTACCTCTGGAAGTCTCCCCTATGGTAAAACTTGTTTCCAATACCCAGCCAATTCCCAGTAAGTCAGGCACCTCAAGTAAATGGAATCCCCAATAAACTCGAGGTTGCCATAATACCTTTTTTCCCTACCATCCTGTGTCGCCTTTGTCTTCCCTATGTTTTCCCTCCAAAATACCCCCCACTTTCAAACCAAAAATCCAAACCCAAAAAGTTCCAGCTCTTAAATACCTGTGAATCCATGCATGCTCATTAAGTAATGCTTCAAAAATAGTCAACTTGGAATCAGTAATGTGATTTAGAGAGCAAATGGCAATCAAAAAAAAGAAGAGAGAGAAGGTCAAATTTGAGGGTGATTTGCTCGAAAGAAGAGAAGTGGTCATAAAAAGAGAAAAAGGGCCTAAGCCAGTTAGCTGTGTTGAGGATAAACTTCCATATGAGGACAAGCTCGATTGGTTTCAAATAAAGCCTGCACAAAAAGAAAAAATTCTCAGTGAATCCAGCTTTCAAGCCAAGTGCATCTTAATTTCAACTCAAGATCATGCATAATTCATGCATTTCATGTCATAGTTTGCATACATTTCATGTCCATCCATGCATTCCACTTCATGATTAGAATCATACATTTGTGTTCAGTACTTTGTAAATAAGGTAATAAAAAAAGAGTCCTCCAAAGCAGGACGTGCATTGACACTGCTTTACTTCTCATGCCGACGGTTCAGCCCTGGCATTTCCCTTCTCATCCTCGTGCTATCGGTTCAGCCCTGGCACATTCTTTCATTGCCGACGGTTCAGCCCTGGCATTGTCTTTTAAATTTCGTGCTAACGGTTCAGCCCTGGCACTGCTTTACCTTTCATGCTAACGGTTCAGCCCTGGCATTTGTCTTTTTAATTTTCATGCTATCGGTCTCACCCTGGCATTGTCTTTAATTTTCATGCTATCGGTCTCGCCCTGGCATTGTCTTTAATTTTGTGCTATCGGTCTCGCCCTGGCATTGTCTTTAATTTTCTTGCTATCGGTCTCGCCCTGGCATTGTCTTTAATTTTGTGCTATCGGTCTCGCCCTGGCATTGTCTTTAATTTTCATGCTATCGGTCTCGCCCTGGCATTGTCTTTAATTTTCATGCTATCGGTCTCGCCCTGGCATTGTCTTTAATTTTGTGCTATCGGTCTCGCCCTGGCACTGTCTTTAATTTTCCTGCTATCGGTCTCGCCCTGGCATTGTCTTTAATTTTCATGCTATCGGTCTCGCCCTGGCATTGTCTTTAGTTTTCATGCTATCGGTCTCGCCCTGGCATTGTCTTTAATTTTGTGCTATCGGTCTCGCCCTGGCATTGTCTTTAATTTTCATGCTATCGGTCTCACCCTGGCATTGTCTTTAATTTTGTGCTATCGGTCTCGCCCTGGCATTGTCTTTAGTTTTCATGCTATCGGTCTCGCCCTGGCATTGTCTTTAATTTTGTGCTATCGGTCTCGCCCTGGCATTGTCTTTAATTTTCATGCTATCGGTCTCGCCCTGGCATTGTCTTTAATTTTGTGCTATCGGTCTCGCCCTGGCATTGTCTTTAATTTTCATGCTATCGGTCTCGCCCTGGCATTGTCTTTAATTTTGTGCTATCGGTCTCGCCCTGGCATTGTCTTTAATTTTGTGCTATCGGTCTCGCCCTGGCATTGTCTTTAATTTTCATGCTATCGGTCTCGCCCTGGCATTGTCTTTAATTTGGTGCTATCGGTCCCGCCCTGGCATTGTCTTTAGTTTTCATGCTATCGGTCTCGCCCTGGCATTGTCTTTAATTTTGTGCTATCGGTCTCGCCCTGGCATTGTCTTTAATTTTGTGCTATCGGTCTCGCCCTGGCATTGTCTTTAATTTTGTGCTATCGGTCTCGCCCTGGCATTGTCTTTAATTTTCATGCTATCGGTCTCGCCCTGGCATTGTCTTTAATTTGGTGCTATCGGTCCCGCCCTGGCATTGTCTTTAGTTTTCATGCTATCGGTCTCGCCCTGGCATTGTCTTTAATTTTGTGCTATCGGTCTCGCCCTGGCATTGTCTTTAGTTTTCATGCTATCGGTCTCGCCCTGGCATTGTCTTTAATTTTGTGCTATCGGTCTCGCCCTGGCATTGTCTTTAATTTTCATGCTATCGGTCTCACCCTGGCATTGTCTTTAATTTTCATGCTATCGGTCTCGCCCTGGCATTGTCTTTAATTTTGTGCTATCGGTCTCGCCCTGGCATTGTCTTTAATTTTCATGCTATCGGTCTCGCCCTGGCATTGTCTTTAATTTTGTGCTATCGGTCTCTCCCTGGCATTGTCTTTAATTTTGTGCTATCGGTCTCGCCCTGACATTGTCTTTGATTTTCATGCTACTAGTTTCGCCCTGACATTGTTTTGAAACTTCGTGCTATCGATTCAGCTCTGGCACTGTTTGTATTTCTTGTTACCCATTTAACTTTAACAGTCAAAAGACAATTGTGCATATTTCACCGATTAAAATTGAGGTTCATATCTGTACTTATTCCTTACTTTGATAAAACAAGAAAACATAGTTTTATGTATTATCTCGTAAGAAAGTAAGCACAGAGGGGCAACTGTGAACACCCAATTTTAACCGGTACATTTTTTTTTTACTTTTTCAAAAAATCACAAAAATACGTTTTTCGCGTATATTTGATTCCTAATCCCTCGAATAGGTCATTTTGCGCTAATTTACTAATTTTGTATTATTATTACTTTTTTTAGTGGTTAAACAAAAATTAAAAAAATATATGCTAATTCAAAAAATTACAAAGTAAATTTAATTTATTTTTCTTGTTGCAATATCTTTAATTAAAAAAAGAAAATAAAAAGAATAAATAGATAAGAAATAATACAAATTACAAAAGAAAATAAAAAAGGGGAGGTGCAATAAAAAAATTATTATTACAAAAAGTAGTCGCTTTTGGGTATTTTCGGGTCTTAGTTTTTAGCTACTATGCGAAAGCAATTTCTCTCTCCTCGGACCTCGTTTTGACGATCCGAACGGTGAAAGTGGAGACACATGTCCCACGAACCTGCTGTCAAAAAAACAAAGATGATCCAACGGTTAACGAATCCGGAATCGCACCTTTACGGTGAGAGGTTTGAGAAAAACGGACCAAAAACTGCAGCTATTGCGAAGGCAATTTCTCTCTCCTCAGACCTCGTTTTGACGATCCGAACGGTGAAAGTGAAGATATATGTCTCACGAACCTACTGTCAAAAAACCAAGACGATCCAACGGTTAACGAATCCGGAATCGCGCTTTTACGGTGACAGGTTTGAGAAAAACGGGAATTGTGTTCTCTAAGTGGGAATTGTTTTCTCTATCTTGTTTTAGTCCCACATTGCTTGCAAGAAACAACAACCCTATAGAAATTGACTATAAAAGAGGTTGAGAGGTGAAGGTTTGGAGGAGGAGTCATTGGCAGATTAAGTGATCTTTTGGGCTAGCCTTTTGCGGTCCAGACACTAAAAGTCTGTCTTTGATTAGTTTGTAATTTTTTTGTTGAATCGGTTTTTTTCGGTTCTCAAAGCAGTCCGATTCGCAGTTGACTTGGTCAGACTTCTCGGTCCGGTTCGGCGTTCCTCGCGTTCATCAGCTTGAGGTTAGTTTTGTATTTATTTATTTATATCTATTTGTTTATTTATTTATTTATTTATGTACATATTTATTGATTTATTGATTATTTATTTATTTCTTTAGTTTTTTTTTTGTATATCTTTATTTTATGCTTGATATAAACCCTAGGGTAGAAGACTATTATTTTCTGTATATGTGTTTGTTTGTTTTGCAACTAGGGGGTATATTTAACATTTTGCTCCTACACACACTCCACTATCACACTTCTGCACACACGTGAGAATAGTCTTGTACCCGGACTGGAGAATAACCTAAGTTAGAACGAGACTGCGTAGTGATGGCCTACTGGATGTGCGTCCTGTTGGGTGGTCACGAAAGTCTCACCTAGAGTTTGGTCCCTCTTGAGAATGCTGGCACTCCTAATAGCTTGCCTATTGTTGTTGATCAGTGTTCTTAATTGGGGTCGTTGGCTCTAGGAACCTTATTTAGGGCTCTATAGAGCTACCTTTGAGAGGTTCACTTGATAGAAAAAGCCTTAGATCTATTCCCAGAGGGACCCCTCTAGGACACAAAGGAGCTTAATACTTTTGCATTCAAGCAAACAATAATACAACTCCCTTTTTGCAAACTGCACCCCATTTTACTATTGCACCCTCTGTTTTTGTTTTTATTATTTCCTTTTTACAAAAAACCTATAAAAATAAATAGATAAATATTTCATTTTCAAAAAAATATAAATAGGGGACTAAATCGACTGTACAGTCGGGTTAGTCAGCTTTTTAGGTTACTAATGAACCGTTACGGATCATGTCCTAAAATCCCTATTTAAAACAAACAATTTCTAAATCAAAATAAACATATTTCTTTCCATAAATCAGAAACTCCATTTTTCGAAAATAGGGGACTAAGCCGACTGTACAGACGGGTTAGTCAGCATTCTAGGATAAATGAACCGTACGGTTCAAGAGTCCTAAAATCCCTATTCAAATAAAATCAAACCAACACACATAAAATCATTTTCCAAAACTCCAAAAACTCCATTTTTATAAAATAGGGGACTAAGTCGACTGTACAGACGGGTCAGTCAGCGTTCTAGGATGGATGAGCTGTACAGCTCAATAATCCTAAAACCCCTATATTAAAAAATACCAACCAACAAAATTTTTCAGGAAGAACTACGTGACTTTTGAGTTCCTCATTGCACCAGAGGATACGTAGGAGCGGGGCTTCCCCGTCAAGTCAAAATTAAACTTTTCTAAATTAGCCCTTATTATTCTCTACTATTTTATTTTTGGGTAAAACAAATAAATTCGTAATTTATATTTGCACAATCAGATTTAGGGTAACTGTCTTAGGACGGATGTACTAGGGGTGTAGTGGAATTAAGTTTTCGCCCTTCCCTATACATAACCGACTCCCGAATCCAACCTAGTTTACGCAGACCATTAATTTTAAGATAGGTTTTTCTCAATTTTCCCTATTTAATAAATTGGGTGGCGACTCCCTGAAATATCGATTTTTGGGCCGTCTAAGTCGGGATCCCGGTCACGACAATATAAACATGACTTTCATATCTATATTTAAAATATTAATTTATATCTTTCAAATTATAGGGACTTCCTGACGAGGATATCACTACATTGACCAACTCCTAAAGATGTCGAGCAAATGCTTTTTCTGCTATAACATTCTCTTTTTGGATATGGTGTTTATTGCTTTTTTGGATATAGGATATTTTGGGTGGAGGGTATATGTTGTAAAGAAATAGTTGTTTTTTTGATCAACTCCTAATTTACTGTGCTTTGTTGACTTTTGGATGTGAAGCAAACTTTGTAATGAAAAGCAATTAGATTTTCTTAATTCAGTTATTATTAGCTTTTTGGATATGAAGCAAAATCAGAGTAAAAAAAAAACAGAATAGTACTTTGAGAACAACATTATTCCATTAATGTAACATTTAGAACCTTATTATTTAGTGCCTTTACACCAATGTCAAATCTCAATTTAGCAATTTTGACAGAGAACCAAATTCTATTGTCTTCTCTTGTGTTCCGATACCATTTAGAACCAAGCATTGATACAAGTAGAAATGACATCAAACCAAAATCAAACAAGTAATCAAAAGAGGAATAGCAACAGCTGCTGATTCGTTGTTAATACTTAATACCATTTCTTCACACCCTGATTTGCATAAGTTCAAACAAAGTCCTTTGGGCTAATTTGACTCTCCCTTGATTTCAATTGATTTCAACCAGTATATAAACATACTAATCATTGTCCACATTCTTCAATTTTAGCATCTCAGACATCAATTGATAGTCGAAGAGCAATGAAATTACAGAAATATTGCATCAACTTATTTTAACCAAATCCATAAGAAGATGTCATACCCAAATTTTGTCCGGCTAATTCAAAGTTTATCAAAAAAAATAAAAAAATATTACTTGTCTGCTTTTTAAGATTTTTATCATTGGGGCGAGTCATTTGGTGCTCGTTGACAGTTTTGCGTCATTTTTATTGTTATTAGTAAAACTTATTTACTTTTTATTGCAAAAAAAAAAGAATTGAAATAAGTTTTTTATATAGAATTAAAAATCAAAGTTACAAATATACATTACAATTTAATTTGTTGAATAAAATACAATAAAGCAACATTGGATACCATCTTTGTTTATCTTTGATTTTCAGAATTAAAGTCAAATTCATTTTTTAATTGCTTGTTGCTTTTTCCCATTTTTGGCTAAAGTGATCACCAATTTTGCAAGCAATAAGCTTGCTTCAGCAATCTACTGTTTCACGCCACCATTCAGTATACCTTTCTCCACTCCTTCACACAAGCACAGCTCTATACACAAAAAAACACTGAATACACATCAGTTTGGGGTTTCCCTCTCCCCACACAGCAACACAAACTGGTTTCTCTACTTCCCTCTGACGGCTTTGAACACCCTGGATCTTTTCCTCCTTTCACAGCTGCATACAGCAACACAAACATACACACCAGCGCTTTTTATAAAGAGCAGAAGGAAACAAACAGCAAGGGAGGGGGAGGGGGAACCGTGAGGGTACTGTAGCAAAATGAAAAATTAATTAAGTAACAACACCCACACCAAACACACAGACAATGGAGAAACAGAGAAAGAAGGAGGGAAAAGGGAAAGCACCACTCACCACCTACTCATTCCCATCAAACACAATCACCACCACCACCACCGTCTCCGGCGAGCACCACACCGCCGTGAGCTCCGGCGAGATCTCCACCACATGACCACCCTCACCCTCGCAGCCACTATTACTCTCTCTCCTCGCCCTCATCCGTTTCTCTCTCCATCTCCCCCAACACACCACCATAAAACGGTCGCTCCACCACCATCGAAACCACCCCACAACCGCCGCCGCCACCACCGTAGCCACCACCAAACGCCCTCCCTCACGAAACAACCACCGCCCACTCTCTCTCTCCACGATTTTCCTCTCTCTCCATCGCTGGAATTTCGTTTTTCTCTCTCCTTGGACATTTGGTGCGGCTGTTTCTTTCCCCTTGAATAGATTTGTGTTCTGAGAGGCACAACTTAGGTTTTGATATTGGTTAATGTTTTGTTAAGTGTATTGGGCCAAAAGCCCACCAACACATTTCTCTATTCTCCATGAATCACACACAGTAGCCGTAACACACACTCACATTTCTATTTTCTATTTCTTTTCTTTATCACGTTTCACGTTCACTTTCTTTTTTTTATGTTTCATTTTTATTTTGTTTTTATTATTACTATTATCATCTATTTCTAAAAAAAATACGTGTTAGTTCACTTCAAAGTGTTTTTCCTCTCTTTTTCTTTTCTCATAAAAATGATTAATAAAATGGTTTTGATTGAGATGTACATTTTGTCGATCCCGGTTTAAGAGATTTTAGCTTTACGGCTTTGATCTTAAACCCCTTTCAAAAATAAATGGGTTTTTGGTTATGTATTTGGATAGCATGTTGTGAATAAATAAAGTTTTTATATGTTTGCTTGTTGTCTCAAGTTGATGATAGGCAATATGATTCTCACTTGTGCCTAGTGCACCTTGCCTAAAGTGATGAGGATTGTTCTATATGATTCAACCCTTTTAGTTTATATGTTGTTTAAGTTGATGATTGGCAAGAAGAGTCACACTTGTGCACTTGCGCACACTAATTTAAGTGTTGAGGATTGACCAAAGTGATTCAACATGCTTTGGTGTTTTGATTGTTAAGATGACTTGCTTGTTTAGGGTTTGCCAATGATCATGCTTGAGGCTACTCTTTTGAAATCATTTGTGCCTACCACTTCCTTGTCTACTCCCATGTGGAATCATTAATACTTAGATAGGCCCATTCCTCACATTGCATCTTCCACTAGATGTGCATTTAGATTCCCTTGCGTTTTGTAGAAATATTTGAGTATGGTTCTCGCCTAGCATCTTCCACTAGATGTGCATTTAGGTTCAATCTTGCCCACTCTTTGTTAGTTTGGTTGTCCTAAGAGCCTAAATTTCAAAAAAGGGATGTTTTCATATCCATAAGCTACTAGTGATAATCACCCATAACCTTTGTTAGTTTGATTATCATGAATGCTTTCAATTTCAAAAAATATTTTCCTAAGCATCAAAAGTCATAGTAAGTGTTAGTGATGATCACCCATAACCTTTGTTAGTTTGATCATCATGAGCGCCCCTCACTTTTCAAAACCAAAGCAAAAAGACTTTCACTTTCAAGGCTCGTTAGAACTACGTCGCTTTGATTCCCATTTGGGATACGTAGGAGCGAGTCACATTCTCGTCAAGCGCAACCAAAAAATTTTAGCATTTGCATAGCAAAAGAAAAGAGTTATTTTCATAAAAGAAAAGAATCACTTTTGCAAACCAAAATCATTTTCAGAACAAAAATCTTTTCCTTTCTAAAATCATTTTCAACCCATCGTCGCTAGTGGCTAATCAGAACCTTTGTTCGTCTAGCCATTGGTGGCGATGTCTTTTTTCCAAAAGAACAACAAGCGATGATCACTCATAACCTTTGTTAGTTTGATCATTCGTGCCAATCAATCTCTTTCAAAAACCACTTTCAAAAGAGCAAATAAAAAACGGGTTGTTACTAATAATCAATCAGAACCTTTGTTCGTCTGACTGGCGGTAATGACTCTCATTTTCAAGAGTACTTAGCGGTGATTACCCATAACCTTGGTTAGTTTAATCATTCACTAAATGCTCGTCCTATTTCAAAAACTCACTAAAAAAGGATAAAAAACAAAAACTTTTCAAAAAGACAAAGAAGAACTACGTAGCTTTGAGTTCTCCATCGCACCGGGAGATACGTAGGAGCGGGCCTTGTCCCGTCAAGCGTTTTTTCTAAAAAACCATTTTCCCCCCTTTTTCATAATAAATAAAGATTTTCATTAAGATTTTTTTTAATAAGAAGTAGAGAGGCAAAATTAAGTATTTTCAAGTCAACACACTAAAACCACACATTTAATTAAAGGTTCCCTCTCAGTAGAGAGGACGTGTGGGGTGCTAACACCTTCCCTGCGCGTAACCGACCCCCGAACCCTATTCTTTAGTTTCGCAAGACCAATCGCTTTCCAAAAAAGGTTTTCCTAATATTTTCCTTAACAAATATTGGTGGCGGCTTCATTGTCTTAGGAAAAGTTGTGAACGAGGAAGGTTCTCCCTCGGGGACTTTTTCGGGCGCAACAGAAGAGGGTTTCTCCTCCATCGGCTATTTCTCTGTCACCGCCATGGCAAGCCATTGACTTGTGCTTCGTTTCTCTACCACATCTTCTTGCTTGAGCATGGTGTTCGAGTTGCGGCGGCCGTTGCTTGCGGCGGTCACCGGCGAAGAGTGCCGCGGACACTATCACTGCAGGTACATATGCCTTTTTGTGCTTACGCTAGTCGTATCGTATTAGTTTACTCTTTAAGGAGGGGAGAAAATGTAACATTCTGTTGTCCTTGTTTCCAAGTTCAACGAAATGCTTGAAATGCGCCCCAGCCCATCCATAATTGAATTTGGAAAAATTTTAGGTCTTCTTATCTCTTTTTCGACAAATGAGTCTAGCTGGAGTTGCTCCAAAGCTAGTTACATTTACCATCTTGATGAATTCTTTTTGTCACCTCAAACAAATGACTTTCTCCACACACTATTTTTAAGAATGACATTGATTATTGGAGAGCCGCGATTTGTGTGGATTAATTGGTTTGCACTTTTGGCGGGAGGTTTTGTAAAAAAAAACATAAAGAATACATCAAACCCTAAAAGTGAGGGCAACAAAACTAAACAGGAGAGTGAGGGAAATGTTTAGAACACAAAACGGGAATGTATTAAAATTAGAAATACAACCCAAGAGTTTACTTAGGCGTGCAGCGGAACAGCCAAAAAGCGCAAAAAAAAAATTTCACTGGACTTAGGTTTATGCACGGCCCAACAACAAAGAAAGGAAACCTAACCCGTTAACACCAACCAACACACAAAAACGCAGTGCACCCCAAATCCCCTTCTCTTTAGTTCACGCCTCTCCTCTTTATGGAAGGGATGGAAGAAAAGAGATACGAAAATGGTGTGGAGAGGTTTAGTATTTTGTGGGAAAAATGGGGTTCACACTGGTGGGGAAGAGAGATATCGGAGATGAGATTTCTGAGGAGAGAGAAGATGAGGCTGAGGATAGAGATGCTGTGTGAGAGAGAGATCGAGAAAGCAGGTGGCAGAGAACGACGATTCTCATGGCCAGGATAGGACTCACGATGGTGGTGCACCGCCATGGCCATCGGTGTTTCTCTACTTCTTCATCTTTACATTTCTCACTCTGTTTTCTTCTCTATCTGTTTTCAATTTTTCTCTTTGAATCGGTTGTTCTCTTTATATAGAATCTTCAATTTTGTTTTCTTGCGGTTTAAATACGTTTTTACCCCCTGCAAATAGGGGGTGTTTTGCTTTTACCCCCTACAATTTTTTTTAAAAAACACCTTGCAAAATTTTTTTGTTTGATATTAGTCCTTCTGTCAAGTCTCCGTTAGTGGTTTGTTGACGTGTCTAACGGAACTGCCAGCTGGCTTTGCTGACGTTTTGGCTTTGCTTTTACCCCCTGCAAATAGGGGGGTGTTTTGATTTTACCCCCTACAATTTTTTTTATCTGAACCCATCTTTCTTCATCTTCATCTTCATCTCTCTCTCTGTGTTGTTGTTGTTTCCATCTCAACTTCATCATCAACAAAAACACAAACACACCCTCTCCCTCAACATCTCTCTTCATCTTCTCTCTCTCACCCACACCACAACCACCAACACCACCACCACTCTCACACCACCGCTAACACCACAACCACTCTCTTCATCATCTTCAACCTCACTCTCTCAAAAACGAAATCGTTGTGAAGAGGAAACAAAATCGCCGTGAAGAGGAAACGAAATCCATGTTGTTGTTGTTGTTGTTGGAAACAAAATCGTTGTTGTTCAAGAGGAAACAAAATCAAAATCGTTGTCATTTCATTTCAATTTGTTCTATTTCGATTTTGGGGTTTTTTGGAAACAAAATCGCTGTGTGTTTTGTTGTTGTTGTCGCTGGGTATGAGTGTGGTACGGTGCTGAGGGTGAGAGAGAGAGAAGAGAGTGGTTGTGGTGGTTGTGGTGTGGGTGAGAGAGAGAAGAGAGTGGTTGTGGTGGTGGTTGTGGTGTGGTGGTTGCAGTGTGGGTGAGAGGGAGAAGAGAGTGGTTGTGGTGGTGGTGGTGGTGTGGTGGTTGCAGTGTGAGTGAGAGAGAGAAGAGAGTGGTTGTGGTGGTTGTGGTGTGGGTGAGAGAGAGAAGAGAGTGGTTGTGGTGGTGGTGTGGTGGTTGTGGTGTGGGTGAGAGAGAGAAGAGAGTGGTGGTGGTGGTGTGGTGGTTGTGTTGGTGAGAGAGGGAGAGAAGAGAGAAGAGAGTGGAGAAGAAAGAGAATAATAGGGGGTAAAATCAAATGTTGAATCCAAATCAGCAAATAAATTAAAAAAAAAACTAAATATAAATGTCAAATGTGTGACACGTAGAATTTTTTGTAACGTGTAACTAACAGAAGGGCTAACGCCAAAATGTTGAATTTTGCAAGGTGTTTTTTTTTAAAAAAAATATTTGTAGGGGGTAAAAGCAAAACACCCCCTATTTGCAGGGGGTAAAAACATATTTAAACCTTTTTTCTTCGAGAAATCATCACTAGATTGGGATAGAAGTTAATAAATATTACTCATAAATAAAAATCTATTCTTTTTGGTCCAATTCATTGAGCCCGTTTGTTACGGCTTTTTTTAAAAAAAAAATCATTTTTTTAAAAAACAATCACTTATAACGATATGTTGTCCGTTTGTTACAGATTCTTAAAAAAATAAAAAGTTGAAAATAATCTAAAAAATACTTCATATGAGAAGCTGTTTTGAGTAGCTTCTCATAAAAATCATTTTTTAATAATGATGTTTTTAAAATAAGTGATTTTCAGTATGTTACACAAACACAAAACAACTTCTCATTTTCTTATAAATTTCTAAAAACAAATCTCTAAATTCTTTAACAACAAAATAACTTATTTTTTTAATCCGTAACAAACGGGCCCGGGTTTAAACAATTGTTTTAGTCACGTTTACTTACAAATTTTAATATATAATAAATATATGTTGAATGGCATATAAGGACAATGCTGCTTTAAAACATTTAAGGTGTATGAAAGCTAGCACCAATTTAAGGTTTAAAACAACCAGGATTCAATTTAGAAAATTATGAGTGGAAGGACTAAGTTGAGTAATGTGATTATGAGGGACACAATTATTTTTTTCCCATTCTAATGCAATTATATATTATATATATAAATCCATGGCGAAGAGTTTAATTCACTACTTATTAATATCCTTCCTATTGTGAGTGTTTACAGACATGATTTATAGACTCTTAATTAAGCCAACATATAGTGCAAGTACTATTATTTTTTTTTAAGCAAAGAAAAATCTATTAAAAAGAGAAAAAGAAATACATAAAACCAATGGGGGACCAGACCAAAACCCAAGGCCAGAAAATAAAAAAAGTAGAGAAAGGGAGACCTAGGCTAAGGCCCCCAAAAACCAACCAACCAAAAGCAGGAAAAAACAGACCAAATAAATGGCTTATAAAAAACTACATCAGATCAAAATGAGACAGAGACTGAGCTAGCTTTGGATCGAGTGTTGTATCCAACAGCCAGACCAGTTTTCTGCCTCAATTTCTTCTTTTGTTGCTTGGTCATAACCGGTTCAGTGTACCTCTCAGCTGAATCCGGAATCATCGGATCGCCAACATCATCTGTCGACTCCCCCCGAAACCTTCTTAAAATTTTCATGTTAGCTTCAACTGCCGGATTCAAGGCTGAATCGACAATCGACACTTTGGCCTTCGGAAAGAGGTTCATTGTTGCTTGAGAATTAGAGACAACCTCATCATCTGAGATATCTGCCCAATTTTTACATAAAACAGTTGCCTCCACCGCATAGGAAGCATCGGAATCAAGCCTATTCGTGGGAGACTTGGTGGAGTGTGCTTCACTCGGAATGTTGGAATCAACATGATTAGGAATAAAACCCATCAGGGCGTTATTATCTGAGTCATTGTGAGGAATATTATTAATGCCTCCAAACTGATTTGGAATTGCAATCTCTCTTATAGAGATGAGACCATCTGGAAGATCCACCATGGCGTCAGCTGAGATACCGATCTCATTACCAGCAGCAAATTCCTTCTGTGTATCTCTAACTACACCTGTTCAGCATTTTTATCACAAACAATATTATTACTACTCGAAGCTGTACCTTTTGCGAGAGTTATATCCTCACCGTCGATCTTGTTCAAATCCCGATCATAATCCGGGGCGGGCTGCTTCTTTGGCTCCCAAACCTTAGAGGCAGGAGGCTATGCTCGAGGTTCCTGATTGCCGTGAACTTGCTTACAATTGGAGATTTGATGCCCAATGATATGGCAATATGAGCAAAATTGTGGGAGTCGTTCATAAACAATATCCACGTAAAATGCATAACCTTCACGTTCAACCATAATGCACTCAGGAAGTGCACTATTAAGATTAAGATCAACAAGAATTCTTGCGAAATGTCCAAATGTACGTTGCTTTGTTGCATCATCCAAAGCAATTGGACCGCCAATTGCACCAGCAATCTCAAAGAGGGTGATTGGACGCCAATATTCACGAGCCAAACCGTGAAGCCGAACCCAACATTGCGCATTGGTGTTACGAATCGTGTTTGGATCGAAGTCCGGCGTCCACACAAAGAGTCTTAAAAATCCTGGGCGCAAAGACCATGATCCAATTGCTTGTAAGCTACGCATCTCTTCAAACGATTGAAAGCAAAACTCATAGTAACCCTTGCCTAAAGAGACCATTGTCCAGGAGCCAATAGACTTCCAGTCTTGCAAAAGCTTTGCTCTTAAAGCATTAATCTTAACAGGAGAGGATCCTTTGGGAAAAGTAAGGCGGCCATGCAATACGTTCTTGCACCCTTTGACACCTTCTTAATACTCGGATTCAGAGATCTTGATAGAGAGAGCATCACCTTTGATGCAAGGCTTAGGCAACTGACTTGTAGGGATTAGCGCTGAAACAAAAGATTTCTCAAAGACAGCATTTTTCTTTTTACTCTCTTGATCAACAACTTGAGGTGTAGCTTTGTGGTGGGCATCAAGAAGATTGTTTTCCACACAATCACGCTGTGCAAGGAGCACACAAGGAGACGCGGATTGAGCCGACAGAGGCACATGCGGCAGCATAGGAACGGCAGCCGCTGCCGCCTCAGGAAATAAAAGATCATCACGAGACAGAGCTGAAGACAGCAGAGGCACAGATCTCCGATCACCAAGCAAAGAGGGAGCAGATCGTCTAACAGCCACAGCTTCGGCCGCTGCACCTACGCGAGGGTTAAAATCCCCCTTTTGACCCACCTGGAAAGAAGAAGCAGAAACGCGATCAGCAAGTTTCAATGGTTTGTAACAACTGGGCGAGGACCAGGAAGCCTGATTCGGAGCAACAACTGGACTCCATGGCAAGAGCTGCAGCAAATCATCAGAGAGACATGCCACAGCGGTTGCAGCGGCGCCTAGGGTAAAACCCTAGCGGAGCATCGCATCCAGTGAAAGTCCTCCTCAAGTGCAAGTACTATTATGAAAGTACTATTATTTGGTTTATAAAAGTGTAGTTATATTGTATCTTTGAGCAAGTACTATTATTTGGCCAAGCTTAGAGCAAGTGTTATGCCAAATCAATTTTATTATATGTCATACTTATTTTGATCTTTTTAAGACTCACTTTTCAGTAAAAAGATGCATGGAATTCCAGCCTTAACTTAGTAGTATTTTCGTTATTGTTAATGCATTGTGAATGTAATTGATAGACATAGACAAGTTCTACAATTATAAGTTTTGTATTGTAGATTTGACTATAATTTTTGCAAAGTAATACGATAAAGGAAGCATAAATTATGTGTGAGGCTGATTTTTTTTTTGATAAGCAATACTATATAGAGGGGAGCACCAGGGGTGCACCAACCCTCACAACCGGGCGGAAGCCTCGTTAAAACCTCAGTGAGCCAAAACCCTTTTGGGAAAAAGACTCATAGAGGAAAAAGAGTGCCTCGAGGAAAGTTACAATACAAAGAGGATATACAACCCAAATGACAACTAAACCAATCCGAAAACATTAGCCCGCTATGTTTCCCCCTCCTAGATATAAACCAGCCCAAAGATGTATATTTTATAGACATAACAGTATTGTTTACATTTGCAATCTCGCCTTTGAATAATACTCTATTCCTGGCCAGCCAAATATTCCACATGACCGCTATCCAAATGAGATGCTTTACTCCTTTTGGCTTTTTCCTTTTCACCAACTCTCCAAATTCAATGAAGCTTGTTACCACATCCATATTACCATTACCCTCCACACCAGGCATGAATAAATATTTTTCCATATCTCCAACGTTATCTCACAGTTGCAGAAAGTGTGGTCTACATTTTCCTTATCTTTAAAACACAACACACAACTTAATTCATGAATAGATGTAACGATCCCTCTGTTGTACAGCTTATCTCTGGTTGGTAACTTAATTCATGAATAGATGTAATGATCCCTCTGTTGAATTTTGAAGATGTTGCCATGATCTTGATTCTTCAAGAATACCAGTTGTTAGAATTAAAGACACTATTAGGTAGGTTTCAACCAAATAGATAAATCCAGAATCAAAAATAAATAAAGGCCCAGAGAAATAGCATAGCCCAAGATCAAACAAAAATATGTTAGGGATCCACCGGTAGAAGTCTTTGTAAATATGGTAGTTTTCCAAAACACTGCTTTATGTGCAATTTTTGCCGATAGAAGTCTAGTACAAAACACTTATCGTTATTACGCACGAAACACACGCACAGAGAAAGAACATATATAACGGAAAAAAGGTAAAGAACAACAAATAACTCAATCTTTGATCACTCGGTTCTACCTCAAAGTGATGTGTACATCTGGGGGTCTAAGAAAATGCCGTAGGACTAGTTTTATTGAATTGTTAAGCCACAATAGGCTTCAAGTGATATTAATTACAATCTGACAGTATTTTCCCCAAATCCCTGAGAACCCTAACAACTCGAGTCATCAATCCTTTCGTGTTTTTCCCTTCTCTCAATTTCTGATTAGATTTCAGTAATTGTTATGATCCCTCACCGCACACTTTTTTTAAGCAAAAGAAAGGGATATAGAGTCTCGTTAAAATCTTCTGATGCAAAACCCCCCCCCTTAGCAAAAAAAAACATCAAGAAGGAAAAAGAGTACCCCTCTAATTTTTATTGATAAAAAAGAGAAAATAAAAAAAAATATATGAGGGGACTAGACCTATACCCATGAGCATAAACAACATTATAATCAAAGGAAATGAAAACAATTGTATAAAGGTATGCAAAAACATCACTATAATGACTCACCCAACGAGGATGGCACCAAAGTCATTAACAATAATTTGCAACACACCAAAAATAGGAATCAAAAGGAAAACTCAATCCACCAAAAAGGAAGGACCCTAATGTTATGAACAATCTCGTAAAGGCACAATGTAAAATGAGGTGTACTGTGTTATGGTATTATTTCACAATATCAACTTCCAAAATGGAAAATGGAAGGCAGTAGTACACAATACTATCAGTCACTGAGTACAACGAGGTGGAATGGGGAAAGAAGAGAGAGTACAGAAGATGAGGGAGAGAATCTAAAGAAGATTACACATATCTCATAATCCTTCTCTCACTACACTACTCTCACTAAATAGTACTAGTCAGTAACGAATTCCTTGAGATGAGTAATGGCCATTTTCTTTCTCTCTCCACGACGTGGTCCAGCTGTCCCAACGACAAGAGATTCCTCAACAATGTTGCCATTTCCAATTTTTCCCATTACATCACCATCCCCATTAAAGACAACCTTGTCCTCAAGGTTGACTGAGGGAAAGTTCAGCTTCAGCTCAGAGACTTGTTCCCATGTTGCTTCCTCTAGTGGCATATTTTCCCATTTAACTAGCACTTGGGGAATCAGCTCTGCTCCCTGTTTGATAGTTCTCCTCGGCAGTATTTTCTCTGGTCTAAACACAGAGCCATGTTTAGTCACAGTAAGAGGCAAAGGCAAGTATTGTTCAGTCTGTCTCCTTTAAAGGGCTTCAACTGCGATACATGGAAAACCGGGTGAATCTTAGCTGTCTCTGGTAATTGAAGTTTGTAAGCAACAACTCCAATTTTTGTCACCACAGCAAAGGGACCAAAGTAACGCATGCTCAGCTTCTGATTCTTCCTCAGAGTCACTGAGTGCTGTCTATATGGTTGTAGTTTAACCAAAACCACGTCACCAATCTGTAGTTGCATATCAGACCTTTTCTTGTCTGCCTGATGCTTCATTACTTGTTGAGATTTTGCCAGATTCTTCTTCAATTGATCTATTATCACATCTCTATCAGACAGTTGTTGTTTCAATTCTGCAGAATCATTAGCTTGAGGTGTATATCTGAGTAGTGCAGGTGGGTCTCTGCCATACACAGCTTTGAAAGGGGTCATGCCAATGCTTGTATGGAATGATGTATTATACCAGTATTCAGCCCATGTCAGTGCCTTGTACCATCCCTTAGGATTGTTGAATGTGAAACACCTCAAATACATCTCAAGGCATTTGTTGAGGGCCTCTGATTGCCCATCAGATTGGGGATGATATGCAGTGCTCATATTGAGTGTAGTTCCCTGTAGTTGGAATAAATTTATCCAGAATTTACTTGTAAAAACCTTATCTCTGTCTGACACAATCGATTTAGGCATTCCATGCAGCTTCACAATGTGATTCATAAACAGTTCTGCTACTGACTTGCTGGTGAAGTCTGATTTGAGTGTAATAAAATGTCCATATTTTGATAGTCTATCAACTACTACCAATACAGCTGTGAATCCAAAGGACAAAGGCAACCCTATGATAAAATCCATTGCAATGTCTTCCCATATCTGTGCAGGGATAGGCAGTGGTTGTAGAAGGCCAACAGGCAATGTGTGAGCTGCTTTTGCTTGTTGACAGATGCTGCATTGCTCTATGAACTTCTGCACATCTTGCTTCATAGCAGTCCAATGAAACTGGGCATTGATCCTAGCCATTGTACGTGTTACACCAGCATGTCCTCCTATTGGAGAACTGTGAAATTCCTTCAAAATTTCATGTACTAGTTCACTGTTTCTTGGCATCACCAATCTCTGTTTCCAGAATAACAAGCCCTCTCTGACTGTATAATTAGGCCAGGCTGCAGGAGTACTTGCACACCTTTTCATCATGTCCTGGATCCAATCATCATGTGCAGATGCTTCCTTGAGTTTCAGTAGAAAATCACCAATCGCTTTCCAAAAAAGGTTTTCCTAATATTTTCCTTAATAAATGTTGGTGGCGGCTTCATTGTCTTAAGAAAAGTTGTGAACGAGGAAGGTTCTCCCTCGGGGACTTTTTCGGGCGCAACAGCTGGAGACTAGGTCGAATGTACATTCGAAATAGTCATCACGATAGGACACTTGAATTGATCACTCAAGAATCCTAAGGTCCCCATGCCAAAAAAGAAAACAAACAAAAACATTCAGTGTCGTCTACATCATAGTAATGTTTGCATTCCATAAAACAAAAAGAACCAAAATTCATCATCCCATCAAACATCCAAGCAATACAGTTGCATCACATCAATACTTGCATCTCATAGAAGAAAAGAA
Organism: Astragalus membranaceus; assembly: GCA_039519185.1. NCBI lineage: Eukaryota > Viridiplantae > Streptophyta > Magnoliopsida > Fabales > Fabaceae > Astragalus > Astragalus membranaceus. The sequence continues at coordinate 14,259,399 of CM076848.1, forward strand.
AGCTAGAACATCCCATGTCATTCATCATTTCATGTTATTCATCATTTTATAGCAATATTCCCATTTCATAAATAAAAAAAAAGCAAAGAAGAGAAAGTTTTCCATTACATGTCATCTGCCATTTCATCAAAACACAAGAGCATTACATATCATCAAACACCAAAATTTTGCATTCGCATACCCATGGTTCTTAAAAGAGCAAAAAAAGAGAAGCCAAAAGAGAGAAAAGAGAAGAGCCAAGAGAGCAACAAAAAGAAAAGAAAGGAAAGAAAAAGAAAGAAGAGAAGCTAGAGAAAGAGAAAAAGACATATAAGAACAGGAGAAAATCACGCATTCATCAGACATAAACAAAAGAAAAAGAAAATCATGCATTACGTACAGACAAGAGAAGAAAAGGAAAATCATTGCATTCATCAAACATATAAGAACAGTAGAAAATCATGCATTCATCCGGCATGGACAAAAGAAAAAAAAAGAAACTCATTACATTTACATTCATCATAAGAAAAAAGAAAACAGCAATCATGGCATTTGCATTGCATGCATTTGTTCATTTTCAGCTGCAGGTACAAAGAGAGGATGAGCACTTCGGTACTAGCCCTCGCCCCCATATTCCAGAAAATGCTCCCCCAAGTTGGGAGAGTTCAGAAGAAAAAAAAAGAAACCGAAAAGGAAAGAAAAGAAAGGAAAAAGGAAGAGAGAAACAGAAAGAGAGAGAGAGAGAGAGAGAGAGAGAGAGAGAGGGGGAGAGAAAAGAGAGAAACAGAAAAGAAAAGAAAGAAAAAAGAAAAGAGAGCGCTCAGGCGCGCATTGCGGATTGGAGCCCAGAGAGATCATCGCTCCCTTCTGCCCAGGTCACACATCGTGTACGAGCAACGCGATGGACCGCAGCCCCATGTGAGGTTCAACGGAATAGTTGTATCAGCCTAAGATACAGTGGACGCCGTGCATTGATCTGTATATCAGTTCCGGAGCTGATAACGATCCCCTCGGTTGCTCGAAAAGGCCAACAGGAAGCGTGCTCCTCAAAGCCACGAGCAAACTCGGATTCGTCAAGAGTTCGTTTAAGGATTACAGGTTTTAGGCAGCCTGAGCAATTTGCACGCCAAGTGCCCATTTTACTTTTCTGTTTGCACGCCAAGTGCCCATTTACTTTTCTGTTTGCACGCCAAGTGCCCATTTACTTTTCTGTCTGCACGCCAAGTGCCCATTTTACCTTTCAATCTGCACGTCAGTGTTCATTTACTGTTTTCGCATCAACACGAAAGTGTCTATCTTTCCAAAAACAAAAAAAAAACGGGGGAATTCGGGTTTCTCCAAATGGACAAAATTGGTATAATTTCTGAATTCTTTATTTCTATTTTACCTTCGAAATATGTCTCGCGCAATTCATATTTCTTGGTAAAATCCAAATAAAGAGGGGCAGCTGTCATACCCCAATTTTGTCCGGCTTAGGTCAAAACCCTAATTTTCCACAAAAAATAAATAAATTGAAGAGCGAAGAGCCTTATGCACTGCATTTCAGATCCTAGAAGGCATTCCAAGGTTCTTGAAATCATTTTTAGGGTTGGAACGCATTTTTCGGGCAAATTAGGGTTTTAGAGCCAAAAAGGGTATTTTGGTCAATTATAACGGTTTTTTTTCTCTCACTTTTAAAAAGGCTCAAAAATATGTATAATTAAAAATAGAAATCTGAAATCAAAATAAAAAAAAATGAATAACAAAATAGTATTGGATGCTTATTGTATTTTTAGAATTAGGGCTAATTCCTTTTAGGTGCTTTTTGCTTTTATCCATTTTTGGTCAAAGTAAGCACTAATTCTACAAGCAAGCAACCTCCCTCACTCCACCCTCAAGCTCCACGCCTCCCCTCACTTCAGCCCCCATCAAGTGCACATCACAAAAAAGCCTTTCATCATGACAAGCACACCTTTGAGTCCAATAACATTCAATACACAACATATTTTTACCTTCCTTCTCTCTACACCACTAAATACACACTAATTTCTTCACCTCCCTCACTCCATCCTCATGCTCCACACCTCCCCTCACTTCAGCCCCCATCAAGTGCACATCACAAAAAAGCCTTTCATCATGACAAGCACACCTTTGAATCCAATAACATTCAATACACAACATATTTTTACCTTCTTTCTCTCTACACCACTAAATACACACTAATTTCTTTATTTCCCTCTCACAACCTTAAACCCATTAGATCTTTGGCCTCCCAAGGATTTGAATAAGGATAACTCACTCCTCTCCTCCCAAAAGGACCAAGAAATTCGTAGCCCCTCTCCACTACAAGAAAAGCTGGACTTTGCGGCGGGCGAAATCCGCCGCAAAAGCCAAATTTGCGGCGGATATTTGGACTTTGCGGCGGAAGTTTTTCGCCGGTAGCCAGCTCGAAGCAAACGCGTTGCGGCGGATTATCCGCCGCAAGTTTGCGGCGGATTTAGTGGCGCCGCAAAATCCAACGCAAATTTGCGGCGGATAATCCGCCGGAAAAGGGGACAACATTTTGACGCAATATATCCGCCGGAAAGTACCCAATATCCGCCGCAACGTACCCCTTATCCGCCGTAAAACACCCGTTTTATTTTTAAAAAAATGGATATAATTTTTTTAAAAAAACGTTTTATTTAAAATTCCGCCGCAAACGACACAAATCCGCCGCAAAGTACCATTTTTTTTAAAAAAAAATTATTATTATTTTTAAAAAATAAATTTTATTTTTTTAAAAAAATCGTTTTAATTAAAAGTATATATTATTTTATTAATTTTTTTAATTATTGATAAAAAAATAAAATCCAATAACTAATTAATTTTTAATTTAAAAAAATAAAAATTGGGAAAAGCAGTAAAAATATCCATACAATTAATAAAATATCCAGACAATTAATAAAATATCCAGACAAATAAATAAAATAATCTAAAGCTACTGGGGTGCCTGCCGGTCAATGTCATCAACATTATTATAATATGTATCATTTTGAAGTAAAGCACTGAGCGATGACATTTGGACATTAAGATCAATGTCCAGAGGGGGTGACCGCTGCTGGGGGTACTGCTGGTTTGGCTGGATCAGGGGTGACTGATGTTGGCGCTGCTGGTATGGCTGGCGGGGTGACTGATGTTGCTGCTGGTATGGCTGGAATGGCGGCGCATACTGCGGTGTATACTGCGGGGGATATTGGGATGCATACGGCGGGGGATACTGGGGTGCATACTGCTGCTGGTAGTACTGCTGCTGTGGCGGCGGCGGGTAGGATGCTGATGAGGATGGCCTCGAGCTAGACACCATCTGATCCTGCAAGAACTTAAAGCGCTCCTCCATGCGCTCCTCAGCTACCCTAGCCTGCTCCCGAATCGCCTGAATTTCCCGCTCACTTCGATCCCGAATCGCCTGAATTTCCCGATCGCTTTGCTGCTGCCGCTCGGCAATCTGACGCTGAGCCTCGCTCAGTTGCTGCGTCAATTGCCTAACCTCATTCAACTCACCAGCATTGGGAACATAATTGCGACCAGTCGAGGATCCAGAATGTGAATCTGATAGACTCGGAATAATGCTTGTTCGAAAAGCAGCCGGTCCAATACCACCTGATCCTACCAGACGATTAGTCTTTTGGGGACCAACTGCTCTCTCCCAAACATCACGAGCTACTCTAGCCTCCTCCACTGGATCGACAGCTGCCCCACTGCCCTGTTGTGACTGATGGTACTCAGCCATCCCACCCTCGAAGCTCTCCTGAAAAAATAACCCAACAAATAAATAACTAATTATTAATATAAATAATAAACATTAATTAATATATATAATTGTAAAAGTAGTTTTACCTGAATACGCCTCGCCCGATCTGTAACGTACTCACCAGTCTCCTCCACCATATGCATGTGGCAATGCAACTCAGACAAAGTGATTGGCCTTTGTTCCCTCTCCACCTATATATATATATATATATATATATATATATATATATATATATATATATGTACATAAATATATATATTATTAATTAAATACACATATTGAAAATGACTAGTTAATTATTATAAATAATTAATTAATTAATCAAGTAATAAATTAAGTAATAAATTTACCAAACGTATGTAATGCGTTGCAGTATTAACACTCCCCCCCGTGTGTGTGCAGCCACCTTTTTCAGAAGCACGGTTCTTCTTGGCTTTCTCACAATAATTATTAAATCCTTCATCTTTCTCCCAATACTCATTAAACTCAGCCCAAGTTGAGTCTCCCATATAAGATGGCTTCGTACGCGTATTGCGCGCCCTCCGCATCAATTCAGAATAGCGATGAGAACATCTCTTATGGAACACTCTCTCAACTGCGGCTTGCTCCCCTGGATACCATGTACATTTTTCCTATTTAAGAAATTTACAATAATGTTGTTAATTATAAGGCAATAATTAATTAATTAATCAAGTCAATATAAAAGATAATACACCAAATTAATTATTTCGTAGAATCGAATAACTTACCAAAAATGATCTTAACATCTTCTTATTTGCATCCTTGTTTGCGTGCCACATCATAAGTTAAAACACCATTCCACAACCTTTTTAGGTCATCAATCAAAGGTTGCAAATAGATGTCAATACCAGCTGTTGGATTACTTGGCCCTGGAATAATAGAATTTAAAAACATGTATGGTTTGGACATACACATTTCTGGAGGAATGTTGTACGGGATAACAATAACTGGCCAACATGAATACGGTGTTGCCGAGGCTTGAATATATGGTGTGAAACCATCAGAGCACAAACCAAGCCGAACATTGCGCGGATCACTGGCAAAATCTGGATGAACACGATCAAAATGCTTCCAAGCTTCACCATCAGATGGGTGACGTAATTCACCAGAATTATTTCTATTTTGATGGTGCCATGTCATTTTACCTGCGGTCTCCATTGAAGTAAACATCCTCTGTAGCCTTGGAATAAGAGGCAGATAGAACATTGATTTTCGTGGAACCGGTTTGCCTCTGCTCATCCCTGATCTACTGACACGATAGCGTGGTTGTCCACACAACTTGCATTCCGACAACTCTCCATCATTTATGCCAAACTCATTGTTATAATAGAGCATGCAACCAGACACACAACAATCAATCCTTTTAGATTTTAAGCCAAGCTTCGATACCACTCTTTTAGCTTCATAATAACTTTGCGGTAAACTCCCTCTAATGGGGGTTGCATCCAACATCATTTTGGTCATATATTCCATGCACAACTCAGCAACATTAAATTGAGACTTAAGACCCAACAACCGAACACACATTGATAATTTTGAGTCTGTAGATCCTTCAAATATGGGTTTATTTGTCTCACTCAAATACATGTAAAACCTTTGAGCTTCCTCATTTGGAACTTCGTCAGCATCTGGTTCTTCAAAATCCAAATTTACTCCAACAGCGTCAGATATCATTCCCTGATAAACATCTAACGGTTGTATTCCCCATCCTTCAGATGTCGTAGTCACTGGATAACTACTTGATGTGTGATCTACTACTTCAACCGGAACATTAACCGCAGGAACTGCAGCTACCCCTGGCGCTCCTTCCCCGTAACGACTCCATGTCCAATAATTTGGCCTAAACCCATTATTGTACAAATGAAGTCTAACTTCATGTTCATTTTTTATAGCTCGAAATGAACATTTCAAGCACGGACATCTAATACCGCCTTGTCGCCCAAATTCTTCATGATCAATGTACTTAGCACAAAAAATAAACTCTTCTACTCCTTCTACAAAACGTCGTTTTACACCAGTTCTTCCAGGATACAATCGATCACACATCCAACCACGATCCATTTTCAAGAACTATACATATACTACACTACAATATAAATAAAATAAACTATCAATTACTTCATATTTTGATATATATATTTATATATTACTCATTTTATTTTGATATTTCAATAAACTACCAATTAATTACAAGCAACAGAATTAATTTTTTAATAATGTTTTATACAAATAATTTAAACATTATAAATAATAATTCCAAATTTAATTTTAAATTTCAATTTTTATAAGACAATATATGTTAATAAAATTTATAAGTGAACTTAATAAATAAGTTTTTTCAATATAAATTAATTTGTATTATTATTGCAAACAAAATACTAAACAAAATTTTACTAAAAATAGTGAAGTAAGTAATATTTTATTAATTACTTTAACAACTAACCGTAGTGAAGAGAAGGCTCTGGCTTGAAGCTTATCCTGAACTCAAGCAGAGAGGAAAAAGGAGGAACCCAAACAATACCTAAACAAAAAAAACAACACAATATTATTATAAAATAATTTAAAAACGAATATTAAAAAAAAATTAAAAACTAAAACTATTAACTAATATCAAAAACATACCTTGAAGAAATTTCCCAATAAGAGCAGAAGACAATTCGTAGGGAGGAAGCGCTACACTTCAAAAACAGATTTAGTAGAAAAGGAGAGAATTTGGGAGAGAGTAAAAGAGAAATTTTAAGAAGAGAATGGGAGGATTGTTAGAAGTGTGAAGAATGAGAAGTGGGGAATGGATATATATAGGAAAAAGCAGCCCAACGGTCAAAAGGGATTTGCGGCGGATTCTGGAGGTTTGCGGCGGATTTTAAAATTCAATAAACGCGGGTTTTTTTTTTCGGTACTTTGCGGCGGATTCTGGAGGTTTGCGGCGGATTTTGAAATTTAAAATCCGCGGGTTTTTTAATTACGGAGATTTGCGGCGGATTCGTGGTATTTTGCGGCGGATATTCAAATCAAAATACCGCGCCTTTTTTTTAAAAACACCAAATAATCCGCCGCAAAAGCTATAATACGCCGCAAAAATCCGCCGCAAATGCTCAACATCCGCCGCAAATAACACAAATCCGCCGCAAAGTACCATTTTTTTTTTAAAAAAAAAATTATTATTTTTTTTAAAAAATTATTATTATTTTTAAAAAATAAATTTTATTTTTTTTAAAAAAATCGTTTTAATTAAAAATATATATTATTTTATTAATTTTTTTAATTATTGATAAAAAAATAAAATCCAATAACTAATTAATTTTTAATTTAAAAAAATAAAAATTGGGAAAAGCAGTAAAATATTATCACCAAAAAAATATACATACAATTAATAAAATATTTTAAACAAAAAAATAAAATAATCTAAAGCAATAAAAATTGGGAAAAACAGTAAAATATATATTTAATGTCTGCTACCCCTAAACAGAGACCTACGCCATTATCTTGATATGACACTCTCTTGAGCATTGTCGGCAGCAGCTCCATTACAGTGGCGTATGTCTCCATTTCTTTGTAAAGAAATTTCCACATTGTCGTGAACACCCCCTTCACCTTTTTCGTTAAAAGTAACCCATTTATCAGCAAAAAGCTCCTCCTCATTATTTCACCACAAGTGACATATAAGTTAATCAAACGCTCGGTATCATCCTTCAACTTAACAGCCCGTCCTTGCAGTTCCTCAAACTTTCTATTTAGAGATTCAACCATATTTTCAAAATAGAAAGTTTCACAAGAAACCATCTTTTGAAAAGATGATTGAATCTCTAAATAGAAAGTTTGAGGAACTGCAAGGACGGGTTGTTAAGTTGGAGGATGATACCGAGCGTTTGATGAGCGTATATGTCTCTTGTGGTGAAAATAATGAGGATGAACTTTATGCTGATAAAGGGGTTACTTTTAACGAAAAAGATGAAGGGGTCTTCATGACAATGTGGAAATTTTTTTACAAAAAAATGGAGACGTACGCCACTCTATTGGAACCCCGCTGCCGACAATGCTCAAGAGAGTGCCGTATTAAGAGATCGAGTGCCGTATCAAGAGAATGAGAGTATTGGTAGGTAGAGGTGTGAAAAAAGAAGAAGGGGAGAAGGGGTTTATATAGGAGAAACGAAGTCAAACGGTCAAAAGGCCAGATCCGCCGGAAACGGAAGTTACCGGCGGATTTAAGGGATTTGCGGCGGACATAAGGGATTTGCGGCGGACGGAGGTGCATTTGCGGCAATTAAATAAAATCTCGTAAAAAAAAATAAAATTTGTGAACCCAAATCCGCCGCAAGAACCGTTAAATCCGCCGCAAAAGCCAAGACGAATTTTAATCCGCCGCAAATGTCAATTTTTCCGCCGGTAACTTTGAGGCGGATAAATTCCGCCGGAAATTCGTAGATTCCGCCGGTAACTTTGCGGCGGATCTATATCCGCCGGAAACTCCTGGCCGGAAAAACCAATAATTCTTGTAGTGCTCCCCTTCCTCACTTCCTCTTGTTTTTCTTTCATCTCAAAGGAACCTTCCCATTTCTCCTACACCAAAAAACCCTAGCACACCAAAAACCTCCCCTTTTCTCTCCCAAAACCGTGGCCTCCCCACCCCCTTCCTTCATCCATTTTTGATTTCCTCTTCACCCAAACACCACCATCTCACTTCATTCTCATCCCTCTTTCATATATCTTCTCCATTTTCCATTCAAGATCAAACATCATCATCAAGGAAGGTTTTCATCAAGCTTTTTTTTGGGTTGGAGTTGAAGTTCCTCGGAGGTTCTTGTTGATTTGGTTTCTATTTTCTTCATCTCATTGCATTTTCTAGCTTGGATTTGAGGTAAAAACTTTCTAGCTTGGATTTGAGGTAAAAACTTTCAAACCCTTACATCATCTTCAACCTTTTTGCATTAAAAATCATTTTCCTCTTCACTTTGCATTTCACATATCATCATCATTTTGTTTAAAATGTAGCTTGTTGTTGTTGGTGAGAGGAGCCTTAAACACTATTGACAAGCACTTAGGGAGGCTTGGGTGTTTAAGGTGCCTCTCACTCTTGAATAAATTAAGTCATGTTGTTTTGTGTTGATTTTTTGCATTTGTTGTGAAATAAAATTGTTGTTTCATGTGTTGTTTGGTTCGCATATCCTATTAAAGTTAGCTTTAATTTGATTTTGTTGTTTCTCTTTGCTTGATGGGGCTTAATCATGTTGTAGATATTTGATTTTAGTGTTTTCATGCTTAGATACTTTGTTTAGGTTTGCAAATTTCTTTTCTCACATAGATTTCGCACAAAGTAAAGAGTTTGAGAATAAATGTTGATTTGAGGTCTTAGTGTTTAAGTTATGTGATTAATTGTTCCTAAATCTTGTTAGTATCTTTTGCTTGCTTGATTTTGGGAGTTTGATGAATAAATTGATGGTTTGACTATGTATTGGTTTCGCAAGTCATGAAGAATAAATAGAGTTTTTATATGTTTGCTCAAGTTAATGATAGGCAATATGATTCTCACTTGTGCCTAGTGCACCTTGCCTAAAGTGATGAGGATTGTTCTATATGATTCAACCCTTTTAGTTTATATGTTGTTTAAGTTGATGATTGGCAAGAAGATTCACACTTGTGCACTTGCACACACTAATTTAAGTGTTGAGGATTGACCAAAGTGATTCAACATGCTTTGGTGTTTTGATTGTTAAGATGACTTGCTTGTTTAGGGTTTGCCAATGATCATGCTTGAGGCTACTCTTTTGAATTCATTTGTGCCTACCACTTCCTTGTCTACTCCCATGTGGAATCATTAATACTTAGATAGGCCCATTCCTCACATTGCATCTTCCACTAGATGTGCATTTAGATTCCCTTGCGTTTTGTAGAAATATTTGAGTATGGTTCTCGCCTAGCATCTTCCACTAGATGTGCATTTAGGTTCAATCTTGCCCACTCTTGTATTTTTGCTTAATGCCCAATTCAAGTTCCTTCTTTGCCTATTTATGTGTTGTGGTCTAACATGTGTAGTCTAGGCTAATATTTGCTCAAGAATTCAAATGAGATTGTTATTTGCCTAAAGATTCGATTTGCATTCATTGCTTTCTTTTCTAAATGGCCTAGCATGAAAATGGTGACTAGTGACAATCACCCATAACCTTTGTTAGTTTGGTTGTCCTAAGAGCCTAAATTTCAAAAAAAAGGATGTTTTCATATGCATAAGCTACTTGTGATAATCACCCATAACCTTTGTTAGTTTGATTATCATGAATGCTTTCAATTTCAAAAGATATTTTCCTAAGCATCAAAAGTCATAGCAAGTGTTAGTGATGATCACCCATAACCTTTGTTAGTTTGATCATCATGAGCGCCCCTCACTTTTCAAAACCAAAGCAAAAAGACTTTCATTTTCAAGGCTCGTTAGAACTACGTCGCTTTGATTCCCATTTGGGATACGTAGGAGCGAGTCACATTCTCGTCAAGCGTCACTATAAAAAGTTTAACATTTGCATAACGAAAAGAAAAGAGTCATTTTCGTAACAAAAAAGAATCATTTTCGCAAACCAAGATCATTTTCAGAACAAAAACCTTTTCCTTTCTAAAATCATTTTTAACCCATCGTCGCTAGTGGTTAATCAGAACCTTTGTTCGTCTAGCCATTGGTGGCGATGTCTTTTTCCCCAAAGAATAACAAGCGATGATCACTCATAACCTTTGTTAGTTTGATCATTCGTGCCAATCAATCTCTTTCGAAAACCACTTTCAAAAAGGCAAATAAAAAACGGGTTACTACTAATAGTCAATCAGAACCTTTGTTCGTCTGACTGGTGGTAGTGACCCTCATTTTCAAGAGTACTTAGCAGTGATTATCCATAAATTTGGTTAGTTTAATCATTCACTAAATGCTCGTCCTATTTCGAAAACTCATTAAAAAGATAAAAGACAAAAACCTTTTTCAGGATAAAGAAGAACTACGTAGCTTTGAGTTCTCCATCGCACCGGGAGATACGTAGGAGCGGGCCTTGTCCCGTCAAGCGTTTTTTCGAAAAAACCTTTTTTCCCCCTTTTTCATAATGAATAGAGATTTTCATTAAGAATTTTTTCAATAAGAAGTAGAGAGGCAAAATCAAGTATTTTCAAGTCAACACACTAAAACCACACATTTAATTAAAGGTTCCTTCTCAGTAGAGAGGACGTGTGGGGTGCTGACACCTTCCCTGCGCGTAACCGACCCCCGAACCCTATTCTCTAGTTTCGCAAGACCAATCGCTTTCCAAAAAAGGTTTTCCTAATATTTTCCTTAATAAATATTGGTGGCGGCTTCATTGTCTTAAGAAAAGTTGTGAACGAGGAAGGTTCTCCCTCGGGGACTTTTTCGGGCGCAACAATAATTAGGCCAGGCTGCAGGAGTACTTGCACACCTTTTCATCATGTCCTGGATCCAATCATCATGTGCAGATGCTTCCTTGAGTTTCAGTAGAAAATCAGGTTGTGCAACAGAACATATCATCGTAAAAACTCTTGATAAAGAGTCAGCAGCAATATTTTCTTTCCCAAGTTTGTATTCAATGGTGAAATCATATCCTAGGAACTTATGCAACCATTCCTGTTGTTCTGGAGTTTGTAGTGCCTGATCAAGGAGACTTCTCAGACTCTTTTGATCAGTTCTAATCACGAATTTGTGACCCAAAAGGTAGTGTCTAAATTTCCCCAAGGCTTCAGTAATAGCCAATAATTCTCTGAAGTATGCAGACTTCTTTTGCATTCTTGGTGCTAGTTTCTTTGAAAAGTAAGCAATAGGGTGCCCATTTTGGTGTAGTACAGCCCCTACCTCTGTTCCTGAAGCATCCGTCTCCAATATAAATGGTTCTTTGAAGTTTGGCAAAGCTAGAACTGGAGTTGAGGTCATGGCCTGTTTGAGCTGTTGAAATGCTGTCTCTGTTACATCACTCCAAATGAAATTATCTTTCTTCAAAAGATCTGTGAGAGGCTCTGCAATCTTTGCATAAGACTTTATAAACCTCCTATAGTATCCAGTGAGCCCGAGGAACCCTCTTAGCTGCTTGATGTTTGTAGGAGTAGGCCAATTCATGACTGCCTGGACCTTGCTAAACTCCATAGCTACACCATTACCAGAAACAATATGACCCAGATACTCCACCTCTAGCTGTCCAAAAGAACACTTGGACAATTTGATGAATAACACATGTTTCTGTAATGCTTGAAGTACAGTTTCCAGACGTTGAAGGTGATCATGCTATGACGGACTGTACTGTACACTAGTATATCATCAAAGAATACTAGTACAAATTTGCGGAGCACTGGCTGAAATATCTCATTCATCAAGAAGGAAATTAGCAAAACTTATGGCTAGGAAAACCTAACATATTCTTGAAAAATCCTCGGCAATGAAGCTTGAAATAAGATCCCACTAAATAAAACCACTTATATATATGACCTGCACACTTAGTCTTTTATGCATAGGACTAAGTCAATTATGATTAAACTGAATCTTAACTAAATCCTAAATGCTCACAACAGATATTACAACTCAAATAGGGTTACAATGGTTTACAAGGGAAATAATAATAACTTAGAGACTCTAGAATTGTGGAGTACCATGAGTTTCCCGTAGTGAAATCGACTACTCAGTAACAAATATTTGGATGTAAAGTATTTGATTTTTGTAACACTACCCCTATATCTTCCACGATTTCTCGACTTGAGGCTTTTTCTTTGCGTTGTTACCTGTAATCCAAAAGCATATTTCAGTTTAGGTGAGCACTTTGATACCTAAGATCAAACAAAAAGAGAAAAGTTTGTTACCTCCTTTTTTTCTATGTGGTTTCCTGCCATATGAATTATCACAATCCTGACATCGACATTTATTGGTGCATGCTATCTTAGCCTATTTAAAAATAATAATAAAATTATTAGTAGAAATAGAAGACAAGTAATGACAATTATGGAGCATTTAAAAAGTCTACTAACCTTAAAACAACTACAAACAGCTTTCAAACACCTTGATTTTTCGCAACCGCAACCTTGTTGTGCTTTTTTTCTATTATGCTCCTGTTGAAAATACAGACACATTAAGCCATTGTTTTTTTTTATTTGGGTTGTTGCTGCAACAACAATGATAATTGAAGTGTAGATTTACCATCTGTGCTCGAACGGGTGATGTTGATTCTCCAAACGGCAGGAGCTACATCAACATAATACCGAATTAATGTAAAGTTCTCCTTAATTACCTAGTTAGATTAAAGCTCTATTTGGTAAAAATCAGCGTATAGCGAATAAGCTAACGGACAACAGATGAGCGGATAGCAGATGAGCTAGTGGATAGCAAATGAGCTAGCGGATAGCGGATGAGCTAGCTGATAGCAAATTATGTGTTTGGTAAAACTAACGGTTAAAATAGTTGATAAATGTAAATAGACATAAAAAGATACTTAATTAATGGTTAAATTATTTAATGGTGACAAAATGTTTAATGAGAAAAGAAAGTAATTTTAAAAAAATAATATAGGTAAAAATGACAAAAAAAATGAGAGGTTATACGCTATCCGCTAAAACGCTACTTGAAGTAGCATTTCAAAAAACCCTAAACTCTGCTCAAAAATGCTAAACGCTAGTGCTTACCAAACACTTGTATTCGTCATCTGCTAGTTTCATCCGCTATCTGCTAGCGGATTGGACGTGCCAAAAAGAGCCTACGTTAACCAAATGAGTTAACATATCACTCTATTTTACCTTGGGAGCTAAACCCAAACGATGTGGTCGGTTCGTTAAAACAACATCCGGTGGTCTTTGTTGATGAGGCTTACTAGAAGGGAAATGATCATCACACAACCTCTCCAAAGCAGAAGGATTACGAATGAGACAATTTTGATCGATCAACGTAGCTCCCTGATTGAGTTAATTAATTACTCAATCGCACAAATAGATATATATAATAGAAATGAAATTAATGATGAAATGAATACCATATAAGCTTCTAACAACAAGTTGGTGAAGTCTACATGGTCAAATTCATCATCATCCTGGATGACCGTAGGCGTTGGATTCAATTCAGAGTCACCTAACAATGTGTTATCAAGGTCATTTGCAGGATATGATAAAGAAGCTAATGGTTCTGTAGGCTCATTTGCAAGATATGATGATGAAACTAGAGGTTCTGTAGTTGTGGAATCAAAATTTTGCGTAGGAAGAATATTATTTAAATTTATCATAGATATTGGCTCTTCTCGAAATGGCGTCGACGAGTCATCACTTCCAAGAACATCTGATGAAGCTTCTAAGTATTGAAGCCGTCCTCTTCTAATAGCCTACGTTCATTATAATAGAAAATTATTCCGTTTACTTTTTGAAGACAATATCTTTATATATATATATATATATATATATATATATATATATATATATATATATATATATATATATATAGGGGACGACTCGGGTGAGAACAGTCGATTATTGTGAGAACATGAAAACATTAAATAAGAACCGTTAGATTAAAATGAACGGTTCAGATTAAAGATCACCGAAGATCTTCTAATTAATGACGTAATCTTAATCAAGTGTTGTCACACGAGTTATATATGGAGCGTATATTATGAGAGGAGTTGTATATTGTGAGGGTGAGAAGAAGTAATATTGGCCATAAATCAAAATCATTAATGATCAAGATTAAAACAAACGGTCATGTGTGGTTTAAGTGGTCATGTGACCACTAAAGGTCCGTTTGATTTGCAAATAGGAAAGTACTTTACTGGACTAAGGACAAGTTTTTGTCCACTACATTGTTTGGTGAACAATGGACGGCACAAGCAAAAAAATGCAAATTTTATTATAATTCTTTTTATAATGTTTATAATGGTTTTATATAACATATAGTATAACATAATTAAAAAATAATAAAGAAAAATGCGTGATAGAGAAGATAGGAGAGAGAGAGAGAGAGAGAGAGAGAGAGAGAGAGAGAGATGAGTGAGAGATGTCATGAGATGAGAAGATATAAGAAAGATGATAGGAGGGAGAGGGAGAGAAAGAGAGAGATAGGAAGAGAGGTCCTGAGATGAGGAGATATAAGAAAAGAGAGAGAGGTAGACAGAGGGAGAGAGAAAAGAATTAGAGAGAAAAAAATTATTGAGTAGGAAATAAAAATAATATTTTTGAGGTGAATCAGAAAATTGTACCGTGAGACAGAAAGTTTTACTGTGGCTTTGTGAGGAATTTGGGTTGTTGTCCAATCTCTTGCCCCCCCCCCCCCCCCCAATTCAATCCAATACCATGAACAGTCAGATCAAACGGGATACAACTTGAGTTATCTAGTCCAGTCCCTTGTTGTTTAACAAATCAAACGCACCTTCGAATCACAACCACCCATGTATGTTTATACCATCATAATTTACTCCTCTCACTCTTTCATTATAAAAACTCGGTCACTTGATACATCCTATATAGGCAGGGCAGTCCCAAACAAATTAGATGCTCTCTTCAAATTTTAAAAATTGGGCCTCTACTTTTATCAAATTGCCCCCTCAGTGATAGAGTTTTACATAATTTATCGTGGGGGTCAAAATCATCAACAAATATACCCAATAATCAAATATAAAAAGAAGTAAATATAAATTAAAAAATACTATAGCTACAAACAAAACTAAATTTCAAGAAAAAATTATTTTAATTCGTCAATAGATTTAATTAATTTTAGTTTTAAAATGCTGGAATTATTTATTAGAAATTTTTAAATATTTATTCAAAAAAACATTTACTAAAAGCAATGTATTTTTTTTTGTTGAATACATTCCAAAAGTAATATAATATAATATATTTAATCATTTTGCCAAAGCATTATAAAAAGAACAAAATGCAGCTATAAAAAAAAAGAGACATTGTCAAAAAAAAAAAGAGCATGCAGATTCCCCGATCAAGAAAAAAGGAAAAGGAGGAAAAATCCAGATGTTGGGAATCCAACTTGTGATCCTCCGGTTCAATTGACAAGCGCCCCTCTGCTTGGCACCGTGCCGCGTTAATAATTTCATACATAATCCAAAAAATAGTTATATATATTGTATATAAGTCTTTTGGGCCCTAAAAAATTGAGATTGAACTGGGCCCTGTGCAGTAGAACAACTTGCACAGGCCATGGCTGGCCCTGTATATAGGACTAAACTTAGATACTGCTCTCAACTTGGACCAAAAAAAAAAAAAGATACTGCTCTCAACGAACTGTTCCAACTGATTTCCAATAAAAAAACACATGTCCTAATATTAAACTACAAATAACAAATCAGTACCCTCTCTCCACATGTCTTATTGTAATCGGATAACAGCACCAACAGTTTTCAAGAAACAACATGTAAGTTTTCTCCTTTATGTATAAACTAGTAGTCATATGTCTCCACATGTAAGTTTTCTCCACATGTCTTGTTGTGTTTTTTTTATGAATGAACTTAGACAATATTTAAATAGTATGAACATTACCCCGTAAAAATAAAGACAAATTTAATGTTTGCATGCAGATTTTCAATGAACTATATGCAAATGCCTCATAAATCATCATAACATTAATGATTGCGCATTTTGAATTTCTACAATATATACTTTAGACATATGTCATGGAGATATTACATCTAGCAAGAAACAACATAAAAATCTTAAATATCTGGATTGAGAAGGAGAAAAACTTAATTACCGCTTGAATGTCGATGTGAGGATCTTTTTTAAAATCGTGTTCTCCAATAATGTTTCTTATGTAACTTTAAAAAACAAATAAATCGTGTCAAGAAACAAACAAGCAATGCATTATCTACTTAACAAAACAAAGAAAAAAAAAGAAGAAACATAGACAATTGAAGTCACTGAACTTTTCATTGTCAATTGAATTTTTTGGTGGGGATGAATCTTGATTACCAATGAAATTGGAAGATTCCTGAGATAGCCATTTAAAAAAAAAATTAACGATCAATAGCACGTGCAATATAATTCATTGTGTGAATATAAGGAAACAAAACAATGCTGTAAAAAAGTATTATGAACAAAGAGACTTATGTACAGGAGGCAATTGTGATGAAGAAGACTTGTCTTCTTTTTCTTTCTTGTTGTTTGGTGATTCTGATGAATCCATCACAATAGCTAGCCAGCTATTACACAGAGTCACAGACTCACAAATTTAATGATGAATCCTCTCTAATGGAAAACTCTCCCGTTTTCTTCAATGGTGAGATCCCCACTCTTAAATACACCATCTCTCCTAAATTTAATGTTAAATGCGTTCTCTCTTTTTTTAATAAAGAGCGTAGATTCCACTGCACTAAAAAGTCATCGGAGAAAATCCCCTCCTATACAAGAGTCGCATTTTAAGTAATTTTTTTAGGCACGCAATTAGGTAGTTTTACCAAAGTTAATTAGTTAACGCCAGAGTAGACTATTTCTTTACCACTCACTCATTTTTTTTTCTATTTTCTTTTTTGAAGAATTTGTTTTCTATTTTCCTTTTGATCAACCTTTACTCATTCAATACTCCTTGATGCTCCGTGATTAATCTATATGTAAATTCATGCAGCTAAATTAAATGAGAGCCGAAATTGCAAAGGTTGATAAAGGAGAAGTTGGAGCACACATTGATCATCATATTACAATTCTTTGTAGAATTCATATGAGACAAAAGTAGAGGTGTAATGAACAAATATTAATGATACTTGATCAATTGGATTAACCATGAATACCATGGATACCAGTTATACATGTAAATGAAGAAAATAACAACTAACATAACTAACTCTAAACTAACTCATAACAAATTATTAACAAATTTATTTCTAATACAAATTATACTTTAATATATCATTATGTTATGTTATCTATATCAATATAATCTATATCTATATCATCAATATAATCAATATATCATTTTGTCATTTGTCACAAATTGGGGGTAAAATGGTAAATGTCCTGCAAAAAGACAAAAAGAAAACAGCTTTTGCAGCTTTTAAAAAAAAACTTCTGACGCATTTTTTCCAAAAAACTAATTATTATTTTTTACCTTTTAAAAAAAACTGATATTTTTAAAAATCTTTTTTTTTTTCAGTTTTTTCGTAAAAAAAGTTATATTAACTATTTTTATAATTTACTCTAACTACTCAAATTAATCAATTTAACTACTACCAATTGTCAAAAAATTAAATTAATATTGTACTCAATAATTAAATAATCTAAAATTTACTATTTACTATAATCTCTCTATTAAAACTATTAAAATCAATCAATTTAACCACTAAAATTGTAAAAAAAAAACTTTAACCACTACCAAAAATTACAAAATAACCTTTTTATAATTAAATGAATATGATTAAATTACTATTAAATTATATAGAAAAAAAAGAGTAAACACGTGCCAACGGGAGGAGCAACGAGATACTGACAATGAAATCGGCAACGGCAACGGCAACAACAACGGGATCGACAACGTGAGTGCTAACAAGAGTGGCAACGAGAGTGCCCACGGGAGTGCGAACGGGAGCGCATATTTTACCTTAAATCTCATTTTCCTTTTTCTTCATTTTTACTCCATCTAAAATTTACTATTTACTATAATCTCTCTAATAAAACTATTAAAATCAATCAATTTAACCACTAAGAATTGTAAAAAAAAAACTTTAACAACCACTACCAAAAATGAGAAAATTACTTTTTTATAATTAAATGAAAATTATGAAATTAATATTAAATCATATAAAAAAAATGAGTCAACACGTGGCAACGGGAGCGACAACGAGAGAGGCAAAGAGAGCGCCAACGGGAGTGCCAACACAACTATTTTAATAAATTTGAAAATATAGTCTTTTATCAAGTTTTTCCTTTTTCTTTTATTATATTTTGCAACTTTCAACCTATATAATTTCATAGCAAAATATAATAAATACAGTATCACTCGTGCATATGCACGGGTGAAATACTATCTATATCATCTATATCTATCTATATCTATATCAATATAATAAAATCATATCAATATATCAATCAATCAATATATCGATATAATAAAATCATATGATAGGAAAACTACATTTGTAGACATCTTCAAATTTTGCCATTTGTCTCAATTGGGGGCAACATGGTAAATGTCCCGAAAAAAGACAAAAAGAAAACAGCTTTTGCAGGTTTTAAAAAAAAAAATTCTGACGCGCGATGACGCGTGTTAGTTTTTTCCAAAAAACTAATTATAGTTTTTCACATTTTTTTAAAAAAAACTGATATATAATAAAATCATATGTTAGGAAAACTACATTTGTAGACATCTTCAAATTTTGCCATTTGTCTCAATTGGGGGCAAAATGGTAAATGTCCCGAAAAAAGACAAAAAGAAAACAGCTTTTGCATGTTTTAAAAAAAAAATTCTGACGCGCGATGAGGCGTGTTAGTTTTTTCCAAAAGACTAATTATAGTTTTTCACATTTTTTTTAAAAAAACTGATATTTTTAAAAATATTTTTTTTCAGTTTTTTCCTAAAAAGAAATTATTAATTATTTTTATAATTTACTCTAATTCCTCAAATTAATCAATTTAACTACTACCAATTGTCAAAAAATTAAATTAATATTGTACTCAATAATTAAATAATCTAAAATTTACTATTTACTATAATCTCTCTATTAAAACTATTAAAATCAATCAATTTAACCACTAAGAATTGTAAAAAAAACTTTAACCACAACAAAAAATTACAAAATAACTTTTTTATAATTAAATTAATACTAAATTATATAGAAAAAAGAGTAAACACGTGCCAATGGAAGTAGCAACGAGATACTGGCAATGAAATCGGCAACGGCAACGATAACGAGGTCGACAACGTGAAGGCTAACAGGAGTGGCAACGAAAGAGGTAACGAGAGCGGGATTTTGAGCAAGTTTTACAAGGAACTTTTGAGCAAGTTTTACAAGGAACTTTTGATTAAGCAATACGTACAAGTTAGAGCATGCATTTAAAATTCACATGTTCTGTTATTGGGCAACATTCTCCGTTAGTGTCACAATACATTTAAAATGTGGTGAGTGTGGAATGGTGATTTAGGATTTAGTTCCTTTTATGTGAGCACACGTGTTGTACCATCTCTTTTTTTTAATTGATAGACATAGACTATATATATATATATATATATATATATATATATATATATATATATATATATATATATATATATATATATATATATATATATATATATATATATAGTGGCTCCATTGAAAAAATAATTTGGGTAACAGAGTCAAGATTATCACCACTTACCATTTAAGCCAGCAAGAATTTCTTGTCGGAGAATGGAATTTCTTGCATTGAACCAAATGAAACCGCATGTTTATCTTGCGGTTTAGATGGTTTCTAGGCTAAAAATCGAATCAAATCGTACTGCGAATATCCTTAACTAATAGTATATCTGTGCATTCACACACATTCGTGTCATGTTAGATACTATTAATATTTCTCAAATAGACATTAATATATATATATATATATATATATATATATATATATATATATATAGTTACTCTAAATCCTAGTATCTGATTTGGATCTAATCCAATGGTCACAATATATAATAATTGTCACCATTGGATTAGATGTAAATCAAATGCTAAGATATAGAGTAACTTATATATATATATATATATATATATATATATATATATATATATATATATATATATATATATATATATATATATATATATATATATATATAATATTTATAATCACTTTATTGATGTATTGTCACCATTGGATTAGATGTAAATCAAAGGCTAAGATATGGAGTAACTTATATATATATATAGGTCTCTTGAACCCTCCTATATATATTATTTATAATCACTCTATTGATAATCAACCATATTGTAACACCCCGATGAAAGGGAGCAATAAAACATTATTATTCACTAACTAGTGATCCCTATTTATACACAAAACCTAAAGTCAGGCCCAGGCCCATATTTCGACTAGGCCCAATATGCCAACTACTAACTACACCTTCTACTGTTACTAATTACACTGCAACTTCTACAGCTAACTATAACTTCGACTAGGTAGTATTTCGACAGCTACTTATTACAAATACAAGCAATACACAATTACAAGGTATATTCCAATATTCCCTCCTAATTTGTATTGCTACGTGACATCATTCCAAGCATTGTCCTCAGTTCTTCGAATCTTCCTTTCTGCAATGGCTTGGTCATTGTTTCTGTCGAATTGTCCTTTCTGCAATGCATTGGTCATTGCTAAGTGACACTTCTGTTTTGGCCCCCAGTCACCAGGCGGCAACTCTGCATATAGCCAGAGTTCTTGTTCCTCTGTCGAATCTTTCCTGTCGAGAGGAATTCGGCACCCATGTGCCCAAAGTGTGTTGCCTGATCTTGCCCACACCCTGTCGAACCTGTGTTGCCCCTTGTCGAACTGTTTCGAACTCTGTCGAACTGGGCTGCAACTTTTCGATCTGTTCTGCCCCTTTTCGAGCCGTTTCGCACTCTGTCGAACCGGGCTGCAACTTTCAGTACTTGGTGCCCAATACAAGGGTTCTTTCTCAATGGTTACTAATTTTGCCTTACCCTTGGCCACTTCACCATCTATTGCCTTCTTTTGCGCTGGAAGTTCGACTAGCTTCCAGGTATCATTCTTCTCTATTGATTTCGACTCATCAATCATAGCTTCCTTCCACTCCTTTCGACTAAGAGCTTGCTCCAGACTCACTGGTTTTGCTTCAGCCATCAGTTCGAATTGAGTTAACTCTCCCTCTGCAGTTACAGCAGAATCTGGGATTGTGTCGAAATCATTTAGCTCTACTGATTTCTGCCTTTCCCTTTGCAACCTTCTGAGAGGTTCGACAGCAATGGGTTCTTCTGGCTCTTCAGTTTCGACCTCGTCGACATCCTGATCACTCTGATCATGAACTTCTTCTAAGTCCATTGTTGTCGGTTTTTCACAACATTCTTCGACAGTTCTCTTCAGGCAATGTTCTTCGACAACCTGCAATTCGACACACTTCTCTTCGGTCGAATTTGTATCTGGTTTCAACAACAGCAACTCTGAGTCTATAGTCGTCATGAATGATAATTCCTCATCATCGTTGCTGGCTATGTTGGAGGTATCCCCAGTGTTTCGACTGGCCTGCCACACACACATAGCACAAGTATTTTGAGCATTACAAGTGTATCCACTTATACAAGTGTTCACACTGTTCTGCTCGCTACTTTCAGCAATTTCATCAAGATGAGTGTTATCTTCAATCTCATCTTCGACTGCCATCAGCACTAGCCCATCTGAGTCGGAGTCTGTGTCACTGTCACTCGCAAAATTGGCTTCAGCATCTCTAGAAACCTTC
The DNA here is from genome assembly GCA_039519185.1 of Astragalus membranaceus. Lineage (NCBI taxonomy): Eukaryota > Viridiplantae > Streptophyta > Magnoliopsida > Fabales > Fabaceae > Astragalus > Astragalus membranaceus. Next base: position 14,281,559 of record CM076848.1, read on the forward strand.
TTGTTTTTACACCTGTTTCTATAATGCCCAAATTGCTGACAGTTGTAGCATTGCACTTTCGACAGGTCACCTTTCTTGTCGAAAGATCCCTTCTTCTTGTCGAAATCATTCTGCTTACTGCTTGATCCTTCTTCTCTACCTCTTTCGACCCTGTTACTTGCCTTCCAATTCTTCTTAGAGGAATATGAAAGTAAGGCTTGTTCAGTTTCTCTCTCCGAACTTCTCTGCCTTATCCTCAATTCATGTGCCTCTAAGGAACCCTGAAGTTCATCTAACTTCAATGTATCTAGGTCCTTGGATTCTTCAATGGCTGTAACAACGTAGTCGAATTTCCCGGTTAAGGATCGAAGCACCTTTTCGACCTTCTTCACTTCTTCGACAGTCTCACCATTTCCCCTCATTTGATTAGTTAATGCTACTAACCTCGTAATAAATTCGCCAATCGATTCTGCTTCTAACATCTTCAGGGCTTCGAACTGCTTTCTGAGCGACTGGAGTCGAATCTTCTTCAGTCTGTCTGCTCCGCCATACGAGCTCTTGAGGATGTCCCACGCTGCCTTTGCTGATTCACAGTCGATGATCAGGTTCAGGACATTCGAATCGACACACTGGTGAAGTAAAAACAACCCTTTTCCGTCTCTCTTTCTCATCGCATTGTGGCTGTTTCTCACCGCTTCTGTGGCGTCATCTGCCACGGGTGGAACTCCATCGTTCACGATGTCAAGTACATCTTGATATCTGAACAGCACCTTCATCTGCGAACACCATCTCTCAAAGTCTTTTCCATCCAAAATGGGGAGGCTCCCCGGAATACCTCCACCATAGTTATCTCTCGCTGCCATGGATCTTAAAGCTCTGATACCAGTTTGTTGGGGAATCTACGGCGCAGCAGACAGGAGAGGGAAGGGAGAGCGACGGCGCTAGAGAGAGGAAAGGGAGCAATAAAACAGTGAGACTGTAAAGTAATAGGATTAGGTTAAAAGGCAATCAAAAGCATTATTATTCACTAACTAGTGATCCCTATTTATACACAAAACCTAAAGTCAGGCCCAGGCCCATATTTCGACTAGGCCCAATATGCCAACTACTAACTACACCTTCTACTGTTACTAATTACACTGCAACTTCTACAGCTAACTATAACTTCGACTAGGTAGTATTTCGACAGCTACTTATTACAAATACAAGCAATACACAATTACAAGGTATATTCCAATATCAATGGCATACATCAGACTAACTTCCTGTTATTGAAATATTGAACACAACTAAAACTTTCGATAATACATATCAAATGGTTCTCTGAACCTCATAAACTCCCTGAAAATGCTTAAGTTTCAAAACTTAAGACTTGTACAAAATCCTGGTGTTCAATACTCAAAACATAAAGTAGCGGAAACGATTTACAACTGATACATGATCGTTATACAATCGATAACATAGAAACAATAAAAGGGACAAGGTCTAAAACATTAAACTAGGTCTTCAATGACTCCAAGAGTCGCACCAGCTAACTGTGCTTTGTCGCCTTTGCTTTCCCCTGTTTCTCTGTAAAAACCACAAATATGAAGGGTGAGATAAACATTATCTCAGTGAGTCCTATCGAGACCCCTTACTAACTCTAGCGGTTCATTATGCCTTGCTTTGAACTCGTGGTCCTAAAAAGCAACCACGTGGAAATATATTAAGTTCCTATAACCTTTATGCTCATGGCCCTCCTAAGCGACACATGAAGCATACAATCTTTTGTTCCATGTTTTTAGCATAACACCTCAGTCTACCTATTTTATAGGCACTTCTTTGACTTTGGTGAACCCATCCCGCTATTTCTAGTGGGCGAAACAGTCTTGAGTCTAGGTTTTGGGGCTCATGACTTCCCCTCCCCTAGTATGCTAACCTCTAAGGGTCGTCACCCTTTTTCCTCTTGTATTTATTATACATTATATATCCATGTACCCGCAATGGGCTGTTAGTCATTTCAGTCAAGTACCGTGTATCATATCAGTCAAGTACCGTGTATCATATTATTATTTCTTAACATATGTTCTCTCGCGTTCTCTAAGTACGGTCTTCCATTTTGTTCATAATACACAATTTTCTAATAAACATGTTCAATCTCATGATATGGGTATCTTTACCTTGTTGGGGGACCTTGGGGAACGGATTAGAAGAGGATTGGAATCATTTGGAATGGATAAAAGGTACTTTGAATTTGAAGATCAGAAAGTCTCACACGACCCGTGCGTATAGGCGCACGACCCGTGCGCTGTTGAACAAGTTGTAGAAATTTTCCAGAAAGATACGCACGACCCGTGCGACTAAGCGCACGATCTGGGCGTTATTGAATAAAGTTGTAGAAAATTCCAGAAACATACGCACGACCCGTGCGACTAAGCGCACGATCCGTGCGTGTTTAAAAATCCAGTTCTTGTAGCATCAGATGGGGGCGCACGACCCGTGCTCAGAGGCACACGATCCGTGCGTCTCCATCAGTTTTCCAGAAAACAGACTTTTCATGAGTTAATCCATTCCATTCCGATTCTCATTTCCCTTCCGACCGAGACCCAAACATAAACACACCATGTAGCGGTATATTACAGCAGGCATATACCATCCAATTCAACACATTTCAACAATCAAACACATAACTTATTGTTAAAAGTCACTGTTTTTAGAAAAACGGTTTTCGACAAGGTGGAGACTCAAACACACACATTCCCTAAGCGAGTTATATAACTCACCTAACGTGATGTAAATCACGCAATTTCTGAAACACTTGGAGTTCAACGACACTGAATTTACACGAACTTGCTCCGTAACGGTCCTTCTCGTTTTCACGAACTCCACGCCCTCTCCAATTCGAATCCCAGCAATTTGAGCTATTGACCCTCTTCCCTAATTACTTCAAACAGCAAGGTGATGTCTCCCAAGGTTCTATTCTAGCTCTAAGATGACATGCAACCCACATGAAGCACTACAACTCCATTTTTGCTCTATGAAGCTTTGTGGGTCGAAAATGGTGAATGAGTGAGGGGGAGGATGTTGATTATGAAAATTATGTCAGTAGGAAGAGGAGGGTGTAGGGATCAAGATGGTGCAATCATCTCAGGCATGCATCCAGAATTTCTTTTCCTCTCTTCTCTTCTCTCCCTCTCGCCAGCTCTTTCTCTCTATCCCTCAAAATCTCTCTTTTTGCTGAAAAACTGAAATGAGGTGGTGTTGTGTGGTGTGGGGTGTTCAGCTGGGGCTATCAATAAAAAGGGGGGTTGCAAGGACCAAAATACCCTTTAGTCCCTATTCCTCTAATCTTACCAAGACATGACTTAATCTAATGATCTTAGTCAAATTCCTATTACTTAAGCAATGTTAATTATTTATTTCAACATCGTATAATTTAGTAATAATGCTTAATTAAATCGATTCGTGATAGCCTCTATTTCTAAATACCCCCTTTAGCCAATAATTTACCTAACTTCTTTGCTAATTTACATAATTTAAATTAGCTCATTAGGGGATGTTACACATATCAAGCAATCACAATTATCTAGGAAAATTAAATTTGATTATTGTAACTGTTCAAATTAAAAATGTTAAACGACCAACTGTCTCTTAATATATTCAAAGTGTCAAAGATACCAAAACTTTATTGGTTGAGAAAATTTGAAACATAGATCGAAACAAATAAAAGTTATATGACAATATGTTGGCAATATTTGCAAATCACACTCAGTTTCATTTTTTACAAAAAGAATAAAATAAAATGCATGTTTCTTCTAGATAAGTTTCCTATAACCAAAGAAATATTGCAAACTAGATTATCGATTGTCAATTTTATTAATACTCTCCTATTTAGAATATTCCATCTCTAGAATCGCATGCTCTAACAGTACAAGAATATTGGAATATACCTTGTAATTGTGTATTGCTTGTATTTGTAATAAGTAGCTGTCGAAATACTACCTAGTCGAAGTTATAGTTAGCTGTAGAAGTTGCAGTGTAATTAGTAACAGTAGAAGGTGTAGTTAGTAGTTGGCATATTGGGCCTAGTCGAAATATGGGCCTGGGCCTGACTTTAGGTTTTGTGTATAAATAGGGATCACTAGTTAGTGAATAATAATGCTTTTGATTGCCTTTTAACCTAATCCTATTACTTTACAGTCTCACTGTTTTATTGCTCCCTTTCCTCTCTCTAGCGCCGTCGCTCTCCCTTCCCTCTCCTGTCTGCTGCGCCGTAGATTCCCCAACAAACTGGTATCAGAGCTTTAAGATCCATGGCAGCGAGAGATAACTATGGTGGAGGTATTCCGGGGAGCCTCCCCATTTTCGATGGAAAAGACTTTGAGAGATGGTGTTCGCAGATGAAGGTGCTGTTCAGATATCAAGATGTACTTGACATCGTGAACGATGGAGTTCCACCCGTGGCAGATGACGCCACAGAAGCGGTGAGAAACAGCCACAATGCGATGAGAAAGAGAGACGGAAAAGGGTTGTTTTTACTTCACCAGTGTGTCGATTCGAATGTCCTGAACCTGATCATCGACTGTGAATCAGCAAAGGCAGCGTGGGACATCCTCAAGAGCTCGTATGGCGGAGCAGACAGACTGAAGAAGATTCGACTCCAGTCGCTCAGAAAGCAGTTCGAAGCCCTGAAGATGTCAGAAGCAGAATCGATTGGCGAATTTATTACGAGGTTAGTAGCATTAACTAATCAAATGAGGGGAAATGGTGAGACTGTCGAAGAAGTGAAGAAGGTCGAAAAGGTGCTTCGATCCTTAACCGAGAAATTCGACTACGTTGTTACAGCCATTGAAGAATCCAAGGACCTAGATACATTGAAGTTAGATGAACTTCAGGGTTCCTTAGAGGCACATGAATTGAGGATAAGGCAGAGAAGTTCGGAGAGAGAAACTGAACAAGCCTTACTTTCATATTCCTCTAAGAAGAATTGGAAGGCAAGTAACAGGGTCGAAAGAGGTAGAGAAGAAGGATCAAGCAGTAAGCAGAATGATTTCGACAAGAAGAAGGGATCTTTCGACAAGAAAGGTGACCTGTCGAAAGTGCAATGCTACAACTGTCAGCAATTTGGGCATTATAGAAACAGGTGTAAAAACAAGAAGGTTTCTAGAGATGCTGAAGCCAATTTTGCGAGTGACAGTGACACAGACTCCGACTCAGATGGGCTAGTGCTGATGGCAGTCGAAGATGAGATTGAAGATAACACTCATCTTGACGAAATTGCTGAAAGTAGCGAGCAGAACAGTGTGAACACTTGTATAAGTGGATACACTTGTAATGCTCAAAATACTTGTGCTATGTGTGTGTGGCAGGCCAGTCGAAACACTGGGGATACCTCCAACATAGCCAGCAACGATGATGAGGAATTATCATTCATGACGACTATAGACCCAGAGTTGCTGTTGTTGAAACCAGATACAAATTCGACCGAAGAGAAGTGTGTCGAATTGCAGGTTGTCGAAGAACATTGCCTGAAGAGAACTGTCGAAGAATGTTGTGAAAAACCGACAACAATGGACTTAGAAGAAGTTCATGATCAGAGTGATCAGGATGTCGACGAGGTCGAAACTAAAGAGCCAGAAGAACCCATTGCTGTCGAACCTCTCAGAAGGTTGCAAAGGGAAAGGCAGAAATCAGTAGAGCTAAATGATTTCGACACAATCCCAGATTCTGCTGTAACTGCAGAGGGAGAGTTAACTCAATTCGAACTGATGGCTGAAGCAAAACCAGTGAGTCTGGAGCAAGCTCTTAGTCGAAAGGAGTGGAAGGAAGCTATGATTGATGAGTCGAAATCAATAGAGAAGAATGATACCTGGAAGCTAGTCGAACTTCCAGCGCAAAAGAAGGCAATAGATGGTGAAGTGGCCAAGGGTAAGGCAAAATTAGTAACCATTGAGAAAGAACCCTTGTATTGGGCACCAAGTACTGAAAGTTGCAGCCCGGTTCGACAGAGTGCGAAACGGCTCGAAAAGGGGCAGAACAGATCGAAAAGTTGCAGCCCAGTTCGACAGAGTTCGAAACAGTTCGACAAGGGGCAACACAGGTTCGACAGGGTGTGGGCAAGATCAGGCAACACACTTTGGGCACATGGGTGCCGAATTCCTCTCGACAGGAAAGATTCGACAGAGGAACAAGAACTCTGGCTATATGCAGAGTTGCCGCCTGGTGACTGGGGGCCAAAACAGAAGTGTCACTTAGCAATGACCAATGCATTGCAGAAAGGACAATTCGACAGAAACAATGACCAAGCCATTGCAGAAAGGAAGATTCGAAGAACTGAGGACAATGCTTGGAATGATGTCACGTAGCAATACAAATTAGGAGGGAATATTGGAATATACCTTGTAATTGTGTATTGCTTGTATTTGTAATAAGTAGCTGTCGAAATACTACCTAGTCGAAGTTATAGTTAGCTGTAGAAGTTGCAGTGTAATTAGTAACAGTAGAAGGTGTAGTTAGTAGTTGGCATATTGGGCCTAGTCGAAATATGGGCCTGGGCCTGACTTTAGGTTTTGTGTATAAATAGGGATCACTAGTTAGTGAATAATAATGCTTTTGATTGCCTTTTAACCTAATCCTATTACTTTACAGTCTCACTGTTTTATTGCTCCCTTTCCTCTCTCTAGCGCCGTCGCTCTCCCTTCCCTCTCCTGTCTGCTGCGCCGTAGATTCCCCAACAAAGAATTCAGCTAGTTATCGTCAGCCTATTATCGATGGACCATGCTCAGCATGCTGGCTGATTGGTAAAGTGTTTTACAAATCTATGTGCTATTTTATTGGGACGATTAGTTAGAAACCGTTGAACACGTGTTTTTCATTTTTACGTGTTAAGAAGCTCGGGCGGGCTCTCCATATACATGAGCTACATAGGGCCACACATGTCAGGAATGGAACTCGTGATTATGTTGATGAGCGCTCGAGAAAAACTCAGGAAAATATCCAACATGATTTGTATTATATAGAGCCACACATGTTAGGAAGGGAACTCGTGATTATGTTGATCAGTGCTCGAGGAAGACTTAGGAAAATATCAAACATGATTTGTATTATATATTGTGTTGACGTCTTGTTAAAATTTACACTAATTATGCTCAGGGCCAGCCCAACACCTACGGAGGCCTAAAGCGAACTATGGAGTGAGACCCATGCGATAATAAAATAATCCAAACTCCTAAGGGGGTGTATGGATGAAGTTTTTTTTTGGGTAATCTAATTTTTGCGGGGATTTGAAAGAGTTTAATTTAAAATATTTCAATTCTCCCAAAAAATTACATTACTCACAAAAAATATTTCATCCAAACATAGGGTTAATGTCCGATTCAATATAAATTTAATTCTATTTTCATAGATTTTAATGAAAACAACTGTTGGACATCATAATAGCAACAAAACAATGCAAACGAAAAAACAAAACTCCATTAAATATACTTTTTCTTTACAAGAACTAAATAAACATATTATTTGGATAGCTTAAATGATTAATTTGAGTTGGATAGCTTAAATGAAGAGTTATTATCTACTCACAAATAAATCGATTTAAAAAATAAAACAAAAATAAGCTACCTGCAGACCAGCTGGGCTACACGAAATTGTAGTAACTTAATGAAATTTAGACTTAATATTACTTAACAGCAAAATTTTGAGTCCCCTTTTTTATTAAAAAGTTTGAGGCCCAAAGCCCTTGTTTTAGTAGCTTGGGACTTGGGTTGGCCCTGATTATGCTATGTTGTTTGGTTATGTAAAACAAGAGGAGTTTCATTAGATGATGACTCAGGCAACTCAGGGAAGCTGAGACCATTCATCACCTGTTGCATCTACCCCCGAGGAGGCTGCACTAATGATGCATAACTGGAAGAAGACTGTAGGTGGGAAGTATAAGGGTTGCTTGTATGGTGCGGTTCCCTTTTCTCCCTATATTCAGAGTGGGGTCGATCACATCAACACTACCGGAGCTTTTGCCAGTCGATCTCTTCCTCCGCAGAGCGCAGCTAGGGGTGACAAAGCTGAGGTAGAAGGTGCAGACTTAGGATTAGATGATCAAGACCCTACAGGAAGACATAGCGAGGATGCACCGTCAGCAAGCAAATATACTGATCATGAAGCTGTATAGGAGCACGCGTCAGAGACATCCACAGTCAGAGTAGTGATCTGAACTCTCTAATAATGTTGTTTCGCTAGGATCTGACTCTGATTATGATGATGCTGCATATTAGGAGTTTTTCACTTTATGACATTGTTTACTTTATGACGCTTTGTTTTATTTGGTTGAATGATTACTTTATGACATTTTGACTTTCATTTAAATTTTTTCGGAATTTTTATATAAAATGGTCAGATTTATTTTAATTTCAGTATCTATAAATAAAAATATATTAAAAAATATAAGCATATTGGAAAAAATAAAAAATTAACTCATTGGTTAATTATTGACGAATTTGGCCATCAATAATGAGAGCACATGCTGTGGTTTGTGGTTTCCAACGGACTTGACAGTCGATAATTAGGGACAAACTATACTCCACGCTAATTACCCACGAATAAGACCACCAGAAATTACCGACGAATTTACCATTACCGTCGGTACGTGGTTTTGACCAGCCTAATAGCGTGAGGTCGATCCGTCGGTAAATCTTTCAAAAAAACAATGAATACCGATATTTTTTTTCTGTTGCCGACGAATTTTACGTTGGTAATGTCCAATTTTCTTGTAGTGTAACCCCAACTCCATCAGCCGCATTGCGCAAAGGAAGCCCTTTGCTTCTCTCTCCCTAATGGACCATCTATAAGGGCGTTGACTGTTTTATCTAGTTTGTCAAAAAAAGTAATTTTAGCTAGCAAGCACACCGATACATAACTCGACTACGACATTATTAAGATGGAAGAAGAAACATGTACCCACATTGCATTTTATCATCCTAGTTGGTGGCTTTGTCACTTGACATTTATGTTATCATAAGTATACTAAATCATGAACAGTCCACTTAGACCGTTCACATAATCTGCCATGTATTCAACTTACTATTTAAGAAAACAATGGGTGGATAAAATTACCAATTTGCCCTTTTAGTTTTTTCTTTGTTGAGAGAAATTTTGGAATTTAATTGTTATTTTGTCTAATATTTTATTTTTTGTGGGTCTCACTTTCTCACATTATATTTTAAATTTTTTATCTCACATTTAAAACTCATTTTTTATCTCTCTCTCTCTCTCTCTCTCTCTCTCTCTCTCTCACTCTTATTTTTCTCAATTGTCTCTCTATCTCTCTTCAAATTTTATTTTTTTATTCTATCTACTATCTATTTAATCAAAGTACTAATCATCAACTATCTATTTATCAACTATTAACTATCTATTTAATCAAACAACTAATCATCAACTATCTATTCAACTATCAACTATCTATTTAATCAACTCAACCACTACCAAAAATACCAAACTACTCATCTAAAATATTGGACTAGAAAATATCTTTACTATTATAAACAAATAGTTTGTTTTTTTATAAATCTTCTTTTATCTTTCTTTTGAGTTTTAATGGGTAAACATTACAAGTTGATATAATTTCATTATTTTTGATTTCTTATGGGGAAATATAACATGTTGTCGATATAATTATTTTTTGAATCGCGACAATAAAGTACTAGATATTGCCGATTTTTTTTTGTTTCAGCGGGTAAACATTATATGTTGATGCTATACTTTCATTTAATTTTTTATGGTGGAACGTTACACATTCTCAGATAAAATAATTATTCTATATTCTGCATTTGACTCAACTGAAAAAAGTTATATGTTGTTATTATAATTTTGTAACTGAGAAAATGTATTTTGTAACGATCAAAAATGTCAAATGAAGAAAATATTCTAAAATTGTAAAAATTCATTTCTTAATAACGTAAAAGATTTTTTGTAATCGAATTTATCTAAGTTTATTTACACAAAGATTTATGATGTTACCCGTGCGTATGCACGGGTATACTTCTAGTATTCCATTAAAGGCCACGCAATCATAAAAAAAATACCTGTCAGATATGTCATCGATTTTGGTCAACTAATAAAGGCTGAATTTCTATTAAACTGAAAAATGCGTATAACAGCTCATAGCAATAAAAGGCCAAAATTATGGACATACAATCAAAAATATTAAATGCATTAACTATAACACTACAAAAAAAACGTTATTTGCAACGGATATTAGCGACGGAATATGATTCCCTCGCTAAAACTGACATTAGCGACGGAATTTGCGAGGAAATAAGGGTCTTCATTTTTTTGAAAATTAGCGACGGAAGTTAGTGCATTAGCGACGGAACAGTCCGTCGCTAATTGTTTGGAGGGAAACTGAAATCAGAACAGCACGGAAACCTAAGCGATTAGCACTACAAGAATAACTCTATATTGCCACAAATGTTTGCCACGGACAACTGTCCGTCGCTAATTTGCGACGGATTTGCGACGGTGAGTGAAATTGGGCATTGGCGGTAACAATCCCGCTCATAATTTGCGACGGAAAGGCATGTTGGTCACTAATTTGCGACGGAAGTGGATGTTGGTCGCAAATTTGCGACGGATATTTAGTCGCAAGCCCGTCGCAAATGTTAATTAGAGTTTTTATTCACACGAACCCTATTATCTCTTCTCTCAGAACACAAAACTCTTCTCTCAGAACACAACACACAACACAAAACTTATCTCGTGTTCTCCGCCGTTCTCCGCCCCGCCTCACTCCTCTCGCGTTCTCACGCCGTTCTCCGTCCCTCCTCGTCGTGCACTCCGTTCGCGAACTCGTCGCCACCACTCCACCCTCCGGCGCCGTGCACTCTGTTCGCGAACTCGTCGCTGTTTGTCTTCTACCAGGTAAATCACCCGGCTCTCTGATTCTTTCCCCCTTCTTCATTGATTCTCGTTTTCCCCCTTCTTCGTTGATTCTGATTTTCCCCTTTCTTAACTGATTTTGAAACTTAGGGTTTGTTGTGCTTTGACATTATTTCCACGTCTTTTCTACAAATTGATGTTAGTTTCCTTGTTATGTGTTGTGGTATTGTGTTTATTGTTCTCTCCTTGCTCTGATGTTCAAAATTGCTGGATGTTGTTCTGCTTAACTGTTCACCCTTTTTTCTGCAACTGGTTTGGGCTTGCTGGTGCAATTCGTGTGTCATATTGTAATGGAATTGTATTAAGTTGTGCTATTGGAGTTGGTACTTGAGTTCATTTTAAAACAACACAAGGTCTTGGTATAATATCACGGTCTAGTAATTATAGGTTTGGAAGAAATCATGCTGCAAGGTCCTCTGGTTGTGTTGGCTGCATATATTCCTTTTCCATAGTTTAGTTTTTCTTTTGCCTTGTCTACTCTGTCTAAGTAATTTCAAAATAAGAAACCAATCCAAAATATTCTATTACACATCTTTGGAAAATCCAAATCAGTGAGAAGGCAACATTGGTTCTATTACATCGTTCCCAAATCCTAAAAGAAAATAGCATCATCAGTTGTGCATATATTTCAACAACTATACAAAATTCAGTCTTCAAATTTCTTCAAACTGTGGCAATCCAAATTATAATTCTGAATCTCTTTTGCTGCCTGCTTTTACAGCTGAAACCGAATTGCTGGAAGTGGTCTCCATCCGTGTAATATTGCTGGAACCGAATTGCTGGAAGTGGTCTCCAGCTGAAACCGAATTGCTGGAATTGCTGGAATTGCTGGAATTGCTGGAATTGCTGGAATTGCTGGAAGTGGTCTCCATCCGAATTGCTGAAACCGAATTGCTGGAAGTGGACCTGAACAGAAGTTGCACACAGGGTAGTTGCATAACTTCTGCATAACTGCACACAATATTGGTAAGCTAACAACATGTACAAATACAAAACTAGTTGCTGCATAATTGTAGATTTCTTGAATTGGTAAGATGCAAAAAGTGGTACAAAATTGGTAAAATTGTGCATAATTGTTGTAGTTTTGTGCATATTTGCTGCATTTGATCCCTGAAAGTTGTCACTTAATATCATCTTGGTCTCTGCATAATTTGTAAATTGATAAACCTGTTTGGTACATAATTGCTCAGTTGTCCCTGAAAGTCTTTTGTGCATATTCGACACGTAAGTGGCCCAAAATACTTTAGTATATTTCTTCCCATCCGCTGCCTCACATATCTGTAGTGTAGTATTTACTCAATAATATTGCCTCTACATGTCTCAATTAAATACATGCAATCCAGTTCAAAGAGCATCCAAGCAAGTTTCAAGTTCACTGCAAAGGATACGACCTCTCGCAAAGCTAGAGCTTCAGCAACCAAGGCGGAGTGAGCAAAGATCTTTGAGGTAATACCAGCAATCAACTCTCCTTAAGCATTTCTGTCTACAATTCTGTGTGCAATTTAGAATATGTTACATTTCTGTTTTTGTCTACAATTTAGAATTGTACAATCACGACCTCTTGCAATTTGTGTACAATTCTGTTTCTGTGTGCAATTCTGTGTATAATTTAGAATTTAATTCTGTGTACAATTTAGAAGAACTTGATGCTGTGCTCCTTATACAGTTATTTTAATATGTAGATATAAAAAGATGCTATGGCTTCACTTACCTAGAGAAAGTAGCTTTTGTTTGAGTTGTCCTTTAGGCTTAGTTTCTCAAATTGCAATGCAGATTCATCTAGTAGTTCAACCTCAAGCCAAGCACCTTCAATAGCCAATTTCTTGTTATTTTGGGTGCAAATAAATAGGAAAATGCTGGTTATTTTGCATGTTTTGTGTTTGTGTGGTTCTGTAAGTAACAGATATATCACAAATTGCATCCCAAACCAGCAACACTGCTGTTGTAACCGTAAAGAAAGAGAAAGAAATCAATAGGGAATGATTGTCTGTGGAATATTTTAGCTAGTGTCTTATCTCTCCATTTGGAAGCTTAGCCTTATTTTTCTTTGTACCTTTCTTTTGAGTACTGATTTTATGCTAGTGACAGTAGCATATATATTGTAATAGCATTTAGGTAAGTTTCATATTGCTGTGTGTGCTTCTCTCCATTGGTAGTGTTTTTGAAGAAAACAAATAGAAGAGGATAAAGCCATTATGTTTTCATAGTATTACTGCATTTTTGTTACATTTTAGGAATTATAAGAACAATTTGTTCAGCCACCGGAATTATTTGACACATAGACACAAGTGAGCACTTTATCTGTTCTTGTGTTGTTAATATGCTATGAATGGAATTTTTGTGGTTTTTGATGTGATTTTGTTTTGAGCTTCAGGGTTCATGTGTACAACAATGAGGATTTGATTTTGTGTGCATTGCCTTACCACGAGACACATGCATTTGTTTGAATAGTACAGATACTTGATACAAGGTTAGAAATATAGGATTGTTTGTTGTTTTGTTTGGTTGCGATGTGGGTTGCTGGTTAGAGTTTTGATGTGGGTTTGCATGTGTTACAACTTCCATTATTATTATGCAAAAGTAAACCTTCTGTCCTGCATGACTCAGTTTTAATCTGCATAACAGATTTGTTCAAATCAGCAAGTAATTCCATTCTCTATAAAGGAGTGTAAGAGCTTATGAATATAATCCCTCTTTAATTCCAGTTTTAATCGTCTTGCTCTCTGTTCAATCACTCTCTTCTACAACTTGATAGTTTGGCTGATGAATATAATCCCTCTTTAATTTGTAGTTTTGCATGTCATAATATCATAATCTTCTCCCTTCATTCAATAACATAATAATCTTCTCCCTTCCACAAAATAGCTTCACTTTTTTTATTGCATGATTAATAAAAATTATAGAGTTGTTGTATGTATACTAAGCGGAGGATTGGTTCTTTACTTGATTTATTGGGGTTGCCTTTTTCCCATTTTCAGTGTCTTGTATTTTTTTCTGCAGCTGGTGAGATGCTCCATGTTGCTGAAGCATTTATTGACAAAATTGGAGGATGCTATTGCTGTTCTTGATTAAGGTGTTGGATGGATAGGATAATGCCAGCATGAATTTGGAAATTGGTGTGGGATTTTATGCATACCTTCAGGGTGTCTTGTGTTTCCAGAGGAAGATAGGCATATGACTAATATAGAGAGAAAGGTGAGCCTTGTGCTTATACATACATGTTGTTCACCTTCCATGAATCTGACATACTTGAGTCACTTGACCTTTATTATCCTAGTTCACTGCATTATATTATCTCTGTTATGGTGTTTGTCTGATCTTTAAGATATGATGCCACAGATTCGACCAGTGTTCAATATCCCCACTGTCGTTCTTTGATTTGGATATCATATGTGTGTTGAATGGTTGCCTAAATTTTATGGTTATTGATTTGTTATGATTCGCTACTAATTGATCATTTGACCTCATGTTCTCTGTCACTCTAGTTAGCTGGATTTTACTCAACAAAAAACTGCTATGATACTTTAGTTTTGGTTATGGTATCTGATAGATAATTTTCCTCTTTATTTTATCATGCATATATGCCTAACATGTGTATATGAGTGTGGTCGTTGTGTGTGGTTGTATGCGGCTGGAATTCATGTTTTGTTGGTCTTACTAATAATATTCACGATATGGAATGCTTTTATCCTAAAACTTGAAATCTGACTCCATGGCCCAATGGATAAGGCGCTGGTCTACGGAACCAGAGATTCTGGGTTCGATCCCCAGTGGAGTCGTTTTTTATCACATTGAGAAACATGTAGGACTTTTAAGAAATTTGTATAATTGGTGAAATTGTGTTTGTAGGATTTTTTTTTATTTTTTTTTTTAAAATTTCCGACGGATTTGCGACGACTTTGTGACGGATTTGCGGCGGAAATTTGTGACGAATTTGCGACGGAAATATTTGCGACGGAAAAATCCGTCGCAAAATATTTGCGACGAGCGTTTTTGCGACGGAATTTTGTCCGTCGCAAATGTCGTCGCAAACGCAAATTTGCCACGGAAAAAGGTCCATTTGCGACGGAAATTGCCGTCGTAAATGAGCGATTTTCTTGTAGTGTAGCGACGGATATACTGGTCCCTCGCTAATGTTTTTGACCGTTCCACCTTGGTTAGCGTGAAGGGATTAGCGACGGAATAGTCCCTCGCAAATTCCGTCGCTAACCCCAATTAAATAGAATCAGATCCCTTTTCCTCTCTCTGTTTCCTCTTCTCTCTCACTCCCTCACTCTTCTCTCACGAACCCCAACCCCACCACACCCTTTCCAGCACCACCACCCCACGACCACCGCACCACCGCTCACCCGTCGCTCCTCTCTCTCCTACGCGACGTCGCTCTCTCTCCTCTCTCTCTCCTACGCGAACCTCTCTCTCACCGGAGCTCTCCGTTTTCGCCACCACCGGAGCTCGCCCTCGTCACCACCACCGGAGCTCGCCCTCCTCACCACCGGAACTCTACCTTTGGAGGTTTTTTTTTTACTGATTTTGATTTTTTTTTTACCAACTGATTTTGTTTGATATTGTTTTGTTAGGATTTGTAAAATTAATTTTGTGATATTGTTGTTTGGTAATTTTAGTGAATTTAGTTTTGTGATATTGTAAAATTATTTTTTGATATTGTTTTAGTGAAATTGTGTTTAGGATTAGAAATTGAAATTGGGTAGAAATTGAAATTGTGTTTTAGGTTTTAGGATTAAGTTTAGGATTTATAGAAATTGTGTAGGATAAAAATTTGAAGTTGAAATTTAAATTGTTTGTTGAAATTGAAGAAGTTGTTTTATTGAAATTGAAATTAATAGTGAATTGATTTATGTTTTTTGCTTGAAATTGAAATTAATAGTTGAAATTGAAGTTGATATTGAAGTTGTTGTTGAAATTAATAGTTGAAATTGAAGTTAGTTATTGAAATTGAAGTTGAAATGGTTTAGGATTGAAATTGTTGGTGTTTGAAGTCTCACAATCGCACCGCAGTGCGCACCGTCACCGAACCACGTACCGCACCGGACCTCAATCTCATAACGGTTAGTTTCCAAAATAAATTAATTGTTGTTTTCATGAACCCTAGGTTAGATGACTGTGTGTTGTTGATGGAAAAGGGTGAGGTGATGCCGTCCCTCACCCCCATATTTTGCTCGAAATCATCTCCATTGAGATAATTGCGAGGCGATACTAACAATTTTAAGGTTGGGAGTTAGAAATAACTTCGATCCTTCACTACTTATATGGAAAAGGGTTTTGTCTGATCTGTCCTTAACCCCCATATTCGGCTCGAAATCATCTCCACTGAGATCATATCGATGCCACTAACTTGATAGATTATTGGGAATGTTAAGGGAATCTAACACGTTTTCTTAAATGTGTGTAGATGAATTTGTATGAATTTAATCGTGAATAGGTGTATGATCGGTTATATCCGAGAAGAGCGGGTTTGAAGGAATCTTTTGTAATTGGGGTTGAACAGTTTCGTGTGGTAGCGTGGCGACATGAATTGGCTAAACTGGAAAAGGGGGTTAGATGTCCATGCTTAAAATGCGACGGTGTACCTATTAGGACCGATAATGAAATCAGGGAGCACTTGTATCAATGGGGGTTTAGGCCTAATTATTGGATTTGGGTGTACCATGGAGAACAACGACGTCAAAATTTTGAGGTAGGGGCTTCAAGTAGTTCTGGTGTTGGTGTTCCACGTAATGAAATTTTTGAGTCGATGGAAAACTTGATTTGTGATGGTCTCAGGGTGAATGTGCCATTTGATGAGCCTCAATATGACGATCATGATGAACTTCCAAATGAAGAAGCACAAAAATTTTATAATTTGTTAAGAGATTCAAACAAACCGTTGTTTGAAGGCTCGCCACAGTCAAAATTATCTATGTGTGTGAAACTTTTAGCTCTCAAGTCCATGAGTAATATTTCTGAGGTGGGTTTAGACTATGTGACTGAAATGATGTTGGAAGCGACACCTAATAAGGATAATTTGCCAAAAAGTTATTATGAAGCAAAGATGTTAGTTTCGAAGTTGGGATTGAAATTTAAGAAGATTGATTGTTGTGAGAAAGGGCACATGTTGTTTTACAACAACGAATTTGGTAAAAATGATGGTGAGCTACTTGAATGCAAATTTTGTGGAAAGCCAAGGTATCATGATCGTAAAGGGGCAAAACGTAATTATAAACCTATCCCTGTAAAGTCGATGTTATATTTGCCTATAGTTCCAAGGTTGCAAAGAATGTTTGCATCGACCGAAATTGCGCAGAAAATGACTTGGCATTATGACAATAGGCGTACCTGAGACGACATTTTACGCCACCCATCCGACGGTGAAGCGTGGAAGCACTTTGATCAAGTGCATTCAGATTTTGCCTCAGACCCACAGAATGTTCGGCTTGGCTTGTGCTCTGATGGGTTTACTCCATATATCCAAGCATCGGCGTCACCCTACTCTTGTTGGCCAGTCATTATTACCCCTTACAATCTTCCTCCTGAGATGTGCATGACTAAACCGTATATGTTTTTGACTTGTCTGATACCTGGTCCATCCAATCCAAAAGCTAACATTGATATCTTTTTGGAACCTCTGATTGATGATCTTAAGAGATTGTGGGGAGGTGTTTTGACATATGATGCAGCACGAAAGAAAAATTTTATGATGAGAGTCGCATTGATGTGGACAATTAACGACTTTCCTGCTTATGGTATGTTGTCTGGTTGGGGGACTCACAGTAAATTGGCATGTCCCCACTGTATGGAACACACAAAGGCGTTTACGCTAAAGTACGGGGGCAAGAGTTCTTGGTTTAACTCGCATCGCAGATTCTTACCGCAAGATCATAAATTTAGAAAGAACAAGAAGGCCTTCAAGAAAGGGGCAGTTGAAACAGATGGACCACCGCCTTTGTTGACATCAGGTGAAATCTGGAGCAGAGTTATGGATTTGCCACAAGCCACAGAGGTAGGGGAGCTCACCCGGCTGGATGGTTATGGACAGGTGCACAATTGGACAAAAAAAAAACATATTTTGGAATCTCCCATATTGGAAAGATAATTTGTTGAGGCACAATCTTGATGTTATGCACATCGAGAAGAATTTCTTTGACAACATATTTTTCACTGTGATGAATGTGAAAGATAAAACCAAAGACAATAATAAGGCTAGATTGGATTCTGCTCTTTATTGTAGCAAACATCGATCTGATTTGAATTTGGTGGAAATGCCTAATGGGAATATGTTAAAACCCAAAGCCAAACACTGCCTAACACCAGATGAAGCGAAAGATGTTTGTCGATGGTTGAAAGAATTGAGGATGCCAGATGGTTATTCTTCTAACCTTGCAAGATGTGCCGATGTGAACACCGGGAAGATGTATGCGATGAAAAGTCATGATTGTCATGTATTCATGGAGTGTTTGCTTCCAATTGCTTTTAATTCATTACCAAAGTGTGTTTTGGAACCACTTATTGAAGTGAGTCAATATTTTAAAAATATGTGCTCTTCAACATTGAGAAGGGATGATCTTATTAAGATGGAGCAGAATATTCCTTTCATTATTTGTAAGTTGGAGAGAATATTTCCTCCCGGTTTCTTTGATTCTATGGAGCATCTACCGGTTCACCTTGCGTATGAAACAAGGCTTGGTGGACCAGTTCATTATAGGTGGATGTATCCATTTGAGAGGTGATTATCTATTTCAACATTTTATTAAAATTATCTTAATTAGTATGATTATTAGTTTAATGAAGTATTTTTCGTTCAACAAATAGATTAATGGGTGATTATAAACGATCGGTGAAAAATAAAGCTAGAGTTGAAGGATTAATCTGCACAGCTTATCTACACCATGAAGGGGTTGATTATAAGTTTTTATGTCCGAAATATCAAATCACACTTTTATTCCATTTTTTTACATCCCACAAATTTCGTTGACCGAAATCAATTAGACATGTAAAATGAGAATTGAGAATCCACTTGGCATTTCATTGTCGGTGATTGTTGGAATTGGAGTACTCATGTGATGTTTGTGTGAGTGGTTAATTCTTGTGTGGCATGCTAAACGAGAAACACCCGTGAAGGAAACACCTTCGTTCTCATCGATAATTTTCCAATTCAAACCGCGCCTTGATACTAGCTCAATTGGTAGTGGGAATGCATTCAGCATGTACTTAAGCCTCAGAGTACATGATTTTGATTCCTATGAAAGGCAAAAACTCTACATGGGGTAAAAAAGATCATGAGTGCATCGCTGAGTAGTCTACTAAGTAAGAAAATGCCCTGTGTGGTGTTGAATTACAAAATACTTTCATTACCATGGTAAAATCTTCTCACTCTCACTTTTAGCTTCAATTATTTAAATTAAAGTATAGCTCTCTATACTCAACTATAAATTATTTAAATTAAAATCTCTTGACTTTTAGATGCTTTTTTGTTTTAGTTTGTTTTGAGGTTTTGGCTTCTCAACCATGTAATGCTTCTGGGTTGAGAAGAAGAGATCTTGCTCTGTTAATGATGGAACAAATTTAGTCAGGTGCATATCTCTCCCATATTCTCTTTACTGCTTTTATTTTGCATCTTTAGAGCAAATTGGGTTTCATGAACATAAGGGTCCCAAACTATATGATCTGATGTATCATCTAAAGAACAATTATGTTTTATATCTCCAGAGCACATCCAGATTTGATGATTGATGACAAAAAATTTGTGGAGCAATTTAAGATGCAACGTTCTGATTGCCAAAGCTTAGTGGATGATGTTAGGGTCTGTTATACCCTTTGCTATATTATAATAAAGCTATAAATAAATTTACATTACAATTGTTATTTTGAAAAACATGGCATCCATGAAAATCAGAGAGAAAACCCTAAAAGTCTATTATATTGAAATTGATAAAATATTACTAATGAGAAGATGATGATGACAAATGAGTGTACTATCTACTTTATATTCCAACTAACTAATAGACTATACTATCTAATGACCTTACTGTCTAATAGGCATTACTAACCAACTAATGAGCTTACTACCTATATTTTAACATGTTCATCTCAAATACTTAATTATTAATTTGGTTCAAGTGATTTTGTATATGTTTTTTCACTTTAGGTATCTGCTTGAGAATGTGAGTCTAATATGTTTTTTTGTTTGTTTGTTTTTTTTAACAATTTTTTTTGTTTGTTTACAAGAATAATGTTCTCTTTCAATTTTAATTTTCTAGCAATGTAAAGATATAACTTTTTTTGGACAGTAATATGTGCAACTTACATGTGTTGCGGTTATATCACTAGTGGAAAAATGGGATTCAAAGTCGGATATTTAGGACATTTAAAGTCGGATCTTCACCCGACTTCTATCAAAGCGACTTAGAAAGTATGTTTTTTTAAAGTCGGATTAAGGTCCGACTTAAAAAGTACGTTTTTAAGTCGGAGTATTAGAGCGTCCGACTTTAATTATGGCCTGTTTCATGCGGTGCTGACTTGTGGAATACCTTTAAAGTCGGGTTTTTTCTGGACGCCGACTTTAAAAGTGTTCTTTTAAAGTCGGATTAAAAGAACGCCCGACTTTAAAAGTGTATATTTATTTTTAAAAAAAAATTGTCTGGTCGCATTCTTAATGAAAGTCATTCCTTTCTTAATTTCTGATCCAACTTTTATACAAATCATTTCCACTCACTCTTTTATTGTGTCTTCAACACCAATCTTAAATTCAATATAAGAGATAAACCAGGAAGCAGATCGTACATCAAAATGTAGCAAATAAAAAAACAGCAGAGCCAAGGTTCTCTCAACAACTATTTTGTGATAGAATATTTTTAGCACAAGGAGAAGCCCTCTTAGGGTTACAAAATTATAATAGCATAAAGTGTGTAATACAAGAGTTACAAAGAGGCTTAAAGGATTAAGCTACCCTTAACATTACCACAATAAAAACTCTATAACAACGACGACAACAACAACAACAAATAACTATAACTTATTATCTAACAAATCATACATTTTCCTGGCCTAAATAAAGTAAATGTAGGCTGAATACACTATATCTGACCACAGTGAAAACTGTAGATATATAAACAATGTTATAGGTAAAATAGCAAGTGCAGAAATGAAGGTGGGAACCCACTTCAAACCATGATAATATGTTATGAAGAAGGCACTGCTAAATGCTACCGGCCATCATGCTGATTATTGAGACAAATAATGTCACAAGTTCAGATATCAACTTCAAGGGCAGTGACTTAAGAAAATCTTCCTCTGCATATCGCGATATGAGGATGGACAAAAAAATTAGGATTGAGGTAGAAGATGAGATTAATGCCATGGAATCTGATAATGCAAATATGAGGAATGATGGTTTCTCCAAATAATTGGGAGATTTTGTATCATGAATAGAGATGGAAAATGTGGAGAAAAATCTCAGCAATCTAAACCCAATTCTATTAATTATTAGCAAATTGCTTCTTCTTTTCTCAAATAACAAGATATCCTCCCTCTAATCTCTCCCTCTTTTTTTATACCTGAGCTTAACCCTCTAACTAGTTGCAATACTATTCACTTTTATCCTATCCTATTTTGGGTTCTATCACAGATTTTGCTACATCCAATTCAATGATATGGCTATCATCCTACGGAGATAACAAAGCAAATACTTAAGCAACTCTTATGCTTATCTCTAATACCAAAAGGAGGGAAACAGATTCTTTTCTTAACTTGGCTACTGAAACAGACTTATAAAATTACTGACCTGTTCTTCACTTGGTGCATTTATTTGTACATTAAGACAACGAGATACAGAGAAAATGTTGGGCTTCACTTGAGAGTTTGTCAACATCATTGAGCACTAGTTCTGATGTCCATTGGGAAAGATGCAATATACCCGGCTTCAAATACCAAGACCCGTGAGACCAAACCCTCATGAGACCAAGACCGGTGTCCATTGGGAAACATGCCAAGAGAGATCAAATGCTAAGGATTCTGTATTTCTTTGCTTCATTTACCACAAAATCCAGAGCCTGTACATCAGGAAATGTTGCTTATCTAGCTGCACATAAATATAAGGCTAAAGTGCTCCCGGGGTCCCTTATCTTTATTTAAAGTAACGATTTGGTCCTTTATCTTTTTTTTGTACCAAATCAGTCCTTTATGTTTTAAATTTTTGACACATAAATCCTTTTCTGTCCCAAATCAGTCCTTTATGTTTCAAATTTTTAACACATAAATCCTTTTTTTTGACACATAAATCAGCACTGTTAACAGAAAAGGATTTATGTGTCAAAAATTTGATAGATAAAGGACTTATTTGGGACAAAAAAAACATAAAGGACTAATTCGTTACTTTAAATAAAGATAAGGGACCCCGGGAGCACTTTAGCCTAAATATAACTAACTAGATGTTTCGACAGTATTGATAACTAGATGTTGTTTATCAGGAAATGTTGTTTATCTAGCTGCACATAAATATAACTAACTGGATCACCAACTAAATACTAGTACAAGAGTATGTGTACTGAGTGCCCAAGTCCTACAAACAGTCTTTCTAATCTCCATTATGCAAATTCTATCTGTCCTTGCAATATTTATAGCTTTAGAGTTCAAGTCATATACGTATCAGATTCACTATTGGAGTGTGCTATCCATTTGAAGTCTGTATATCACACAACATTTAACTAATTAGGATATCACGCTGTAGAGTTAATTACCACATAATTGCAACATAAACCACACAATTTATCACCATAAGAACTTAACTTCTAACACTCAAGATCATGCAATCTGAGCACACAATTAATTCATTATAAGATAGAAATATATACATTCAAGTATGAGGATACACATTTCCCATAGGAGCATTACTCTTAACCTAAAAGATAGAAGAAGGAGGCCTTGACATCCTGACTACAAAAGAGAAAGAGCACCAAGTGACCACGTACATGAAAAGAAGCGCCAAACTTGGTGTCTATGAACCACTTTATCTACTTCTAGACTACCCATCTTCTCTAATCTGAAAGAAGAAATGTGACAAATAGATTTCAGCAACACATCAAAAAAAACTTCAACAAATAAGTACAAGTACTATCCATTAGTTATTGCAATAATTTCAATTGGATAGCATTCAATCATAGACATTTTTGAAATTCAGAAAGTTAAAAAAGAACCAAGCCTATTAACATAATTTAGGATGAAATAAACATTTTATATTATGGTTCAATCTAACAAACAACAATTTTTTTTAGAACATGAAAGACAAGAAATAAGTTGTTACCTCACCCTCTTACTCTTCAAGAAATGTTGAATCTGCAAAAAGAGACAAATAAGAGATCAAGTAAAAGAAATAATGCAAGGCATTCTAAATGCTTTGATAATTTACTAAAGGCTAAAGTGCTCCCGGGGTCCCTTATCTTTATTTAAAGTAACGAATTAGTCCTTTATGTTTTTTTTGTCCCAAATAAGTCCTTTATCTATCAAATTTTTGACACATAAATCCTTTTCTGTTAACAGTGCTGATTTATGTGTCAAAAAAAAAGGATTTATGTGTTAAAAATTTGAAACATAAAGGACTGATTTGGGACAGAAAAGGATTTATGTGTCAAAAATTTAAAACATAAAGGACTGATTTGGTACAAAAAAAAGATAAAGGACCAAATCGTTACTTTAAATAAAGATAAGGGACCCCGGGAGCACTTTAGCCTTTACTAAAACTACCACATTACTTTTTACAAGGGTTATTGTATCCTATTCCATCGATCATACAAAGGATAATTTCTATCAGTCAAGCTATAAGACTAGGAATGGTTTATGGGCTTATTGTGGTGAATGTCAGATGGTAAAGTGCCAACAAGGCACCATGGAGAAAAATAAAAAGACAATCCAATTAAAAGGTGTCAAGAATGAACAAAGAAGCTTAGGGAGATGTTTAATTGGTTTTGATACAGTCCAATTATGATGTTTATTCAAAGAAATCTGTCAAACTTACCTAATCATCTGATTTTTAATATTCGAGGGATGAATTGGGCTCTAAACAGATCCATGCCTACAAATCTTACATACAAAAACAATAGGCAATTCTAATTGCAGTACTCACTTGCTGCAATTCTATTTGCATATGCACTCCTATGCATATCAACTGAATCAGAAGCAATAGGCAACAGACTAACCCAAATCTTACATACAAAAACAATAAAGAAACTCCACTACCATTTAAATGAGATCAAGTATATTCAGAGAAATCTGTCAAACTTCAAACCACAAAAAAACACAAATCGAAAAAAAAAATGAAAAACCTAAGAAACTGTTGTGAACAGAACTTAATTTAAAGAATACCTAGAAGGCAATCACAGTCCTATTATCGAGTTCAGCTAAAATGACAAGCATTGAACAGGAATAACAAGCATCAATCATGCTAAAATGAAATAAAGATGAGATACATGCAAAAAGAATGTTGTAAGGGCCAATCTTGCTAACCTTTGTGAGCATGGTTTTTCTGCTCTTGTTCCCTTTCTCCTTTTCTGCTCTTGTAATAACCTTTAGTAAACAAAAAAAAGAACGAGAGCACCGAACATAGATTAAGAATATATTGTTAAAATCCCAAAAACCTATTAATTAATATTACATCTGAAATGAAGGACTAATAAAAGTCACCACAGTAAATTGAATGTATATAATCTGAGTTTCTTCCAGTATTCATATATGCCAAATATATATGCTAAGATCTTGACATTAGATCAAGTCTAACTGCTAACAAACAAATTTATATTTAAGAATAAACTAGGATAGATAGAGAGAACTACCTACAACTTGAATTAACACTTGCTTAGTAAGCTCAAGCTGGACCATTCCCATGCCTCCCTCCTCTCAAGTTTCCTTTATTATTTTGCTGGAAAAAAAACAGATCAATGCCTACAAAAACCGACAGTTTCCCTTTAGAATATGACAACACAATAACCACAATCCCAAAAGAATATGATAATTTATGACATCTTGATGAGATATTTACAATTCTTCAACCATTTCCTTTGTACAACAGTAGCCTATTCCACTGTCTCCATCCGTAAGTTTCTCACAAAAATTGAGCTACATAGAAAGATCCTTATATCTCAATTTTCCTTATAGAAGAAATAAGGTATAATGTTTCATCATATAACTCAATGCCTAAAAACAATGCCCAATGCCTGTTATTACTTTCAAAAAAGAAAAGAAAGAAAAGAAATTGATAGAATATACAAATTCACAAATTCATAAATTTCAAAAAGAATACCAAAACTCTCATTCAAAAAGTACATGATACTTGCAAACAGACTGTCAAGTCCTCATACTCATGGGTTAGAAAACTTTGCACATGTACCCCCAATTTAAGCGATGACATTACCTTCAATTTGAAAAGCATGATCAAATAGTTGCTTCAACTAACCAATTTTAAAAGCATTAAAGTAATCAAAAATCATTAAACTTATGGTGACATCAAACTTAAGTTGTTGAAACACATTGAATAGCATCCAATGTTAGGGGAAAAAAAGAAAAAATATAC
Organism: Astragalus membranaceus; assembly: GCA_039519185.1. Taxonomy (NCBI): domain Eukaryota; kingdom Viridiplantae; phylum Streptophyta; class Magnoliopsida; order Fabales; family Fabaceae; genus Astragalus; species Astragalus membranaceus. The sequence continues at coordinate 14,307,006 of CM076848.1, forward strand.
ATCTGCATATATAACTTACAATTTTAAACTAATCATTCTAACACAGACTTTAGAAATTTTACTATCACTTCAATCCCATTTCCTAAAAAAGAAAATGAATGATAGGTACAAGGAAATATAGAGTTCTTCATGACTCGATTAGAACAATGAAAGTGTGTATTTCACTATGACTCTTCTTCACCATTCTTTTGTGATGCCACTTATTGTGGGAAAAAGCACTACGTGATATTTCAAAATTATTAGAAACACCACCAAAGTTCTGTGGAAGGCAAGTAAATAAAATTACAAGTTAAACTTACCAGCCCTGGACTGAATGTTGAAGTGCAGGATGAAGGCAAATTCTTTGCTGAGGCCTATGATAATAAAGAAAAACAAATTAGTTTCAAATGAAAAATAGGGAAATTCTAGTGCCAGGCCTTTGGCGTAAACCACACCACGTGCACCCCATGCTCAGAAATACATCTCACATACCCCATGTTGATCAAGCTCTTATCTATCTTCTTGTTCCAAGCTCGTGGAGCTTGTTTTAGGCCATACAATGCCTTTCTCAATTTCAAGACTTTGTTCTCACTTCCTTGTTTCAAAAAATCTACTGGCTGTTCGACATAAACCTCCTCTTCCAATTCTCCATTTAAGAAGGAAAATTTTACATCAAGTTGATGTATCTTCCACCCTTGCATACTTGCATGAGCTACCACAACTCTCACAGTTTCAATTCTTGCAACGGGTGCAAAGACCTCTTCATAGTCAACACCATATCTTTGTAGGAAACCTCTAGCCACCAATCTTGCTTTGTGCTTCACCACTTCACCTTTAGGATTTACTTTCACTTTGTATATCCATTTCACACCTATTGCTTTCTTTCATTTGGGCAATTCGACCAATTCCCAAGTCATGTTCTTCTCTATAGATCTGATCTCCTCTGGCATAGCTTCCAGCCACTTAGAATTTTTCATTGTTTCTTGCCAAGTTACTGGTTCTGTCTCAGCAAGAAGTGCAAAGTGCACTATCACCTTCATTATTGACTGCACTATCAGTCATTACCTCACAATCACTTAGCCTTGCAGGAACCTGCCTTTGTCTTAGTGATCTTCTTAGTATCTCTGGACTACCTTCTTCACCATCATTCTCTTCGACGGGCTCAATTTCACCTTCCAGTTCTAACTCTGTTTCACCAGCAGGCACCTCAAACAGATTCTGTTCGACAGCAGTGGAACTCTCTCCCTTGTCACTCCACTTCCATGACTTCCCCTCATCAAACACCACATCTCTACTTATCACAATTTTACTATTCACAGGATTCACTAACTTGTAACCTCCAGTCGAATGATAGCCTACCATAACCATCACTTCTCCTTTATCATCTAACTTTGTTCTCTGTTGGTCAGGCACGTGTTTGTAGCAAACAGACCCAAATATTCTGAAGTGTGATACATTTGGCTTGGCACCTGTCCAATCCTCCTCAGGGGTGATATTCTCCATTCTCTTTGTTGGACTTCTATTAATGATATATGCAGCAATATTAACAGCCTCTCCCCACCATCTCTTAGGCATATTCTTACTTTTTAACATGCTTCTCACCATATTAAGCAATGTCCTGTTTTTCCTCTCAGCCACTCCATTATGTTGAGGAGTGTATGGAGGTGTGATCTCATGTGTTATTCCTTCAGCTTCACAGAATTCATTAAACTCAGTATTTACATACTCCCCACCCCCATCAGGTCTTAGTACTTCTATGTTGTGTCCACACTGTTTTTCGACTAGGACTTTGAATTTTTTGAATACTCCTAACACATCATTCTTCCTCCTAATCAAATAAATCCAAAGCTTCCAAGTGAATTCATCAATGAATGTAACAAAATACTTGTTACCTGTAGGAGTTTCATGCTGTATTGGACCACACACATCTAAAAAAATCACCTGCAGCTTTCTCTTTGATCTAATTGGCACACTTGGATTGAAGGAACCTCTAGGCATTTTCCTCTCCACATACATCCTTTGGAACATGGATATGAGGCAGACCTTTCACAACTGTCTTGCTCTGCATCATGTTCAGATCACCAAAATTCAAGTGTCCATATCTGAAATGCCACACCCATTCTTCCTTGTCCACTGTTGTGGCTAAGCACTGTTGCATCAGCACACCCAATTCGATCTTAAATGTCTTGTTCTTGGAGAGGGTTGCCTTTATCAACAACCTATGTTCAGTGTCATACAACTTCATAGCATTGTCTTCCAGCACCATCTTATATCCCTTCTCCAATAGCTGTCCAATGCTCAGCAAATTGCTCTTCATCCCTGGCACATACAGTACACCAGAAATGAAGCACAGTGAACCATCCTTCTTTCTTATCATCACCTTCCACCTTCATGGTTCTATCATCAGCAAACCTTACTCTACTCTTGATTGAGAAATCAAGTTCGACAAACCAGTCTCTCCTCCCTGTCATGTGTGTCGAGCAGCCTGTGTCTAGAAACCAGTGCTCACCACTCTCACCTTCCTCCTTAGTTGTCACCATTTGCACTATTTCATCACTGCTCTCTGTCTCCTCAATCACCATCAACAGAGATTCCTCCTTCTCTTCCTCTTCTTCAGCCATTTTAGCATCATTGCCATCAACATTGTTGTAGCACTCATCAGCAAAATGTCCATATTTCTCACAGTTATAACACTGTATATGGCTCTTATCAAATCTTCTCCCTCTTCCTCTAAAACCTCTACCACCTCTACCTCCTCTTCCTCTATAGCTATCACTACTACTACTTCCTTGCTCATTACTGTTACTGTTATCACTATTGTTTGATTTAGCAGAGTTTGAGTTAAAAGAATTATCTCTTCCTCTTCCTCCTCTGTAATTGTTTCTAGTTCTACCACGTCCTCTTTGATTTCCACCAGTTTTGTTGCCTGTTTGTACTGCTAAAGCTTGCTCAGTGCCAGGCTTCACCATCTTCTTCTCATTCATTCTCTGCTCATGCGCTTCAAGAGATCCTTGAAGTTCTTCTATCGTCATTGTTGACAGATCTTTCGCATGTTCAATCGCCACTGTGATGTGATCGAAACGCGAAGACACAGATCGCAAAATCTTCTCCACAACTGATTCATCAGACAATGTTTCACCACAATACAGCATCTGATTCGTCATAGTTTGGACTCTAGTGAAATACGCAACAATCGATTCACTCTCCTCCATTCCTAGCAGTTCATATTGTCTTCTTAGGGTTTGAAGTCGCACCTTCTTCAATTTCTGATCTCCGGCGTAGGAATTTTTTCGAGAATGTCCCACGCTACTTTGCCGTCTCAGATCTAGCAATCTTCTCAAAAATTGCAGGACTCACACACTGATGGAGGATACACAGACCTTTCCAATCCTTCTTCTTCGATTCTCTGTAAGTTGTTTGTTACGCAACGGTTGCGTTCGCCGGTAACGGAGCTAGTCCGTTCTGCACCAAATCCCACACATCCTGATAACCAAGGATCGCCTTCATCTTCATACTCCACTGGTCGTAGTTTCTTCCGTCGAGGATCGGAAAGTTCGCCGGAATCGTCTTCTCACACTGGATTCACTCTCGAAAAATTTCAACAATCACGCTCTGAATACCTTTTGTTGGAATTTTTCATACACACTCACACACGAACTGAGAGAGAGGGAAGAAGATGTAACTGAAATTCGGTTAAGAGTAAAACTGAAATCAGTGTTTTTATTGCATCACTGTAAATGTTGCTTATATACTCAGTCCATGTAAGCATGCTGAGTCAGCAAACAATAGTAAACATACAACTGAATAAAAGTAATTTCGACTCCCTCACTTTGACAGATCACTTCGACAGATCAATTCTGTGAGTCGAACTAGCAGGTGTCGAACTAGTAGGTGTCGAACTAGCTTACTTAATTAACAAACATTAGTTACAAATTGATAAAATAATGTATGACATGATAACTGTTATTCATGTGTTTCTTTGGCGACTGTGTTATGGTGTTTTGGATGCAAATGGATCTAATGGGAGGCTCAGTTTTTAATAAAACCACTCAAGTAATAATCAAAAAGATCATAAAATCTCAAAAGAGACAAGGAGGAAACAGATTGAGGAAGAAGCCATTATGGAAGAGGAAGTTAAAAACAAAAGGTTACGTAAAAAAGGATCTGGGTCAACAAAAAAGGTAGCAATCGGGGGATGAATATGCACATCCTTAGTGTTGCAGACTCGGAGTTTTTAGCTAATCTTATTCAATTGTAAATTTTGAAAGGAAAAAAAAAAGAAGTTTAAAGGAGCATCTCAATGAACGTTGCCGTATTTTGTTTTTAATTTGAATTAGGTTGAATAGCTTGAATTAGTTGATTATGTGTTTCACTTTATATATGCAAGTAGTTGAATAGGTGTTTCACTTTATATTTGCTCCTCACATATAGACATAATTGAATTGACGGGGACTATCAATGTTAGCTTGATGTTGTTGATATGTGAATTTAATCACTTAAATGCATTACTTCATTGTTATATATAAGCCAATGAGTGCATACTTTTTTAGGTCCATGCTCGGTTTGCCCATTTAAATAGTTATTACTAGGGAGTGATGAATGAAATTTACTTTTTGATAGTTTTTATTCAATGTTTTATGAACTAATTCTTTTTCTCCTCAAATCCAAAATATAATAAAAACTACACTTTCTGGTTTTGACTTCTATTGGTAAAGTGCAACACATCACCTAATATTTCGCCTAATTTAGACAACACATCACCGAATTACAATTTATTTTTCTACTCTAATAAGTAAATCTACCAAGGTAAAATCTTTTTCTTCGTAAAGTGCAAATTAAACATAAAAATGTACGATACGATACATATCAACGTTAATAATAAAATACTTTTAATTTAAATTAATAAAAAGACGATGTATATATCCGTACACACTAGTTAGACTAAAATGACAAGGAAGGAGAATGGACAACAAAACGATACATCTCTCTGTTAATAAAATTTTTAGGATGTATGTTGGCAAATTAAGAGAGTGTCTTTAGTCATTCTTAGATGTATAAGTTTGGCAAACTTGTTGATCGGAAAGTAATGTATATATGACATTTCTGTACACTATTTCAAAAACCCTGACGGGCCAATATGAAACCCAAAACCCAAAACCCAAAAAAGCCTTATTTTAGCAACCAGATCAAAGCCATTGATGAATTCGTTCATTATCTACTTATAAATCATCTACATGTAGATTATTTTTAACGACAATGCATATAGATGTTTTAAGTTGTAACCAAAAAATTTTATAGATGTTTTCAAGTTTGTGCAATGTGGTAGGTTTGCCCACCTAATTTAGTCCAAAATGCGGGTTGGCCGACCACAACCGACCAAAATACACGAGAAATACAAATTAATGGTTCTAAAAGAGACAAAAATGTAAAAAAAAATTGGAGGGACCGACGGGTTTGCGGGCAAGGCTGGTCGAGTTATATGCGGTGACAAGCGGACAAACACCAATATACCCTGCCCTTTTTTGACAGGTGGTCAGCTGAGTCCAACCTATACTACTTTGATTCTATCACACTAACAACTAACATTTACCTACACAAAATATTGGCAAAACTACATATTTAGTCTTTTATCTTAATTTAAAAGTTCACTTTGGTCCTTTATTTTTGTTTGTGTCGAAATGGTCATTTATTTTAATCTAAAATAACACCATTATACCTAACCTAATTTTTCATCTATTTTACTACATCGATGCATGTTTGGCAGTTACATGACTTAGTCATCTATTTTATTTTGCTAACGACACTAAAAAACATTGACTTTTACCCACAGACAAAAATTGCAACTAAATGTAAAAAAATTGTAGGTGACTTTAGATTTGACAGTTACCCACGAGCCAGGCTAATGGCAGAGGTTTGTATGGGCTGGGCAGGGCTATGGCCCATCCCCAAAAATATTACTTTGTGAAATTATGAAAACACCCTTGTTTATTAATGAGCAAGAGAAGATTAGTTTGCATTTTCAACTTCGACAATTTGATGCCTGTCAAGAATCAAGTTTGATGAATTTATTCACCATTCAAGAATTATGCTAGTGTTTTGTTGTAACTAACAAAAAAAAATTGACTTCTTATTTGATAGACTACTCCGCCTTATCATGCACTACAAGAATAATTGGAATTTCCGGCCAGTACTTTCCGGCGGATTTTAGGAATTACCGGCGGATTTTATCCGCCGGAACATTACCGGCGGATTTGTGGTATTTTCCGGTGGATTTATGTTGACAATTTTTTTTTTTTTTAAAAACCAAAATCCGCCGGGAAGGTAATTTCCGGCGGATCATTAAAACAGTGGGAATTTTAAATTTTGAAAATCCGCCGGAAATTCATAGAAATCTGCCGGAAATGACAACCGAATCCGGCGGATATTTTTGAAAAATGCGGGAGTTTTAAATTTTAAGAAATCCGCCGGTAAGCCATTAAAATCCGCGGGAAAGGACACCACGGGCAAAATCCGCCGGAAACGTCATTTCCGACGGATATTTTTGAAAATACGCGAAATTTAAAATTTAAAAATCCGCCGGTAAGTCATCAAAATCCGCCGGAAATCCCCTAATCCGCCGCCGGTAGGTGACATTTTCGGCGGATTTATGTTTTTAGCGGCTGTTTACCCTTCTTCCTATATATATAACTTCTCCACATTTCTTCTCCACACTTCTTCTTCACGCCGAAATTCTCTTCTTGAAATTCCTCTCTTCCTCCCTGCGAATTCTCTTCTTCTCTCTACTAAATCTCTTCCTCTCTTTGGCAAATTTCTTCAATCTAAGGTATGTTTGTAACATGAGTTAATAGTTTTAGTTTATGAATTATTTTATAATATGAGTTAGTTACTAATTGTGGTGTTGTTTGTTTAGGTATTGTTTGAGTTTGGTTTCCTCTTTTTTCCTTTTTGTTTGAGTTGGGATTCGCTTCAAGTCAGAGTCTTCTCTTCACTACGGTTAGTTATCAAAGTCATTAGTTGGTATAAAATGTTATTTGATTTTATTAGTTTGAATTTCTTTATTAACTAAATATCAAATATTATAATATATTAGTTTATAAAAAATAAAGTCATTAATATATCAATATATATTAAAAAGTAATATTTGATAGTTTATTTCATTTACTTTGTTAAAAAATAAAGTCAATGTAATTAATAAATCCGAAATATAATAATATATTAGTTAAAAAATAAAGTCAATGTAATTATTAATTTCTATTGTTTGTAATTTTTAGATAAATACGAAATATTATTAATTTCTGTTGATGTTAATTAATATATCAATATATATCAAAAAGTAATATTTGATAGTTTATTTCATTTACTTTGAATAGTTATGATATTTAATTTATTGATAATCAAAAATTGGATAGTTTGTTTAAAACATAGTAATTTATAGTTATTATTTAGTCAAAATGTTATTTATGTTGTTAGTACATAGATCCCTAAATTATATCCTGAAATTATGGATCGTAGTTGGATGTATGATCGCTTATTTCCTGGAAGATACGGTTTAAAGCGACGTTTTGTGGAAGTAGTAGAAGAGTTTATTTTTTGTGCTAAGCGTCATGAAGAATTTGCGCGACAGGGCGGAATTAGATGCCCGTGCTTGAAATGTTCATTTAGATTTATAAAAAATGAAGAAGAAGTTAGAGTTGATTTGTACAATAATGGGTTTAGGCCAAATTATTGGATATGGAGTCATCACGGGGAAGTAGGACCAGGGGTAGCTGCAGTTCCTGCGGTTAATGTTCCGGTTGAAGTAGTAGCTCCCACATCAAGTAGTTATCCAGCGACTAAGACATCTGGAGGCCAAATTATACAACCGTTAGATGTTTATCAAGGAATGATATCTGACACTGTTGGAGTAAATTTGGATTTTGAAGAACCAGGATATGATGCTGAAGAAGTTCCAAATGAGGAAGCTCAAACGTTTTACATGTATTTGAGTGAGACAAATAAACCATTATTTGAAGGATCTAAAGACTCAAAATTATCAATGTGTGTTCGGTTGTTGGGTCTTAAGTCTCAATTTAATGTTGCTAAGTTGTGCATGAAATATATGACCAAAATGATGTTGGATGCAACCCCTATTAGAGGGCTTTTGCCGCAGAGTTATTATGATGCTAAAAGACTGGTATCGAAGCTTGGCTTAAAATCTAAAAGAAATGATTGTTGTGTCTGGCTGCATGCTCTATTATAACAATGAGTTTGGCATAAATGATGGAGAGTTGTCGGAATGCAAGTTGTGTGGAGAGCTACGCTATCGTGTGAGTAGGAAAGGGATGAGCAGAGGAAAACTGGTTCCACGAAAAGCAATGTTCTATCTTCCGCTTATACCAAGGCTACAGAGGATGTTTACTTCAATGGAGACTGCAGGTAAAATGACGTGGCACCATCAAAATATAAATAATTCTGGTGAATTACGTCACCCATCTGATGGTGAAGCTTGGAAGCATTTTGATCGTGTTCATCCAGATTTTGCCAGTGATCCACGCAATGTTCGGCTTGGTTTATGCTCTGATGGTTACACACCATATATTCAAGCCTCAGCAACACCATATTCATGTTTGCTAGTTATTGTTACCCCATACAACCTTCCTCCATAAATGTGTATTCCAGGACCAAGTAATCCAACAACTGGTATTGACATATATTTGCAACATTTGATTGATGACCTAAAAAAGTTGTGGAATGGTGTTTTAACTTATGATGCAGCACGCAAACAAAATTTTGTGATGAGGGCGGCTTTGATGTGGACCATTAATGACTTCCCTGCCTATGGAATGTTGTCTGGATGGGGGACACATGGTAAGATGGCGTGTCCGATTTGCATGGTTGATACAAAGGCTTTTACTCTTAAATACGGAGGAAAAACGTCATGGTTTGACTCGCACCGTAGGTTCTTACCTATGGATCACCCATTTAGAAAGTAGAAATATGCGTTCATCAAGGGAAATGTTGAAACAGCTGGACCTCGGTTGACACCAGAGGAAGTTTGGAATAGTGTTAGGGATATCCCTCCTCTGGAAGTCGTAGCGGGTGTTGTTTCTCGTCCAGATGGCTATGGACAATGGCACAATTGGATAAAAAAAAGTATTTTTTGGGAACTTCCCTATTGGAAAGATAATCTATTGAGACACAATCTCGATGTAATGCATATAGAGAAGAATTATTTTGACAACATATTTAACACTGTCATGAACGTGAAAGGCAAAATGAAAGACAATGAGAAAGCTAGGAAGGATATATATCATTACTGTAGACGGAAGGATTTGTTGTTGGTTGAGCAAGGTACTAGGACTTTGACACCCAAATCCAATTATACTTTATCTACTGAACAAGCAAAAGCAGTTTATCAGTGGATAAAAGAGTTGAAAATGCCAGACGGTTATTCTTCCAATTTATCTAGATTTTCGGATGTGGATAATGGGAGGTTGCATGGGATGAAGAGCCATGATTGTCATGTATTCATGGAGTGCTTACTTCCTATCGCTTTTAGTTCGTTGCCAGCACACGTTTTGAATCCGCTCATTGAAATAAGTCAATACTTTAAGAATTTGTGTTCTGCAACGCTAAAAGCTGATGATCTTTCAAAAATGGAACAAGACATCTCACTTATCTTATGCAAGTTGGAGAGAGTATTTCCGCCTGGTTTCTTTGATTCTATGGAGCATCTACCGGTGCATCTCGCATATGAAGCTAAACTTGGCGAACCTGTCCAATACAGATGGATGTATCCGTTTGAAAAGTCAGTTAATTTTTATAATATAAGAAACAAGTTTAAAATAGATGATTATTATGTTAATTAATATCATTTTCTCTAGGTTCATGGGTGATTCAAAAAGATCGGTGAAAAACAAAGCTAGAGTTGAAGGATCGACATGTTCTTCTTACTTACACCGTGAAACAACCCATTTTTGTTCTTATTCTTTCGAGAATGAGTTTGCTCCTGGAAGCAGTCGAAATGAAATGGATATTGAATGTCCTAGACATCATTTAGCTTTGTCTGTCTTTTGTCTACCGGGTCGTCCATCTGGAAAGGAGTCAATTCACTTGCTAACAGATGAAGAGTTAAGTTCAGCACATGTTCATGTGTTGATAAACTGTACTGAGGTGCAACCATTTATTGAGTATGTTCCTCAACATTAACTATAGATCTTAATTAGTTAATATAAAATAGACAAATGTGTAACAATTAATTATTTCTTTTTAGGGAATTCTTGTCATCAGAGGACGTAAGTGAGCAACAATCTTCTGCTCATATTAATGCACATTTTCCAACGTGGTTTAGGCAAAATGTTTATGCCCTCCCACCAACTCCTACCAACCAACACTTGAGGAACATATCAGACAGTCCTCGAAGATGTGTTAAAGAATGGCACACATACTTTGTCAATGGATACAAATTTCACACCAATGAATGGACACAGGGCAGAGAAATAGGCAATAGTGGAGTTTGCATGAAGGGTGTCACTGGAGGAGGTGAAGATGATTTTTATGGTGTGGTTCAACACATATATGAACTTTCGTACCCCCATCTAGATTTTAGTCAGAAGGTAGTGATTTTTTATTGTAATTGGTTTGATCCGTCTGCTCGAGGAACAAAGGTGAATCCAAAGTCAAATACAGTGTACATTAAAATGAATAGTAGATATCGACTGTATGATCCGTTTGTCATTGCACAAAATGTGAGACAAGTCTATTATGTCCCTTATCCATCAACGCGGACTGATATGCGTGGTTGGTGTGTCGCAATTAAAACAAAATCAAGAGGTCGCATTGAGACAAATGATGACACGGTGGAAGATGTGTCATATCACATGGAAGAGATGTATAATGTAAATGAAGTGATTCAAGTTGAACCCATTACTCGCTTATGTGACGAGTCAAACACCGGCGATGAAGTTGATGTCGAAGAACATGCTGATGAAGATGCAACAGACCACATTGGTGTATCAAGAATTCACTCCTCTGATGATGATGATTTTGAGAATGAATGGGATTCCAATTAATTAGTTATTTTATGTTTGTTTAATTAGTATGTTTATATATTTTTGTTTAGTATGTTTATGTTAACATTGTTTAGTATATGTTTGTTTGTTTAAATGTATATGTCGAGATACGGTCATGGCATCGTCTCACTCAGGATCCGATCATGACGACACATATGTTCCTCCACCTGTCACGGGTGATGGCGCCAGCACTAGCAGGAGGAAGACTTCTACTCGCCTAGGGCGTCGTCATCAGCTTGCTCGTGTTGTTGTTACTGGTGGCAGATACTTGCCACCACCTGGGTCTGAGGGTGTTAGTAGTAGTACTGCAGGCGAGTCAGTGATTCCTGATGGTACTGAGGGTCTATCCCCGATAGATGTTGATGTAGATGGGGTACGCACATTTACTGTTAACCAGGAGGTGGTGAGGTATACGGCTGATGGTCGTATCATATTGGAGACTGCTGGCGATTCGTAAGTATTATATATTATTATTTATTAATTTATTTTTGTTGCCTTTTATATAACTTATAAAATACAGGTTTCTTCCTTCGAAGGCTACAGCTACCGCCATCACAAAAACAATTAAGGAGAATTTTACCGGCGGTTAGAAAAGAAAAGAGGCAATTGCGAGGATGTTAAAATCATTCTTGGTAAGTTGTTCTACGAAATAATTAATTTGGTGTATTATCGTATTGACTTGATTAATTAATTTGTCTTATTAACAACATTATTGTAAATTTCTTAAATAGGAAAAATGTACGTGGTTACCAGAGCAGCAAAAAGAAGTTGAGAGGGTGTTATAAGAGATGTTCCCATCGCTATTCTGAATTGTTGCGGGATGCGCGCAATAAAAATGCGAAGCCATTTTATATGGGAGACTCAACTTGGGCTTCATTCAGAGAGTATTGGGAGACACCAGAATTTAAAAATTATTGTGAGAAAGTCAAGAAGAACCGTGCTTCTGAAAAAAGTGGCTGCATACACACAGAAGGGAGTGTTAATACTGCAACCCATCACAGGCGTTTGGTAAATTTATTACTTTATTACTTGATTAATTAATTATTTATAATTAACTAGTCATTTTCGATCATGTGTATTAATTAATAACACTATATGTATATATATGAGGCGATGCATCAAAGGACAGTCACTTTGCCTGAGTTGCATCACTACCTTCATATGCGAGAGGACACTGGTGAGTTTGCTACAGATCGGGCGAGGAATATTCAGGTAAAACTACTTTTACAATTATATATTAATGTTTTTTATTTATATTTATCTTTATATATATATATATATATATATATATATATATATATATATATATATATATATATATTGTTTTTATTATATTATATATTATTAATAATTAGTTATTTATTTCTTTGTTGGGTTATTTTTTTTAGAAGAGCTTCCAGGGTGGGCTGGCTGAGTACCACGAGTCACAGCAGAGCAGTGGGACAGATATCGATCATGTGGAGGAGGCTAGAGTAGCTCGTGATATTTGGGAGAGAGCAGTTGGTCCCCAAATGAGTAATCGTATGGTAGAATCTGGTGGTATTGGACCGACTGCTTTCAGAACAAGCATTATTCCGAGTCTATCTTCTTCACATTATGGATCAGAGAGTACTGGTCGCTCTTATGTTCCTAATTCTAGTGAGTTGAATGATGTAACGCAATTGACCCAACAACTGAGCGAGGCCCCGTCAGTTTTCCGAGAGGCTGGAGCAAAATGAACGGGAAGTGCAGGCGATTCGGGAGAAAGCTAGGATAGCTGAGGAGCGCATGGAGGAGCAGGCTAGGATAGCTGCGGAGCAGGCTAGGATAAATGAGGAGCGCTTTAAGTTTTTGCAGGATCAGCTGATGTCTCAGCACTCGAGGCCATCATCATCACATATGCCATCCTACCTACCGCAGCAGCATTTCGGCGGTGCATTTCAGTCGTGGCCTCAGCCCCAATATTCCCAACAGTATGCACCCCAGGATTCCCAGCAGTATCCACCGCAGCAGGTTCAGCACCGCCAACAGTAGCCATACCAGCCATACCAGCACCCCCAGCAGCAGTCACCCCACCAGCCCAACTCAAACATCGATCTTAATATCGATGCGATTAGTGCTTTTCCGCTGGAAACCGTTTGCTTCAAGATGGCTACCAGAGCGAAAAATCCGCCAGAAAGTCCAATTTTTCGGCGGATTTTTGACTTTTCCCGTGGATTTTGCCCGCCGAAAAAAACAACTTTTCTTGTAGTGATGACTCTTCCAGTTTCTACAACCGCAACTAAGAGATCTTTTCTAGCAATGAAAGTTATCAAGACTAGGTTGAGAAAAAAGATGGAAGGTGGGTTTCTAGTTGATAGAATGATAATTTACATTGAAAAAAAATTAGTGAAAGTATTAGTTCTAAGTCTATTATTGGTGGTTTCAAGTTACTGAGAATGTGTAGAGTATTACTTTAAAGTATGCAATTTAATTAATTTTTTTGATGATCAAGTATGTGCTTATTACAAATGAACTTTTTGTATTTTTTTTTGTTACCATGTCATTGGTGTGTAGTTTCCACCGGCTTTGTCGGTGACTAATCTACACCGGGGAACCTGGCTGGCCACGAGTACCTGGCTTTGCAGCCCCGTGTGGTTCTCCCCTCGCAACAAAATTTTTGCCACACCCAAAATTCGAACCTGAGACCTTGAGGTGGGATCCAAGTCCAGTTATCACTTGGACCAACCCATGTTGGTAATGAACTTTTTCGTATAATAAGATTTGTATATTTAATTTATATATTATAGTAGTTTATTTTAGCGGTCTGCCTTTAGTCAAACTTCGCCCCTGGCCACGACTGCTCCTTCTGTGCTTTATGCACAATGTATAGCAACACAATTTGTTCATAGGTAAATTTTTCACCTCTTGCCTAGTACTTTTTATAATTTTTTGATTGTCACTATATCTTTTTACCTACTGTCTAATACCTTTACACCTGATTTGTTGACCGTCAATAAAAACGTTTGGTTGTCACGATTTTATTGTAGTGTAATGATGACATTTTATTATCTCCTAGTTCCGTGCATAGGGGCCCATTAATTTGATGGTATCGAGACATGATATAATAAACTTATTATATCCTATATCAGTTCGGTATTTGTTAAACAACCAATATATAATTTCCACCTATTGTATATCTTGTCTCTCTAATTAAAAATCTTATCCTAAATATGAGCTAGTTAGAAACGAGCATGATAGGATACGAAAATAATTTCTTCATTTACTCATATAAAATACATTTTAAAATATATAAAAAAGTGAAATCTAATAAAATATAAGTTATATTAAAAAAATTGAAGTTAAATTAAAAAAGTGTATAATTAATTTTAAAAATAGTGTATGATTTTATGACAATGGCAGTTTTGTCATTTTGTACAATCTAAAAATTTAAAAATCTATTGAATCTTATAAGAGTAGTTTTGTCATTAACATATAATATAAATTGTATGATCTTTTTTTAGCGAAAAGGAAGGAATAAGTCTCATTAAAACATTTTGAAAGACGGAAAAAGAGTATTTCCCTTGAATTTATTAAAAAAAAGGATAAAAAAGAAAGAGAACAGAAAAGAAGAGAATCCGATTGTTCGTTAGATTGCATGACCGCGCCTCTAATCCCATTTGATAAAGTTTCCCTTCGCTGCCCGTCCAAACCAGAATGTTACTTAGATTGAGGCATAGCTACAGCTGATAGACCAACATTAAAATATATTATTAGCTAAGTTAAAATATATAATAGAAATAACATATTTTTGTACCTAAAATAATAATAATATACGGTAGCTTATTTCTTATCAAGTGTACATCGAACACATGGTAGAATAGTATTTGTCATGTCTCTATCATACTCGATATCTCTATCCAGCTCTATATCATATCATTTCTCTATTTTATCATTAAATGAATCCTAAAGTTATTTAAGTGATTTGGGTAGAAATCCGTGTAAAATGAAATGAAAGAAGATGGACAATCTGGGGACTCTCGGAGCATATTATAAAGGATATTGGAGGTCTAAAAAGTAAATAAAAGAGAAAACTTTTATCATTCTGATGGCGTCACTCACGTCTTTCTACCAACTCACGTGCATGCAACCATAAAAAACAAACTTAGCAACACATATCATATTTCGTGGAAATACATTCTAAACTAGCGGTATACTCATGTCTACGTGCGGGTGCTGTCGTTTTATTTTTATACATGATTTCATGCAAAATTTAATCAGTCCGAAGTCCGAACATTACTCCGTGAAAATCTTGACAAATTTAAAATAGACAAACTTAATTAGTCCGAACATTACCCCGTGTAAAAAACAGGATATTAAAATTTTATCAAAATTTCGATAATTTTTAAAATAGTAAAAAGGAAAAATGAAGGAGACATGTAGATGAAATTAGCGTAGATATATCGTGAAAAATAGAGAAATGAAAGAGTTAGCGAAAGAAATAGAAGAAGATAATGAAAAAGTTTGAAAAAATGTGAGAGCAAAAAATTTTGAAAAAGTGAAAAAAAGAATTACCTAAATAAACTCCAATTGCTTAGTTGGGAAAATGATAAGATTTGTATTTTGGTAGTGGGTAATGTATGTACTCAGAAAATTTAATTAGTCCGAACAATATCCCGTGAAAATCAAAGCAATTTTAAAGTTGACAGATTTAATTAGCGTAAGTATTACCATGTGTAAAAAAAGCGATATTAAAATTTTGTCAAAATTTTAATTTTTTAAAAATAGTAAAGAGGAAAAATGAAAACGACATGTGGATGAAATTAAAGTATGTATATTGTGAAAAATAGAGAAATGGGAGAATTAGAGAAAGAAAGAGGAGAAGAGAGTGAAAAAGTGTGAGAGAGTTAAAAAGTGAAAAAGTTTGAAAAAAATGTGAAAGAGTGAAAAAGTGAAAAGTTTGAAAAAGTGAAAAAGTGAAATTACCTAAATATCCTTCATTTATTTAGTTGGGAAAATGATAAGATTGGTATTTTGATCGTAGGTAAATGGTATAGATAGATAGTAGATGATTTGATACACTATCCATAGAAAAGGTATTCATGACTCAACTTTTTCTTAGTCACAAACCATTTCTAGAGTATACTTTAATGCATTATGTGTGAAAACTTATATATTGCTTCACATAATTTTGAACTTTCTGAAAATCATTTTCTTGAATGCATATATTATTGATTTTTGTTTCTAAAGAAGTGCTACCAACACCCTCTTTATCATTGATATCTTCCCAATACTCTATTTATGATTGGTTAAAATTCATGTGAGTCCTGCTAATTTTGTGGGACATATATATTTCCAAAGTGGTGAGACTTACGTGTATTTCACTCAATTATAGATATAGTATTGAAGAGAATGTTCAAAAGAGAGTGTTGCTCACATTTTTCTTGATTCTATATTCATTACCGTGTGGACAAGAGAAGTGTATTGGGTGCATGAATATTGAACATATTAAAATTTAGAACTACATGTCCATTTACCTATATTTACATATGTACATGTACGTCACTACGCCAGAAGTTGAGAAAAATTGCGCCCTATTGGGCAGCGCTCTTTAAGGAAGCGCTGCTTTTGGTTAAAACGCGTTGGGAATGGGCAGCGCTTTTTAACGAAGCGCTGTTTTGGTTAAAATGCGCTGGGGCAATAGGCAGCGCTTTTTAGGAAACGCTGCCTATGGTGAACGCGCTGGGGGAGATGGGCAGCGTTTTTTAGGAGGCGCTGCCTATGGTGGAACGCACTGGGGCGATGGGAAGCACTTTTTAAAAAGCGCTACTTATGCCCAAAACACGGAAATGAATGGGTAGCGCTTTTTAAAAAGCGCTGCCCATCACTTTAGTCAATAAAATTCCTCTCACTCACTCTCAAAATGAAGAGTTGCGAACCAGAAACCCTCTACTTCTTCTTTTCTTCACTTCATCTTCTTCTTTTCTTGCGTTTTTTCTTTCACTGTTTCTGCTAGGGATTTTTTTATTTCTTGATAAATCTTACAGATTCAAGGTATACGAAGCCTCCAATGGTGATTAGAAGCACAGATACAAAGGTAATTACTTTGTGATTTTGCATCTGTTTTACAATTCCTCTTTGTAAAAACTCTAATTTTTCTCTGGGTTTGTTTCACCTGTGACTGTTGTGTATGAATGAGATGGTGAATGATTTCAAGATACTGAGACAATATTACTCTCACATGTTGTATTCCTCCCTTTCTTTCTATTAGATTTGTTTTTCTTCTCTTTCTCTCTAATGAACAAACCCTAACTTGTTTGTTTTTCTTTTGCAAGGTAACCACACTCAGAAAATTAGAAGAAGAAAGAATTAACTTGAAAGAATAATAATAGACTTGAAGAAGGAAATTGTAACCTGAAAAGTGTAAACAAAACTAGGTGAAGAATAAACAATAAAGAAAAACAGAAAAAACTTGAAAGAGGAACAATAAACAAAAACGGAAAAAAGAAAAATAAACAAAATTAAAAAAAAATATACAAGGGGCAGCGCTTTTGGCTGTAAGCGCTACCTATAGGTGAACGCGTTGGGGAGATGGGCAGCGCTTTTTAGGAAGCGCTGCCTATAGGAGAATGTGTGGGCCAATGGGCAGCGTTTTTTAGGAAGCGCTGCCCATTGTGGAGTGGAATCAGCAGCGCCAAGTTTAGCAGCGCTCAAAGCGCTGCCCATCCCCAAATCTTTTGTAGTACGTTATCTAGTAAAACACAAAAGGATATAGATTTCAAAATTTGTTGATATGCAGGATTGCATTTTTATTTAAGAAAGTAAAGAGTATATCAATGTAGTATACGATAGGCGTCCATGGGTTTGATGATATGGTCATGCATGGTAGCATTTCCCAATGAGAGAATCGAATCAGTACTCTCACTCTCCTTTCTTTTTGCTTTCACAGCTTGCTGCAGCCTTCTTTACCATTCCCCAAGAAAATTTATGGTGGGTGGGTGGTTTCTATTAGTTTTAAGATTTCTTTATATTTTTTTTAGGAGAATTTTTTCTGCTATATGTTTTTCCCCCTCTTTGCATAGCTATAATTCTTTCATTGTAAGGAGAGAGAGGGAGAGAGAAGGAAAAAGTGTGAGAGAATATTATGTGATAATGAGAAAGGAAAAGAACGTGACAGCAAAAAAGATATAATTAGTGTAACGAAGGGAGGAAAAGAAAAAGAAAAGATGGTCAAAATTTGAACCTCGAAGACTTCTCTTCCATCATCAACTTCGACTATCTTTATCGAAACTCCACCAAGTTTTGCACCTTTCTTTGATTTTTGAACTATTCCTTTCCTTCAATTCCAATAGACATTTAGTCATCAATAAGAATCGTTTCTCTTTCACTAAATCGCATCCTAGTGTAATAATTTGAACCAAGGACGTTCCTTGAAGTAATGCCCATGCAACTTTTACTTTAACTTCGCCTACGTCTTGGAGCTATATACATCTAAAAAAAATTACACTACACTTGGAGAAATTCAAATTTAAATTTCTCTTATTCTTTTTGTGTTAAAAAAGGTAAGAATCATTATTTGGGACCACTTACAAAGAGTACGATTAATAAGTTAACGTTGCCAAACTAGCTAGCATCTATGTAACATGTTTGAGTACACCTTAATTTGCCATTTTTTCGTTCACTAGACTTAAATTCAGGACCTTGCTTAAGAGGAACCAAGTTCCTTACATCTTAGTGGCTGGCATTGGTGGACGGTAGAAATTTTAGATTCATTCCATAACCTAATATTACTCCATATTAAGTAGATTATTAAGAGGGAGTGGAAATAAAGTTACAAGTAGATAGGTAGTAATGTTCACGTCAATAATTAATATTTGCATAATATGGCTATGTGATATTATAATCATTTTGACTTACACCCAAAAGAAATTAAGTGTCCAAGTACAAAAGAGGAATATTGAAAAGCAGCACCGATTTTTACCATATACTACAGTTTGTGACGACCATCATAACTCTCATGGCCAGTTTCTGAAAGCAATATTAAAAGTGAGACATGACACCTCCTTGGTAATTATTTTTGAATATGAGAATAAGCTGGGCCATACTATACGTACTGGGAGACTCATTTAGGATACTAAGCCAAAAGCTTAGTAACAAATACTAAAGGGGTGGATTAGTAATTTCCCCACTCACACACACAGACACAGTGACGGAGAACTGAGAAGCTGCAGCAGCATAAACCCTCTACGCCGACCACCACCGGCCCACCACCATCTGCGACGCCGCCCTCTAAGTTGCCCACCATCCCTCTACCACCACCTGCGCACGATTCGAACAAACCCTCACCCTCCCTCTTCAAATCTCTTCACAGTTCACACCCTCCCTCTGTCTGTTTCCGGCGAGGAGACAACAACCACCACCGCGCACCGCCATCTACGCCGCCCTGAAGTCACCCTCCCTCGTCATCTCTTCCTAAGCTCTTGCGCACGAATCTGCCATTCCGTTAAAAGCAGAGCGAGCGGTTGTGTAGCACTGGTAGTGAAAAGCACGAATCTGCCACCCTCCCTCTTCATCTCTTCCTAAGTTCCTGCGCATGAATTGATGAATGCTTTTGCAGAGAAAATTGCATCAAAATGGTTGGATTATATTTAATGGAATTTCTGGAATTGATTGAACCTGTTTTGTACATTAACCACACATATGCACAACACTGGTTAGTGGCCACTAACCACAGAATTGCTTGACAATGGTTAGTGGCCACTAACCACATAATAGTACAGTTGTGGTTATTACTTGTTTTTGGAAATTGCATTTATGAGTTCAAAATGTATCATGCAGTGACAAAATGATGTACCAGTGCCAAAGGGATTATAGATTCAACCTGAGGAGAGATACAAGAAAGGATGAAAGTGACACAATTTCAATAATTGAAGCCCTTGGATGAAAGTGACACAATTTCAGTAATTGAGGAGAGTTTTGTTGTGGAGAGATACAACGTCATGAGAAAGGCTTGTCGTTATAAATGGGAAGAATTTGAATGGCATGATCCACAAATGCCACAACAGCGAGATGTAAAAGATAGGAAAATTAGAACTTCTATGTATTTGAAATTGTAGATGAATGAAGAAATTGAACTTCTATGTAATTGATCTGGCTAGTGTATGGAATTTATTACTAATGAAGAAATTGAATTTCTAATGTACTATTCTAATGAAGAAATTGAATTTCTAATGAAGACGTTGAGAATTATGCTATTAACCACTGTTGCACTATTCTGTGGTTAGTGGCCACTAACCACAGTTATGCATATTTGTGGTTAGTGGCCACTAACCATTAGGATACTAATTTGTGGTTATTGACACTTACCACAAATGTGCATAACATTGGTAAGGATTATAATTTACTCTTAATCATAATATTCTAATGTACTATTCTAATGAAGAAATTGAATTTCTAATGAAAACGTTGAGATTTATGCTACTAACCACTGTTGCACTATTCTGTGGTTAGTGGCCACTAACCACAATTATGCATATCTGTGGTTACTGGCCACTAACCATTAGGGTACTAATTTGTGGTTATTGCCACTTACCACAAATGTGCATAATAATTTACTCTTAATCATTATATTCTAATGTACTATTCTATTGAAGAAATTGAATTTCTAATGAAGACGTTGAGATTTATGCTATTAACCACTGTTGCACTATTCTGTGGTTAGTGGCCACTAACCACAGTTATGCATATTTGTGGTTAGTGACCACTAACCAGTTATGTTACACCAGTTTTAACTAAAACTTCTATTATGCTTTTCAGTTTTAACCAATTATTGGCAGACTTCTATCATTTCATTACATTAATAACAACATAACTAGAACTAATTATGCTTTTCAATTTTGGCATTGTTGCATAGTTGTTTGGAATCCTTGGGAGAAAAAATTAATTTTACTTAAGCAAGTTTTCTCAACCTCATGACTCTTCCCACGAGTTTTCTTTTACCTTAAGACTCTAATTGCCTAACCTAATCAAAGTTTCACATTCAAAATCACAAAGGTAATAATGAAATCCAAGGAGATAAACCAGAACAACATAACACACTTCATTTGATGCGAAGGTGCATGCCACTGAAACTGTTCGTTAACACGACATCGCGAGGGAGGTGAACGAGAGGGAGGTGAACGGCGAGAGGAGAGTGGCTTGCGGAGATCGAGCAGAGAGGGGGGTGAACGAGAGGGAGGTGAACGGCGAGAGGAGAGTGGCTTGCGGAGGAGAGTGGATTTTTTTAATTTGGGAAAGTGATATCAATTGAGAGTATTAGTAACAAGTATTAGGACAAATAATAGTTATTGAGAAGTAATATACTATTAGGACAAATAATAGTTATTGAGAAGTAATATTGTTAGTAACAAGTATTAGTAATGACAATCTGTGGCATCTAACAAGTATTAACCACTATTGTACTAACCTGTGGTTAGTGGCCACTAACCAGTGTTGTGCATATCTGTGGTTAGTGGTCACTAACCACTGTGGTACTAATTTGTGGTTATTTCCCCAATTAACAAGGAAAAGAAAGTTACAATTCAGAATGATTCAGAATGACGAGAGAAAATATAAAACCATCTGCAAGAATACATATAGTAAGGTGGTTGCAGGAAGTGGTGCGCGCGAAGAAGGTGGTGGTTGCCGTCGCAAACCAGATGGTGCGCGCGGAACACACCACAGCAGGATCATTAACCACCGACGGAACAGCAGCATCGCACATAACAGAACAGCAGCGTCGCAAGGAGGAAATCAACGGCGGCGACAGTTGATAAACGGTTGCCGGAGTGGTTGATGAACGGTTGCCAGAGTGGTTGCATCTCTGTTGCGTGAATGTGAAGAAGGAGGAAATCAACGGCGACGACGGCTGATGAACGGTTGCCGGAGTGGTTGAGTCTCTGTTGTGTTAACGTGAAGAAGGAGGAAATCAACGGCGGCGACGGTTGATAAACGGTTGCTGGAGTGATTGATGAACAGTTGCCGGAGTGGTTTTGCGTGAACGTGAAGTTTTGCGTGAACGTGATCAAACTCAAAGGGGTAAAAAGACAAAGATGCCCCGTTAAATATTGTCCCTTAGATGAAAATTTATTAAAGGAATACTGATCCAATGGCCGTAACGAATTTAGTAAGAAAAACTAAGCTTTTGGCTTAGTATTCTAAGCCGGTGCCACGTACTGGGGTCAACAATCTGTGATCTTAAGGTTTTTTCTTCAAGTTTGAGGAATATTCATTTTGTCTGGTAATAAACAAGAATTTCGCTCCTTCTTATCCAAAACTCTCATTGATCAATAGCATCAAAAAAGAAAATAAAAAAAATAGCATAAAAAAAGATAAAAAAATATTAAAGATGCCATATACAGTGGCGGACCTGCCTTACATTCAGGGGGTTCAGTTGAACCCCCATAAAAAAAAAAGTTGCACTTACCACCCTATATAAATAGTCCAAATCTCTTGAAATTTTAATTTTGACCCCCCTGAAAATTTTAAATTGTACTAGTAGACCAAGTTTTGCACCCATTTGACACTGTCCTTAAAAATTTGACACCCCTGACCCCGGGGTCCTGGGTCCGCCACTGGCCATATATAGGAGACAATATGGTCATTAGCGACGGACATTTCCCTCGCAAAATGACCAAAATCCGTCGCTAATAGTCATTTGCGAGGGAATTAGCGAGGGACCAGTTCTGTCGCTAAACCCCTCCTCGCTAATGGGATTAGCGAGGGAATTTGAATCCCTCGCTAATGACTGCAACTTTTCAGGTGATGGGACTCAGTTGCAGGGGTTGGTAAATGCGCAGGAATTAGCGAGGGATATTTCCCTCGCTAATTCCCTCGCTAATGACTGCAGTTTTTCAAAAAGAAATGACACGTGTCCAGTGCTGAATGACTTGTTTTTTTATATATTTATTATTAATTAATGAATATTATATTATATTATTAATTTTGTGGTGATGTGTGGTGGTGGCGATGGTGGTGGTGGCGTGGTGGTGGTGGTGGTGTGGTGGTGGTGGTGGCGTGGTGGTGGTGTGGTGGTGGTGGTGGCGTGGTGGTGGTGGTGATGGGTGGTTTAGAGTAGAGAGAGAAGGAGAAGAGTAAGGGAGAAAGAGAGAGAGAGAGAGAGAGAGAGAGAGAGAGAGAGAGAGAGAGAGAGCGGGGGGGAGTGAGAGTGGTGGTGGTGGGATATGGTGGTGGTGAAGAGTAAGAGAGAGTGAGTGAGAGTGGTAGGAGGTATGTGGTGGTGGTGGTGTTAGGTGGTGGTGGTGGTGGTTGTGTGGTGGTGGGGAGTAGATGAAGAGGAAGGGAAGGGGAAGGGTGAAGAGTGAGTGAGTGAGTGAGTGAGTGAGTGAGTGAGAAAGAAGAGTGTAAACGGATTTAAGGAAAAAAAGAAAAAAAAATTGCAAGGGAATTAGCGAGGGAACTGTCCCATCATCTGAAAAGTTAAATTTAGCGAGGGAATTAGCGAGGGAACTGTCCCTCGCTAATTCCTGTGCACTTACCAACCCCTGCAACTAAGTCCCATCATCTGAAAAGTAAAAAAATTAGCGACGGAACTGATATTTCCTCGCAAATATTTTTACTTTTGCCATTAGCGACGGAAATTCTCTCGCTAATGTCTAAAATTCCGTCGCTAATTCTCAAAAATACGACAGCCCCTATTCCCTCGCAAATTCTGTCGCTAATCCCAATTTTTGCGAGAGACCATTAGTCCCTCGCTAATTTCCGTCACTAATGACTTCTTTTCTTGTAGTGGCATGGGGTGATCATAAGGGATGAAAATCTTATTTGTGTATTAATTTTTTAGTAGGCATTGTAAGTAGTTAGTAATTAGTTAGTTTCCAAGATTTGAATTTTGAATCTTCTTCTTCAAACTCCTTCATCTACTTTAGTTTGCCAATTGAGCTACCTTTTTGACAAATGTTGTCGTATTTTTTGTGTCCCACTAAGGTTACTTTGTCACATACTAAAATAAAGTCATAACTCATAATTAACAAATGTATATATCCTCAACTTTTGATGGGTAGACAATGGGACACCATTTTGTAGGACAGCAAATATTAATTTATTCCATCTTAATTAAGGTAGTATACAGAGCATTTTATTGTGATTCTTTCCCGCCACAGTCAAAAAGATCGTTTGCTGTCATTTATGGATTACAAGATTTAAATTTTATGATGCATGCTTAATTTTGCTTTACGTGGGGACGAAAAAAGTGCAGCATGACAAAGTTGAACAAACTTTTTTTTTGTTCGTGCCATTACTGGCTACGAGTGTCCCAACGCTTTTAAGGAAAGACTAATTAATCTCTGCTCGTGCTTAGGATCAAATTTCGCATTGGCCAACACCGAGTTTGTCCACTGCGGAAATCGAACCTGGAGCACAGGGTCGACCTCCCGTGTCCTAGGGTAGATTAAGCCACTGGTGCAACGGTATTGGTTAAAGTTGAACAAACTATAAAGGAATAAGTATTAACAAACTTAATTTGCATAATCACTTTATTTCTCTACGTCCATGAGGCCATGAGAATAGACCGCAAGAGTTTATAATTTTCTCTAAAGCCAATATATATAAGAATTTTTTTCCTAGTATCAAGAAATATAAATGAGGCAGTAATGTGTAGTTGGGAATTAAGAAAAACCCTAAAAAGTGCTGTTGTATTTAATTTATATGGGTGGGTGTATGGAGTGGGACTTTAAAAAATGATTTTAGCCTTTTTCCAAATATAGTTTATGATGATATCACAATCCCTTATTCCCTACTACGTACGTCCGATTACTTGGATAGCTAGGTAGTTAGAAATTCACAATTGCTTGGATATCTGTCCGATTTACGAGGCCTCATCAGGCAGTATATATATAAAGAAACCAGCTCAACTCAAACTCATTGGACTTAATTGTGGATCGAGTATCCAGCTCACTTGTACAACTGTGTCAGTTAGTCAGTCAGCACCTTTAATTGAACTTCACTCTCCAAACACATCACTGTGGACTGTGGTGAGTGAGTATATACATAATACATATATACTTGTGTGTTTCAATCCTTGCAGCTATAACCTAGGCATGCACTAGTAATTGTCGACGTTAATATAGTCTGTTTGAATTAGCTAGTCTGTTATATTATTTTCTGTTGCTAGCTAGCTATATGTGCTGATAACAATAAGTATGATGTGTTGTATGTGGATATTGGAAAGTGTAGGTAGGTTGAGGGAAAAATGAGCAGACCAGGAGATTGGAACTGCAAGACATGCAGCCACCTCAACTTCCAGAGAAGAGAATCCTGCCAACGATGCGGGGAGCCAAGGACTGGCGGCGGCGTCGAATTCGGGATGGGTGGCGCCTTTGGTGGTAGAGGAGGAGGAGGAGGAGGATCTTCACCCTTTGCTAGTTTCACGACTGGCCCAGACGTCCGCCCAGGTGACTGGTACTGCACCCTTGGAAACTGTGGAGCCCACAACTTTGCAAGCCGCTCCAGCTGTTTCAAGTGTGGCGCCCCCAAGGAGGACTCTTCAGCAGACGCCGCCTCCATTAATGACATCACCAGAATGAGACCATATGCTGCCTTTGGTGGTGGCGGTGGAGGAGGCGCCTCTACTCGCCCCGGCTGGAAATCTGGTGACTGGATATGCACCAGGTACGTGAAACCAGTACTCTTTAATTATGCATGGCTTCATCATGTA
Source organism: Astragalus membranaceus (assembly GCA_039519185.1). Taxonomy (NCBI): domain Eukaryota; kingdom Viridiplantae; phylum Streptophyta; class Magnoliopsida; order Fabales; family Fabaceae; genus Astragalus; species Astragalus membranaceus. The sequence continues at coordinate 14,332,707 of CM076848.1, forward strand.
TATATATATATTGTGCTAGCTAGAGTCAGGTCTAGAGGTACGCAATGTTGAAATCTCATTGAAATATATATATATATACATATGCAGGTCTGGGTGTAACGAGCATAACTTTGCAAATAGAATGGAGTGTTACAGATGCAATGCGCCGAGGGACTCTAGTAGCAGTAGTGGCACTGGCAGGTCTTCCTACTTATCGTGAATGTACGTGGTGCATCCAACAAGAGAGAGAATTGAGAGAGAGGATGAATATTCATATCCCTTCCTTGTTTTGTTTCCATGATGATCATAGTTACTGCTTTTTTTGGTCTCTGCTGCCTCTACCAGTCAATGTTTACTAGATGGATCCTTTCATGCTGGCGGGTATTTAATTATTTTTGAATATTAATTTAGGTAATTAGGTTTGATTTTGAGTTTTGTTAATTGGCACTAGCTAGCTGAGCATCAGCAGTGTATACTTGTATGATTCATTCAGCAGCTAAATAGCTAGCCCAATGCCAGCCAGCGTGTACTTTTTTCATGTATTATCAATAATAATTTAATATCAGTACTCAGTAGTATTGAGAGGGGGTTAGCCCATCCTCTCACTATGATTTGCTAGTTCCTACGAGATGTGTTCATTCTGAAAAGAATAAATAAAAGATGCTCTCTTCTCTTACTTTCTTTTACTCTCTCCTACCAATATAGCTTTATAGTATACTTCCCCCCCTCTGTTACATAATATAATCATAAGTGAGTCAACATTTCAATATAGCTTTATAGTATACTCTCATAATCAAATAAGTGCATTCATCAAGTAGTTCAAGATTAGCACAGGGAAGGAATATTAATCAACAACAACATGCATCAGCAGGACAGTAGCTGCAGAAATAAAGTTATTGTTTTGTCTCCAGACAAATATTCACTTGTACTCATTTTTAACTAAATTAATAATAATGCATTTATCATTCTCTACAATTCATTTATGAGACTCCCTCTATTTCTTAATTATTATAAGAAAAAATTGTAGTTTTAGGTTCATTGAATAGCTATATATATATATATATAATGTGTAAGTCAAATACATCAATTATTCAATGAACCTGAAACTGCAAATTTTTCTTATAATAAGAACCAGAGAATTGTACGGAATAAATAATGAAGACTGTTTTTAATTAAAAAATTATTAAAAAATTCCATTTATTATTTTTTTTATAAGCAAAGATAATTTACTAGAGACAGAACATGTGTTATAATGGCTGTCAGCTTACAATGCAAAATTACTGCATAATTGGATGGAAAAAACACACCACGTACTTAGTTGCCATTATCTGCTAAAAATTCCAACAGTCACTCACAGACCCCATCAGCAAAGTAAAATCAAATAAACTCCATGTAACCTGACAAGGAAAGCATGCACTACATGACAAACCAACACCCAGCAAACAAAAAAGCCAAAATCTAAGAAGCACAGTTATAAAATTAGCTTACCGAATTAAGACATGACAGCAGAGAGAAGCACCAAGTGATATATATTCAATAATAATTTAAGGATAAAACTGAAAAAATAATATTATTTTTGAAAATTTAACATGACCCTTATTTTGTGACTATTTTTTTTTTGCAAATGTAGTCATTGCAATAGATGAAGGGACCAACTTGTATATGAGAGTATTTTTAATCTCAATTTTTTGTATAAAACACAAATTATTTAACTAATTACACTAAGAAACAAAAAGTTATGTTTTCTTGGTTCAATTTATAAAAAACATTCACCTAGTTTTATGAGGAATTGACCTTGTGTGTTTGGCGCCAGTTTTTACTTTGAGGGATGCTGCTGTGCATGTATAGATATTAGATAATGTTCAACATTGCAAATGAAATGAACAATTGATGCCCAAAGACTCAAAGAGGGGGGACTAATTGTACATGTTTTGCATTCATTAATTTTATTTGATTTTTATTGCTTGTGATGCCTTTCTATTATTTCTAGTTTGTAATGTCATTTGATGACTTCTGCTGCATCATTATTATTACGACTTGGACCATTTCTGTTAAAAACCAAACAAAGAGAGATCACATTATTTAGTTAGATATCTTAATTATATAGATCACTTTATTTATTGATTTAGAATAGTTGTTTATTATATTATATGCTCTAGACTTGCAATTACTTATACAATACTCGTAGTTTCTACTACAAATTCATTAGAAGTAGCTTAAATAGCTTAAAGTTCCTTTCTGGGGCCCCTGCAAAAAAAAAAGGAATCGACATTAAGATTCTAAGAAACACATTTAAAAACTTTACTTTACTGCCTCAAGGAATGCTAAATTATCTTCTGCCAATTATAAATAATATATATCAACTTTCTTATTGATCAAACGGAGGGGGTTTACTTTAATCACACTGCTTAATCAAGCAGATCATCAAGAATGACTATGATTATTAAAGTATTAATTGACATAGGATTCCAAAACTTTACAAGCTTATGATATATTTTATGGGTTTCCACAATATTGACCTATTATTGGATTACGTTTGACACCAACATTCATTGGTCAAAAGTAGCAAGCCACAATTTCATTAGTGTCTCCCTGCTACTACACTCCATTATATAGCTTTTAACAAGATTTTCTTTAAATACACTTTAGTCTAAGCTTTATGTTACTTCATATGCTGTGCTCAATCATGTGCTTTGGGGGTTCCAACTAGACATTTTCACTTCATTGGCATAATTATCCCCATTATAATTTGGGGGTGGGACATGCACATATTACATGGAATCTTAATCAAAATCATATGCGAAGGATTGTTCTATTACAATTTTTAATGGAAGACATGGTTATTGGAATATACTTTGTAATTGTGTATTGCTTGTATTTGTAATAAGTAGCTGTCGAAAGTGTAGTTAGTAGTTGGCATATTGGGCCTAGTCGAAATATGGGCCTGGGCCTGACTTTAGGTTTTGTGTATAAATAGGGATCACTAGTTAGTGAATAAGAATGCTTTTTGATTGCCTTTTCACCTAATCCTATCACTTTACAGTCTCACTGTTTTATTGCTCCCTTTCCTCTCTCTAGCGCCGTCGCTCTCCCTTCCCTCTCCTGTCTGCTGCGCCGTAGAATCCCCAACAAACTGGTATCAGAGCTTTAAGATCCATGGCAGCGAGAGATAACTATGGTGGAGGTATTCCGGGGAGCCTCCCCATTTTCGATGGAAAGGACTATGAGAGATGGTGTTCGCAGATGAAGGTGCTGTTCAGATATCAAGATGTACTTGACATCGTGAACGATGGAGTTCCACCCGTGGCAGTTGACGCCACAGAAGCGGTGAGAAACAGCCACAATGCGATGAGAAAGAGAGACGGAAAAGGGCTGTTTTTACTTCACCAGTGTGTCGATTCGAATGTCCTGAACCTGATCATCGACTGTGAATCAGCAAAGGCAGCGTGGGACATCCTCAAGAGCTCGTATGGCGGAGCAGACAGACTGAAGAAGATTCGACTCCAGTCGCTCAGAAAGCAGTTCGAAGCCTTGAAGATGTCAGAAGCAGAATCGATTGGCGAATTTATTACGAGGTTAGTAGCATTAACTAATCAAATGAGGGGAAATGGGGAGACTGTCGAAGAAGTGAAGAAGGTCGAAAAGGTGCTTCGATCCTTAACCGAGAAATTCGACTACGTTGTTACAGCCATTGAAGAATCCAAGGACCTAGATACATTGAAGTTAGATGAACTTCAGGGTTCCTTAGAGGCACATGAATTGAGGATAAGGCAGAGAAGTTCAGAGAGAGAAACTGAACAAGCCTTACTTTCATATTCCTCTAAGAAGAATTGGAAGGCAAGTAACAGGGTCGAAAGAGGTAGAGAAGAAGGATCAAGCAGTAAGCAGAATGATTTCGACAAGAAGAAGGGATCTTTCGACAAGAAAGGTGACCTGTCGAAAGTGCAATGCTACAACTGTCAGCAATTTGGGCATTATAGAAACAGGTGTAAAAACAAGAAGGTTTCTAGAGATGCTGAAGCCAATTTTGCGAGTGACAGTGACACAGACTCCGACTCAGATGGGCTAGTGCTGATGGCAGTCGAAGATGAGATTGAAGATAACACTCATCTTGACGAAATTGCTGAAAGTAGCGAGCAGAACAGTGTGAACACTTGTATAAGTGGATACACTTGTAATGCTCAAAATACTTGTGCTATGTGTGTGTGGCAGGCCAGTCGAAACACTGGGGATACCTCCAACATAGCCAGCAACGATGATGAGGAATTATCATTCATGACGACTATAGACCCAGAGTTGCTGTTGTTAAAACCAGATACAAATTCGACTGAAGAGAAGTGTGTCGAATTGCAGGTTGTCGAAGAACATTGCCTGAAGAGAACTGTCGAAGAATGTTTTGAAGAACCGACAACAATGGACTTAGAAGAAGTTCATGATCAGAGTGATCAGGATGTCGACGAGGTCGAAACTGAAGAGCCAGAAGAACCCATTGCTGTCGAACCTCTCAGAAGGTTGCAAAGGGAAAGGCAGAAATCAGTAGAGCTAAATGATTTCGACACAATCCCAGATTCTGCTGTAACTGCAGAGGGAGAGTTAACTCAATTCGAACTGATGGCTGAAGCAAAACCAGTGAGTCTGGAGCAAGCTTTTAGTCGAAAGGAGTGGAAGGAAGCTATGATTGATGAGTCGAAATCAATAGAGAAGAATGATACCTGGAAGCTAGTCGAACTTCCAGCGCAAAAGAAGGCAATAGATGGTGAAGTGGCCAAGGGTAAGGCAAAATTAGTAACCATTGAGAAAGAACCCTTGTATTGGGCACCAAGTATTGAAAGTTGCGGCCCGGTTCGACAGAGTGCGAAACAGCTCGAAAAGGGGCAAAACAGATCGAAAAGTTGCAGCCCAGTTCGACAGAGTTCGAAACAGTTCGACAAGGGGCAACACAGGTTCGACAGGGTGTGGGCAAGATCAGGCAACACACTTTGGGCACATGGGTGCCGAATTCCTCTCGACAGGAAAGATTCGACAGAGGAACAAGAACTCTGGCTATATGCAGAGTTGCCGCCTGGTGACTGGAGGCCAAAACTGAAGTGTCACTTAGCAATGACCAATGCATTGCAGAAAGGACAATTCGACAGAAACAATGACCAAGCCATTGCAGAAAGGAAGATTCGAAGAACTGAGGACAATGCTTGGAATGATGTCACGTAGCAATACAAATTAGGAGGGAATATTGGAATATACTTTGTAATTGTGTATTGCTTGTATTTGTAATAAGTAGCTGTCGAAAGTGTAGTTAGTAGTTGGCATATTGGGCCTAGTCGAAATATGGGCCTGGGCCTGACTTTAGGTTTTGTGTATAAATAGGGATCACTAGTTAGTGAATAAGAATGCTTTTTGATTGCCTTTTCACCTAATCCTATCACTTTACAGTCTCACTGTTTTATTGCTCCCTTTCCTCTCTCTAGCGCCGTCGCTCTCCCTTCCCTCTCCTGTCTGCTGCGCCGTAGAATCCCCAACAATGGTGAATAAAAGAAAAGAAAAGTAAAATAGAAATTATATTGATAAGGAGAGAAATCAGTTACATCAAGAGTAGTACATAAGGTTTATATAGCCATTGAGAAGAATATATAGCCATATATTCTTTTTAGTTAAGTGCTTCTTCTTTTGTGAGTGTTTGAGTGTGGGTTTGCCGTTGCATGCCAATCTAACAAAGACAAGACCTACTAAAGACCCTTTGCTTTGCTCATGAAAGCATAACAAAAACATCTTTAATCATTAGGATTTTGTAATGTCACATGGGTCCCAAATACCATCAAACTAAACTAGCTCATGGTTGAAAATAAATATTATACTGTGGTAGTCAAGGTTAGCAAAAATAAGAGGACTTTTTATCCAATTCAATGCATGAAAAAGTACACTTTCAAAATCTTTAGTTTCCCTTTTCTTTTCTTTTCTTTTAAACCCAACCCAAGCAAGCATGTTTAAAGGCTTCCTTTTTCTTCTTTCAAAATAAATGGCTATACCTTTGGTTTACAGGTCAAACACACCATATATCTCTCCCAAAGTAATACATATAGAATTGAGATCAATGTGCTACGTGGAAAAACTAGGGACAGATCAATATAGCCATACCCAAAAATAAAACGGAAAAAGTCCATAGTGAGAGAATCCATTTTATAGCATCTTTAAACTTTTCTTGACAGTTTGATATTGTATGTCAAGTAAAGCATGGTCTGCTTATATAAAAAAAAAGTAAAGAATGGTTTTTAGTTGAAAGTAAAGCATGGTTTTTAATTGAAAATAGATAAATCCGTTTTGAAAAATTGCAAATAAATCCGTTTTCCAATTTATTTTGCAAAACGGATTTATCCTAAAAATAGATAAATCAATTTAATCAATTTCACAGGAGCAATATGGGAATAAAAAATGGTGGGGGTATAAAAAACGCAACCCGGAAAGTTATTGCTTGTTGGGCTGCTTTGATCGTGAGTTAGGCCACTTGGGCCTGTGTTTTTGTTTTTTATGGTGTGTCTCCCTAGTTCAAAATAAAAAGTGGACATTGCAACTTGCAAGGCAAATAAGATTTATTTTGTCCTACTTTTACTCTAATATAGCATTTCATAAATAAAACAGAACAATTTTGCATATATGATTTGGTTTATGTTTGAAGTAAATTAAAGTAAAATAAAACAGGGCATGAGAGAAAATGATACATTTTATAAACTTAAGAATCCTCAATCAAGCTTCCATGCTAAAGCTTGCTTGGAATTATGTATCCAAATATTCCGAGCTAAATACTCCCATAAGGAGAAGGTTCTTCCACACCAGAGCTTCATCTATTTAAAGGGGAATATGCAATGTTTGGTCTCATATTGCTTGCTTCTGGATTGATAACTGGATTCCTGGGGTTGATCGACTAAAAGACCACATCTCTTCTATTCCCCATGGGAGGCTACTAATTTCAAATGATGAAGAATTAAGTCAGGCTATTATGACAGACATCAACAATAACAGACTACCAACAAAGAAATTGCATGGAAAAAAAATCCCCCATAAACTCATCTCCATACCTCTAACATTGAACTGTTGACATTACAAAAGAGTATAACTTGATTTTGGGGGTGTAAATGGATTCCAGTACTCCTGCTACTCCCATATTAATACTCTGCTATTAAAAAAAACACAATCCAAAATAGAAGGAAACATAATTTGCTCTCTAGACACCAGCTGTACTACAAAATTAAGTAGTTCTTAGCATATTTAACTATTACAGTATACTCAATTATAAGCAAGAAAATTCATAATCTGGTGAACTCAAATAAAAGCAAATGTCAACTAATCTACTCGTATTTAATGTTATCATTCAAAATATATCCTTAAATTAATTCATTAATGTTATGAGAGATGGCCATTATAATTAAGTGGTAGTTTATTAAATGTGTTTCTTTTTTACATGAAATCAAGAAAATTAATGTACTCATTAATCACCCCTAATAAATGTGAAAGTAGGTTTTTTTACTTATATTGAATCTAGAGGGCCTAGCATCAGTTCATCACTGAGCCCAAATAAGTTGCCATAGTCCAATAAATAATGTAATCCCTTTCCCTTTTATAACAGAACCTCAATGAAATAGCCATAGGTCACCTGAAATCAAGGAAAGACTCCCTAGTGGTAAGATAACCATATAAGGAAGGCAACCAAGCAACTTTTACTCCGCAACAGTGCTCTCAAATTGTAGCCTGTCCGGATATGTTTAAGAAAAATTCTTAGAATGCAAGTATGTGCATAAACCAAGTCAAATATGATTGCTTCACCATTTCATATAAATACTTGTGCAGTTAAAGAAAACTCACAACAGCTGAGCAGAATGCTGTCATCTGATAGTCAGCCTTCTATTCTATTTGTTCATGTGCATAACTTTGCATAAGTCCCCCTCACCATCGAAGGTCCAAAATCAATAAAGTTTTAAGTGAACATGGATATCTAAACCTCGAAACCTTCACATTTAGCCAAGAGCAAGACTTCAATTTTAGTGCCTTTATGATTCCTTCTATGTCTGCTGGTAATGATTTAAACATCAACTTCTAAACCACCACATTGACCAAATTGTCTCAAACCAAATAACCTGGCACACCTGTCTAATAATCAAACTACAGCTTGACAAGTCCGTGCATCGTAGAAAATGAGTTTCGCAGTCATTGTGTAAAACTGTACTTATCCCAAAGAAAAAATATACTCTCCCTTCTATAAATGGCCACTGGACACAAGATAGCATCTTGTTGAACTATGCCCTTTTTAAACAAATTATCCATTGTTGGAATTTGATTCCGAGCTACCTACCACACAAACACGGCTCCCTTAGGTGGCTGATACATCATAGTAGATTAAGTGGTATTGTTTTTCAAACAGTCTTGCAACATAATTCATTGATGCTCAACCAAATTCAGTACAGACACGAAGGACCAGAAACAGATGAAGCCAAAGGTGTTCAAACTTCAAACAGGCAACATGGAATGGATTTTAAATCACTATCCAAGCTCACATTTGATCATTACAACATTGATGGGTATCCAAAAACAGAGCACAAAGAAATGAACAACTCCTTGTATTAAGAACAACAATTCTGAGGATCTCTCAGAATTGTGATAGACGATTACAAGGAAGAATGAAATGAAAAGATAATAACCAGTAAAATGGCAACAAAGAGTGCCAAGTCCCAAGCCCAATTCCCAGCTGAATACAAGCCTAAGAATGAAGAGAAACTACCCTCCTATATATATCCTTCTCTCTCCAAATCACCTGAATATTCCCTCATGATCAGCTTCTGCCACGCTGGCAGAAGTTAGTTATCTCATAGTGCACGCCCTGTGGCGCCCGTAGCAGTGGTCCCCCATTCCACACGTTTCCACTTACCACTCTCATAAACATTTGGTGCCCTCCTAATTTGCCCTTCCTTCACAATGTCCTCATCAAACATATTCTAAAAACATTCCTCACAGCATTCTCCAAACGATGAAACAAATAACCAAAACCACCCAAAATCTCAAAATTTTAGTAAAAGATGCAGCCAATTAGTGCTTGAATTTGAACTAAAAGATAAACAGGATAGCTTTCATTCGCAGATGCAAAGAAAAATTCTTAAAAAAGAGAGTATAAGAAAAATAATATAGTTGCAATGGAAGCTATCAAGGATTTCTATTCCAGTAAGCACTGTTGCAGCATCAATCAGACATTCCTTCCATCAAGTTGGATGCAAACATCTATTCCGATGTAATAACAATTCTCAATCTAATATATAACACACAATAATGAAACCGCTGAACCTTTGTAAGAGAAATACCATTCCAAAATAAATTGGAAAGAATGATCACAGCAATTCTGAATTCAACAATAATCGGACTTACTAAGCCTTTGAAGAATCGTTTTATTGCTGTAGTACTTGCAAAACAGAACAAACTGATTGAATTAAAGAGAGAATAAGGATTAAAACTCCAGCTGTGGAAGCAGCAGTTTGCCAAGAATTGTTGCAATAATCACGCCTCAGAGTGGCATTCAACTTATGCCAAGGATCTCTACAAAAATCATTCAAATCTTCACAAAGAATAGAGTAATGAGAACTGAAATTCAAATGTGTAATATTTTTCCAAAGACTATTAAACAGGTTAGCCACAGAATCACTGTCTCCCATCCAATTAACAAGTACTCCCTTCTTTACCAGTATATCAACATCTCTTCCTGTGTTTATAAGGAAATCCAAAACAGCAACATAGTCAGTAATGTAAGATTCATTAGGGTAGTGACACTGCTCCAAAGCCACCATATTACGAAACAAAATCTCAGTCCAATCCTCCACTTTCAACTGAGGAATTTCAAGAACCCTTCCTGAAAACCTCAAGTCAAGTAAGCAATCACTTTTAGTGTTTACTTTAAACCTCACCCCTGCTTCCAGCAACTGAGTCGCACTCGGAATATGTTTCGCCGGTTCGTCTAACCTATGTGGCCGTCTTCCCAAAGGATGTTGCAAGTGAAAAATTCTAATTAGATCAGTGAAATGCCTAATACTGATATTTTGAGAAGTCAACTTGGATGTATTGTAATAAGCAAAATAATCAAAACTAAGGTCAAGAAAAGAAGGGTTTTGACCACCACTAAAGGAAAGATTGAAGAGATTTTCAAGAACAAAAAAAGGAAGCTGATTTTCAAGTAACAACAAATCTAATCTTATATTAGAAGCTAACCAAGGTTTCAAAAGAAAAGCATCATCAACTGACCAATCATCATAATAGGATCTTAAAAAGAGTTCAAGTATGAAACATGAATCGACTAAGATAAGCTTAACAAGTTCCTCTTTGATAGGTTTAAGGGTTTCAGAATAACAGCGACGGAAATTAGGTTCGATTTGTTCTATGTAGGTAACTAAGGTTTCTAAAATTGGTTCAGGTCGTTGGAGAAAAGCTTTGCAGTATATAAGTTTGTGTCTTTCCATGCTTTGGAGACGGGGATGGGTGGAGTGGTGAAAAGGGCCAATAGAAAGAACCTTAGGTGTGTAGGCATCTTGGTTGAGTCTGCGAATAACAAAAGGTACCATGTAGATGCAACAGTCAACGCTTATCGGTGGTTCTGCTCCGTTGAGCATCGCCTTTATATCGTTGACCACATTGTTGTGGTTCATCGTTGTTGTCTGATGAATAATTAAAATGAATAAGGTTGAGAGTGTGTAAAGAGACTGGGCAAGAAAATGAAGAAAGAACCTGTGACGTGAATGTGTTTTCGTAGAGAAGAAGACTTCGAGTTTTGTAGTGAAACTTGTTGCTGTTGACTAGTGTTGGGGATTGATTGTCATATGGGAAGAAGAAAAAATACTGGAACCGAAGCATTCCTCAGATAGATAGATAGATACCTGAAAAATGGTGGTGTTTCTTTTTTTAATTTCTCTTCTTTAGTAACCCATCAATAGTGTTTGAAATTTGCTTATGATTAAACCAGTTATGTTGCTATTCTGATTACTGGGCCATTTCATGGTTTTTGCTTCTAATCTAATAAAACAGTTGACCTGTTTTAGAATCCTAATTAGCCCTATACTTATTTAGGCTGGGGTTCTTGTTATGTATGATGGTCGTCTAACTGTTGGTTCCATTTGCAATTTCAAGGATATGGAAACGCCAGCTACTGAGTGTGAGCAGTGATAGTACACATATATATTTGTCATTTCATCTAAAAATGAAACACAAAAAATGTCTTTGCTTTATCTTTGCTATGTTCTCCCTCACACATTGAATCCAATCTAAGGGAGTTAAGCTCTTCTATCACTTTTCTTTTCCATTATACAGGGCATAAATAAAACCTTGCTAAATGTATTAGTTTCCAGTGTCATATTTTCTTTTTATTTGTATGTATATGCCTGCTTTCCTAATCTATCACAACAAAGGAACACACTATTTATAATTAGTCCCGAGATCACAACCTAATGGTAAAAACACAAGTGTTGTGTAGATATCAAGGGCACGAGTTCAAACTCGCAATATTCCATGTTCTCCCATCCATCCCCATTCCCCAACATCGTACTAACGACAACAAAAAACTACTTATATTTAGAGACTAGGGAATCACCTCATCAGTTATTTAGTTTAACAAAGAACTAAAATGAATTGAAGAACATTTTTATCAGTAGCCAAAAAAAAAACTATTTTTATCAGTTACTTGATAGTTGATACATGTTGCTAAGCAGTCTTTTCTTCACCTTCTACAGATCAACAAGCTCAAACAAAATAATAGGAATATTATAAAATGAAAAGGTAACAATCCTGGAAAAAAACTGAACTGTGTTCCAAAATGAATTTGGGAGAAACAGATACAAAAGTTGAAGTTATCATCAACGTGAGAATCACTCATTTCAGCTTAGACTTTGATGAGTTCCTAAGAGGTTTGGCAGTCGGCCGAACAGGGGCTGTTGATCTAGTGACCTTCTTCACATCATATTTAACAGATGAAAAGGCACATATCATGGCGATCACCATTGTAGGGTAGACGTAAACAGATTTTGAAGGATCAGTATTTACTGGCTTCCCTAAAATCCCTTCTTTGACCAGTCCCCAAATTACAAGAAGCATTCCAAACATGCTCATTCTCCCTGGTTTCAGGATACCAACAAGTGCTCCTGCCACTGAGAAGTAGCTTCCTGCAAGGACCTGGTAAATAATTGATATACATCTCAGATTACATGAAAAGCATCAACAGAAACCTAACTGAAAATAGAATATCATGTGCTACACTGCTACTATTAGAGATAAGTTTGTAAGTCGTTTGTTAGTAATTAGTTAAAGTTTAGAGTTAGTTTTGCTAGTTATCATTGTTTGTTGTTATTTTCTTCATTTTCATATGGACTTATATGTATAAATAGGGTCCATTGTATTCATGTTTAATTCAATTGATCAACTATCAATTAATTTTGTTTATTACCTATCTCTACTTTTCTCTCATATGAATTCTATCAAGAATTGTAATAGCTACGGTGAAATAGTTGAAATATCCAAAGATACTTGTTATAGATCAGATGAAGGTATATCAAAATAAAAATACTCAAAATAGGCAACAATAATAGGAACAACAGGTACAGAGCACATTTTATGTGCTTCTAAGAAATTCTCAACAGATTATTCTCAATTTTCATTAGTCTGACCGTCTGAGGTTTTTATTCTCCCTTCCTTAAAATCCAATAATTAATTGCTATTTAGTTGTTCAACTTGGCATAGACACTTAGACAGGAACCATTTCAGAGGGAAATATTCCAATAACTTGAGGTAGTAGAAGATACCCTAATCAATCATAAAATAAACAAAAAAAAAGTGTATGGTGAGTTAAAGTTAAATGTTCTAACCTCCAAGCGTTGGAGATCAGTTACTGCAGGAGCTTCCTTTATATTGGTTAGGTTATACAATTGGAACAAATCATTCCAACTGGGAATTGTCATGTTGTGGATGAGGCCGTTTAAAGCAGCCCCTGGGTAGAGAAGGGCCTTGACAATCGGAACAGGAAATATCTCACTTGCAATTAGCTGTGATGATGTGACATGCAAAGGGGTTGTACACACACCAGATCTGCAAGTCACCCTGTAATAAAAGTTCGTTGATATTTAACAGCAAGGAATAATTGGGAGTTGGGAGTATAGGTGGTACCTGAAAAGAGGGATCTGAAAGAGAATGAGGAGGAAGTAGATGCGAGCTGCTATTGACGAAATATTTTTGGTCCATCCTCCTTTGGCCTTCGATGAGGATGATGGGTTCGACGATACCGCCATGGAGATGGAAGAAGATCTGATGCTTCTCGACGCTGGAAGTGGAACCCACCTTTTCTCTTCTTCCCAGCAGCAGTGACAGAGTGTCCCCATCTTCATTTTCTCTACTTTATTTTGGATTGTGTATTTTTTATTCTTTTATTTTAATATTTTATAAACAATGTCCTTTTTTAAAATGAGAAAATGTTGGCACATCTAATGTAGTACTCGCTCCGTCTCAAAATTGGAATTTTTTTTTTCTCAAATTATCTGTCACTTTAGAATCTCAATACAACATTTACTATTCTTTTTCAATAATACCCTTAGACTTTCCTTTTTTTAATATTACTTTTTGCTGTCAAAAGAAAAGCATCCGTATTTGTAATTGAAGTTTCCAAAGCTCACCATCATTACTTTTAGCCGTAAAAAAAATATCATGGCTGACAATTGATATTGAGTATATGGAGTGATATGACTATACCACACTTCTTCTTTCTTCAAAAAAAAATCCCACTTCTTCCAGAATAAAATCTATCAACTATACGTCTATACTTCTTCTTTCTTCACAAATAAAAACCACAGTTGTTCCAGAATAGTATATGGAGTGATATGAAAAGAAAATTGAGAGCGAAAAGTGAATTTTTGTTTAATGCTCCTAGTTGAAACTAGAAATTGAGTGAATTAAAAAAAAGTTGATTAACAAAAAAGTTGAATGAATAAAAAAGAAATCATGAAAATAAGGTGCACATCACCTGCACTTCTTTTTTGAGAAGAAACATCACTTCTACTCCTATCTCACGTAATCATAATGAGGAAAAAAGTCAATAAAAAAATGGGTTTGTTTTGTTTTAATCAAGAAACAAAATAATCATACTTAGGGGTATTTTAGTCTAAATATATTTTTTCACCATAAAATTTAGCACATCCAATCATTTCCTTAATACCCGCGCATAACCTTAAACGACAGTTATTTTGAGACGGAGGGAGTACTTTTTTTTACTAACAGGTATGTTAATGTTGTTTATCCGGAAATACAGGTAAATGCGGAAGGAAAAAATTTTGGATTTCTGGAAACACCTCAAAACGGGGTATTTCTAGAAGTCAATTTTGAGGTGTTTCAGAAAATCCAAAATTTTTTCCTTCCGCATTTACCTTCTATGGAGTGTTTCTGGAAAGTTTTAAACAAGGGATTTTTTTTGTACCCTATCAGATGACAATCTACCCCATCGACCCTGCGAAAAGACGCAATTGCCCTTCACAAAATTTAAAAAACCCGAACGTATCCTGATTTCAATTTTTTTTTGGAAATCAGATTTATGTATCTGTGAGGTAAATCCAATTTCCACTAAAAAATTTAAAAAATTAAAAGCGAATTTATTTAAGATGGGGGTAGATCCGCTTTTAAAAATAACAAAGCGGAATTACCTTAGGTGGGGGTAAATCCGATTTTGTTATTTTTAAAAGCGGATTTACCTTATATGGGGGTATATCCGCTTTTAAATAACAAAATCGGATTTACCCCCACTTAAGGTAAATCCGCTTTGTTAACCTAATTAATAATTAAATAAATCAGTTAAAAAATTAGATACGAATTTCGACCGTCTTTTGGTTCTGTTTAGTGTGTAGTTCGTTAACACGTGACGATGTTGTACGTCGAGCGAATAATTTAGGTTAAAAAATCGGTTTTCGGGCAACCTACTCATATGCATCAAAATCCCAAATTCCATCGTTTACTATTTTTTATTAATTTTTTTAATTTTTCATAATTTCTAAAAAATCTTAAAAAATTTGCATAAACTTATTTTGGTTTTATTAGATTTTTAGTGGTGTTTTTATAATTTTTTGATTAGTTTTGACTCTTTAACGGATTTTTAGTAGCATTTTTATAACCTTTTTTAAAAATTTAAATAAAAAACAATTATTTTTAATAACAAAATCGGATTTACCTTAGGTGGGGTAAATCCGAATTCCTTTTTTTAGGGAAATCGGATTTATCTACCCACTAGGTAAATCCGATTTTAAAAATAACAAAGCGGATGTACCCCATCTGAGGTAAATCTGCTTTGTTATTTTTAAAGTCGGATTTACCTATTAGGTACCCCCATTTGAGGTATATCCGCTTTGTTATTTGGGCAGGGGTATTTTCGGGTATATGGGATGTGATGGGGGTATATTCGCTTCTAATTTTGTTTCCATTAACACTCGCGGAAAGGGTATTTCAACTTCTATGGGAAGAACTGCTTTCATCCCATATACTAGTGAGAATGGTGTTTCCCCTGTTGACGGGCGAACAGAGGTCTGATACCCATGCAAAGCGAAAGGCAACATTTCATGCCAGACCTTGAAGGTCACCACCATATTTTGCACAATCTTATTTATGTTCTTATTTGCCGCTTCGACCGCCCCATTCATCTTTGGACGGTATGGGGAGGAATTATGATGTTGGATTTTGAATTCGTCACACAACTCTTTCATCATCTTGTTGTTCAGGTTGGTCCCATTGTCCGTGATGATCTTATTTGGCAGGCCGTAACGGCAGATCGAATATCTTTTTATGAACTTGACAACCACAGATTTTGTTACGTTGGCATAAGAAGCGGCCTCGACCCATTTGGTGAAATAATCAATAGCGACAAGAATGAAGCGATGCCCATTTGATGCCTTAGGTTCGATGGGGCCGATGACATCCATTCCCCACATTGAGAATGGCCATGGTGCTTTTAGGACATTTAAAGAAGCAGATGGGACATGGATATTATCAGCGTAGATTTGACACTTGTGGCACTTTCTCACATAATTAAAGCAATCAGTCTCCATTGACAACCAGTAATAGTCGGCCCTTAGGATTTTTCTTTCCATGGTGTGCGCGTTAGAATGGGTTCTGAACGAGCCTTCATGGACGTCTTCCATAAATCTTTTTGCTTCTTCTTTTGCTACACATCTGAAGAGGACCATGTCGTGATTCCTTTTGTAAAGAACTTCCCCGTTTAGGAATAAACCCATTGATAACCTCCTAAGTGTTCTCTTATACATCGAGTCTTTTGATGGATGACTAAGACTGAGTCCCCATATACATCGAGTCTTTTGACTTTCCATTCAATGGCCGCTTTGATGCCTAGGACACACGCTTCATATTCTGCAATGTTATTGGTGCAATAGAAGCTTAGTCTAGCAGTAAATGATATGAAGCGGTTATCAGGAGAGATCAACACAGCTCCGACCCCGTGCCCATACAGATTGGACGCGCCATCGAATGACATTCTCCACCTTTCGTTATCTAGAGATTTCCCTTCTCCGGATAGAGCCATATGTCTTCATCTGGAAAATCACATTGCATTGATTGGTAATCTTCAATGGGCTGGTGTGCCAAGTATTCAGCTAGGGCACTACCTTTGATTGCTTTCTGAGTGACATACAAAAGATCGTATTCGGATAGTAGCATTTTCCAGCGGGCGATTCTTCCTGTGAGTGCAGGTTTTTCAAAATTGTACTTGATTGGATCTATTTTAGATACCAACCAAGTCGTGTGGCTCAGCATATACTGCCTCAGACGACGTGCAGCCCAGGCCAAAGCGCAACATGTTTTTTCCAACAATGAATATCTTGTCTCGCACTCGGTGAACTTCTTGCTTAGGAAGTAGATGGCATGTTCTTTCCTTCCAGACTCATCATGTTGCCCCAGTATGCAACCCATTGAGTTGTCTAGCACTGTTAAGTATAGAATGAGGGGTCTGCCCTGCACCGGTGGCACCAGAATCGATGGATTTTGGAGGTACCTCTTGATCTTTTCAAAGGCTTCCTGGCAATTATCATTCCATTTTCTTTCTTGGTTCTTGCACAACAATTTGAAGATAGGATCACAGGTCGATGTTAATTGAGATCTGAATCTGGAGATGTAGTTCAACCTTCCCAGGAACCCACGAGCTTCTCTTTCGGTTTTAGGCGCTGGCATTTTTAATATTGCTTGTACTTTGCTTGGATCCACTTCTACTCCCCTCTGACTGACTATGAACCCTAACAGCTTTCCTGATCTTACACCGAAAGTACATTTGGCAGGGTTTAATATGAGTTTGAACTTCCTTAGGCGTTCAAAGAGTTTTTGCAGATTAACAACATGTTCTTCTTTAGTCTTGGATTTTGCGATCATGTCATCCACGTAGACTTCAATTTCCTTATGCATCATATCATGGATTAAAGCCACCACTGCCCTTTGGTATGTGGCACCAGCATTCTTTAGGCCGAATGACATTACTTTGTAGCAGAAGGTGCCCCAAAGAGTGATGAAGGTGGTTTTCTCCATGTCTTCAAGGGCCATCTTGATTTGATTATATCCGGAGTATCCGTCCATGAAGGAGAAAAGAGAGTGTTGCGCTGTGCTATCTACCAGGACATCAATGTGAGGCAAGGGGAAGTCATCTTTAGGGCTGGCTCTATTCAGATCCCGATAGTCGACACACATCCGAACTTTTCCATATTTCTTTGGAACCGGGACAATGTTGGCTACCCATTAAGGATATTTTGCTACTGCTAAGAATCCAGCATCGAATTGCTTCTTGACCTCATCTCTGATTTTCAGTGACATTTCTGGCTTCATCCTTCTCAGCTTCTGTTTTACCGGCGGGCATTCGGGCTTTACTGGTAACTTATGCTCGACTATGTTGGGGTCCAGTCCAGGCATGTCTTGGTATGTCCATGCGAAGATGTCAACATAGTCCGACAAAAGCTTAACCAATTTCTCTCGCTCACTGTCTTTCATCGTGATGCCAATTTTAATCTCTTTCTTATCTTCCTCTGTGCCCAAGTTTATTGTCTCATTAGATTCCTCGTGGGGTTGAATCACTTTTTCCTCTTGTTCCATCATTCTCATTAACTCTGGAGGAGTTTCCCAGTTATCTTCAACATCTTCCTCAATTTGATTAATGGGGTGCTCAAAGTTACAGTATGAATTATTGGCATTGTCATTTTCAAAGATGTTTTTTTCAAATCTGTATTAGTATACTTTGACGGAATGAAAAAACGAGTAAAAGAAAATAAAAGCAAATGCAAAAGAAAACTGAAATTTATTGGAGAATCTGAAATAACATTTTATTGATACTGATACTGAAAGGGAACATGCATGCCCGAATGAAATGTCCTAAGGCCTTGAGCAGAGCCATAGAATTGCATTACAGAAACATTACTTTGAACTAAAAACTATAGGAAAATCGGCGATCTCCCAATTCTTGAGCCTTTCATTTGCAGCACAATGGCGTACGAGACTAACGACGCCTTCTTCAGCATTTAGTGTTGAACCAAGAGTAAAACAGTCCTTTATTTTGAATGATAACAAATTACATATATCTACTAATCTTTCACATTGAGCAAAGTGCAGGACTTATTTTAAAAGGAAGAAGACTCAAAAAGGAGAAGCTTGAAGAAGAAGCATCATAAGAAGTTCAAAACCCTATTTTGTGTCTAAGCCTTTTTTAGGACTCTATGTAAAGGTCCTATCACCTAAAGTGTGTGGCACTTTAGCTATTGAGAGAGATGACTTTTCAAAACATGCATGATGCATAAAAATAATTTTGAAAAAAGATTTTACAAAATTGCATGCATACATAAGGTGGCAAGTTGAAAAAAATATTTTTTAGGAAAGCTTGGAATCGATTCCTTCATGTTTCCAAAGGGCCATGAATCGATTCCCATGTCTTCCAAAAAGAAAAGAATCGATTCCCTATTATTTCAACTAGCCTAAGAATCGATTCCTCCTATTTCTTATGAACTAAGAATCGATTCCCTATGCTTCTAAATGAACTAAGAATCGATTCTCAGGACAACCATATGGCCTGAAAATCGATTCACTCCTTTCTTCATAAGCATAGTAATCGATTCCCTCATTTTTCCAAACATAAATGAATCGATTCCTCTCTTATTTCAACTAAACAAACAATCGATTCTTTTATTTTTTAAAGGCAATGAATCGATTCCTTCACATTTTAACTTGGTCTATGAATCGATTCTTCACCTATATTAAATGCTTTTCAAAAATTTTCAACGGTGCCTAAGCCTATAAATACATAGGTTGAGCTTCACCTTCAGACAACACCTCTTCTCACAATTTCTTCTCTACTCTCTCATATTCGAATCTCTATAGATCTATTGCTCCTCATTGTTTTATTTTTATAAGCTTTTGATTTTAAATTGTTATATCTTTTTTCAAAAGCTGTTTATAGATCTAGATCTGAGATCCTGTGCTCCAACTGTTTTGAATCTTGTTTTTCAAAAAGCTTTGTTTTTTCAAAATCATATCTATATTTTTAAAAGCTTTCAAGCAACCTCAACTTCTATTGTTATATCAATTTTGAAGTGGTTGCAAAAGCAAGATCATCCCTCATCTTATAGAGCATCTATAATATCCTAAGATCACTCATCTCTCTCAGTTTCTAAATTGACACATTCTCTGAAGTGATTGGATCATAGAACTCTAGTGTGTAATTTATTTTATTTCAAGGTGTTTTTGAAATCCTGGGCTTTGAACTTGGGTCTCTCAATCAAGTGATTGAGTTGGTGTTTTTGAAATCCTGGGCTTTGTACTTGGGTCTCTCAATCAAGTGATTGAGTTGGTGTTTTGAAATCCTGGGCTGTGTACTTGGGTCTCTCAATAGGGTTATTGAGTTGGTTTAGAAATCCTTAGCAAGAGTGCTTAGGTTCTCAATTCAGGGGAATTGAGATTCACTTATATTGGGGTCGACTGTTTGTATCAAACTCTCTTCAATATAGTGGTTACTAAGTCCAAGGGTTGAAAAGCCTAAGGCCGAGGACGTAGGGGTTTTATCCCGAACCTCGCTAAATTGTTGTGTCTCTCTCTCTTCTCTATCTCTTTATATTTTGCACTTTATTTGCTTATAATATTATTATCATATACTGGATATAACTGCTTATCATTTTCTCAATATAACTGTGCAAATATATCATATTGTAATCTTATCCTGATCTCTCTATATCCTTCTTCTCATTATCTATTTTATTGCTGTATACAATATTGATCTGTCCATTATCTCATTCTACTCCTCTTCTCCTTCTATATTGGTCAAATATTATTATTCCGCATTTAATCCAAACCAATATCGAAAAAGTTTTTTAAATTGAAAAAAAGAATCCATTAATCACCTATAACCTTATTCACCCCCCCCTCTAAGGTTACTTTATAGACTCTCAAGTCTAACAAGTGGTATCAGTAGCTAGTAATTGCTTTAGAGCTTTACATCTCGCAATTTAAATTAATCCTGTTATATATCTGTGATTATGGGTTCATTCATGAAAGAAGGAATGTCTTCTAATAGGCCTCCTCTATTTGATGGTACTAACTATGATTACTGGAGTAGTCGTATGAAATGTCATGTGCAGGCAATTGACTTCACTCTATGGAGAATCATAGTAGATGGTCCTCTAATCCCGATGAAGATCAAGATCACAAAACCAGGTAATACTGATGGTGACACTTCAAAAATTCAAGCCACCGGCAAAGCTGAAGAAGTACCGGTAGAAGACATCTACACCATCGACCTGAGTGAGTTAAGAAAATCTGAGCTTGACAAGATATCCCTAAATGCAAAGGCCATGAATATCCTTCATCTATCACTCTGTGAAGAAGAATATGGTAGAGTAAAAGGGTGTCAAAGTGCAAAGGAAATCTGGGACTGCCTACAAGCCACTCATGTCGGGACAAGCCAGGTAAAAGATACTAAAATTAGAATTCTCACCTCTGAATATGAAAGTTTTAAAATGAAAGAAGGTGAGTCTGTCGCAGCAATGCATCAGAGATTAAATTTAATTGTAAACAACTTGAGGGCCTTAGGAAAGAAATACACCAACAAGGATTTGAATGGAAAGATCCTTGAATCCTTAACTGGTGAATTCTTCCCTAAGACTTGTGCTATAACCGAAGCCAAAGACATTGGCACTTTACCTCAAGAAGACCTTATTGGATCATTGCTAGCATTTGAGGTAGTTCTGGCTGCCAAAAAGAATCAAGAAAAAGAAACTGTAAAAGAGAAGAAATCTCTTGCCCTTGCTGCTAAAACTTCTAAAGTAGCAAGGAAAGAGGTTGAATCTGAAGAAGAAACCGATGATGAAGATATGGCTATGCTTGCCAAAAATTTCAAAAAATTTATGAGATTCAAAAAGTTTGGAAAGGGTGACTTTTCAAAGAAGTCCGGGTACAACAAAGAAGACAGGTATGAGAAAAAGAATGATCAACCAAGATGTTTCGAATGCAACAAACCCGGTCACATCAAAGAAAACTGTTACAAGCTGAAATCTAAGCAAAAGAAAGCAATGAAAGCAACATGGGACAATACAGACACTGAAAGTGAGACCGAAGAAGAAGAAGTTGCAAATGCTGTCTGCCTCATGGCAAAAAACACACCTGAAGCAACATGGGACAATCTCAGCACTGATGGTGAATCAGAAGAAGATGAGCAGACCGACAATGCTGTCTGCAGCATGGCAAATGATACATCAAAGGTTGGTCCCTCAGCTAAAAAGAAAAATGTGTGGATGGTTGATAGTGGTTGCTCAAGGCATATGACTGGTGATGCTTCACTGTTTCTAAAACTGAGCAACAAAGCTAGTGGATCCGTAAAGTTTGCCAACAATGAATCTGCTCAAGTAATAGGTAAAGGTTGTGTGGGTAAGGAAAACACAATTAAAATTAAAGATGCTTTATTAGTTGATGGCGTTAAATTTAACTTACTAAGTGTTAGTCAACTATGCGATAATGATTTTGATGTGCACTTTTCTGTTGATAAATGTGTTATCACCCACCTGACTTCTAAACTCTACATTATTGGCTTTCGAGAAAACAATGTATACTATGTTGATTTTGATAATGTAAGTGATGAGATAGTATGTATGCCTACCTTGATTGATGATGTGGATTTGTGGCATAGACACTTAGGACATGCTAGTATAGAACATCTATCTAAGTTAAGTAAGAATGAGCATGTTAGAGGTCTACCTAAATTGAAATATGAAAAAGGCCAATTATGTGATGCATGTCAACTTGGTAAAATGCACAAAACCTCTTTTAAATCAAAACCCGTTATTTCCACCAAAAATGTGCTTGAACTGCTACATCTTGATTTGTTTGGTGAAATTGATGTCGCAAGTCTAGGAGGGTCTAAGTATGTCTTTGTTATTGTTGATGATTATTCTAGATATACTTGGGTTATCCTACTTGCAAATAAAAGTGATGCTTTTAACGAGTTTGCTAAGTTGTGCAGAAAGCTACAAAATGAGAAAAACTTAGCCATCATAGAAATTAGAAGCGATCATGGAGGAGAGTACGAAAATTCATCATTCAAGACTTGGTGTGAAAAGTATGGCATTCATCATAACTTTTCAGCTCCAAGAACTCCTCAACAAAATGGTGTAGTTGAAAGAAAGAACAGAACTATACAAGAGATGAGCAGGACAATGCTGAATGAGCACAACCTTCCCAAATACTTCTGGGGTCATGCAGTGGATACAGCGTGTCATGTACTAAATCGTGTATACTTAAGGCCATCTCTCAACAAAACACCATATGAGCTGTGGAATGGTAGAGCTCCAAACATTTCATACTTCAAAGTCTTTGGAAGTAAGTGCTTCATTCTTAATACAAAGGACAAGTTGGGTAAGTTTGATGCTAAATCAACTGAAGGTATTTTTATGGGTTATTCAAATCATAGTAGAGCTTATATCGTTTACAATAAAATTGATAAAACTATGCAAGAATCTATTCATGTTTCTTTTGATGAAACTAACCCTTTTGATAAGAAAGCTGCTAATGATGAGGATGAAGTGATTGAAGTGATCAAAAATAGATCACCTGAAACTAACAGTGAAAGTATAGAAGAAGCCGAGGAGGAAGCTGAATCTCAAGAAGAAGTTATAGTGGAACAAGAGCCCCAAGACATTGATGATCATCTCCATGGAAGAACTCACGATGATCTGCCCAAAACATGGAAATCAGTTCGAGATCATCCCATGGAGCAAATTATTGGTAGTCCATCAAATGGGGTAACGACTCGCTCTTCTCTTAATCTTTTATGCTTTCATAGTGCTTTTGTCTCTCAAATAGTTCCAAATAATATCAAGGAAGCGTTAAATGATCCAGAGTGGGTTTTGTCAATGCAAAAAGAACTTGAACAATTTGAAAGAAATAGAGTTTGGCACTTAGTTGAAAAACCGGTCGATCGGACCATCATAGGAACTAAATGGGTTTTTCGCAACAAACTTGACGAAAATGGAACAATTTTATTAAACAAAAGTCGTCTAGTAGTTCAAGGTTTTAATCAAATCGAAGGGGTGGATTTTGAAGAAACTTTTGCTCCTGTGGCTAGATTGGAGTCCATTAGGATAATTTTGGCATTTGCCTCCTACATGGATTTCAAACTACACCAAATGGATGTCAAAAGTGCCTTCCTAAATGGTTTTTTAGAAGAAGAAGTTTATGTAAAACAACCCCCTGGTTTTGAAGATTTCAAAAATCCCGATCACGTTTTTAAACTCGACAAAGCCCTCTATGGATTGAAACAAGCCCCAAGAGCTTGGTATGAGAGATTAAGCAAACATTTAATTGCCAATGGTTTCCAAAAGGGTAAGATTGATTCTACCTTATTCCTTAAAACCAAGGGCAAACATATCATAGTAGTTCAAATCTATGTTGATGATATTATCTTTGGATCTACTAATGATGATTTGTGCAAGGAATTTTCTGAGATGATGACTAGTGAATTTGAAATGAGTATGATGGGAGAACTTAACTTTTTCTTGGGACTTCAAGTGAAACAATTAAAAGAAGGAATCTTCATATCCCAAACAAAGTTCTCAAAGGAACTGCTGAAGAAATACAACATGAATGACGCAAAAGATATCAGCACTCCTATGGCAACAGCAACCAAACTCGATAAAGATGAAAACGGTAAACCTGTAAACGAAACTATGTATCGAGGTATGATAGGTAGTCTCTTATACTTAACTGCCTCCCGTCCTGATATTATGTTTGCTGTATGCTTATGTGCCCGATTTCAAGCATGTCCTAAAGAATCCCATTTAACAGCCGTTAAAAGAATTCTTAGGTATGTTAAAGGGACCATAGACTTTGGTTTGTGGTACCCGAAATTGAGTACTTTTGATTTGATTGGTTATTCTGACGCTGATTTTGCAGGTTGCACTCTTGATAGAAAAAGTACTAGTGGAACTTGTCATTTTCTTGGTCCTTGTTTGACCTCCTGGTCTAGTAAGAAGCAGAACAGTGTTGCTTTATCCACAGCTGAAGCTGAATATGTGGCTGTTGGAAACTGCGTCGCACAAGTTCTGTGGATGAAACAAACTTTGCAAGACTTTGGTCTAATTTTTGAAAATGTGCCTGTTTTGTGTGATAATACAAGTGCCATAAATATTGCTAGGAACCCTATACAACACTCTAGAACTAAACATATAGACATACGACATCACTTTATTAGAGATCATGTGTCTAGGGGGAGCATTGAACTAAAATTTGTAGGCACAGATGACCAACTAGCAGATATTTTCACAAAACCCCTAGCCGAAGCTCCTTTTTGTAAAATCCGTAGAGAGCTAGGGATGCTTGACTATGCTAGTTTATGATTTTGTTTCACCCCACCTCCTTTTTGATGAAAACAAAGGGGGAGAGAATATTATTATGCATGTTATATATGGGGAGAAAATATTATGCTCATGTTATATGTGGTATTATGCTGATTATTGTTATGCATATGCTTAGGGGGAGCCTTCTTTTTAAGATTTTTAATCCCTATGCATAATGTAATTTGTTATCATCAAAAAGGGGGAGTTTGTTGAACCAAGAGTAAAACAGTCCTTTATTTTGAATGATAACAAATTACATATATCTACTAATCTTTCACATTGAGCAAAGTGCAGGACTTATTTTAAAAGGAAGAAGACTCAAAAAGGAGAAGCTTGAAGAAGAAGCATCATAAGAAGTTCAAAACCCTATTTTGTGTCTAAGCCTTTTTTAGGACTCTATGTAAAGGTCCTATCACCTAAAGTGTGTGGCACTTTAGCTATTGAGAGAGATGACTTTTCAAAACATGCATGATGCATAAAAATAATTTTGAAAAAAGATTTTACAAAATTGCATGCATACATAAGGTGGCAAGTTGAAAAAAATATTTTTTAGGAAAGCTTGGAATCGATTCCTTCATGTTTCCAAAGGGCCATGAATCGATTCCCATGTCTTCCAAAAAGAAAAGAATCGATTCCCTATTATTTCAACTAGCCTAAGAATCGATTCCTCCTATTTCTTATGAACTAAGAATCGATTCCCTATGCTTCTAAATGAACTAAGAATCGATTCTCAGGACAACCATATGGCCTGAAAATCGATTCACTCCTTTCTTCATAAGCATAGTAATCGATTCCCTCATTTTTCCAAACATAAATGAATCGATTCCTCTCTTATTTCAACTAAACAAACAATCGATTCTTTTATTTTTTAAAGGCAATGAATCGATTCCTTCACATTTTAACTTGGTCTATGAATCGATTCTTCACCTATATTAAATGCTTTTCAAAAATTTTCAACGGTGCCTAAGCCTATAAATACATAGGTTGAGCTTCACCTTCAGACAACACCTCTTCTCACAATTTCTTCTCTACTCTCTCATATTCGAATCTCTATAGATCTATTGCTCCTCATTGTTTTATTTTTATAAGCTTTTGATTTTAAATTGTTATATCTTTTTTCAAAAGCTGTTTATAGATCTAGATCTGAGATCCTGTGCTCCAACTGTTTTGAATCTTGTTTTTCAAAAAGCTTTGTTTTTTCAAAATCATATCTATATTTTTAAAAGCTTTCAAGCAACCTCAACTTCTATTGTTATATCAATTTTGAAGTGGTTGCAAAAGCAAGATCATCCCTCATCTTATAGAGCATCTATAATATCCTAAGATCACTCATCTCTCTCAGTTTCTAAATTGACACATTCTCTGAAGTGATTGGATCATAGAACTCTAGTGTGTAATTTATTTTATTTCAAGGTGTTTTTGAAATCCTGGGCTTTGAACTTGGGTCTCTCAATCAAGTGATTGAGTTGGTGTTTTTGAAATCCTGGGCTTTGTACTTGGGTCTCTCAATCAAGTGATTGAGTTGGTGTTTTGAAATCCTGGGCTGTGTACTTGGGTCTCTCAATAGGGTTATTGAGTTGGTTTAGAAATCCTTAGCAAGAGTGCTTAGGTTCTCAATTCAGGGGAATTGAGATTCACTTATATTGGGGTCGACTGTTTGTATCAAACTCTCTTCAATATAGTGGTTACTAAGTCCAAGGGTTGAAAAGCCTAAGGCCGAGGACGTAGGGGTTTTATCCCGAACCTCGCTAAATTGTTGTGTCTCTCTCTCTTCTCTATCTCTTTATATTTTGCACTTTATTTGCTTATAATATTATTATCATATACTGGATATAACTGCTTATCATTTTCTCAATATAACTGTGCAAATATATCATATTGTAATCTTATCCTGATCTCTCTATATCCTTCTTCTCATTATCTATTTTATTGCTGTATACAATATTGATCTGTCCATTATCTCATTCTACTCCTCTTCTCCTTCTATATTGGTCAAATATTATTATTCCGCATTTAATCCAAACCAATATCGAAAAAGTTTTTTAAATTGAAAAAAAGAATCCATTAATCACCTATAACCTTATTCACCCCCCCTCTAAGGTTACTTTATAGACTCTCAAGTCTAACATTTAGATCATCTTCCACTGCAGCAATCTGATCGGGGTTCAGCATTCCCGCGCTTTGGAAACTTTGGTTGATGTTGCGGATGATGATCTTCTTCATATTTGGCACCCTGCCCTCAAGTTTGGCTAACCTCCGCTCTTTCTTTTCCTCCACAATTCTTCTCTTGTCCTTGCGATCAGGCCAATACCCTATCCCATGTCTATCCTTGTTCTCTCGCAGCTGTATCGGTGTCAGGATCCCCTGTTCGGTCTTTCCTAAACCTTTTTCGACCTGGTAGCCTTTGTCTATCATGACTTTAGCAACCATCATGGTAGTCTTGGACAACTTAGGCTTCAGCATACTGGAAGGTAGTCTCAAAGGACTCTTCAGCAGCCTCGATGTAACGAGCGGGAGACGACCTATTTACCAGTGTTTCTTCTTCACCGAAGACGACCACCAACTTGTTGTTCACTATGAATTTGAGCTTCTGATGTAAAGAAGAAGGAACTGCCTCTGCAAAATGGATCCACGGCTTTCCCAAGAGGCAACTGTAGGATGGGGGCAATGTCCATTATCTGGAAGGTCACTACGAAGAGTTCCGGGCCCACCTGCACCGGTAATTCTATTTCCCCCGATGACTTCCCTTTTTGATCCGTCAAAGGCCTTGACCACTATTGAGCTAGGTCCCATGTATGAACAGTCCACATCTAGTTTTTCCATGGTTGATCTGGGTAACACATTCAAGGACGATCCGTTGTCAATAAGCACCCGAGCAAGTGAGTAATCTCCACATTTCACAGATATGTGTAAGGCTTTGTTGTGCCCCATTCCTTCAGTTGGAATCTCGTCATCAGTAAAGGTGAGGTAATTACTTGTAACAAGGTTTCCAACGATCCCATCAAACTGGCCGAATGAGATGTCATGAGCGACATGGGCCTCATTCAATACTTTTGTCAATGCTGCGCGATGGGCTTCAGAACAGAGCAATATCTTGGCTGGGGTTTGGTTCAGCTGATCAACTATCTTATACTCGCTCTGTCTCATGAGCTTCAAAAATTCGCCGGCTTCTTGTTCCGACAGTGTTCTTTTACCTACATTTTTATCAACGGGTTCTTGTTCTATGCCTTTGCCTTTGCGGGCTCTTTCTTCCTCTTCTTTTGTTTGTTCTCCACTGAGTCCTTCAGGGGTGTAAATACGCCCACTTCGAGTCATCCCACTGGTCCCTGAGATGTTGATGACATCAGGGGTGGTCTGAACTTTCACGTTGTAATTCCATGGGACTGCACTGGTGTCCTTAAAGGGAAAGGGAGCTGGCACTTGAATAGTGATTGGTTTGGGCATAGCTGGATTCATCTTTTTGTAACGGATTTCCAGTGGTTTCCGAATATCCTTACTTTGGTCAGCAATTGACTGGAGAGTCTACACGTCTTCCCCCTTCTTTTGAAGACCCACATGTATTATGTGTCGGTCTAGTAAGTCTTACAGGACTATCTTGAATGCTTCACATTCGTCGACACAGTGAGGGTCAACACACAAATCCTTTTCCGCACATCCCCTCATAATAATTCCGAAGTCACACAAGTCAGCATGGATGAGGTCCAGAGGTGTGATGATGTCTTCCACCCTTTTGATCAAGAATTGTTCCTCAAAATTTTCAATGGCATTAACGGAAGGTTTCCCGTGCCCCGGTAAGGGGTTAGTGGCAACTTTCGGATCATCTTCTTCGAAACTTAACCATTTAGATTCAATCAATTCTTGCACCACATATTTTAATGCCTTGCAATTTTCTGTTGAATGGCCAACTGCCCCAGCGTGGAATCCACAAGTAGCATCTGGGTTGTACACCTAGGGAAAGGAGGTTGAAGGGGTCTCATTGGTCGGGGAGTGATCAGGTTTTGACTGATGAGGTGATTGAACAGGTCGGTGTATGACATGGGTATTGGGTCAAAATTGACAGGCTTTCTTTTCGGTAATTTTGTGGTCTATAGTTTGGGTTGACTTGGTGAGGTGGGACTAATGGTGCTTGAGTAGGGATTTGGAAGGTTTGTCGGGGATTGGTGTAGGGAGGCTTTCTGGACCCAGAGATGGCATTGGCTTCCCCTTCCTTCTTTTTAGGGAATCCCGGGAAGGGCTTTTTCTAACTACTGGTTCCAGCAAAGCTATGGGCAATCTTCCCATTTCTCCATCCATTCTCTAATCTTTCTCCGATAACAATCATATCTGAAAAGTTCGAAGACACGCTCCCGATCAACCTGTCGAGAAAGGCGATTGAAGAGTATCCATGAACATGGATACCATCTCCTTTTCTAACAAAGGTGGTACTACCTACGCAGCCAACCCTCTCCATCGTTGGGCATATTCCTTGAAGGATTCATTATCTCTTTTTGTCATGCTCTGCAGTTATGTCCTATCGAGAGCCATGTCAATGTTGTATTTGTATTGCCTCAAGAATGCATCAGCTAGGTCCTTCCAGCACCTGATATGGGCACGCTCTAATTGCATATACCAACTCGAAGCCGCTCCAGATAGACTGTCTTGGAAGTAGTGAATGAGCAATTTGTCGTCATGAGCAAACGCAGCCATCCTCCTGTAATACATGGTTAAGTGGCTCACGGGGAAGGTTGACCCTCTGTATTTGTCAAAATCCGGCACCTTAAATTTCGGAGGGATGACCACGTTAGGGACGAGGCACAAATCGTAAGCATCTCTCGCACCAACATTGGATCCTTCAACTGCTCTCAACTGTTCCTCAAGCATTTGCAGTTTGTCTTTGGCTTGAGGGTTCTCCATAGAGTAATTGTGAGGGAGCCCACTCATACCATAGTAAGGATGAATCATCGGAACTATGGCTGGGTTCACATTTGGGATATGTGAATGAGTGGGGTTCCTGAGATAATACATAAAACTCGGTAATTAAATCTACTTGGTAATTTTTTGTATTAGCATATTTTTTTAATTTTTGTTTAACCACTAAAAAAGTAATAATAACGCAAAATTAGTAAATTAGCGCAAAATGACCTATTCGAGGGATTAGGAATCAAGTATACGCGAAAAACATATTTTTGTGATTTTTTTAAAAAAAGTAAAAATGTACCGGTTAAAATTCGGTGTTCACAGTTGCCCCTTTGTGCTTACTTTCTTACGAGATAATACATAAAACTGCGTTTTCTTGTTTTATCAAAGTAAAGAATAAGTACAGATATGAACCCCAATTTTAATCGGTGAAATTTGCACAGCTGTCTTTTGACTGTTAAAAGTTAAATGGGTAACCATGCCAGAGTAGAACGGATAGCACGAAATTAGCACAAAACAAATGCCAGGGCGAGACCGATAGCATGCAAATTAAAAGCAAATGCCAGGGCGAGGCCGATAGCAGAAAATTACAAGCAAATGCCAGGGCGAGACCGATAGCAGAAAATTAAAACAAATGCCAGGGCGAGACCGATAGCAGAAAATTAAAAACAAATGTCAGGGTGAGACCGATAGCAGAAAATTAAAAACAAATGCCAGGGCGAGACCGATAGCAGAAAATTAAAAACCAATGCCAGGGCGAGACTGATAGCAGAAAATTAAAAGCAAATGCCACGGCGAGACCGATAGCGGAAAATTAAAAACAAATGCCAAGGCGAGACTGATAACAGAAAATTAAAAACAAATGCCAGGGCGAGACCGATAGCAGAAAATTAAAAACAAATGCCAGGGCGAGACCGATAGCAGAAAATTAAAAACAAAAGTTCTTTGCAAAAGTTTCTTTCCTAGGATGGGTAAAAGGTGAGGCCAATGTAGGATCTTGTAAGATTTCTTCCTCATTCTAGTGAAAGACATTCCCCCGAGAGAATACTACACTGGTGTAGAAAGAAATATTTGACTCATAGAGGGTCTAACAAAATTTTGCCCCAGTGTGGGATTTCTTGACACTCTCAAGCTTACATTTCACAAAATTGCCCCAATGTGCACTCTTGTTCGGCATAAGTAGGAGAACTCCAGTGAACTACACAAATAAACATTGTAAGTCTCATTCCCCTTTTGTATCCTAATTTTTGCCTAGACTGCCTTTGCAGGTTTTCAGTCTAGCGGGATTTGTCTTTTTATTTTTTTATTATATTTTTTTAAAACCCTAATTTTTTCCTAAACTACCTTTACAGGTTTTCAGTGTAGCGGGCCTCATTCTTTTTTCATTTTTTCTTAGAGCAAAGAAAATTTAAAAAGAAACAAATGATTTATTTCAAAATTAATATTATGAAAATGAAAACAATCATTCATCAATCAGAGTGGACTTTTAAAGGCTTGTAATGTGGCAATGGGTTATGGGTTATGGAAAAAAAATGATTAGAGGGCTCAAAGAAATGTTTTACGGGTATGGGATATGGAAGAAAAATGATTAGATGGCTCAAAGAAATGTTTTACGGGTTATATGGACCAATGATCTTTAGTGCATTCGGCTTCCAAGACATCACATTTTTCTTGTAAAACCCATCCACTCACATGATTTTTGATTTTTTTTCACTTCTCTACTTTTTCACTTTTTTTTTTCATTTTTCACTTCTTTCTAATTTGGCATAGCTGATTTCATCCTTCACCTCTTCTTCATTTATGACTCTCATTCTCTTTCTTTTATGCCCTAATTTTTGCCAAGACTGCCTATACATGTTTTCAGTCTTGCGGGCTTATTTTTTTCTTTTATCTTATTGTACCGTTGGAAATCTAAATGCACTAAATTTCACTGCAGGGTCGATCCTTGTCCAGGGTTTAATGGAAGGAAATTGCAGGCTCAAAGGACACAACAATGGTTCATTTTTGGGATAGATAAAAATGGACACTCTTCATTTCAAGTCATGATTCCACATTTTCAAAATTTTAATTTCGAAATAACATTCACTTTTTTACACATTCTTTGCTCTTTATTTCTTTTGCTTCTTTTTGTCTTTTTTTTTCTTTGCTTTTTTTTTGGGAAATGGACCTTCAAAATGTGATATTCGTTCACAGGTTCGCCCTTGAATGAGACAACCAAAAGGGCTTTAAGAATTATCGCTTGAGGCAAGAACTCGAAAAGGGGTCAGTGTTTTGAGGGAACATGGGTGAGAAATGATGGAAATGAGTTTTTAAATCCATGCAAATTCATTAGCATAAAACTTCAACTAAGTCAACTTGGTTTCGAACTACATGATTAAAGAAGTGCTAACGACAATCATCCTTCCTTTTCTTTTTGAGCAAAACATAATTACTAACCTTATGTCTCCCTTTTTTTCAATATGCCCAACTATTGTGCCCCATGACATCTTTCCTCTCACATAATTCCTCTACACCTCTAATGATTAATCTTCCCAACAACTCAAGCGAATGATCCAATTCCACGAGTCTAAGCTTGATTGTAACACAAGCACAAAAATTTCAAACTCCTTTTTTATTTATTTTCTTAAAGAAAAGTTTATGAGAATGGGTCAAAGAGACCAATATGTTATGAAATGCATGGTATGTATGCAAACATTCACCCTAAAATGCAATATGCGTTGTTTTGTAATGGCTTTTTTTTTAATCCTTTTCATGCAAGAAATTAAATTCAATTTTTTTTGCCCCATTTGAAGGGAAATGCTATGAGGATTGACAAATGATAATGTGTTTTGTTTTATTTACTGATGAAAGTACACATAACGTGCAAAGATGCAAAGAGAAAATGAAATATGAAGAAATTTTATGATGATTTTTGACAAATGAGTGTGATGGATGACAATGAAACGAAGATGTGCACTACATGTGGACAAAAAAATATTTTTCTAAGGCCTTATGGAAGGAAAATGCAAATGAATGCATACTTTTCAATGACACGCGGTGAACGAGACAAAGTTAATTACATTCTATTTTTTTTACGCGAAATGCCCCTTTTTTTACCATGCAACATGTTTTTTTTTGCTTTTTATGCATGAAATGTAATGCAATTTTTATGTTGTTTATGCATGAAATGCAATATGATTTTTAATTTTGTAGAAAAAATGAGTGATTTTCTAAACCCAAAAGTTTTTTTTATAGGAAAAAGATATTTTTGTTTTTTTATGGAAAATAAGGTAAGAGGTAGAGTAGCTCCCTTTGTGACCTAAATTGGTTAGCCTATGCTATTTGGCCCTACAGATCTAAGGTCTTCTATTGTGAGTACTCACGAGGTGGGTGTTCTAACCTATTGAGATTTAAGGTCTCTAGAGTCAAGTACTCTTCTAGAAGGTTAAACGCACCAGGATGTACATCCCAGATGTGGATACCCGCATAGAAGAATCTTACTCTAGATGAGGAATTTGTGGAAGTCACACAGGATGTACATCCAAAATGAGTCCCACTCATCCTCGTTCTAACTTATGTGTTTTTTGCGGCTCAGGTGTGAGCTCAACACTCAAGGTGTGCTCACAGTGTAGGTGTAGTGTGTGAATGGAGCATACAAACCTCAAATCCTAAAAATAAAAACCCAAATTGAACCTGCATATTAACCAGAAAATACAACCAGACAATAATATCAAGTGTTCTCTAGCCTAGGGTTTATATCAAGCAGAATATAAAATAAAAATCAAATGAAATATATACCAAGAAAAAATAATAATTTAAGAGGGGTAAACAAAGGGTACCTCATAATCATTTTGCACAAACAAACTCCATAGGTTTGACTCTCACCGTCCCCAGTGGAGTCGCCATCTGTCGTGACCGGGATCCCGACGTAGACGACCCAAAAATTGATATTTCAGGGAGTCGCCACCCAATTTATTAAATAGGGAAATTTGAGAAAAACCTACCTTAAAATTACTGGTCTGCGTAAACTAGGTTGGATTCGGGAGTCGGTTATGCATAGGGAAGGGTGAAAACTTAATTCCACTACACCCCTAGTACATCCGTCCTAAGACAGTTACCCTAAATCTGGTTGTGCAAATATAAATTACGAATTTATTTGTTTTACCCAAAAATAAAATAGTAGAGAATAATAAGGACTAATTTAGAAAAGTTTAATTTTAACTTGACGGGGAAGCCCCGCTCCTACGTATCCTCAGGTGCAATGAGGAACTCAAAAGTCACGTAGTTCTTTCTAAAAAAGTTTGTTGGTTGGCTTATTTTAATTTTTTGAAGGGGTTTGAGATCACCAAGTTGTACAACTCAGGCGTCTTAAACCGAGATCGACAAGATGCCACATCTCAGCAAATCCCTGTTTTATATTTTTTAGAAAATAGGTGTTAAAGAAAAGAGAGTTGATTATTTGAATAAGGTGTACATCTCGATCAAAGCCATTTTTATTGATGTTTTAATTCATTTTTAGAAATAGATAACAATAATAATAATATAAATAATAATAGATAATAATAACAATAATAATAATAATGAAAAAGGAAAGATAAAAAAATAAAAATAAATAAATAAATAACTATACACCTAAAAGAAATATAAATAAATAAATATATACAGAAATAAACAAACAATAAATAAGTAATCAATAAATATGTACATAAATAAATAACGAAATAAATTATAAATAAATAAATACAAAATTAACCTCAAGCTGATGAATACGAGGAACACTGAACCGGACCGAGCTGTAACATCCCTAATTTTTAAAGGCTTGTACTATGATACCTAAGACTGATTAATTATTTGTGGGAATAATTGGTCGCGTCTCGGGGATTAGTAGTCGAGAAATTTGTCAAGAAATCCTATTCTCCATCGAATAGTGGCTTGTTCATATTTTTAAATAAGGAATTGGGGATGAAGGGCAAATCTGTCTTTTCACGTCCCTAGTTATTTAAAATATAATTATGAAAATTCCAATCAATTACGATGCGAAATAATTGAGGAATTTCGGATCGGAACCGGATTAATCGAGAAAGTTTTGTACCGAAGAGAAAATTCGACACCTAACCTATGACTTAATGGGCTAGGGGTAGTTTGGTCTTTTCCCCATCATTTAAACCCGCAGCCCATACACACCTGACCAGCTTCACACTCTCATTTGGCCACTTCTTTACAATATTTCAGAAGAGAAAAACTGAAAGGAGGAGAGAAAGAAGAAGGAAGGGGGGCGTGAGGAAGGAGGAGAAAGGGAGAAGGATCCTTCATCAAACCCAGCTGCATGTAAGTCTTCTAACCTTCCCTCTACTCCATTTTTGATTTCTGATCCAATGGTACCACTTTCGAAGTCTGATTCTCACCCATTCTCTCTATCCCAATTTCTGTCTTGTGGTTGAAATGGTAAAGATGGTCAAGTTTGGAGCTGCCATCCTCTTGCATGTTCAAGTGTAGCGGTCTAGAAGAAGATTTGCTCCTTGCGTTTCGAATTGGAGAAAAGTCTAGTGAAGTCAGTTTCTATAGTTCGATAGTTGCTGCGGGTGACTTTGTTGGTGCCTTTCGGTTCTCCTTCGTGCGTTTACCTTTCGGTCATTCCGTGTCTCGGTGGAAGCTCCTAGCAAAATCGTCAACGGGTGAGTTCTACTCACGGATAGGGATATTTTTCGTGTCTTGAAAATATATCGGTTTGAGTCATAAGGCATTTATCAGTTTTCGAAAGATTTTGGAACCGAAAACCCTTTTTGAGCAATATCGCGTTTTTACGGTTTTTATTGAATTGTTGAACAATTTACGAAATTGTGATTTAAACGCTTTCACTGGAATATGGTCTGGAATGTGGTTTATTAAATTTGTTTTTAGGTTGGATTACGACCGGAATTCGATTTGGGCGAGAAACGGAAAAGCGGAATGAGAATCGGATTGGAAAATAGAGGAACAGAACAGACCGCACGGGTCGTGCGCCCCTGGGCACGGACCGTGCGTCTGCTTCGTAATTGACTGAATGAAGGAATAAAGCATCACGCACGGATCGTGCACCCCTGGGCACGGATCGTGCGTGAGCTTCTGGTTGGCAGTATAAAAATTTGGTGCATCACGCACGGGTCGTGCTCCCCTGGGCACAGACCGTGCGTGGGCTGCTGTTACCGGACTCCGATTTCTCATTTCGTCGCTCCTTTCGATCCTGAATCACTCCTAATCTTCTTCCCAACCAATTTTAAGGATATTGCCTTACTGAAAACCTTATTTTGAACTTGTTCAACTCATGGTTTTGAAAAAGAGCTTTGAAAGCCTAATTGATCGAAAAACCGAAACCCTAGTACGCGTGTGAGTACACCGACTTATGGACTAACTGAATATATATATATATGTTTATATATGTCAATTGAATATGATTATAATGCCAGAGGTTAAATTTATGAATTCCTCTAAACGGATTATAGATCGATATAAATATTGTTTATCCGATTATTATGTGATAGATCCTTTGGTGATCGAAAAGATATAAATTATCTAACTCTCGAGATTTGATATGTATTGTCATATGTATCGCGTTGGGTGACGACCCGACAAGTAGCATACTAGGAAGGGAAGTCATGAGCCCTCACCCTAGGCCCTGTATACGTCTTAGCGTGGTCAATTCGTGGGTTACCGGGATTAGCAAGCGTTGTGCAGCCGGTTTGTGCTAAGGTTAGACACATGGTTCCCGGGATTAGCAATCGTTGTGCAGCCGGATCATGTTAAGTTGAATTCACGATTTGCCGGGATTAGCAATTGTTGTGCAGTCAGCATTTTGATTAATGAATAAGACATTGTTATGTCAGCTTTTGTTGTAACGGTTTAATAAATTGAACCGAGTGTCAGTGAGGGGGGCACGGTAGGACTCACTGAGATAATGTTATCTCACCCAATCCATATTTGTTGTTTTTCAGAGAAGCAGGGAAAAAGGAAGACTATTGTGCACGAGTAGTTGCCATACTCTCGGAGGTGCTGAAGACTTAGTCATATTCATCCTTTGTTCTTTTGTGTTCCATATGGTTGTATAAACTTGTATTGGTTATGAGTTTTTACGAACCGCTTTGTATTTCTGTTTGGTATTTGGACTTGGATATTGTATCCCGTTCGGTATGGAACCGATGAACTTCTATTTTGTGAAGTAATGTTATTTCCGACTATGTGTGTATTTCGGAAAAAGTCTATATGTCCAATACTTAAATAGGAACTGTGTCCTCTGATCTTCCGCATCTGTGCATTTCGGTCTCTCTACATGTTAGAAATACCGGGGTGTTACACGAGCAGTCAGACCAGGTCAACTGCGAACCGGACTGCTTGGAGAACCGAAAAAACCGATTCAAAAAAATTACAAAATAATCAAAGACAGACTTTTAGTGTCTGGACCGCAAAGGCTAGCCCAAATAGGGGTGTCAAAAAAACCCGGACCCGCGGGTAAAACCCGTCACGGGTCCGGGACGGGTAGTTAAACGGGTACCCGCGGGCCAAATAAACGGGTATTTTGACTACCCGTCAATAAACGGGGCGGGTCCGGGTAGCGGGGTACCCGGACCCGCGGGTACCCGTACCCGTTAGTAAATATAGTTTCCCTCATATATATACCAATATAAAAAGCAAAAACTTATTGTTGTTGTTGTTTAAGTGGATGTTTATTCACATTTTGTTGTATCTTTTATCCTAATATTTTGGATAATGTTTAGTTGTTATTTTTCAAGTTTCTATTATCATAATTTTAGTTTTTTTATCTCAATTCATTAACAATTATATATTAATAAATAGTTGATACGATAAATGCATATCAAAATACGTAATTTTTTTATATAAATGAATCAAAAAAATAGTGTTAAAAAAACTAATTTTCTATGGTATTTCAAATTTTATTTTTAAAAGTTTTTTATTTATTGATTTACAAATACCCACGGGTACCCGCGGGTACCCGTTTAAAAAAACATCCGTTTAAAACCCGTTAAACGGGTACCCGCGCGGGTCCGGGACGGGTCCGGGTCCTATTTATAATAAACGGGTCGGGTCCGGGTAGTGAGATACCCGTGCCCGCCCCGGCCCGTTGACATTCCTAAGCCCAAAAGATCACTTAATCTGCCAATGACTCTCCCTTCTCAAGTCCTTGCCTCTCAGCCTCTTTTATAGTCAAATGTTAGGTGGTTCTTGTTTCTCCCAAACAAAGTGGGACTAAAACAAGATAGAGAAAGCCATTCCCGTTTTTCTCAAACTAGCCACTGTAAGAGTGTGATTTCGGATTCGTTAACCGTTGGATCATCGTGGTTTTTTGGACACCAGGTTCGTGAGACATCCCTCTTCACGTTTACCGTCGGATCGTCGAAACGAGGTCTGAGGAGAGAGAAATTGCCTTCGCAAAAGTAGAAAAAACAACCCCCGTTTTTCTCAAACCAGCCACCGTACAAGTGCGATTCTGGATTCGTTAACCGTTGGATCATTTTCGTTTTTTGCCAGAAGGTTCTTGAGACATTCATCTTCACTTTCACCATGAAGAGAGAGAAATCACCTTCGCAAAATAGCTGCAGTTTTGGGTATTTTGGTTAATTTTTGTATTTTTGTAACTTTGACATTCTTGGGCCAAGTCATTTAAATGCATGTAAATGGACACTCCTTTTTTGTAATAATAATTTTTTATTGCACCTCCCTTTTTTATTTTCTTTTGTAATTTGTATTATTTCTTATCTATTTTTATTTTTTTATTTTCGTTTTTTAATTAAAGATATTGTAACAAGAAAAATAAATTAAATCTATTTGGTAATTTTTTGTATTAGCATATTTTTTAATTTTTGTTTAACCACTAAAAAAGTTAACGCAAAATTAGTAAATTAGCGCAAAATGACCTATTCGAGGGATTAGGAATCAAATATACACGAAAAACATATTTTTGTGATTTTTTTTGAAAAAGAAAAAATGTACCGGTTAAAATTCGGTGTTCACAGTTGCTCCTCTGTGCTTACTTTCTTACGAGATAATACATAAAACTGTGTTTTCTTGTTTTATCAAAGTAAGGAATAAGTACAGATATGAACCCCAATTTTAATCGATGAAATTTGCACAGCTGTCTTTTGACTGTTAAAGTTAAATGGGTAACCATGCCAAAGCAGAACGGATAGCACGAAATTAGCACAAAACAAATGCCAGGGCGAGACCGATAGCAAGCAAATGTCAGGGTGAGGCCAAAGCAAATGCCAGGGCGAGACCGATAGCAGAAAATTAAAAACAAATGCCAGGGCGAGACGGATAGCAGAAAATTAAAAACAAATGCCAGGCCGAGACCGATAGCAGAAAATTAATCGCAAATGCCAGGGCGAGACCGATAGTGGAAAATTAAAAACAAATGCCAGGGCGAGACCGATAGCGGAAAATTAAAAACAAATGCCAGGGCGAGACCGATAGCAGAAAATTAAAAGCAAATGCCAGGGCGAGACCGATAGCGGAAAATTAAGACAAATGCCAGGGCGAGACCAATAGCGGAAAATTAAAAACAAATGCCAGGGCGAGACCGATAGGAGAAAATTAAAACAAATGCCAGGGCGAGACCGATAGCAGAAAATTAGAAACAAATGCGAGGGCGAGACCGATAGCAGAAAATTAAAAACAAATGCGAGGGCGAGACCGATAGCAGAAAATTAAAAACAAATGCCAGGGCGAGACCGATAGCATGAAGATGAAAGACAGTGCCAGGGCGAGACCGATAGCACCAAATTTAAAACAAATGCCCGGGCGAGATCGATAGAAAAAAATTAAAAGCAAATGCTAGGGCGAGACCGATAGCAGAAAATTAAAAACAAATGGCAGGGCGAGACCGATAGCAGGAAAATTTAAAGACAAATGCCAGGGCGAGACCGATAGCAGAAATTTAAAACAAATGCCAGGGCGAGACCGATAGCATGAAGATGAAAGACAGTGCCAGGGCGAGACCGATAACACCAAATTTAAAACAATGTCAGGGCGAGACCGATAGCACAAAATTAAAGACAATGCCAGGGCGAGACCGATAGCACAAAACTAAAGATAGTACCAGGCCTGAACCGTAGTACGAAAAAATACCATTGCAGGGTTGAACCGTAGCATGGAAACGCGGTGTCAAATGCCAGGATTGTAACATCCCCTAACTAGCTAATTTAATTTATTTAAATTAGCAAAGAGGTTAAGGTGAATTGTTGGCTAAATCAAATATTTAGCACAAGAGGTTTATTATGAGACGATTATTAGCATAAACTATTTAATTATGTGAGGCTTGTTAAAGATGATTTATTGTTGTGCATAATTAGATTATCATGTTAAGATAGGGAGTTAAAGTATAATTGGGGAATTAGGTGTGGTTAGGAGAGCAATAGAGGAGAGGGGCATTTTGGTCCTTTCCCCTCATTAAATGAGGTTCCAGCTGACCAAAACACCCATACAACACACACAACTCACTTCTGAAATTTTTTAAAACAGAAATAGAATGGAGAGGAGAAAGAGGGGGAGAGGGTTGCGAGAGTGAGGAGAAAAGGAGGAGAAGGAAATTTGTGAATCTTGGATGCATGTCCTATTTAAGTCCATCATTCAAGCTCATTCTTCTTCCTCTTCCTGTTAGTATAAAAGTCAGAACTCACAACCCATCCAAAAGCTAAGATTCTTCATTTTCGTTTTTGTTCATGATGACTACTTGAAGGCTTTGCATGTCTAGCTTAGGAGTGGATTCAAGGTTTAAGAACTAGTATGAGGTTACAAGAGGTGGAATACTTGAAGATTGAAGCTGGAAGTTGGTTATTAGAGGTTAAATTCGTCATCTTAAGTAGGAGGAAGATGGAGACAGAAGCTGGAAGTTTTGGAAAATTTCTGGGTAAAAACAGTTTGGGTACCCTTCAGTGATTGCATCGTATCTCCTAGTACACAACTCATATGATCACGATTTTTGTTTCTCTGCAAAGTAGACACAAAGTTGTTCGTTTTGGGCACAAGAACCATCGGATTCCAATTAGAAATGAAGAAGACATTGTATCCACAAGTTCCAGTTGTGAATCAGCCACTGTCCTGGACCAGTCACCTTGTTTCGGGTATACCTTCCAAGCTAATGGATGCATGTGTATGAACCTTTGACCATCAGAAAGTAGACAAAATTATCTACACAACGGGCACTGGTTTGAAGA
Organism: Astragalus membranaceus; assembly: GCA_039519185.1. Lineage (NCBI taxonomy): Eukaryota > Viridiplantae > Streptophyta > Magnoliopsida > Fabales > Fabaceae > Astragalus > Astragalus membranaceus. The sequence continues at coordinate 14,373,676 of CM076848.1, forward strand.
GTTTTGGCCACGATTTGACCAAGATACACGTGTTACAAAACTGCTCACTGATGCTGGAAAATGGATGTGGAGCTGGAAATGTTGGTTCGTCAAATTTCGGATCGAATCGCCAATGTTCGAGAGACGGAAATTCCGTAGACAAGAAGGAAGTTCAGTAGCTGGGATTTGAGTTTGGTTGCTGTTCCGAAGTCAGAATCGAGTCCTAGACGAGTTCGTTAGTGGAGCGGTTCGGGAGAGTTCGTTGCGTTACAGTTCGTTCGGATTCGTCAAAGTCTCGGCATTTGCGATTTTCATCGCAATAGGTGAGTTCTATACTCGCTTAGGGACGTTTTGATATCGAGCCATAATGTTTTCTGAAATGATACGTTAAAATCCACTTTTCAAAAAGTAGACGAAACCGTTTTTATCGAAAAACCGTTAATTGTAAATTGTTCGAATTGATGGAATTGTTGATTGATGTTGTGATGATTTGCATTTATTGATTGTTTATCACTTTCGCTGGTCTGGAATAATTGCTTGCTATGCTTGTTTTAAGTCTCGGATATCCTAGAAAGTCTCGGTATCGGATTGAAAGCGGAACGGAACAAAATCGCATTTCAAAAACCTGTTTTCTGAACTATCTGGAAGCCATCGCGTCGCGACCTGTGCCCCATCGCGTCGCGACCCTTTGTAAAATTGCAACGAAAATGTTTCTGTAACTTTTCGCGTCGCGACGGAACCTGTTCGCGTCGCGACGCAGTGTAAATTTCAGCAAAACTTGTCGATTTTGTTTTCGCGATAACTTTTGATCCGGTAATCTGATTGAAGTGTTTTCAGTTGCGTTTTGAAGCTTATTGAAAGGTCTACTCAGAGGTGTAATTCAAACTATAAAATGCCCTGTTTTGAAATTTAAGAATGTTGGGAAAAACCGTACATTAGTGGAACGCGAGTGTACACATGTTAATTCATACAAGACAAGATAAGAAATGTTCAATTCAAAGACAAGATACCTTCCCTTGAGGAAGGGTAGACGGTACATGGATGAAAATGATAAGACGGCCCAATGCGGGTACATTTATATAATATATATAAATTGAGGTCAAGGGGGACGACCCTTAGAGGATTGGCATACTAGGGGAGGGGAAGTAATGAGCCCCAAAACCTAGACTCAAGAGGTTTCACCCACTAGAAATAGCGGGATGAGTTCACCAAAAGCCAAAGAAGTGCCTAAGAATAGGTAGGCTTGAGGTGTTATGCTAGAATGATAAAAATAAAAGAAATGTAATGCGTAGTCGCTTATTTGGGCTACAAATTACAAGAGGTAAAATATGATATGCTTCATGTGTCGCTTAGAAGGGCCATGAGCATAAAAGTTAAAGAAAATAATTAATGTAACGAGTAGTTGCTTAGTAGGGCTACACGTTACAAGATATACTTCATGCGTCGCTTAGGAGGGCCATGAGTATGAAGCAAAGGAAATAATGAACCGCTAGAGTTAGTAAGGGGTCTCGATAGGACTCACTGAGATAATGTTTATCTCACCCTTCATATTTGTGGTTTTTACAGAGAATCAGGGGAAAGCAAAGGCGACGAAGTACGGTTAGCCGGTGCGACTCTTGGAGTCATTGAGGATTGAGTTTCATGTTTAGGCCTTGTCCCATTTACTGTTTCTATGTCATCGATTATATAACTATCATGTATCAGTTGTAAATCGTTTCCGCTACTTTATGTTTTGAGTATTGAACACCAGGATTGTATAAGTCTTAAGTTGTGAAACTTAAGCATTTTCAGGAAATTAACGAGGTTCATAGAACCATTTGATATGTATTATCAAAATTTTTAGTTTGTGTTCAATATTCATTAACAGGAAGTTACTCTGATGTATGTCATTTAGTGCATTTCGGTAATTCTACATGTTAGAATTTATCGGGGTGTTACAAGGACTAGACTATAGCATTGAAATGAACATAAAATGCAATGGATGTCTTGCTTTGAATAATTCTTTTGATTTATCTATTTTCACAAAGCGACTGAAAAAACACATGCTTCTATTCATGAAGGGATGCATGGTTGGACATGAAATGTATGCATGATATGACGTGAAATGTATGAAATATGCATGATCTTTGAGTTATAATTGAGATGCACATGTCATGAAAGTTAGATTCACCGAAAACATTTTCTTTTTTGTGCATGCTTCATTTGAACCCAATCAAACTGATTCTCAAATGGAAGGTGATCCTCATCCTCGCTAGCTTTTTAAGATCTCCTTCCTTTTATGATCACATCTCATTCTTCAAACAAAACACTTTCAAGTTTGACCCTCTCTCTCTATATATATATTTTCACAGATATATCGCCATTATCCCTCTAAATCATATAATTGATTCCAAGTTGACTATTTTTGAAGCATTACTTAATGAGCATGCATGGATTTGTGGGTATTGACAAGCTAGACTTTTCTGTGTTTTTTGGTTTTCCTGTTTTGGATTTTGAAGGTTTGGAAGTGGATGGTTTTTTGGAAAGCGAAGGCGTAGGGAGGACAAAACGACACAAGATGGTAGGGAAAAAGGTTAGTGGTAACCTCCAGCTATTGAGGATTTCTTTTATTTGTGGTAGCTGGCTTGCTGGAAATTGGGCAGGTATTGGAAACAAGCTTTACCACAGAGGGAAAACTACTAGGTGTAGCAAGCAAAATCTGACTCATCAAGGATCATGCAAATATTTCTGCCCCAGTATTGGTAAAAGGAACCTCCAAGAGTAGGATGCACTGGTGTACTATACAAGTTTGACTCATGATGGGTCTTGCAAAATTTCCCCCCAGTATTGGTAAAAAGCATTTCCCCAAGAGAATGATGCATTGGTGTACAAAACTAGTTTGGCTCATGAAGGTTCTTTGCAAAAGTTTCTTTCCTAGGATGGGTAAAAGGTGAGGCCAATGTAGGATCTTGTAAGATTTCTTCCTCATTCTAGTGAAAGACATTCCCCCGAGAGAATACTACACTGGTGTAGAAAGAAATATTTGACTCATAGAGGGTCTTACAAAATTTTGCCCCAGTGTGGGATTTCTTGACACTCTCAAGCTTACATTTCACAAAATTGCCCCAATGTGCACTCCTGTTCGGCATAAGTAGGAGAACTCCAGTGAACTACACAAATAAACATTGTAAGTCTCATTCCCCTTTTGTACCCTAATTTTTGCCTAGACTGCCTTTGCAGGTTTTCAGTCTAACGGGATTTGTCTTTTTATTTTTTTATTATATTTTTTTTAAAACCCTAATTTTGTCCTAAACTACCTTTACAGGTTTTCAGTGTAGCGGGCCTCATTCTTTTTTCATTTTTTCATAGAGCAAAGAAAAGTTAAAAAGAAACAAATGATTTATTTCAAAATTAATATTATGAAAATGAAAACAATCATTCATCAATCAGAGTGGACTTTTAAAGGCTTGTAATGTGGCAATGGGTTATGGGTTATGGAAAAAAAATGATTAGAGGGCTCAAAGAAATGTTTTACGGGTATGGGTTATGGAAGAAAAATGATTAGATGGCTCAAAGAAATGTTTTACGGGTTATATGGACCAATGATCTTTAGTGCATTCGGCTTCCAAGACATCACATTTTTCTTGTAAAACCCATCCACTCACATGATTTTTGATTTTTTTTCACTTCTCTACTTTTTCACTTTTTTTTTCATTTTTCACTTCTTTCTAATTTGGCATAGCTGATTTCATCCTTCACCTCTTCTTCATTTATGACTCTCATTCTCTTTCTTTTATGCCCTAATTTTTGCCAAGACTGCCTATACATGTTTTCAGTCTTGCGGGCTTAATTTTTTCTTTTATCTCATTGTACCGTTGGAAATCTAAATGCACTAAATTTCACTGCAGGGTCGATCCTTGTCCAGGGTTTAATGGAAGGAAATTGCAGGCTCAAAGGACACAACAATGGTTCATTTTTGGGATAGAGAAAAATGGACACTCTTCATTTCAAGTCATGATTCCACATTTTCAAAATTTTAATTTCGAAATAACATTCACTTTTTTACACATTCTTTGCTCTTTATTTCTTTTGCTTCTTTTTGTCTTTTTTTTTCTTTGCTTTTTTTTGGGAAATGGACCTTCAAAATGTGATATTCGTTCACAGGTTCGCCCTTGAATGAGACAACCAAAAGGGCTTTAAGAATTATCACTTGAGGCAAGAACTCGAAAAGGGGTCAGTGTTTTGAGGGAACATGGGTGAGAAATGATGGAAATGAGTTTTTAAATCCATGCAAATTCATTAGCATAAAACTTCAACTAAGTCAACTTGGTTTCGAACTACATGATTAAAGAAGTGCTAACGACAATCATCCTTCCTTTTCTTTTTGAGCAAAACATAATTACTAACCTTATGTCTCCCTTTTTTTCAATATGCCCAACTATTGTGCCCCATGACATCTTTCCTCTCACATAATTCCTCTACACCTCTAATGATTAATCTTCCCAACAACTCAAGCGAATGATCCAATTCCACGAGTCTAAGCTTGATTGTAACACAAGCACAAAAATTTCAAACTCCTTTTTTATTTATTTTCTTAAAGAAAAGTTTATGAGAATGGGTCAAAGAGACCAATATGTTATGAAATGCATGGTATGTATGCAAACATTCACCCTAAAATGCAATATGCGTTGTTTTGTAATGGCTTTTTTTTTAATCCTTTTCATGCAAGAAATTAAATTCAATTTTTTTTGCCCCATTTGAAGGGAAATGCTATGAGGATTGACAAATGATAATGTGTTTTGTTTTATTTACTGATGAAAGTACACATAACGTGCAAAGATGCAAAGAGAAAATGAAATATGAAGAAATTTTATGATGATTTTTGACAAATGAGTGTGATGGATGACAATGAAACGAAGATGTGCACTACATGTAGACAAAAAAATATTTTTCTAAGGCCTTATGGAAGGAAAATGCAAATGAATGCATACTTTTCAATGACACGCGGTGAACGAGACAAAGTTAATTACATTCTATTTTTTTTACGCGAAATGCCCCTTTTTTTACCATGCAACATGTTTTTTTTTTGCTTTTTATGCATGAAATGTAATGCAATTTTTATGTTGTTTATGCATGAAATGCAATATGATTTTTAATTTTGTAGAAAAAATGAGTGATTTTCTAAACCCAAAAGTTATTTTTTATAGGAAAAAGATATTTTTGTTTTTTTATGGAAAATAAGGTAAGAGGTAGAGTAGCTCCCTTTGTGACCTAAATTGGTTAGCCCATGCTATTTGGCCCTACAGATCTAAGGTCTTCTATTGTGAGTACTCACGAGGTAGGTGTTCTAACCTATTGAGATTTAAGGTCTCTAGAGTCAAGTACTCTTCTAGAAGGTTAAACGCACCAGGATGTACATCCCAGATGTGGATACCCGCATAGAAGAATCGTACTCTAGATGAGGAATTTGTGGAAGTCACATAGGATGTACATCCAAAATGAGTCCCACTCATCATCGTTCTAACTTATGTGTTTTTTGCGGCTCAAGTGTGAGCTCAACACTCAAGGTGTGCTCACAGTGTAGGTGTAGTGTGTGAATGGAGCATACAAACCTCAAATCCTAAAAATAAAAACCCAAATTGAACCTGCATATTAACCAGAAAATACAACCATACAATAATATCAAGTGTTCTCTAGCCTAGGGTTTATATCAAGCAGAATATAAAATAAATATCAAATGAAATATATACCAAGAAAAAATAATAAATTAAGAGGGGTAAACAAAGGGTACCTTATAATCATTTTGCACAAACAAACTCCATAGGTTTGACTCTCACCGTCCCCAGTGGAGTCGCCATCTGACGTGATCGGGATCCCGACGTAGACGACCCAAAAATTGATATTTCAGGGAGTCGCCACCCAATTTATTAAATAGGGAAAATTGAGAAAAACCTACCTTAAAATTACTGGTCTGCGTAAACTAGGTTGGATTCGGGAGTCGGTTATGCATAGGGAAGGGTGAAAACTTAATTCCACTACACCCCTAGTACATCCGTCCTAAGACAGTTACCCTAAATCTGGTTGTGCAAATATAAATTACGAATTTATTTGTTTTACCCAAAAATAAAATAGTAGAGAATAATAAGGACTAATTTAGAAAAGTTTAATTTTAACTTGACGGGGAAGCCCCGCTCCTACGTATCCTTAGGTGCAATGAGGAACTCAAAAGTCACGTAGTTCTTTCTGAAAAAGCTTGTTGGTTGGGTGATTTTAGTTTTTTGAAGGGGTTTGAGATCACCAAGTTGTACAACTCAGGCGTCTTAAACCGAGATCGACAAGATGCCACATCTCAGCTAATCCCTGTTTTAAATTTTTTAGAAAATAGGTGTTAAAGAAAAGAGAGTTGATTATTTGAAAGAAAATAATTAGCTTGACGGGGAAGCCCCGCTCCTACGTATCTCCGTGCGCGGAGAATCAAATGCTACGTAGTTTTTCTTGAAAATATTTGTTTGTTTTGTTGATTTTAATATTTTGAAGGGGTTTGAGATCACCAAGTTGTACAATTCAGGCGTCTTAACTGGGTTGCGGGTTTGATAAGATGTACATCTCGATCAAAGCCATTTTTATTGATGTTTTAATTCATTTTTAGAAATAGATAACAATAATAATAATATAAATAATAATAGATAATAACAATAATAATAATAATAATAATGGAAAAGGCAAGATAAAAAAATAAAAATAAATAAGTAAATAACTATACACCTAAAAGAAATATAAATAAATAAATATATACAGAAATAAACAAACAACAAATAAGTAATCAATAAATATGTACATAAATAAATAATGAAATAAATTATAAATAAATAAATACAAAACTAACCTCAAACTGATGAACGCGAGGAACACCGAACCGGACCAAGCAGTCTGACCAGGTCAACTGCGAACCGGACTGCTTGGAGAACCGAAAAAACCGATTCAAAAAAAATTACAAAATAATCAAAGACAGACTTTTAGTGTCTGGACCGCAAAGGCTAGCCCAAAAGATCACTTAATCTGCCAATGACTCTCCCTTCTCAAGTCCTTGCCTCTAAGCCTCTTTTATAGTCAAATGTTAGGTGGTTCTTGTTTCTCCCAAACAAAGTGGGACTAAAACAAGATAGAGAAAACCATTCCCGTTTTTCTCAAACCAGCCACTGTAACAGTGTGATTTCGGATTCGTTAACCGTTGGATCATCGTGGTTTTTTGGACACCAGGTTCGTGAGACATCCCTCTTCACGTTTACCGTCGAATCGTCGAAACGAGGTCTGAGGAGAGAGAAATTGCTTTCGCAAAAGTAGAAAAAACAACCCCCGTTTTTCTCAAACTAGCCACCGTACAAGTGCGATTCTGGATTCGTTAACCGTTGGATCATTTTCGTTTTTTGCCAGAAGGTTCTTGAGACATTCATCTTCACTTTCACCATTCGCATCGTCGAAACGAGGTCTGAAGAGAGAGAAATCACCTTCGCAAAATAGCTGCAGTTTTGGGTATTTTGGTTTATTTTTGTATTTTTGTAACTTTGACATTCTTGGGCCAAGTCATGTAAATGCATGTAAATGGACACTCCTTTTTTGTAATAATAATTTTTTATTGCACCTCCCTTTTTTATTTTCTTTTGTAATTTGTATTATTTCTTATCTATTTTTATTTTTTTATTTTCATTTTTTAATTAAAGATATTGTAACAAGAAAAATAAATTAAATCTACTTGGTAATTTTTTGTATTAGCATATTTTTTCAATTTTTGTTTAACCACTAAAAAAGTAATAATAACGCAAAATTAGTAAATTAGCGCAAAATGACCTATTCGAGGGATTAGGAATCAAATATACGCGAAAAACATATTTTTGTGATTTTTTTTGAAAAAGTAAAAATGTACCGGTTAAAATTCGGTGTTCACAATATACAAAATGCTTAAATCATTGTGCAATCTTCTATAAAACTTATAATGTTCTTATTTGACTAAAACTACTATATTTAATACATATTATACTTGGTTTCAGGCAACTAGTTATGGTTAGATGTATGAATAACTCTATATAAAATAGAGTTATCAGTTACCATGACCTAAGTCATCTTGATGTGGTTTGCCTTGATCCGGGTTATCCTGAGGCGGACTGTCCTGATTTGCTTCCATGTTTCTAGCCCGAGAAGGAGTCCAATAGCGATGTTGACGCACCAGCTTGTCTTTTACTCTCTGTTGACGGGATACATGATATGAGTATATGAATGGATGAAAAGACGAGTGATGCATGTGTGCATGAGTTTTATTGTTTTAGGCCGAGAATTGTAAATGCGTCTCGATTTGTCATAAGTACATAAACTAACGTTTCAGATATTTTCAAAAAGAGGATCAACAGGTGAAACAAACAAACTTCATTGATGGGGGAAAAGTACATCATTTTTGAAATAAAACTTCGAAAGGAAAAGTACAGTGCTCTTTTAAATTTCGCTCAAATACATATGGCTTTCATTTTTCCACTCCTCTCTCTTTTTCTACTAGTAGTGCTACCAGCCTTCTCCCTAAGTTCGGCAATCAGGATCTTGCAAAATTCCATAAATTCGGAAACTTGGACCGGGATGTTGAACAGGTGCATTGCCGCGTCAGCCTCTTTTAGACGTTTTGGGATACCCATGATAGCTTGATTGGCCAGCCATGCCAACTTTGAGAATCTGTCTTTCCAGTATAAGCTTTCATTCTTCAACTCTATGAAAACTTCATGGTTTTCTATCCTGCTGACCAATTCCGCAAAGCGGCTCTCCCAATAGATGCCTTCAGTCTTCAACTGGTGGTAAACTTCCTCTTGATATCTGATATGGTCTGTCAGCTCGTCAAATCTTTCATGCTCCCTTCTCAAGGCTTGTTGGTATTCTCGGAGTATCTCTTCAATTGTATCTTTATCCCGTCGGATACTTTTCACTTGTTCTTCGAACTCAACTATCAATATCTGAGACTCTCTTTTTGATTTCACCAACAAGCCCTGTGCGGTTTTTTCAGCAATCATTGACTCTTCCCATAACTCCTTCCATTTGTGCTCATCATCAATGGCTTGGTTCATTTTCAGGTTGCATCATTTTAGTTCTTCCTTTGCCCCTCTCAGGTATTTTTGAACCCCTTGTTTGTTCTTTTCTTCAATCTTAAGCTGCTTGCGGCTATCTTCAATGGCCAATGACTTAGTTGCGTTTTCCTCCTCTAATTTCTGGTTTTTTAGGAGCATTTTCTCTAATTCTGCCTGTAAACCCTTCTTTTCTTCTTCAGCTTTTGACAATGCCATTTTGAGCTTTTCTAACCATTCGATAGTGGGAATGGTAGGTTCAAGTACTTCTTCCTCAACCCGTAGTGCGTTTCGGTAAGGCAATCGAGTGTCTTAGATCCTTTTTTGGATCCATTGACGAAAGGTGGGTTCCTTATCGCCGTCCTTCTTAGTAAGCTCTTGTCCTTTGCGGCCAACCATATCGCACGCTTGAGAAATCTTCCGGAGCATGTCAACCTCTTTTAGGCTTCCCTCATGGAGGTAAAAAGGGATTAACGTACATGTCTTCGGTGGGCGGATTTCGCATGGGGTACCCTAGCTGTCTTAGAGTCAGAGAAGGGTTGTAATTTATGCATCCTCTTGTCCCCAAAAGTGGGACATTTTGAAAGCTTCCACACTGAAAAATTACTGTAGGTCTATTTTTCCACCATGATGGGTGCCAACGAACCTTGTATTCATGGATTCCTCTTAGCACTTGCAACCATTCACTAGTGTTCATTGTCTTCACATCACACCCTCTAGCGTCTTCAATCGGGCCTTCTACTTTAACTTTGTTAACGAAAGCATGGGTGAGAAGCCAAACATACAAAGCGTGTAGGCAGCAAGATATTCTTTTTCCCTTTAGCTCACTATAACGAGTGAAGGTACAGTAAGTGTCTGCAAGAATGGCTGGAATTGGGTTGGATGGGTTTTCCTCATCTTTGAAGGATAGGAAGGCACCAATAGCTGTCGTATCCACATATCTTTCGAGGCGTGGAAATAGAACAATGCCAAAGATGGTCAAAGCCAATACTTGCTTAAAAGGACCCCAATTCCTAGCATCGGCGAATGACTTCATTTGACTTTCCAGATACCCTTGTGGGAACCCTACAATGCAATTTCGATTTTTCTTTTGGAGCTTCAAATTTTCCTTGTTGATTTGTAACATTGAGGCAAGTTTCTCATCTGTGTAGTAATGCCCCCGATACTGGTAGGGTCTAATGTCTTGTTGAGGAAAGCCAGGGATCTGTGTATATTCTTCCAGGGTAGGTGCCATCTGGAAATTTTTGAAGGTGAAGCATCTTAATGAAGAGTCATAGAATTGGCTCAAAGCAACAATGACGTTTGTTTGCACTTCCAACTGTAATAACATAATAATCTTCCCATAAGTTCTAACAAAAGACCTGCGCTCGATGGGCGGCAACCAACCCGCACATTCCCTTAGACTCGTCAGATTAGGCTGTTTCACTATAGGGTAGTTCAGAGTTTGGATTACTTCACTGTTTGATACCATATTGCCTCGCTTATGACATAATTTTCGAGCCTCTTACAATTCCCGGCAAACCTAAATGAGATGAATAACATGCATGTGAGGATTTTTTGCATTTTTTTTGTGAAATAATGATGTTATATGATGAATGAAAGAATGATATCACGCGTGTTAAAAAAAGTATAAGAAGATTTTTGGTGATTCAACTTTGAGAAACCATTAACTATGTGTCACCTCCTATATATGTAAAAGGGAAAAAGAAATAAATGGTTTTGATGATTTGTTTTTTTTTTTTGAGAATTTTGTTTTATCTGTAATGATGCAGCGGGTAGGTGAAATGCCCTTGTGTCCTAAATAGGTTATGTCTTATATAAGTCATGGTCTAGGGTCACTTACGTGATCAATCTCTCGGGTGGCTCTATTCACTTCCTCACAAAGGTTTCCAGAGCTAAAATCCCCTTCACAATATGATCCACAACGATAGCGAGCTACCTGGTGTGGGATACCATGAAATAGCGTACTCTGGTTGAGACTTTCATGAGAGTCAGACAGATAAAATCCAGAATGACTGTCACTAATCATCTCCACTCGTCCTAGGTTATTTTTCAGACCTGGGTATAAGGCCCCACTCAGAAGTGTGTGAATAAACATGTGTAAGTGACGTGTGTGATATGGGCATAATACCTAGACTACCCAAACTGCAAAAGAAAAACAGATAATAGTACAAAAGGTCTTCTACCCTAAGGTTCAATAAAGCAAATAAAATAACTAAATAAAATAGACAGGAAAATATGAACGCTAAAGGTAAACAAAGTACTAAATTAACAATAATCTACACATTTAATTAAATTAGGCTTGACCCTCTTAAATGTCCCCAGTGAAATCGCCAGCTGTAGCGACCGAAAAATCCGAAGGAAGGGATTCTTCGTCATTTTGCAATGAAGCCGCCATCAATATTTATTAAATAGGAAAAACATTGAAAAACCTTTATTTTTGGGTTCGGGGGTCGATTACGCGTGGGGAAGGTATTAGCACCCCACAGCATCCTTTCAAAAGAAAGGTTACCATTTAATTTAATGTGTAGAAAGAAAGTTAATTAAAAGAAAATACTCTAATTTACCCTTTTTATTATTCGCAAAATTGAAAAGGAAGACTTAATAAAAATTTTAGTTCTTTGGGCTTGACAGGAGTGGGCCCCTACTCCTACGTATCTCCTGGTGCGATGGAGAAATCAAAGCTACCTAGTTCTTGGGTAGAAAATGTTTGTGTGTTTGGTGTTTTTTATTTGTTTTTGAAATTGGGAGAAGTATTCGTAATGACCAAACAAGTAAAATTCAGAGTGGTCATCACTCATAGCTCGTTTGAAAACTAAAGCTGTTATTAACGGTCAAACAAGCTAAGCTCAGAGTGAACATTAACAACCAACCATTTTTATGTTTAAGAAAACATTTATTCGTTATTTGGGAAAAAATAGGTTTGTGAAAGAAAATATTTATTTATGGAAAAAAAATTTCTAAAAAAAGAGAAACAGGGGGTGCAGTAGTAAAATGTGGTGTGATTAGCAGAAAATGGTTGTATTTTAAAGTAGTGGGTGTAGAAAACAAGCCCAGTTCGTTTTCTGTGAACTGGGCTACATTCGAAAAGGTGGGCTTGCACAGGGGGTGCAAGCTATTAAAACGGGGAGTGCGTTTTGAAACAAGGGTTGTATGAGTAAAAAGAAGGGGTGCATTTAGCAGCAGCCCAGCCCAGTATCAGGTTGGCTAACCCACGAAATGTGGGCTTTCCTAGGGGGCGTGATGATTAGAATGAGGGGGTGTAGGTTGTAATCTGAATAATAAAAAAAATAATAATAAAAAACTTAACTATATAAGCGAATGAAAAGGAAAATGGAACCCTAATTCACTATCCTCACTCTCTCAGCGCCGCATCCTCCCATCCCTGACCCTAATTTCAATTTTTCTCCACGGTCGTTCCACTCTCCTCCTCTCTCCACCATGCCATAATCTACCTCTCTTCTCCTCTCACAGCGCCGCATCACTTTTCACTCCCCACCCTAATTTTCGTTTTTCTCTTTCTCACGCCGTTCCATCCCTCTTCTCCCTCTAACCCTAATTTCGTTTTTCTTCTCCTCCCCGAACCAAATATCTCTCTCAAACCTAGCCTCGCCTCACCGCCGCAAATCCAAAAATAGGGGGAGAGAAGATGTCTTTTGCGACGAAGAGGGAGAGGGAAAACGAAGACGAGAAGGGGGAACGCCATTGATCGGCCGTTCTCTGGCCAGCTATGGCGACGGTGCAATGGTCGTTTGCCAAAAGAGAGAAAATGAGGGATTTTGGTGGTGGCTTATGGTGGTGGTACGACGGCGATGACAGAGGTAGTGGTGGTGGTGCAGTTCCGTTGGGGTGGCAGATGGTGGTGCTTGGGTTTGCGACAATGGTGGTGTTTGGTGATGGCTGAGGAGGGGGTTCTAATGGCTGTTTGGTGACAAATGGTGGAGTGCCTTTATTGTGGTGGTCATGGAGTTTTCTGGCAAGGCTACGGCGGCAGTCACCACGGACAGTGGCCGGAGGTAAAGTCCCTTTCCCTTCTCTTTCTTTTTTGCTGTTTCGGTTCTATTAACCTCTTTTTTTTTGGAATTTTTCCTTCTTTTTTTTTTCTAAAAGAAAACAGCTTATACCCTTCCCCTTTTACGAAAGAACTAACAAAGGCTTTAATATGTTATGTATGGAAGAAAAAAAACTGAAGTATGCTATGTTGAATATGAAAATAGGAATTTACCTAGCTCCAAACTTTTACTGAGTTGTTCTTTATTTGCTCAAGTGGAAAGAAAGTGTATTTTGAAGTAGTATCAATTTGACATCAGTGTTGTGTTTTGTGTATCTGTGTAGTGACTGTGTATTTTTGTGTGTATTTTCGTATGGATTTTCTGTCTGAATTTTGGTGTCAATTTCTGTTCTCTGTGTGCTCTTTTTTGTGTATTTCCATCACCGTGCCCTGATTGTGCTACTGTTTTGGGTATTTATAGGTGGATGAGGTGCTGAGGACAATCAGCAATTAGGGCAAAAATGACACCAAAAAGGACAGCATCTTTGAGGGGAATAAAAAGGACAAGAGTTGGCACTAATGACAGTCAAAGGAGGGATTCAAAAGGATAGCCAAGGGGAAAGCCTAGCTAGGGCAAACAGCCAGCTTGCTGCGCCCTTCCCTTCCCTTCTCTTTTTTTTGATTTTGTATTTTTTTGATTTTTTTGTATTATTTTTGTAATATTTTTGCTATTTGTTTTTTTTGGCTCATATGTGTAAAGAAAGACTATGTTATATGACACGAAAAAAAACTTTGACTATTAGGTTTCTTTATTTATTTATTTTTGCACCAATAACAATAGGCTAAAAAATAACAATAGCGAAATAAAATAAAACGAGCATCAAACAAATCGTTGCACGAGAGTGCCAGAGACACGCGCGTTTAAAATGATATGCGACACAATGAAAATAAGAATTTTTGATTTTTTAATTGCTCGGACAAACTTAGGGTATGACAGCTACTCTTTGGAGATGTTTTGTGTTCTGCTTTCTTCCCCGATCTAAGTTCTTTTATGACTTGTGTTTGAATGATGCCACATGAGACACTTTTTGAAAAATCAAAATGTGCCTCGAAGAATGTCACCCGTCTGTTTAAACCTTTTTTCCCCTAATTCTGTTAGTAATATATTGTGCCTTCTGATGTTTCCCCTTGGGCGTTGCGACCTCTCCTTTTCACCATAGTGGATAGACAGAAGTTTCCTATGGCCTGATTCATTATTGAAGTAGATGGAAACACTGGATGGACCAACCAGCCAGGTTGGGTTTCTTGCTCCTTGAAAGGACTTCAGGGTCCTCATGAAAGGCAAATATATACTAGTTATTACTGAGAAAGGTTCCGAGTTGATTTGCAAACACCTTATCATAAACTTGGATATTTTTTGAAAATGTTCAGATTAAGAACTTATGTGTTCATGTGATTAAGAGGAAGGGGAATCTTTTATTGTCAAACATAACCAATACCCAATATGAATGACATATGTTAGTTGCCAGGACAATCCCTAACATTGACTTCGGGACACCGTTTCTCAGTTTCATATTTTCTATTTGTTGCAGATAAAAAGTCTTGCTGCAGAGCTCTGTCTCGATAGAGCTCTTGTTCTTGCATTGCTTCGTAACCCTCCCCCAAATCTTCTAATGATGAGCCTATAAATACCTGATGAACCCATGCCAACAATGACTTCACTTGAAACTCCGGGCGAGGCTTTTCTTAAAGAAGCAAGTGCATGTTAGGCTCCTAGCCCAACGTTGACTGGGAAAATGCGATTGACAGTCTTGGAATTTGATTAAAGAATGGAAAACAGGAAGAAAATTTATTGAAAGACTGAAAATGGGAAGATGATACACAAAGGGGAGGCTAATCCCCTCCTTACTGGCTTCACCCAGCTACCTTTGTTGGCTTCACCCAACTATAAAACTGAAGTAATTTCCCAATGATGATCCTAAGCCTCTTCCTAGTCCCCTATTTATAATACATAGAGGTTTGGGTTGAGGGTTACAAGATAACTACCCATAACCAACTAACTGACTAATAACAATTAAAACGAACAAACTACCTAACCGATAAACTAAGTTTATCATATTACATTTTATTCCTATTATCATTAAAGGCCTAACAATCTGACAGCACATTTGTTAAAGGTCTAACAATACTTCCCCCTTGAAGACAAACCTTGTCCTCAAGGTTGACTTTAGGGAGAACTGCCCATAGGAAAACCTGCCCTTGTCCTTAGTTAGTTATTGATGAGTTAGGTGTTGTTGTATGGCTTCAAAGGATTGTCCGTCGGAAGGCTTGATGTTGTCACATCCTGTTGTCTCCCCATGTGTTGGGTGTTGCCGCTGTCGCTGCCTCAACACCTGTTTCTTCCACTTGATGCCTCTCCTCTTTCCTCTAACACCACTCCCCCTTGATAACTAGACTTGTCCTCAAGTCTGAGCGTAGTGACTTCTCTCACTCCCTTGATGTCCATCTCTTGGAATAGTTCAAGAGTATCAAGATCATGGAAAACATTTGAAGCACACATAGCCCTAATCCAATTAAAAATCATAACCTTATATAGAGCAAGTCTAATGGAAAAACTATTTTTGACGAAAGAAGCCATTCGACAATGTTGGAGGAAAGTGTTACAACCAACATCTACCTTGATAGGGTCATTTTCTAAAGCCCCGATGGTGGGAGTTTCATTCTTACTTTCCACAGTGCTCCTAATCTTCCCAAACCAAGCATCACATGTAGTTAAAGGAAATAAAAAATCATCCCCGGGATATCTTAGCTGTTCTTTGGCATGCGTTAGAATTAAAACCCACTCTTGAGTTAAACCTTCTGAAGCTCTATCGTTACCCAACTTTGAGATTAAAGTGTTCCAAGCAGTAAAAACCTTCACAGACATTTTGTCAAACAGAAACCTTGCAATTATAGTTTGACATCTTTTATATTGGAAAAGGTCAAAGTTCTCTTGAAATTCAATTCCCTTTTGCAACCAGTTTGTGATGCCATCAATATCCAAAGGCTTCTGCCCTGTGGATCCAGAAATTGGCACTTCCACCCAAAACCAAGAACAACCATGAAAGTAAAAAACAGGCAGTGTCATATTATTTGTTAATATATTCTGAGCACCTAAAGACAAGCCTGAAGATGACTCCCTTTTGTTTCTTTTAAATAAGGTCATTCCCTTGTCTATAGTCTGGGTATTTCCAATCACCACTCTGTTGTGAATTATGCCCAGTGAGAGAAGATTTTGAGAAAGGCCATCTAAGGCCCTTTTTTCTTGAGCCCCAGAGCACAAATTTGCTTGAACCAGGTACCATACTTCCATTCCACCCAATGTTGTGAAGAACTCATTTAACAGACAAACAGTGCCTCGGGGTTGGCCCATTATTAGGTTTTGAACCATATTCCCCTCATCTTTTACCCATTCAGCCCTTATTGTTTCCAGAATATTCACAATGAGAACATCGTAAAAACTGACCTTATTGTTGCGCCCGAAAAAGTCCCCGAGGGAGAACCTTCCTCGTTCACAACTTTTCCTAAGACAATGAAGCCGCCACCAATATTTATTAAGGAAAATATTAGGAAAACCTTTTTTGGAAAGCGATTGGTCTTGCGAAACTAGAGAATAGGGTTCGGGGGTCGGTTACGCGCAGGGAAGGTGTTAGCACCCCACACGTCCTCTCTACTGAGAGGGAACCTTTAATGAAACGCGTGGTTTTAGTGTGTTGACTTGAAAATACTTAATTTTGCCTCTCTACTTCTTGTTAAAAAAATCTTAATGAAAATCTTTATTTATTATGAAAAAGGGGGAAAAATGGTTGTTTAGAAAAAAACGCTTGACGGGACATGGCCCGCTCCTACGTATCTCCCGGTGCGATGGAGAACTCAAAGCTACGTAGTTCTTCTTTGTCCTGAAAAAGTTTTTGTCTTTTATCTTTTTGGTGAGTTTTCGAAATAGGACGAGCATTTAGTGAACGATTAAACTAACCAAGGTTATGGGTAATCACCGCTAAGTACTCTTGAAAATGAGAGTCACTACCGCCAGTCAGACGAACAAAGGCTCTGATTGACTATTAGTAGCGACTCGTTTTTATTATCTTTTTTGAAAGTGATTTTCGAAAGAGATTGATTGGCACGAATGATCAAACTAACAACAGTTATGGGTGATCATCGCTTATTGTTCTTTTGGGAAAAAGACATCGCCACCAATGGCTAGACGAACAAAGGTTCTGATTAGCCACTAGCGACGATGGGTTGAAAATGATTTTAGAAAGGAAAAGGTTTTTTTGTTCTAAAAAAGATCTTGGCTTGCAAAAGTGATTCTTTTTTGTTATGAAAATAAACTCTTTTCTTTTTATTATGCAAATGCTAAACTTTTTTATGGTTGCGCTTGACGAGAACGTGGCTCACTCCTACGTATCCCAAATGGGAATCAAAGCGACGTAGTTCTAACGAGCCTTGAAAATGAAAGTCTTTTTGCTTTGGTTTTGAAAAGTGGAGGGCGTTCATAATGATCAAACTAACAAAGGTTATGGGTGACCATTACTAGAACCCACTTAAGTGCATGTAGAAATCTCTTTTGAAAAATGAAAGCCTCCATGATGACCAAACTAACAAAGGTTATGGGTGGCCATCACTAGCACTTGCTATGACTTCGATGCTTAGGAGAATATCTTTTGAAATCGAAAGCGTTCATGATAATCAAACTAACAAAGGTTATGGGTGATTATCACTAGTAGCTTATGCATATGAAAACATCTTTTTTTTTGAAACTTAGGCTCTTAGGACAATCAAACTAACAAAGGTTATGATGGATCATTACTAGTAACTCTCTTTGAAAATGCCTTTTGTAAATGCAAACTTTCATGGTGATCGAACTAACAAAAATTATGATGGATCACCGCCAATAACTTGTTTTTGATTCTTTGATACTTAGAAAAAGCTTTTTGAAATTGGATGCGTTCATGATAACCAAACCAACAAAGGTTGTGATGGATTATCACTAGTAGCTTGCTTTATGCTTGCGAAAGTTCTTTTGAAATTGAGGCTTTCATGACAATCGAACCAACAAAGGTTGTGATGGATTGCCACTAGTAACCATTTTTATGGCAAGTCGTTTAGAAATGAAAACAATGAGTGCAAGAAAGAATTAGTGAATTCACGATCATTGGAATCAAATCATTAAGCAACAACATTTGAATTTGCAAACAAGGATCAAGCCTAAACTATATATATTAGATCACAACACAAAGGTAGGCAATGAAGGAACTTGAAGTGGGCATTTAAGTAAGAATACAAGAGTAGGCAAGATTGAACCTAAATGCACATCTAATGGAAGATGCTAGGTGAGAACCATACTCAAATATTTCTACAAGATGCAAGGGAATCTAAATGCACATCTATTGGAAGATGCAATGTATGGAATTGACCTATCTAAGTGTTGATGATATTCTTATATGAGAGTGGACAATGAAATTGTTAGCTTAAGGAAAAGAGTTGCCTCAATCATGATCATGGGCAAGCATAAGCAAGCAAATTATTTAGCAACCAAAGTATCAAAGAATGTTGAATCACTTTAGTCAATCCTCACACTTAAGATTAAGTGCACAAGTGCACAAGTGTGAATCACCTTGCCAATCATCAACAAAAACAAGTTTATTAAAGCAAACCCAAACCCTAATTTTTTATGTTAAAACCTAGGAGCATACATACCCTAAATCAACTATTATTCATCCCCAAATCATGAAATAGACAAAAGCATTCAAGAACCCTAAACCTAGGCCCATGGCCGAATGTCATCATGCTTGAAATGAGTTTCTTATTTTGTGAAAGTTATGCAAACAAGAGTAAATATGCAAGGAAATGTGAGAAAACACAACAACAACTAGCAAATCACATTTTTATGAGAGTATGCGAAATACAACATGCCATAAAACAACATTTTATTTCATGAAAGGCAAGGATTAAGATCAACACAAATCAACATTTATCAAAGGGTGAGAAGCATCATAAGCACCCAAGCCTCCCTAAGTGCTTGTCAAAGTGCTTATGACACTTCTCACCAACAACAATCAACAATATGAGAATATGAAGATGATAGGATGAATGCTTTTTATATTTTTTGAGGAAATACTCAAAGATGATGCAAGGTTTTAAGGATTACCTTAGCTTTGAGCTAGAAAGTGAGGTGAGAATATGAAGCTAGGCACAAATCAACAAAACTCCAATATCCTTCAAAGAAGTGCCTACTTGATGATGATGCTTGAACTTTGAATGAGAAATGGAGGGAGTATGTGAAAGAGGGATGCAAATGAGGTGAGTTGTTTGTTAGGGTTTTTGGTGTAGGAGAAAATGAGAAGGTTCCTTTGAGATGAAAGAAAAAACAAGAGGAAGTGAGGAAGAGGAGGGGGGCTACGAATTTCTTGGTCTTTTTGGAGAGGAGAGAAGTGAGTTGTTCTTATTCAAATCCTTGGGAGGCCAAAGATCTAATGGGTTTAAGGTTGTGAGAGGGAAATAAAGAAATTAGTGTGTATTTAGTGGTGTAGAGAGAAAGAAGGTAAAAATATGTTGTGTATTGAATGTTATTGGATTCAAAGGTGTGCTTGTCATGATGAAAGGCTTTTTTTGTGATGTGCACTTGATGGGGCTGAAGTGAAGGGCATGAGGGTGGAGTGAAGGAGGTGAATAAATTAGTGTGTATTTAGTGGTGTAGAGAGAAGGAAGGTAAAAATATGTTGTGTATTGAATGTTATTGGACTCAAAGGTGTGCTTGTCATGATGCAAGGCTTTTTTTTGTGATGTGCACTTGATGGGGCTGAAGTGAAGGGCATGAGGGTGGAGTGAGGGAGGTTGTTTGCTTGTGAAATTGGTGCTTACTTTGGCCAAAAATGGATAAAAGCAAAAAACACCTAAAAGGAATTAGCCCTAATTCTAAAAATACCATAAGCATCCAATATTATTTTGTTATTCATTTTTTTATTTTGATTTCAGATTTCTATTTTTAATTATACATATTTTTGAGCCTTTTTGAAAGTGAGAGAAAAAAAACCGTTATAATTGACCAAAATACCCTGTTTGGCTCTAAAACCCTAATTTGCCCGAAAAGTGCGTTCCAACCCTAAAAACGATTTCAAGAACCTTGGAATGCCTTCTAGGATCCGAAATGTAGTGCATAAGGCTCTTCGCTCTTCAATTTATTTATTTATTTTTTTTGGGAAATTAGGGTTTTGACCTAAGCCGGACAAAATTGGGGTATGACACTTATCAATTTGCGCAAGAGAAAGCTTTGCTACGTTACACCTCGTCTTTGTCACGGGTTGCCTTGCGATAGATGGTGGAGATGTAGTTACTCGCATATTTGAGTTCGACGGTTCTGGCCTATTTGCCATCGCCGCAGCGGTGAGAGGGCCCGATTTTGGCATTGGTGGCGGTGAGGACGAATCTGGTGGCTTAGGCGGTGGTGGAGGTGGCTCGCTTTTGAACTCTTGCACCTTTCCTCTTCTCTTTGTACGCCCTTTCAGATCCTTGAATTCTTTTGATTGTCGCATATCGACGCTCAATCGCGAATGACAATCCTCAGTCCTAAGCGATGGCATTGCTACCTTCTTCGTCGCAAGAACATTCACCGTTGCCTTTTGGGGTTTTGATGACAGGGTGGGTGATACTTCCTTCAACACCTTCTCTGAATCTGTCGTCGTTTCGGTTTGAACATTGTTAACGAGAACTACATTGTTCTTCATTTCTTGATCCAGCTCTTGGGTTTCACTAGTTGCAAGAACGACCTCAAGCCCTTCTTTTTCTTCATCAGGCGTTTTTCTCTTCTTCTCATAATCAAGAAAGAGGTTCTTGATTTGGTCTGGAATCGACGCCAATTCCGCCGTAAGCTTGTCTAGCTTTTCATTCATTTTTCCCCTATGTGTTCTCCGTTCGCTGGCCATGTCGTCTAATCTTTTTTCCAAGATTGATAACTTTCCATCGTGTGCTGCAATTTTCGCATCCATTGCACAACCCATGATTCGATCCGGCAGGTCGGACCAATTGTTAGGCACCTAGCCCAACATTGACTGGGAAAATGCGATTGACAGTCTTGGAATTTGATTAAAGAATGGAAAACGGGAAGAAAATTTATTGAAAGACTGAAAATGGGAAGATGATACACAAAGGGGAGGCTAATCCCCTCCTTGCTGGCTTCACCCAGCTACCTTTGTTGGCTTCACCCAACTACAAAACTGAAGTAATTTCCCAATGATGATCCTAAGCCTCTTCCTAGTCCCCTATTTATAATACATAGAGGTTTGGGTTGAGGGTTACAAGATAACTACCCATAACCAACTAACTGACTAATAACAATTAAAACCAACAAACTACCTAACCGATAAACTAAGTTTATCATATTACATTTTATTCCTATTATCATTAAAGGCCTAACAATCTGACAACACATTTGTTAAAGGTCTAACAGTGCAGATCATGCAGAATCTGAAACCAAGGCTGACATACCTATTCATACCTTGCAGCACAGTTGGTCTGCTAGAAGGAGATTTAAAAAGACCCAACTTGACGCTCTGGAGAGAGTTTACAGGAGATCAAAACAGCCCACTGTAAGTAGAGTTTGCCATGCTTCAATATTACAAGCTTTATGGTACTCTAGGTCGTCCATAATTAACTAATACATTTTTCATTGGCTTATTTACCTACATGTTCTGATTTAATTTACTCCATTTTTTCTTCGGGTAGCAATTCCTTCTTGAATAAAATTTTATTGGAGAAACTTTAAATAAATTTATGCTTGTTCTAGTATTTTGGTTTTATGCAAACTAATTAAGAGGCATAGTTGTATACAATTTGTCTGTGTTTCATGATTATGTGTTGTACTCATACGTTTGGTTGGAAAATCCATGACTTGTAATACAATTGCCAAAATGAAGGTCAAACAAATATTCTCATTCTCAGTGATCGAGCTAAGTGTTTGACTTTAAGAGAATGGAGAAATGTCATATAGGAGGCATATCTAGTGAGAATATAGTTCACACGATAACAATTGATATTGATATTGATGATAGTATGTTCAAGATTAATTCTTACGTTCCCATGTTCTGTGTGTGAGCCTACCAAGTGAGAGCATGAGAGATGGGAGGTGGTAAAAGTTGACTGTATAACTGTACATATAATCAAGATCATGGATATATAATCAAAATTAACTCCTCCAATGCTCTCATAGTGTCACCTGATATGCTTCCTGTGTATATATTCCATTGAAAGTCATTAGACACTATTTGAACCACTAGTACATGTAATGATGTGTTCCATTTGGTAGTGGCAAACATGAGTCTTGGTAGTTATTACAATCATTTTGCAGTTTTCCTCATAGCATACTTTGCTAACTTATCTTTTGGTCTTGAATCACAATGCAGAATGCAATGATCAGTAGTATCGTGCATGTAACAAACATCCCTCGAAAAATAGTAATTAAGTGGTTTGAAGACAAACATACCGAGGAGGGAGTTCCAGATCAATGTCTTCCTTATCAGCGTTCTATTGTTGAAGGTCCTTAGATATTTTATGTTCTTTCATTAATTTTTAACGATGTAAGTTAAGGGCGGAAATACTATAATTGTATAACAGTATGTTTCTTCAACCTAAGTAGTGATGGTGGTGATTGTTGGTTTGGTTATGACATTGACTATTGAAAACTGGGGCTTGGTCCTTTGCATCCAATCTTAGATTCCCAAAAATAGTTTCTTAGATTTAGGTTCAATAGAGTCTTTTGTGCAAAGATGCCTATAATTTAGAAAATTGCACTTTAATATCATAATGTTGCTCTAAATATAACAAAAATGTGTGATTGGTTGAGAGTATGGGTTTGATTTTGGGTAAACCGGGTTTCTAACACACGGACAGCAGTGACTAATCTCTCGCTCATTATAGGTGCCTCGAGAGGCAGGACAGCTGGTCCAGAGTTTTAACGCTGCTTAATTTTTCTTCTCGTTTTTTAATAAACATATTTACATCTTTACCAAGCCAAATACAACTTCTAAGCGTCCAACTTACAACATTTGAGTTGGACTTCCATATTTTCAAAAACAAATCACATCTCAATTTAAGTTCCTAAACCTATCACATCACAATTTAAGCTCCTAAATCAATCACAAAAACAAGTCTTCCTTAAATTTCATAAATTCATCAACTAAATAATTATAGTTGATAATTCATGAAATTATTCACAAGTCTATCTTTCTTTGGCAGTATTCCTTTGAATCTGCATTATAATAAAATATAAGTGCCTAAAATGAAAATGTGGACACGCAAATGATTCATGCATAATTTATAAGTTCCAGCACATACAAATTAACAAATGGACAGCCATTAAGTATTTTGCATTAATTGTAAAAAAAAAAGTATTTTGCATTCAGAAGGATGTAAACAAAACAGCCCAAATCACAAATTCCAGGTTTCTATTTAAGCGGTTAAATGAGAAGAAGAAAATAATAAGAAAAATGGAAAACATCTTAAAATTAGGATTTTTTTTTGTACCTGTCATAATAGTTGTCCCAGTGGTACTAGGTCTAGCAACAAGTTTGGGTGTTCTAAACCGAATCAAACCAATAGAAAATCGCAAACCGAACCAAATCAAACCGAAAACCGCAAAAAATCGCTTCTTATTGGTTTTGTTTGGTTTTTTTCATTGCATCGCGTGGTTCGGTTCGGTTCGCGGTTTTGATTTTAGAAACCAAACCAAACCGCAGGTAACACTAAGACTTATTGACTTACATCTTTCCTTACTAACTTACTAGCCCAAATGCAACTAAAACCCAACTCTCACTCACGTACTAGCCTAAATCCAATTAATTATTTGACTAACTTACAAACAATTCATATTGTTAAGCTATATTTAAAAATTACAATAAAATATTTAATTCAAATTCTTTTAAATATTGTCTTAGTTATCTTAAAAAAATTAAAAGAGAGTAGTTTATATACTACATATATTTGATTAAATTTTTTTCATAAAAATTTATATTAGCCATTGTTTATGTTAGTTAATTTTAACTTCGTGAATACTTGAAACAAATGAATTCAAAAAAGTCCCAATTAATCCATGGAGCATTAGAAAATCATAGTTTTATCAAAACAGTGGAACACTCGTTGTACGATTGGCTTTGACTTAAAAAAGGACAAAAAAATTACCAAAAGAAAAAGGACCAAAAAGATGTTATTTATTTGTAAAAAAAGAAAGTAATGAATACTATTAATTTTTTTTTTGACGGGAGTAATTAATATTTAAATGGAATTAGACCGCAGATTAATCGGAATTAGTTGTAATTTTGTAGGGCAATTATTGTCAGCGCGTAAATAGGGCAGATTTGTAATTTGGTTGACGATTTTGTACATTTTCATCTGACCGATTGGCACCGACAGCCAGTGAGATGAAAACTGGAAGCAACCGGTCTTCCGTCGGACAGCTGGTGCCACTTCAGCTAATATTCGGCTTGCCAAGTAACACATCCACTCGTGTCTTTATCCCAACAGCCAACACGTGTACAAATGTCATTCGACTTTCTTAGAACCGGGAACCGATCCATCCGGTAAAACAAGAACCATAAAACAGACAGATAAAGAAAGAAAGGCCAGCCAGAACAGCAGTAGTTGTGTTGTTTGATACCAGAGAGTGTCTGTGTGGAAGTGCAAGTGAAAGTGAAGAGAGAGAAAGAAAAAAAGATAGCGTGTTGAATGGGCGAAGATTTTCAGGCTTTGCCTTCAAATCTGAGCAGATCGTGAACTCAACTCCATCGATCTGCACCACTTTCTGTGTCTCAACATAGAAGATGGAAGCATCCGCTGGCATGATTGCTGGGTCCCACAAAAAAAACGAGCTTGTTCGGATTCGTCACGATTCTTCCGACAGTGGGGTAACTCTCTTTCAATCCTTAACAATGTTTTTCTAATTTTCTTTCTAGTGATTCTTTATTTCTTACATTCCCTTATCAAGTTCAGATCGGATCTGGATGGTCAAGGTTTAGTTATTGTATGATCTTCGTGTTTAATCAGAAATTGATTTAATTATTTAACCGTGTGTAATGATTCTAACTTAATTGCATAATTGATAATTGATTATATTATATGTCTATACCCTACAGCCTAAACCTTTGAAGGATTTGAATGGACGAGTCTGTCAAATATGTGAGGATAATGTTGGATTAACGTCAACTGGTGATGTGTTTGTTGCTTGCAATGAGTGTGGATTCCCAGTTTGTCGTGCTTGTTATGAATATGAGCGAAAGGATGGGAATCAGCGTTGTCCCCAATGCAAGACTAGATACAAGAGGCATAGAGGTTAGCTTCTTGACTTGTGTTGCTATTGCTTTTTTTGTATCTTGGTTGTGAAATGGATCTGTATATATTATCAGGGAGTGCTCGAGTGGAGGGAGATGATGAAGAAGATGATGTTGATGATATAGAGAATGAGTTCAAATATGCCAAGGGAAATGACAAGGCAAGGCGTCAGTGGGAAGAAGATGCTGAACTATCTTCTTCTTCTTCTAGACGTGATTATCAGCAACCTATTCCCCTTCTCACCAATGGCCAAACGGTAATTTATTAAACTCTTTTGTAAATGCCATCTGGGACAAAGGGGGTCGAATAGGAAACATGTTTCCATGTTTGATTCCCGCAATGAGAAATCAGTGTTGGCCAGTGTGAGATTTGCTTCTAAGCTCGAGCGTAGATTAGTCTTTTGTTGAAAGCGTTCAACACTTTGTGGGTAGCCGGAAATGGTCCGAAAAAAGTTTGATTTCTCTTGTAGTATTCAAATGTGTTAGTTGTCTTTACTTTTGAGCTATATTTGGAAGTGAGTAACAACCATCAAAAGATATTCGGTTCAATTAGTGTTTAATGTGTTCCTATCTCGGAGTATATATTGCTATATTACATGAAATAATTCATACATTTTACTTTTATCTTTCCCAGAGCCATCTACTTTATCTTTTTACTTCGTGCTGCAAATTGCAATATTGTTGATTAATTGTCTCTTAATATTGACAGATGTCTGGTGAGATCCCGTGTGCTACACCAGATACTCAATCTGTCCGAACTACTTCAGGTCCTTTGGGCCCATCTGAGAAAGTTCACTCACTTCCGTATCTTGATCCGAGGCAGCCAGGTATAGTTTATCTTGACGTGATTTCATAATTATTAGCTTGTTGTTGTCATGGCTTTTCTATTGACAATATATTTGTTATTATTACAGTTCCAGTGAGAACTGTGGACCCAACGAAGGACTTAAACTCTTACGGTTTGGGAAATGTCGATTGGAAAGAGAGGGTTGAAGGTTGGAGGCTCAAGCAAGAGAAGAATATGGTACAAATGACTGGTAGTAGATACACTGAAGGGAAAGGAGGAGACATTGAAGGAACTGGTTCTAATGGAGAAGAACTTCAAATGTAAGCATGTTATGTGGTTTAATTCGATATTCAAATAATCATTTTTGGTTTTTTACAAAGATTGGATTTTATATGATCTTTACATAGTAATGCAGATTGAATTTCATTTCTTTTATTTCGAGTTAATTGGTCAATTGATTTTGTTCTTGACAGGGTCGATGATGCTCGACAACCTATGAGCCGTATCGTACCTATTCCTTCATCTCAGCTGACCCCTTATCGTGTTGTCATCGTACTGCGGCTGATTATTCTTGCCTTTTTCTTACAATATCGTGTAACTCACCCAGTTAAAGATGCATACCCACTGTGGTTGACATCCGTTATCTGTGAGATTTGGTTTGCTTCTTCCTGGATTTTGGATCAGTTTCCAAAATGGTCTCCCATTAATCGTGAGACTTATCTTGAGAGGCTTGCTTTAAGGTTTGTATTGCTCTGATCAATGTTCTGACTTGGACTTGGCTTGGTTTATTTAACTATGATATGATGTGACATTTTCTATTCAACTAATCTTAGTTTTTCTTGTTCAGATACGATCGCGAAGGAGAACCATCACAGTTGGCTCCTGTCGACATTTTTGTTAGTACGGTGGATCCCCTCAAAGAGCCACCTATTGTAACTGCAAACACTGTTTTGTCTATACTTTCTGTTGATTACCCAGTCGACAAGGTTTCCTGCTATGTATCTGATGATGGTTCAGCTATGTTGACTTTTGAAGCCTTATCAGAAACAGCTGAGTTCGCAAAGAAGTGGGTGCCCTTTTGCAAAAACCATAATATTGAGCCAAGAGCCCCTGAGTTTTATTTTTCCCAAAAGATTGATTACTTAAAGGACAAGGTTCAACCTTCTTTTGTCAAGGAGCGACGGGCAATGAAGGTTTTTTTTAGGCATAATGTTTCCATTTCCAATTCAATGTGTATATCTAAACATGTATAACTCAGTGAAAACTTTCTTTTGTTAACAGAGAGAATATGAAGAATTCAAAGTAAAAATCAACGCTCTTGTATATAAAGCTCAGAAGACACCAGAGGAAGGTTGGACAATGCAGGATGGAACCCCGTGGCCTGGAAATAATCCCAGAGACCATCCTGGAATGATTCAGGTATTACTGTTTTATCCAAAGTGCACATATTATCTCTTCCCTTAGTGATATTTTTAATTTAGTTATATTATTTTGTTTAATGCAGGTGTTTTTAGGTCATAGTGGAGGGTTTGATACAGATGGTAATGAGCTGCCTAGGCTTGTTTATGTTTCTCGTGAGAAGCGACCGGGCTTCCAACATCACAAGAAGGCTGGAGCTATGAATGCTTTGGTTTGTCATACTAAAGCTTCTCATTTAATGTGTTCTATGACTTTGTTTTTCCTCTTCTTTTCAGTGCTTGAGTCTTGTTTTGCTCCCATTGAGTTTATGGCCTTAATGTGGCATATCTAACTTTGGTTTATCTTGTGTTATGTAGATTCGAGTTTCGGCTGTCTTGACCAATGGTGCATATCTTTTGAACGTTGATTGTGATCACTATTTCAATAATAGCAAAGCTCTCAAAGAAGCAATGTGTTTTATGATGGATCCTCTTTATGGAAAGAAGGCATGCTATGTGCAATTTCCTCAGAGGTTTGATGGCATTGACTTGCACGATCGATATGCCAATCGCAATATTGTTTTCTTCGATGTAAGTATTGCTTTGTTCTTTTGTAATTTTTCCGAGTTGCACCAGAGGATTTAGTTTCTTCCACGGCTTCGGCTTAACTTCATCTACTTTTTTTCATTTGTTAGATCAACATGAAAGGCCAGGATGGTATTCAGGGCCCAGTCTACGTGGGAACTGGTTGCTGTTTCAATAGGCAGGCTCTGTATGGTTATGATCCTGTTTTGAGTGAGGAGGATTTGGAACCTAACATTATAGTAAAGAGTTGTTGGGGTTCTAGAAAGAAGGGACGAGGTGGCAATAAAAAGTACGGTGACAAGAAGAGGGGAGTTAAAAGAACCGAATCCACAATTCCCATATTTAATATGGAAGATATAGAGGAAGGTGTTGAAGGTATGCTATCATGAAAAACTCATGTAATTTCATGCAATTTTTTTGTTTGATTTGTTTGCTAAAATAACGACATTTCAATGTTGTCCAGTTATACTATTACTAAGTGATGTACATGTTTTTGCAGGTTATGATGATGAAAGGTCACTTCTAATGTCTCAGAAGAGCTTGGAGAAGCGTTTTGGACAGTCTCCAGTTTTTATTGCAGCCACCTTCATGGAGCAAGGTGGCATTCCACCTTCAACCAACCCTGCAACTCTTCTCAAGGAAGCAATCCACGTCATCAGTTGCGGTTATGAAGACAAGACAGAATGGGGCAAAGAGGTGAGCATGTCTATTCACATTTCATTCCTCTACTCTCTCTGATATTAAAAATATATATCATTTGTGAGATTGATAGCTTGTTTAGCTATTAATTAAACATTTTCTGACTTGAACAGATTGGATGGATTTATGGTTCTGTGACCGAAGATATCTTGACTGGGTTTAAGATGCATGCACGTGGTTGGATTTCCATCTATTGCATGCCACCTCGTCCAGCATTTAAGGGTTCTGCTCCTATCAATCTTTCCGATCGTCTCAATCAAGTTCTTCGGTGGGCCTTGGGTTCTATTGAAATCTTTCTAAGCAGACATTGTCCCTTATGGTATGGCTACAATGGAAGGATGCCTCATCTCATGAGACTTGCTTATATCAACACTATTGTCTACCCCTTTACCTCGATCCCTTTGATTGCTTACTGTACACTTCCCGCGTTTTGTCTCCTCACAAATAAGTTTATTATTCCTGAGGTAAATAATTTCTTCTAATCTCATTCTATAACTACTGATATGGTCTGATTATTAAGAAATCAATTACATTGATTGACAATTGGTTTATCCTCCTCTTACGCAGATAAGTAACTTTGCCAGCATGTGGTTTATTCTCCTCTTCGTCTCCATTTTCACTACGTCAATTCTCGAGCTTAGGTGGAGTGGAGTCGGTATAGAAGACTGGTGGAGGAATGAACAATTTTGGGTCATCGGTGGAACATCTGCGCATCTATTCGCCGTGTTCCAAGGACTTCTTAAAGTACTTGCAGGGATAGACACAAATTTTACTGTTACATCAAAGGCATCAGATGAAGATGGAGACTTTGCAGAACTATATGTGTTTAAATGGACATCACTTCTCATCCCTCCTACAACAGTGCTTATTGTGAACTTAATAGGAAT
Organism: Astragalus membranaceus; assembly: GCA_039519185.1. Taxonomy (NCBI): domain Eukaryota; kingdom Viridiplantae; phylum Streptophyta; class Magnoliopsida; order Fabales; family Fabaceae; genus Astragalus; species Astragalus membranaceus. The sequence goes on from CM076848.1 coordinate 14,403,440, forward strand.
TGTGGCTGGAGTATCCTATGCCATAAACAGCGGTTACCAATCTTGGGGTCCACTATTTGGAAAGCTTTTCTTTGCTATATGGGTCATTGCACATTTATACCCATTCTTGAAGGGTCTATTGGGAAGGCAAAACCGTACACCAACAATTGTTATTGTTTGGTCTATTCTACTTGCTTCTATATTCTCATTGTTGTGGGTGAGGATTGATCCATTCATTACTGACCCCAACAAAGCATACAATGGTCAATGTGGCATCAATTGTTAGTTCTTTTGAAGATTCATTTTGTGTTTCACCATCCCCTTTCTGAATGGAGACATTCAAGATTGCATGCAATAGTGTCTATAGGCAAGAATTCAGTCTGAGATTCCTATATTTAAGCGTGAAAATAGGATGGGGGAAACAAATATATTAACCTTCATAGCATTCTTGTTTTTATTGTTAATTTATTTATTTACTTACATGTTTTTTCTTTGGTCATTTGAAGAATAGTTATTTTGAGATGTATGCCACTGTTGTATTTTTTGTCCACGTGATATAAAATTTGTTTACGCAAACAATTTAGCGAAAGCAAACAAAGCTGTGTCCTGTTTGGTAGTTTTGGTTTTGTCTACGAAGTGCGGAGAAGTACGATGAATGTGTCGTCTGTCTATTATTTTGTATTAGCAAGTTGTAACGATGTTATAAAAAATTGTACTAATGTATCTCTTTCTCACCTTTCATTTAACATTTCTGTTTTTCCTACCTTCTGAGATGCCGTTGGACGAGCAAAGCAGTTATGTCAAAGTCAAACACTGGGATTAACCTCACCATTTTCATATATGTTTATCACTGTACTTGCTACAGAGAGGAGGACGGAAATTATTTCAAATTTTGGTTGTTTGGTTTAAACTTTCTGGATGGAAGGGTGGTTAAAAAATGTCTCCTAACTCTAAATTTTAGTGTTTCAATAATCAATATTGTGGTTTTTTTGGAAGGAAGTATAGCTTAAATAACTTCAAATAAAATTACTTTAACATCTTTAAATCTCTTTTATTTTTTCTATTCAAATCTCTCTACTAACATGTACAAGTTCTAGATACTTGAACTCCTTTAGCATCTAGTCAATGATTCGATCCTTAACTAGTGCGTATGGAAAAACATTCTGTGGTAGAGGTCAACCCCTCTCTTCTATTCTCTTAATATGCAAAGGCTTACTTCCCCTACACCAAGTACACAAACTAGATTCATATCCTGCTCCTCTTCGTTGAAATCCCTCTCCTCACCACTTATTTTGAACCAAACTAGTACTTTACCCGTACATACGCATGGATGACACCGTATTTGCTATGAACCTATAAATACTTTAAAAATTGTAAAATTTTAATAAAAGAAAAAGGAAAAACTCAATAAAAAGACTATATTTCAACTTGCTTAAAAAACTCGTGTCACAAAAGTTAAAAAAAATCATTATCTTCTTCTAATCTTAATAATGAAGTAAAAATCAAAAAAAGAAAAGAAAATGAGATCAAATATAAGATATACACCCCCGCTGCCGCTCCTGTTGTCGCTCCCTAATGACACTCTCTACTCTCTCGTTGCCGACCTAGTTGCCAGTCTCTCATTGCCGCTTCTCGTTGCCTCTCCGGTTGCCGCTTCCTGTTGCCGCTTTCCGTTGCCTCTCATGTTTGCACTCCCGTTGCCGCTTCCCGTTGCCTCTTCTGTTGCCACTCTCGGTTGCCTCTCTCGTTGTCGATCTCGTTGCTAGTCTCTCGTTGCCGCTCTCGATTGCCTCTCATGTTTTCGATCTCGTTGCTAGTCTCTCGTTGCCACTCCCATTGCCGCTTCCCGTTGCCTCTTTCGTTGCCGCTCTCGGTTGCCTCTTTCGTTGTCGATCTCGTTGCTAGTCTCTCGTTGCCACTCCTGTTGCCGCTTCCCGTTGTCTCTCTCGTTTCCTCTCCATTTCTCTCCAGTTGCCTCTCCCATTGCCGATCATTTTAATTAAATTATTTCAAAAAAAGTTATTTTGAATTTTTGCTAGTGGTTAAATTTTTTTGTTAGTCATTAGTGGTTAAATTGACTCGTTTTAGTAGATTATAGTAAAAAGTGAGATAAAATAATTGGTAATGACATATTTGTCATTAAAATTGATAATGTCTCAAACTTTTAGAAATAGGTAATCTAGTATTTTTTGTAGTGGTTTATTTGATTATATTTAAAGTAGATTTATAGTAGAATAGTAGATTGTAGATAAATTAAAAAAATTAAAATGTGAAAAGAGAGAATGGAGGGATATATATATATATATATATATATATATATATATATATATATATATATATATATATATATATATATATAATAGTGAGAGATGAGAGAGAGAGAGAGAGAGAGAGAGAGAGAGAGAGAGAGAGAGAGAGAGAAAGAGCTAGGGGGGAAAGATAAGAGTGAGAGAGAGAAAAGAGAAAAGTGAGTTTTAAATATGAAATAAAAAATTAAAATATGATATGAGAGTGGGACCCACAAAAGATAAAAGTGAGAGAGAGAGAAGGAAAGGAAAAAGTAAGATAAAATAATTGGAAATGACATATTTGTCCTTAAAGTTGATTATATATATATAGTAGAATATAGTAGATAGTAGATTTCAAAAAAAGTTATTTTGAATTTTTGCCAGTGGTTAAATTTTTTTTGTCAATCATTAGTGGTTAAATTGACTCGTTTTAGTAGATTATAGTAAAAAATGAGATAAAATAATTGGAAATGACATATTTGTCCTTAAAATTGATGATGTGTCAAATTTTTAGAAATGGATAATCTGGTATTTTTTGTAGTGGTTTATTTGATTATATTTAAAGTAGATTTATAGTAGAATAGTAGATTGTAGATAAATTAAAAAAATTAAAATGTGAAAAGAGAGAATGGAGGGATATATATATATATATATATATATATATATATATATATAGAGAGAGAGAGAGAGAGAGAGAGAGATATTAGTGAGAGATAAGAGAGAGAGAGAGAGATAGGGGGGAGATAAGAGTGAGAGGGAGAAAAAAGAAAAGTGAGTTTTAAAGATGAAATAAAAAATTAAAATATGATGTGAGAGTGGGACCCACAAAAGATAAAAGTGAGAGAGAAAGGAAAAAGCAAGATAAAATAATTGGAAATGACATATTTGTCCTTAAAATTGATGATGTGTCAAATTTTTAGAAATAGGTAATTTAGTATTTTTAGTAGTGGTTTGTTTGATTATGTATAAATATAAGAGAGAGAGAGAGGATATAAGAGTGAGAGAGAGAAAAGAGAAAAGTGAGTTTTAAATATGAAACAAAAAATTAAAATATGATGTGAGAGTGAGACCCACAAAAGATAAGTGAGAGAGAAAGGAAAAAGTAAGATAAAAGAAGAAATGGCAATGCCATAAGAGTAAAATGGCAATGCCATGCTTCTAAGTTAACTGGAGTAGCTACTAGCTTCAATACTTAACAATCATAGGTGAGTAGAGCCGTCAGTTTGGCCCATGTGGGTCAGCCATCCCAGGCCCACGTGGGCTTGGGGCCTAAAATCTCATGAGGCCCAATGCCCACTATTTGAAAGCCCATATGGCCCATAAAGCCCTCAAAAAGCCCCATGGGACTATATAAAGCTTGTAGTGTTGTAAAATATTTCAAAGAAAACCACCGTACTTTCATTGGAGCTTTTCCTAAATTAGATGTATAAATAACATTTTTTTTAATAATATTCCATGGCCTGATGATCCATTAAATGGTAGGATATTCTTTTCCATTATTTTCCGTTTTTTGATAGGAATATTCGGAATTAAAAAAATACATTCCGGATTTATGTCCAAAACATAAATCCAGAATGAAAAATTAATTTTGGAAGTATTTTAAAAAAGTGACGTTTACCTATAGACAGAGACCATCACTATAAACTGTTTGACAGAATACTCACATTTAGTGACAGTTTGTGTCCGTGGGTAAAACTCAATTTTTTAAAAAAGTTTTTCCAAAATTAATGTCTGGGCTGCGGCTAAAATAAACGCATTTACTAGGAGCTTAAAATTTGTGGGGCTTTATAGGGGGTTGAGCTGTTTTGACCGCTCTAAGGTGAGATTTTCATACTTCGCCATGCTTATGTGTAGTAATTGGCCTATTACTACTGCTATATCTGTTTCTCATGGGCTGACTGTGGTCAGTTATCTTATCTCTTTCTACTTACACTTTTTTTCCTTCTATTTGCTAAAGGGCCACAATGTCACATCAGACTTCGAAGATTTACAACTACATATTTTCAAAAAAGAGTAAACTTCATAAAATATGATTGGTAAGTAATATACAATCAGTTCCCAGGAAGAGCAAGATAACAAGAAAAGTTCATTTTGACCTTCAAGTGAGTAACTAAGCCACTATAAAGACAATCAAAATTCCTAGCGGTGGTAACATACATAAACAAGAAACTAATATTCCAGTCTCATGCTCATAAATGTGATTTGTGTGGAGGAAAAACTCCAGTAATACAAGAAAAACCAAAAATAAGTTAACAAAATATGCATAAACAAATCATGCAGCAGTTCCACAGTCTCAGTCTATTCCTCTTCATCATTATCTAACAGTATCCTCTTGCATGCTTCATAGCACATGAAAGAGATTCCAGCTGCTGGCACTAACTTCATGCAACTAGGTCCAAGTCCTCTATATAGACCTTGAATCCCTTCTTGTTCTAGTATGCTAACAAGAGCATGAACTACATTTTTGTAAACCTGTCTTCCACTGAGAGCTCCCACTTGCATATGCTTGCGAGCCACCTCGAGTGGAAAAGTTGCAGTACTTGAAATAGCACCAGCCGCCGAACCAATTAAAAGGGTTTCAATGTTGCCAATCTTCTCTTCTTTGAAAACTTTTTGGTATGCTTTCCGTAAAGTGTCGTAAGCAAAGTAGTTGGTAGCAGAATATGGAATAACTCCAATTAGACTAGGAGTTAAGCCTCTGTATAGTTCGGCGGGACCCTCTTCACAAATTATTTTCAAGAATGCGTCAAGTAGACCATTATAAACACCTCTCTGCAAAATCACTATTCAAGCTGAAGTTTCCCTTTTTACTTTCAGCTATGATGTCAAGTGTCAACATATGAATATGAGAAAGCAAAGTTATGTATATTTTATAGGTACATACCTGGATAGTTAACCGAGTTTTGAGTAATTCAAGTGGATATGTGCATATAGTTGAACTCACTCCGGCACACGCACCTGCAATCAATGACGCGGGAATTGGGAGTTTGGACTGCTCCCCGAGCTTTGGGGATAGGTTCTTGTTTACCGTGTCGTAAGCAAATAGCTGCAGAAACAGGTGAAAATATATTGAGATACATAAAATTTATAGTATAGACTAGAGATTTATTTGATCATTGTCTGATAGATAAATACTGCTTTTCACATTTACAAACACAATTCTCCAACAAATCTGGCTCCTCTAAGATAAGAGGTATATTTTAGAGGGTGAAAAGATCGGTTATAACCGCTAAGTGAAAAATCAACAATTGATATTGTTACATGAACATCTATCAAAAATATGGAAGTCGTTTAAAATCACAAGCTATCAACAATCACCAGTTATAATCCCACTTTACCTTTTAAAGTACTCTCTCATTTTAGAGGAGTCAAATCCATTTTTCTCGATGCAAAAATCAGATATGACTCATGACAGTTTCTTGGGTGCACAAAAAATTGGACCAGAGAAGGAAATGAGGCAAAAAAGCATAAAATTTATACAGATTGGAAGTTTAGAAAACTACAGGATTTTATTCTTCTATTGTCTGGAAACATGCAGAATACTCTCTTCAATGCAAAAGAAGATATTGTATGATGTGTGCATTTTAGTATTGTATCCCTCAATCAGTTTAAGGAAGCTCATCGCGCCATGTTAACTTCGAGTATAGTCCATTCACTGAAGCCAGTAATTTAACATGGTCATCAAAACTCAAGGCAATACCGACTGCTAAACACCACTTATGAAATTTAATTCATAAGTTAGCATGCAGAAAATTGTGAAACGTAGACTAAAGAGACATACTTGCTCATTGACTTACCTGATGGGCCATATACATATTTAAGACCCCCCACCTATAAAACAAGAACAAAGCACTATCATATGAAAGTTGTCTAGTATTACAAATCAAAGAAAATTAAGCCCTAAAACTGCTAAAGGATTGGGAAAATGTAAAACTTGTTATTGAATTCTTAGAGCAATAAACCCAACTATTTATCATGAATGAAGATCATTCAAGAGGAAGGAACATGGTCAGGAATATAAGCTAGTAATACATGAACTTGAAAACACTACAGAAAAATGTTTGAAGGCAAAATTGACATACACTGCATATTAAAATGACTTGTACTTGAGTTCAGTGATAACCTTTGCAATTGTATATCACAGCCAATAAGCAAATACACACATTCAACTTCTCTCTCATATAAAAATGATTCTCAAATTGTTTTTTTTTTGGGGCACATGAAAGGTCTCAAAGACCAGAAAATGAACAAACTAATGCAGGATAAGCTAATTCTGCCAAGTCATCAAGAAGAATTGGACACAAACCCTTTAGGTTGATACCATAGTACACTTGACCTTAAAGTGCTTACCAATCTAAAGCAAATATGGTACACTTGACCTTAGAGTGCTTACCAAGCTAAAGCTCTATTTGCTCGGAAGGGATTTGCTGCCTTTAAGGCATGAAAGGCACCATGCCTTTATGACATTGTGTCTACCTCTCTCGTCTAAGAATTTCTTTCTCATCTTTCTCTCTCCTAAAAATGCCTAAAATCACCAAAAGTATAATATGTTAAAGGCACTGAATCCAACTATTTGTGTCTCTAATAGTATAACAAAGCTCCAGATACAATTGCTGCTGGAGGATGTTTTCAATGGCTCTAGAAGAAGATTACCCGGGTGACTATCGTTACACCCATGTTCAATCATCTCTATATCTTAAAGAGAATTAGATTCCAGCAAAAACTGCTTAAATCCACAATTCCATCTAGCTACATTTCAGAATTGGCTTTGGTGTATTAAATTCATTTGAGCACTAATAAAATTTCATTTCAACTTCTTTGATCATCTGTACACAATAAAAAGTATCTAATTCATTACTATACTTATCAAAACCGTAGCACCATATCATCAAAAAGTATTAGACCTACTAGACTTATTCAAGTTAGTTAGAACTTTTTGTTTTAGTTAGAAAACCGTTACATTTGGTAAAGGTTTGTTATTCAACTGTTTTCCAATCAGTTATAATTAGTTGTTTGTCCTGTTCGAATTCAGCTAAATTTGGTTTCTCTCCTAGAAGTACATGAGCTCATATTTTTTGCTCAATTGCAATCCTTTTCAATTCAATGAAATCTTTTTCATCCAAATCCAGTTTCAATAAAAAGCAAATAAATTTGTAAGTGCATAATAACGTACATCAAAATAAAATCAATGAAGTAACCAAGTAACCTAACAACAAAATAATTAAATCCTTGTAAAACAACCAAGTAACAAGCACTACACTGGTCCTCTTTATAAGAAGAAATTCCAGTTTTAGGTTCATTGAATAACTAATGTAAGACATGAAAAACATGATGATGTATTAATACCTCAATGGCCTTGCTAGGTGCAACACGAATGACATTAACAAGATTACCGCGAAACAATCCCTTCCAACCATCAGTTTTCATGATATTTTGGAAGACCTCAGTAGTAGAATGACCACTACTTCCAACCATCAAATGAGTCCTAATAGTTTCCAAAGGTGCCACAGTAGTTCTAGAAACTGCCCCAGCAATTGCTCCACTAAACAACCTCCTAATAGAAGGATTCTTGATCTTAATCTTTAGTGTAAGCCCACCATTTTTTTTCTTGCTCTTATTAACACCTTTCCCAACAGTGTCAACTTTCCACAGTGACTGAACATACTTTACATACAATTCATTAAAGGGAAGTTTGGGGTCACTATTGTCAGAAGAGTCAGAAGGGTTTGGTTGTTGTACACCAAACCCCATTCCCATTTGACTAACGCTGGCAAACAACCCTCCGGGATAATAGCACTCCTCTTGAAAACCCAAACCACATACTGAGAAAAACCCATCTTTTTTCTCATCACATAGTTGAATTCCCTTCCTACCCATTAACCACACACACTTTGTGGATTCAAAGTTTGCTCCTTTTCTTCCTTTCACGGCGTAGTCAGTAACTGGGATTCTGACTGACAGTAATTCCAAGATGAAATCAAATGGAGAAAGGGAAAGTAATGAATGAATTGACTTTCTTCTATGAACCGGTTGTTCAGAAAAGGGTCCTACGTTAAATTTAGGAATATAAATAAATTGAGGATTTGGTTTTTTGTTTTGTGTTGGTTCGGCTGGCTGGCTCTTGTGTATGGAGAAGTTAGTTAGGTATTTGCTCCTTTTTGCTGTGGTTTGCTTTGCTGTGCCACCACCAGCGAATCCGAATCCTTTCTTTTTAATTTTTTATGATTACCATCATTTTAATATAAAAAAATTAAGGTGAGGCCTAGGTTGCCCCCGATGAATTGTGGGTATTTTACCTTAATGATGTAGAATCAATTAAGGGACATGGAATCCACTCTCCCGGGAAGATAGCTCAGTTGGCGAACTAAGAGACATGAAGGAGTTGCAAAATTGGAGGTCTAGAGTTCAAACCCCGAAAAGTAACATTCCCCCACCCCCACTAATATTTGTTTATCAAAAAAAAAGTCAATGGAATCCACTAACTATTTCAAACATTAAATTCTATTTTGTATATTTTACATATGTTTTTCTGTTATTTGCATATTTACGCTAGATTCATTTAATGTGTTTTTATGTTTCCAATCACAATTTAATGGGAATTTTGTTTCTAAATTCGAAAATTTAAGGTTTAGTAAAATTGGAGTAAGTGAGATTCGAACCCATGACATTCAACACAAAAAGCAAGCTCATTGCCACCAAACTAACTTCATTACTCGTTATCAAATTGAAACATTATTCTTAAATATATATGAGTGGGTGAAGATCAAGTTACTACAAGAGTAACTCTTGTAAGAGTTACTCCACTTAATATCTCTTCGCACACTTTAAATTTTGCCGATCCAACCGTCAAATTAATAATTCTAAATGAGTAGATCAAATATGCAAATTTTTATAAAATTTTAAAAATATTTGATATTTGTTCAAATAAGTTCAATTCAACGTACATTATGCTTTTAAAAATACAAGTAAAATAGAGACTATAAGATTTTATAGCTACAGATACTCAATTTCAATAATTTTTGAGATGCATGATCATCAACATAATATTAAACTATTCAACGGTTGGATCGATAAAATTTAATGTCTACAAAGAGATATTAAGTGGAGTAACTATACAAAATGCAAAGCGAATTCAATAGTTATTTAATTAAGTTAAATAAAATATTAAATTATTAAATTTTCGATCTTTAGGTGTGGGCAGTCAAAATAATTTAATTTCTATTAAATTATTGAAGGTTCGATCTTCCTTCTGAAATATATAAACTATATCGAGCAACAACAAGTCTTTACTTCTAATCAATCGAGTTTTGTTAGTTTCTTTTAAATCGATAAAGGTTATACTTTTCTTCTAAAACGATTAATCTAGAACAAGTGGCCATTTACATGTGATTAGTCAAGTTTTTTTTTAATTCCTTCTGAATTGACAAAGGTTTGATCTTTCAAATGGATCAGATGAACTACTGTAATGAGTATTAATTTGGTATCAGTTGAATTGTGCTTAGTTCATTGGACTACAACGAGGATTAAATTGTGATCAATTGAACTCTAGTTAGATCATTTTACTACAAAGGTTCGACCTTTCCTCTGGATCAAGTGAACTACAGTGAGAATGAACTTGTCATTAGACGAGCTGTGATTGGACTATTGGACTACAAAGGTTCAACTTTTCATTTGGAATGAATGAACTACACCGATGATTAACTGCATGTAAAAGATTGCTAGTTGTAGTTAATTATTTTGGAAGAAAGGTCGAATTTTAAAATTAGATTCATCACATATAAATACTTGCTCGCCATAGTTAAATTTTTCCAGAAGAAAGGTCGAGCATTTGTTGATTCATAATGAGCTAACAAATCAAGTGAACTAATCATAGTTCAACTAATCGTAAGTTAATGCTCACTATGTATAGTTCAATCAATCTAAATGAAAACTCGAACCTATGTAGTCCAATTAACCAACGACAACTCAGCTGATCACAAGTTAATTCTCACTGTAATTCATTTGATCTAGATAAAAGTTAAAATCTTTGTAGTCTAATGAATAACCACCGTTCAATTGATATCAAGTCAACCCTCAATGTAGTTAATCAGATCAGTAAGTTACAATCGAGATAGATGGTCGAACCTTTTTGTTATTTGCATTTTTTTAATATTCTATTTTCTCTCTATCAATAAGTTTTACTTAATCTTTACAGGAAATATTACAATTTGGAAAATTTGAATCTTTAATACAATTTTGTTTTCTAATCTCTACGGGAAATATTACATATTGCTGGTAAATGTGGGCTTGGATCCTCTCCTTCCCACCCACCCTACATCTCCCTCCATTCTCTCTATCTCTCTCTTAAATTCATTCTCTCTCATCATTATTTATAATTTTTTAATCACGTTCTCTCTCCTCACACCCTTATATTTTGTGATGGAGATGAAGGAGGGAAGGAGAGGATCTAATCACGGCAAATGCTCACGGGGTAATGTTCGGACTAACTCAATTACAATTTGAAACTTTTTGTTTATCTACTTTAAATTAGTCTTGAATTTCACGTGGTAGTGTTCCGACTAATTAAATTATGTCTAAGTCTATTAATAAAAATAACACGACAACACACGTTCGTATGCATGAGTATACTGCTAGTAGGAACTAAAATAAAACAACAAGAACTAAAAGCAAAACATGATATATTTGTAACTACTAAAACAAAAATACATGGTCGGCTAAAAGCAAAACATGATATATTTGTATCTACTAAAACAAAAATACAAGGACTAGAAGCAAAAAATAATATATTTGCAGACACTAAAGATATACTTAAACATTTTATATTTTATCAAGTGTTTATATATTAGTAAAAGAATAAAATTTTACTAATATTGATATTTAGAACGACATATATTCTAACATCTTATTTATCTTATATAAATGACTATTGGATTCGCTTTGCATTTTGAATTAAATAAAAATTACACAAATAAATGATTATATATATATATAATACGTTTCAGTTATTCAACAACAAAAGCATTTGGTCTAGTGGTAATAAGTTTTCATTACCTCGTATAGGTCATGGGTTTGAATCCCCCAAAAACCATTTTTTAATCAAGCTTGTATTTTCAAATTTAGAAATAAAATTCTCATTAAATTTTGTGATTTAAATAGTTAGTGGATTCCATGTGGATGATTTTAATTGATTCTATATCATTAAGATAAAATACCCACAATTCATCAAAGGGCAACCAAGAATTTACCAAAAATTAATTAAATAATTATATACTCCAATCATATCTTTCACTGTGCGCTTATCGAAAAAAATATCTTTCACTGTGCTAAGTGAAGAATCAAGCTTCTTCCCTATCCTATCCTATTCCCTCCTCTCTCCCCTTCGGTTTTTCTTCTTCTCCATCAAGTGTATGTGTTCTGTACCGTATCTCTGGGCCTGTATCCGATCTTAGACACAAGGTCCGATCCGAGATAGTTGGTAGGGGTTGGTCTTGATCAACCGAGCTCCGCTTCCGATCCGGGGCAGGTGGTACCTGCGAGGACACTCTGACGCTCAAGTCAGCTAGGGAACTGATTAGAGGTAAAGAGTAGGAAAGAGTGTGTACCTTTGGCATTGCATCAATGCTTATTTATAGGTTTTGGAATCTAATGGAAACCATTGGATCTGCCTTTGGTATTCCTATGGAAACCATTGGAATCCAATGTTTAATTTCCACCATTGATTGATGGATTTGCCTTTGGTATTGGGCCTCAGTGAAGAGTACTGTAGTGGCCCAATCCATAACAGTTGCCCCCAAAGCCGGGTCGCCTATGAGGCGATCTTGACTTGTAAGTTAGTCCGAGCTTTGCGCAAGCTTTGATTTGATGGTCGATCAACATGGCGATCTTCTTTGAGGCCGGGCTTATACCTATGAGGGTGTCTGCCCCCAGCCTCGGAGTGCCCGAGATACAGGTCTTGTCAAATGTCTTCGAGGCCGGGCTTATACCAGCGAGGGTGTCTGCCACCAGTCTCGGAACTCCCGAGATACGGGTCTTGTCAAAAATCTTCGAGGTCGGGCTTATACCAGCGAAGGTGTCTGCCACCAGCCTCAGAGCGCCCAAGATACGGGTCTTGTCAAAAATCTTCGAGGCCGGGCTTATACTAGCTAGGGTGTCTGCCACTAGCCTCGGAGCGCCCGAGATACGGGTCTTGTCAAAAATCTTCAAGGTCGGGCTTATACCAGCGAGGGTGTCTGCCACCAGCCTCGGAGCGCCCGAGATACGGGTCTTGTTAAAAATCTTCGAGGCCAGGCTTATACCAGTGATGGTGTCTGCCACCAGTCTCGGAGCGCTCGAGATACGGGTCTTGTCAAAGGTCTTCGAGGCCAGGCTTATACCAGTGAGGGTGTCTGCCACCAGCCTCGGAGCGCCGAGATACGGGTCTTGTCAAAAATCTTCGAGGCCAGGCTTATACCAGCGAGAGTGTCTGCCACCAGCCTCGGAGCGCCCGAGATACGGGTCTAGTCAAAAATCTTCGAGGACGGGCTTATACCAACGAGGGTGTCTGCCACCAGCCTCGGAGCGCCCGAGTTACGGGTCTTGTCAAAGGTCTTCGAGGCCGGACTTATACCAGCGAGGGTGTCTGCCACCAGCCTCGGCAATGTTAAAACGTGACCACCTGAGGGACTCGAGGTGTCAGGGTAATACCGCCTTAAAGAAGAGGAAGCCAGAGACGAGCTGGGCCGAGGGGAACCCTCAGGATAGTAGGAATCATCCGGAGTCCAAACTGGTGGAGCTCCCGAACCTCTAGCGAAGTCAAGCTCGGTGTCTCGGGTTCCAGTTTTAGCGTTGAACTTTAAGGCGATCGTTCGACCAATCCCAAATCCTTTCCTTCAACCTCGGAATTCACTTTTACAAAGGAATCAATGTGAGGAAAATTGTAACTGATCCATATATATTAGATGGTTAAGCATTTACAAAGTCGGATTACATCACGCCCGTAGGCTCATTCGGAGACCTAGGTGAAACGTGACCTTCCTGCTTTAATCCCTTCTTCATGATCGATATACTTCTGAGATCGCTGGAGGAACTCGGCAAGCGACTCAGCTTGGTTGACCCCCGACGTCTATCTGAAATAGACTTCCTTCACGAAGACCAGCCTCCATGAAGTAAAGACGGAAGGAGTCGTTGAGGTTTCGGACTTGAGCAGCTTCTATATTGAATCTCTCTATGTAGTCCCAAAGGAACTCATTTTCTCCTTGCCGAATTGCCGGCAACACCTTCCGAGATTTAGGCTTCATCTTCGAGTGGGCGAAGTGTGCAGAAAATAGCTTGGCTAACTGATCCCAAGAGGAGATCGTATTTGGCTTAAGAGCCCTGAACCAGTCTAGAGCCGCCTTCTCTAGAGTGAGGGTAAAGGTTCAGCACTTTATCTCCTCTGGAACGTTACGGTATTGCATAACCGTGTCAAAGTAGTCGAGGTGGCGATCCAGATCGCCAGTCTCATCATGCATTTTCAAACCCTCAGGAGGTTTCTCGAGGTGCTTTGGCACCGGGAAGTAGTCGATCTTACTTATGAAAGGTTCTTTATGCTTTGCCGACCTCTCAAGGGGTGGAGACCATCGGTAGCCATACTTGCCGGAGGATCCCCGCGAGCGAGGGCGCTGACATTCCTGCCTCGGAGACCTTTTCCGACTTCTGGTACGTCGCCTTGGAGGAGAGGGAAACAGAAACGAGCTAGGCCGAGGGGAACCCTCAGGACCATTATAAGAATCATCAGGAGTCCGACTTGGGGGAGTCTCTGGTACTCGCCCTCCTCTACAACGAGGTGGAGTGCGGTGATGGTATCTCCTCCAAGCCGGAGATCGGTGGCGGCCGCGGCCATGAGTCATTCCACTTGAAAAGTTGCGCAGAGAGGAACTCCGATCCGGGATGTTACGAGCCCGGATCTCAGCAAACTGAGCTTCTAACTGGGTGTAACGTTGGCTTTCCTGCCGGTCGGCCTCGGCTTGCCGATTTAGGAACAGGACGAGCTGTTGAACAACATCGACCGGTACCTGGACGGTCGGTTTCGGGCTGAGCTCCCAGAAACCATAGCCGTAGCCGAGCTTTGAGAATGCGTCGGGCTAAGGGGTAAGGTGACTGCCACTCCTTCCGGGGTCACCCGCTGCAGAACCGGTCCTTCTGCGACATTCGGGATAGTCCTACGATGTAAGGTCGAAGCCATTGTCAATCAAGGAGATGGGAGAGGAACTAGAGTACAAGCTTCTCCGATTGTGGTCGTCAATGTTCTGTGCCGTATCTCTGGGCTTGTATCCGATCTTAGACACAAGGTCCGATCCGAGATAGTTGGTAGGGGATGATCTTGATCAACCGAGCTCCACTTCCGATCCGGGGTAGGTGGTACCTGCGAGGACACTCCGACGCTCAAGTCAGCTAGGGAACTGATTAGAGGTAAAGAGTAGGAAAGAGTGTGTACCTTTGGCATTGCATCATTGCTTATTTATAGGTTTTGGAATCCATTGGAAACCATTAGATCTAGGTCTTTAATCTCTACTATTGATTGATGAACCTGCCTTTGGTATTGGGCCTCAGTGAAGAGTACTGTAGCAGCCAAATCCATAACGGTGTGTTTCTCTCAGAATAGAGTATCGTTTTGAAAATTGTTCAATGAGAAGTACGGAAAAAAGGGACTGGGCACCTCACGCGAGAAAGAAAATGGGCAACCTTGTGACGCTAATTTCTCCATTTTGCATATCCCCCCCCCCCCCCCACACAATGCTTTCAAAGGAGTGTTATTTACTCAGTCAAAGAAAAGGAGTGTTATTTACGAATATATCTATATATATATATATATATATATATATACAATAATTTACTGTAAAAAAGTTGTAAATTGTATATCATAAATTAGTTATTTATATATAACTTTATTTTTAGAAAATGTTTCCAAATAGTTAATTATGTTATACTTGTAAAAATTTATTTACTGCAGTTTAAAAAATTATGAACCATAAATAACTAATTTATAATATACATATTTTATGACATATTAGTTAAAAAAGGTATACTGTAAATAACTAATTTACAGACGAAAAAAATGGTAATTAGGTTATTTATGGTAGACCGAAATTTATCTTTTAGTAGGTAAATCCGCTTTTGTTAATTTTAAAAGCGGATTTACCTTAGGTGGGGGTTAAATCCGCTGTGTATTAAAAATACCTATTTTTTATTTAATTTTTTTAAAAAATGTTATAAAAATACTACTAAAAATCTGTTAAAGAGTCAAAACTAATCTAAAAATTATAAAAACACCACTATAAATCTAATAAAACCAAAATAAGGTTATGCAAATTTTTTCAGATTTTTTTGGAGATTATGAAAATTTTAAAATATTAATAAAAAATAGTAAACGATGAAATTTGAGATTTTGAGCTCTATTGTCTTGAAAGAAGTCTCTTCTTGAGAAATCTTGATCCCTGATTTTTTTCGGATTTAATGGCCGTGGTTTCATTACAATCTGAGTAGGTTGCTCGAAAACTGATTTTTTAGCCTAAATTATTCACCAGACGTAAAACATCGTCACATGTTAACGAACAATACACTAAACTAAACCAAAAGACGACTGATATTCATATCTATTTTATATTTCTAAAAAAAATATTAATTTTAATTTTAATTTCAAAATCGGATTTACCCCACATTAGGTAAATCTGCTTTTGTTAATTTTAAAAGCGAATGTACCCCCACATAAGGTAAATCCGTTTTGGAAAATAACAAAGTGATTTACCTAAAAAAGATAAATCCGATTTCCCTAAAAAAAAATCAGATTTACCCCCACCTTAGGTAAATCCGCTTTTGTTAATTTTAAAAGCGGATGTACCCCTACATAAGGTAAATTCGCTTTGTTATTTAAAAGTCGGATTTACCTATTGGGTAGATAAATCCGCTTTGGAAAATAACAAAGCGGATTTACCTTGAGTGGGGGTAAATCCGAGCGAGTTTTAGTTTGGCAGGGGTATTTTCGGTTTATCAAATTATGATGGGGGTATATGGTGATATGATGGGGGTAAAAAAAAATCCCATAGTTTTTTAGGAGTATTTTTGGTTTTCTTTTATTGGGGTGTACCTCAAAATTTGGGTGCCAATAATATAAGCCTATCCTACCCTTAATATTGGTCCAAAGAAAGAATGGGCTCGGTATAGTTAATGAATTTGCTAGCTCTACCTCCTTAAATATCTAATACAATTCCTTTACTAAAAGATAGGGGTGTGTATGGTGTAGAAACTGCACCAAACTGGTCCACATATGTAGTTCGGTTCGGTTTCCAAATCTATTTTCATGAAAACCGCCCCCCCCAAACTGGATCTGGTTCGATTCTGAACGAGTTTCAAATCAGTTTATACTTTTAAATAGGTTTCCTTCTCCCAATCCGGTTACAAGCCGATTTTGCTTATCTGAACTTTGTTTTGCTTGAACTGGTTTGGAGACAGAGATGCAGAATAGAATTTATGGGATTTTTTGGTGTGGTGCGGTCTGGTTACTTAATGTGGACTAGTTAACCTTACTATTTGCACACTCCTGCTAAAAGATATGCATTCCTGATTTAATCCACACATAATTATTTTAGTAAATGACAAATTTATGATAAATAAATAAATAAATAAATAAATAAGGGGCCAACAAGAATTTTAGGGACTAGCGATGTTAGGGATGCTTCATTTATAACTCAATGTGGTCCATTAGGTACCAATAAACTCTCTATTCCAAGGTGAATAGAATTTGTCACTGTTTATGAATTCGTTGATTTTTGTGCGATTAGTATTACAGTACTTTGTAAACTTACTTCATTGCCATTTATCACTCTAAATGAGAATAATCAACCTACATTTTACCTTCCCGAGTCAAAACAATGCTTCTTCCACATAGTAGGTTAAAGTCCATACTATAAAGGTGCTGAAATCACTACTAAGAACGGAGTTTGAAGCTTGTTGTGTTGTCATATTTTGGCGGTTATAATCTCTACATACTTGTGAGGGGGATATGTTGGATTTTGGACTTCTTTTCTATGCGGTGAAATACTAAATAATTAAGTTCATCGTGTGTCTCATTTGTTTAAGTAGAGAAGGCCGAATTAGGGATTTCAAGTAGAAAATAAAATCTTATTTTTTTCACGTATCTAAAACCGTAAAACAGATACTAGATCAGATCCATTCACGATTCGATCTAGGCATGGATCTACATTGTATAAATTGGGGGGCACTTGACCCACACTTCTCTAATAATATTTTAACCAAAAATAATAGAAGTATATGTTGTAAAATATGCAAAGACAGATGTAGTCGAATCTGCTGAGATAGATGTAGTCGAATCTGCAAATAGACAGATGTAGTCGAATCAAATCTGCTGAGACAGATGTAGTCGAATCTGCAGAGACAGATGTAGTCGAATCTGCTGAGACAGATGTAGTCGAATCTGCAGAGACAGATGTAGTCAAATCTGCAGATACAGATGTAGTCGAATATGCAAAGAGACAGATGCTGCGAACCAAATCTGCGAACAAAAGAAATGTTAGTAAAACAACCGGAGGCGCCTTGCGACTGCCCTGAAGAATTTATCCGCCTCTACAGCGTAAATTCCTCGAGGTACAACCGGTCTCGTCTCAGATTGCAGCAGCAACTGAGGTATCCGAACTAGCAAGAATAACACGATATGCAACAGGAGATGAACCCAGGACAATGATATTTTGAAGACTGAAATCGAATTCTATGTCATGTCTCAAGTGCTACTGGAGCACCTTTATATAGGCTTATGAGTTAGCCGCAGATTAAAAACCAGTCAATGCCCGTTACAAAACAATTGTAATAAAGCTGAGATTAATTTGGTTTAATTTGCAGTTACGAAATAAACGAGATTTAATTTTCAGTTACGAAATAAATTATCCGTTACAAAGTTACTTTGCAAATCATTTTGACCAAAACTGGGCATATTCGAATAGGCTGATACAAAACCGAGATTACATATATCAAAATAATATTTCATAAATTATTGTTTCACAAAATTCACTCAAACTTTGAAATATCACAAAATTTACAACAATCCCCCACATATTTCAAAAGTTTAGAAGTGAATAAAGAAAAAGAAGTTTCCTGGGTTAACATCGTAGATGTAATGCATCAGAGTTGTATAGCAAGTTATGGAACCAGTCCTAGACAGATAAAACATAACATGCAGTGAATTGGTTTAGCAAGCTATGGAACCCAAGACACATGTTATATGTTAGAGGTTTTTCCATCACATTACACCCCCACAATTCTTGCTGTTTCCATGGTGTTGCGCTACTAGGCCGTGCGCGTGCCCGATATTCATGAGTGCTCTAGATCTCGCCAGGATCTCATGCAAGCGACCCCACTTGACACTCATATAGGTTATTTCATCAAGTGTATGCCGCAAGTCATACACCACCCATAAGGGCTATGAAAATCATTAAAAGCTTTAAGCTTATCCTTTTAACCCTGCAATCTAGCACTATCACAATAAACACCATAGGAAGGGACAATAATAAAATTAATTACTTGAATTAATTTTTTCAGTGCTAGCAATATCAAGAAGTGACTTGTTTTTACCACATTGAACCTTATTCATGGGATCTCCAATCACAAAGGTTGGGATACCATCACTTCTTAGTTTCAATTGGCTTTAGTCCCTTTCCCCTCGATGTCTCACATATTAGTTTCTTCCCTAGGGGTTTTGTCAGAGAATCGGCCGAATCCATTTCTGACTTCTCATAATCGATCGATATTCCTCTATATTTTTGCAATTGTTTGACAATATTATGTCTCAATTGCACATGTCTATTTTGCCATTATAGGTCTTATTCTTTGCAACGGCTGTTGACGATTGACTATCACAATGTATTGACACTGACGGTGTCGGTTTTATTCCCAAAGGAACTCCAGCTAAAAGGTTCTTCACCCATTCAGCTTAAGTATCAGCCAATTCTTGAGCTACAAATTCTGACTCCATAGTCGATCTAGCTATTATGGATTGTTTGGCTGACCTCCAAGTTACCGCACCACCATCAAGTGTAAAAATGTAACCACTAGTGGATTTTGTCTCATCTGAATCAGATATCCAGTTAGCATCGTAGTATCCTTATAATACTACGGGAAATCCACTATAAGTAATACCATAATATGTGGTACCTCTCAAATATCTCATAAGGTGAGCAATTGCCTTCCAATGATCCTGACCAGGATTATGGGTATACCTACTCAGACGACCGACTGCGAATGCAATGTCTGGTCGAGAAAAGTTCATTAAATACAGTAGGCTCCCAATTACTTGGGCATACTGAGGTTGGTTAACAGGATCACCTCTATTTTTCTTCAAGTGTG
Source organism: Astragalus membranaceus (assembly GCA_039519185.1). NCBI lineage: Eukaryota > Viridiplantae > Streptophyta > Magnoliopsida > Fabales > Fabaceae > Astragalus > Astragalus membranaceus. The sequence continues at coordinate 14,423,080 of CM076848.1, forward strand.
AGTTATCTTCATAAGGGGTACTCAAAGGGGTTGAGTTAAAGTGACCAAACTTCCTAAGAAGTTTTTCCACATAATGATCTTGAGATAGTATGATACTATCACCTTCCTGGATGATTCTAACTCCTAATATTACATTAGCCTCACCCATTTCTTTCATATCAAAACTAGATGAAAGAAAAGATTTTGTTCTAGTAACAATATCAAGACAAGTACCAAAAATGAGCATGTCATCTTCATATAAGCATATAATCACATGTTCTCCACACACAGTTTTAGTGTAAACACATTTGTCAACATCAGTTGCGGAGAAACCATCATTAATTAAAGTTTTGTCAAACTTTTCATGCCATTGTTTTGGTCCTTGTTTTAAACCATATAAGGACTTAAGGAGTTTGCATACTTTGTTCTCTTGACCTGAAACTATACATCATTCGGGTTGAGTCATGTAAATTTCTTCTTCTAAGTCACCGTTCAAAAAAGAGGTTTTAACGTCCATTTGATGAATAACAAGTTTATGGATAGAAGCCAAAGCTATTAAAACTCTAATAGAAGAAATTCTTGTTTCTGGAGCAAAAGTATCAAAATAATCAATGTTTTGTTTTTGAGAAAAACCTTTTGCTACTAATCTAGCTTTGCATTTATCAATAGACCCATCGGGGTTATATTTTCTTTTGAAAATCCACTTACATCCTATTGGTTTTGCTCCAGGAGGTAAATCAACTAAAGTCCGCGTTTTGCATTTGGAAATTGAATCTATTTCAGTTTTAATAGCTTCTTTCCAAAATCTTGACTCAGAAGAAGAAATTGCTTCAGAAAAAGTTTCGGGATCTATTTCAACAAGATAAGTATAAAAATCATTTCCGAAGGATGTTTCTTTTCTTGGTCTTTTACTTCTCCTTAATTCTTCATATGGTTCCTCATGAGTTTCATCATTAGTAGTTACTAATGGTTGTCTAGATATACTATCATGCTTCAACGGAAATATATTTTCAAAGAACTCTGCATTTTTAGTTTCCACAATAGTATTTTTATCTAGAACATCATAAATCACAACTCAGTAGAAAGACCATGTCATCTAGTTCAAATCACACAAAATTTTCACATTATTCTAAATTTATCCTCGCTTATAACAGTGCCGTAGTTTGACTCTCAAAGTTGCATACATTACTACATGTATCCATTGTTTTATATATACATTCGTTTTCAATCCTATATACCTTGTAGCAAAATGCTTACTGCTCCGTGCCCATGCTACTACAGTCTTAGTGAAGACATCTTAAAAAAAAACTTTAAAAGAGGAAAAAAATTATGGAAAATGATAACCATCCCAACAAATTAAAGCATATACCATTTTACAGAAAGGCTTAGATAAGAAACCATAAATATTCGAAATTGCAAATACAGATGAGCACCGAGTAGAAAATCACAACTAATTATGAATCCTTTTAGTCATATTACTTTTAAGACAAAGCCACGGAAATTTGAAATTAGCTCATGTATAAGTGAATAAAATGTGAAGAGAGTGGAATGAACCGAAACCTGTTATTGGAGATTGACTTCAAATTTGAAAAAGCCTTTCCATCATCGTATCGACTCTCTGTTCGGAAAACCCACAAGCGAGGTCGCCAAACAATACTCTGCAGCATGCCTCCATCAGCCATGAGATAAATTCTTCTGATTGCTGTCGAATATGTAAAGACAGATGTAGTCGAATCTGCTGAGACAGATGTAGTCGAATCTTCAAATAGACAGATGTAGTCGAATCTGCTAAGACAGATGTAGTCGAATCAAATCTGCTGAGACAGATGTAGTCGAATCTGCAGAGACAGATGTAGTCGAATCTGCAAATAGACAGATGTAGTCGAATCTGCTGAAACAGATGTAGTCGAATCAAATCTGCTAAGACAGATGTAGTCGAATCTGCAGAGACAAATGTAGTCGAATCTGCAGAGACAGATGTAGTCGAATATGCAAAGAGACAGAGATGCTGCGAACCAAATCCGCGAACAAAAGAAATGTTAGTAAAACAACCGGAGGTGTAACAGCCCAGGTCCACCGCAGCGGCCACCCCGGTCCCACTGTTACCTCACGGTCTTCTCTACCCCTCTTGTAGAATTTTTGCCTTCCGTGGGAATCGAACCTTGCACCTGAGGCATAAGTGCAAGTTAAACCCCCTTCCCACTACCAATTGAGCGCGCGCTCAATTGGTAGTGGGAAGGGGGTTTAACTTGCACTTATGCCTCAGGTGCAAGGTTCGATTCCCACGGAAGGCAAAAATTCTACAAGAGGGGTAGAGAAGACCGTGAGGTAACAGTGGGACCGGGGTGGCCGCTGCGGTGGACCTGGGCTGTTACAGGAGGCGCCTTGCGACTGCCCTGAAGAATTTATCCGCCTCTACAGCGCAAATTCCCCGAGGTACAACCGGTCTCGTCTCAAATTGCAGCAGCAACTGAGGTATCCGAACTAGCAAGAATAACATGATATGCAACAGGAGATGAAGCCAGGATAGTGATATTTTGAAGACTGAAATCGAATTCTATGTCATGTCTCAAGTGCTACTGGAGCAACTTTATATAGGCTTATGAGTTAGCCGCGGATTAAAAACCAGTCAATGCCCGTAACAAAACAATTGTAATAAAGCTGAGATTAATTTGGTTTAATATGCTGTTACGAAATAAGCGAGATTTAATTTTCAGTTACGAAATAAGCGAGATTTAATTTTCAGTTACGAAATGAATTATCCGTTACAAATTTACTTTGCAAATCATTTTGACCAAAACTGGGCATATTCGAATAGGCTGATACAAAACCGAGATTACATATATCAAAATAATATTTCATAAATTATTGTTTCACAAAATTCACTCAAACTTTGAAATATCACAAAATTTACAACAGTATATTATTTTGACCACACTCTAAATATCATGATGACCTCATATAATGTTTTATATTCATATAAAACGAACTATAAATTTTTATATCTATATTAAAATATAATATATTTGAAAAAGTGATGGTTGTAACGCCCAAATAAATTAATTATTTATTTAATTAAATTATTTAGGTATTTTATTGGTATAGTCACGTTAAAATAATAATATGGTGTTTCATTTAAATCAGGGAGTGGTGTTTAGTAATTAAGTTGGGAAGTAGAAGGAGGCCCGTGATCCAAGAGCCCAATGGCATAGGCGCATGAATGAGAGCATTAGCTAGGGTTTGGGTATTTGCGCATTTTTGAGGAAAAAGAAAGGGAGATTGCGAAGAGAGAAGGGAAGGGTGGAGGCGCAACCAAGGAGAAAGAGGAGAGGAGCTCTTGTTGCTGTGGTTCTTTGGAGTTGTCGTGCAAGGGGATCTCGTATTCGGCAAATCTAAGGTAAGGGTGGGTTCTACCTTTGTAATAGGGTGTATGATGGGTGTTATGGGGGAGATAGGCTCTATGTTGCCCCTTTGATTTTGTTTGGTGTTTATTTGATGATGTTTAAATGTATTCATGTTGATTGCAATTGGTGTTTGGTGATTGATCATGGTGAAAATCAGAAAAAAAAAATTGATCCCTAGGCGCCATGGGCGCCATTGATGTTGTCGCATATCCTGTCTTGGTTGCTGGAAGGCGCCCTGCTCCTGTTGCTGAATGTGGCGCCCTAGGCGCCCAGTCATGGTGTTCTGTCTTTGGTTGTTGCTGGAAGTAGCGCCCTAGGCGCCCAGTAGTGTTTCTGTGTTGTTGGGGAAGGCGCCCTAGGCGCCCAGTGTTTGTTGTTGTGCTGAAAGTGGCGCCCTAGGCGCCCAGTCCCTGTGTTGCTGCTGAAACTGGCGCCCTAGGCGCCCTGTGCTGGTGTTATGTTGCTGCTGCTGTTGTGCTAGGCGCCCTGCTCCTGGGCGCCATGTCTGTTGTTGTTGCTGTTGTGCTAGGCGCCCTGCTCCTGGGCGCCATGTCTGTTGTTGTTGTTGTTGTTGTGCTAGGCGCCCTGCTCCTGGGTGCCATGTCTGTTGTTGTTGCTGTTGTGCTAGGCGCCCTGCTCCTGGGCGCCATGTCTGTTGTTGTTGCTGTTGTGCTAGGCGCCCTGCTCCTGGGCGCCATGTCTGTTGTTGCTGCTGATGTGCTAGGCGCCCTGTTGCTGGGCGCCAGTTCCTGTTTGTTGCTGTTGCCTGTTGGCGCCCTGTTGCTGGGCGCCAGTTCCTGTTTGTTGCTGTTGCCTGTTGGCGCCCTGTTGCTGGGCGCCAGTTCCTGTTGGTTGCTGTTGTCTGTTGGCGCCCTGCTGCTGGGCGCCAGTTCCTGCCATGTCCTATTTGGTTGTTGGTGGCTGGGCGCCTGGGGGGCTGTCCTGGTGGTCGTTGGCATTGGTGTTGAAAAATCGTTGTTGTTCCAGGTGATGTAAATTGTCGTTGTTCTCGGTGTTGTAAAATTGTTGTTGCCATTGATGTGTAAATCTATTGGTGTCTTTGGTGTCGGTGGTTGTTGATCAAGTTGTTAGACTGTCCTATAGGTGTTAGTGTTATTGGTGATGATATAACAGGTGATGTGCCTATTTTATTGGCTAAGGTGATAGGTGATGGGTCTATGGCCATTTGTTGATATTGGTGTTGTTGTGTTATTATATGACTATTGTTGTTGATTTGTCTCTGGTGTATTGTTCATGGTGTCGCATACATTTCATATGCATTACTTTGTTGATGAAGGCTTCGGCCTTGGAGCTATAGGTGATGATGATGATGCTTAAAAACGTGGTGATGATACAGGTGATGATGCCCTTATTGGCTATTTTATTGGTGATGATTGGTACCACATGCATATACCCGTTGGTGTGGGTTGCATCTCATTCATTTACTCATGACATTGGTGATGATTCTTGGTGATTGCAATTTGATGTTGTTGTGAAGCGATGGATATAGTTGTCGTAACTCTAGCATATTGTCTATCATATATGCTATTATAATGTTAGATATCTCACCCATTCTGTTTGAATGTTACCCTTATGCTAGTAACGTGCAGGTGATTGCGAGTGAAGGCATGTCTACCTTCGCTAGTCGAGTCGGTGTCGTCGCTCTGATACGTAGCACTCGGGGGGATGAACGCTAGGCTTTGTTAGTTGTCCTTATTATTTAATTGCTGAAGTTTTATGGTGATGTTACGATTATTCATTGAAACCTCTATTTTTATTCCGCTGCGTGGTGATAGAGTTACTGTCGTGTAGACTGAACAGGTGTTTTGGGAGTTCGTCCTATTTATGAAGTGCTATGTATCGTACTATTTTTGATGGTGAATTTTATTATTGGCGTGTGATGTTCTATTGGTGTAAATGTGGCATCCCTTGTGGGTGTAGTGAAAAATGTTTTTGAAACTCTGATTTTTGTCAAAAGTTTACCGGGTAGAAAAGGGGTGTTACAATGGTCACTTCACTTTTCTCTCGACCACAACATTTCTAAATGGCAAAAAAAAAATGGAAAGGATATGGACAAACAAGTAAAAAAAAACATAAAAGCCAATGAGCTAATATCAGTATTGTCACCACCAAATAAAATGCAAGAAGAAATAACTCCTAAGCCAATACAAGTTCAACCACAACCGGCGTCTGGACAAGTCGCGTTGTCAATTTGGTCCCTCAAAGTGATAGGCGTTGTCAATTTGGTCCCTCACTCAAACAAAAATACTAAAAAGCCCTCCACCGTTAATTTCGTCCGTAGTCCTCACATTAACTATCACCATTAACTCCATCAAAATTGCTGATGTGACATGTTAAGTGCCATGGAAGTTGCCATATAGGGAGGGACCAAATTGTTAGTAAAAGAAAATAAAAACAAATTTAAAAAACTAAAATTTAATCAACTAAAAACAAATTAAATTCAACAACAACAACAACCGAATTGAAGAACGACCCTTCTGGACCAGTGGATTTCACCACCAAGTTCAACAACAGCAGAATCGAAGACTTATTCAACAACAGAATCGAAGAAAGACTTCTTCCACCATCATAGATTTTTCACCACCATGTTCTTTTTCCAACAATAACAACAACTGCAAACAACATTATTCATTAAAAGGATTCAATCTTGCTATCAAAAAATGAATCCATTGTATTGATTGTAGAAATGTGATTTACATTGGTATATAAGGATGAGTCTTAGCTCAATCTCCAAAACAGAACTAACAAAACTAAACAGAATTAACAAAACTAATTAACAAACTAACAAACCTAATGAACTGTGAAATTACAATTATATCCCTCTACTAATTATAAGGTATATTCTAATACCCCCTTCAAGCTGGAGGGTATATATTGATCACTCCAAGCTTGTCCAATAAAGTGGTAAAACTGTGAGGTTCAAGAGCCTTAGTTAAGATGTCAGCTAGTTGAGCAGATGAGGGAACAGGCAGTAAGTGAAAAAGGTGAGCTTGAAGCTTCTCCCTTACTACATGGCAGTCTATATCAATATGTTTAGTGCGCTCGTGGAAGCTTGAATTAGCAGGAATGTGCATTGCTGATTTACTGTCACAATATAAGAGAGCAGGTGTAATGAATTGGAGAGATAAGTCCTGCAGAAGATAGGTTAGCCACTGCAATTCACAAACACTAGCAGCCAACGCATGATATTCTGCTTCAGTGGAAGATCTTGAGACTGTTGATTGCTTCTTAGACTTCCATGAAATGAGAGAATCCCCAATAAACACACAGAAACCAGTAACTGATCTTCTAGTAGTGATACATGTAGCCCGGTCAGAGTCACTAAAGGCCTTTAACTGTAATGTGGAAGATGCGGGGAAGTATAACCCTTGGCCAGGTGCCTTTTTGATGTACCTTAGAACACGATGAGCAGCCTTCAAATGCGTGACAGTGGGTGCAGCCATGTATTGGCTCAGTTGTTGTATAGGGAAACTGATGTCAGGCCTAGTTGTGGTGAGGTACATAAGCTTACTAATCAACCTACGATAGCTGGTAACATCAGTGGCTGCAGAGTCTTCTGTAATGTCAAGATTATGTGATTTTACCATAGGTGTAGCAACTGGTTTGCATCCTAAGAGCCCTGTTTCAGCAAGCAGATCCATTGCATATTTCTTCTGACAATTAGTGATCCCACTAGTGTTTCTTGCAACCTCAATGCCAAGGAAATATCTAAGAGTTCCCAGATCTTTAATCTTAAAGGCAATATCTAATTCTTGTTTGACACGATTAATCTCATCAATATTAAGCCCAATTAGAATCAAATCATCAACATAAATCAACAAGGCAGTGATATTTCCATTAACAAGCTTTGTAAAGAGAGAATGGTCAGATGGAGATTGTTTGTATCCCAATGTGGTCAAGAAGCTAGACAACTTGGCATACCATTGTCTGCTAGCTTGTTTTAAACCATAAATAGATTTAAGAAGTTTACAAACATGGCCATTGTGAGCCTTGTTGTATCCTTGAGGGACCTCCATATACACTTCTTCATCAAGCTCTCCATGAAGGAAAGCATGATTCACATCTAATTGTTGAAGGTGCCACGATTGACTAGCTGCAATGGCAAGTAATAGCCTCACTGTTGTCATTTTTGCAACTGGTGAGAATGTATCTAGGTAGTCTATTCCTTCGGTTTGAGTGTATCCTTTGGCAACTAGTCTTGCCTTATATCTCTCTAATGACCCATCAGCTCTATATTTTGTTTTGTACACCCATTTGCATTCTATGGTTCTTTTACCAGAAGGTAGACAAGTTAACTCCCAAGTGTTATTCTGCTCAAGGGCTGCCAATTCAGAGTTCATGGCTTGAATCCAATCCTTGGATTTAACAACCTGTTTATATGTAGAAGGTTCACTGGTGGAGTCAATGGAAAGAGCAAAGCTTTTATATGAGTGTTTAAGCTTGTCATAGCTAAAACCAAAACTAATAGGATAGAGACACTTTTGATCAGTCACATTCGTATTGCAAATGAAGTCACTGAACCTGATAGGTGGACGAATCGTTCTAGTTGGCTTGCTAGTGGCAATGCAGTCTTGGTTGTCAGGAACTACAGCAGCAGGAAGGTTTGGTTCAATATCAGACTCACTGTCAGTTGTAACATCAGGTGAAGAAGGAAGGAAAGTGTCTTGTGTTTGTGTCTCAGTGATAGGGGGAGTAGTGTCAGGCATGTGAGCTTCATTTGTGGGAAGAATTGGGTCATTGGCCGCATTATCACCAGCAGGGTTATCAGGGTCAAAAGTAATCAGGTCATAGGAATTGAGAGTAGGCTTTGGTTCGTTTTTGTGCTGCTGGAAGGCAATGTAGGGGAATGTATCTTCATAGAAGAGAACATTCCTTGACACAAGGATTTCTTTGCTCCTTAAATCCATCACAATGTAGCCTTTTGTTCCTGGTTTATATCCAAGAAAAACACCCTTTTTGGCCCTTGGGTCTAACTTCCCTCTTCCTTGTAGGACAATGGAGGCAAAACTCAAACATCCAAATACTCTTAAATGTTGAAGATCAGGAACCTTGTTGTATAACATCTCATAGGGTGACTTGTTTTTCAACACTGCAGTGGGTAGTCTGTTTATTAAATGAACACTGTGGACAACAACACAAGACCAGAAAACCTTGGGCAAATGAGATTGAAACATCAAGGCTCTTGTCATGTTGAGGATGTGTCTGTGCTTCCTCTCTGCTACAACATTTTGCTGAGGAGTTTCAACACAAGTGGTTTGGTGGATGATGCCTTCTTGTTGATATAACACTGTCATCATGAACTTTTTCCCATTATCTGTTCTAATTCCTTTTATTGTTACTCCAAACTGATTTCGAACTAGCTTGATGAAATTTTTGATTAAATCTCTTGTCTCAGACTTGTTTTTCATGAGGAACAGCCATGTGTGTCTAGTGTAGTCATCTACAATAGTAAGAAAGTAAAAATGGCCATGGGCAAATGGGGTGGAAAAAGGGCCCCAAATGTCCATGTGGATTTGTTCAAAAGCATTTTTAGTCACAGAATCACTAATAGGGAAAGGGAGTTTGTGTTGCTTTGCAAAATGACATGAATCACAAACTTTATTGGCAACAAATTGTACATATGGAGATGAACTACAAACATTTTTAAGAACATTGTGAGAGGGGTGACCTAGTCTATGATTCCGCAAAGCAAAATTTTCAGATATTGTATGATTACATTGATGACTGTTAGACAAATTCAAGTAAGAAACTGAAATAGAGCTATTGTTTGCAATAAAAGCAGACAAGCACTTTGAATCTTGATCGAGAATGTAAAAAGAGTGAAAGGCTCTAGCGTGCCCAATCGTCCTCAATGTAGGTTTTTCCTGTATAGTGCAATCATCATCATCAATTATTATTTTGCATTTTAGAAAGTGAGATAACTTGTATCCAGATATCAAGTTTAAACCAAATTCAGGAACATAGAGAACATTATGCAATATTAAATCACAATTGAACATAATAGTGCCTGCAAATTTAGCATAGGTTCTTGTTCCATTAGGCATCCTAATGCTAACAGGTTTGATCTCATGATATGAGTATTATAAAGACAGGTTATTGCAAATGTGATCAGTAGCCCCTGTGTCAACTATCCATATAGTGTAAGTGATATTACCTGATGCATCTTGGGTCATATTAGATGCAATGATGTGATGTGTTTGACTAACTCCTCCCTCACCATTCTTGTTCAAGATTTCCATGAGTTTCTGATACATCTCTGGTGTTATGCTTGCTGATGACTCACTGGTTTGGTTGGCAGCAGTTTCTTCTTGATTGTTGTTTGTGTCACTAACAACATTATTGGTAGCATTCTCCTTATCATGAAACTTGAATCCAGGAGGGAAACCATGTTTGAAATAGCAGACCTACACAGTATGACCTTGCTTTCCACAATGACTGCATACCTTTTCAGAGTTGTTGCCTTGAGTTCTTCCTGGGAATTTTCCACGTCCTCTACCACATGAATTTCCATTTCCCCTTCCTTGAAAGCCTTGATTGGAAGTGATATTAGCAACCAATGTGGTCTTGGAAGCTTCACTGATGGCACTTCCATTCAATTGCCTTTCTTGTTGCAAAGTTACTCCATCATCATGATTTGAGTCCTTACCGTATTGTATTGATCATTCAACCCATTTAGGTAGCATATTACATACTCTGCTTCACGTTGTTTCTTGATGTTGTCATCTACTAGTCCACAAACGCAGGCATTGATGGGCCTTAATGTCTCAAGATCTTCCCAAATTACCTTAAGATCTGTGTAATAGTTGCTGATGCTCCTTTCACCTTGCTTGATTGAATGGATTTCTTGCATTAGGTCAGACATGCGAAATGCATCCCCTTTGGAGAAGCGAGTCTTCAATTCATTCCATAGATCGTGAGCATTCTCAACGTTCTCAACGCTTTGTGCTATTTCCGGCGTTAGCGAAGCCGCTATCCAAGAAACCACTGTACCGTTACCGCGTTCCCAGGCCTCGTACAAATCGTCGTCTTCCGCCGGAGCACTAATCTCGCCGTTGACGAATTTGATCTTATTCTTTGTGAGAAGGGCCCTCTTCATCTTCTTGCTCCAAGTATCGTAGTTGTTGCCGTTCATTGGAGGCGCAACAAGCACACCACCTGGGTTCTCCGCAGGATGAAGGTAGTAAGGGCTTGTGAGGGACGAAGCAGGGTTCTTGTTCTGATCGTTGTTCAGATTGTTGTCTAGATTGTCATCTTTCTTCGCTCGTGGTGGCAATTCGTTATCTTCCGCCATCGTTGCGATAACTTCCGCCATTGGCGATGGTTTTTGGAATAGAGGTGAGATTTGGCACGCAGAGCAAAATTAATCTGCTCTGATACCATAAAAGGATTCAATCTTGCTATCAAAAAATGAATCCATTGTATTGATTGTAGAAATTTGATTTACATTGGTATATAAGGATGAGTCTTGGCTCAATCTCCAAAACAGAACTAACAAAACTAATTAACAAACTAACAAACCTAATGAACTGTGAAATTACAATTATATCCCTCTACTAATTATAAGGTATATTCTAATATTCATGGATCCAGTATTTCCCTAAAAAAACCCAGAAATCCAAACCCTTGGAGCGGAGAAGTTGAGAAATCGAAAACCTTGCGTTACCTTGTTTCTGGATCTGGATCGAAAATTTGAAAACCTTGCTGTTGTTTCTGGATCAGGGTTTTCGTTACCATGGAAGAACAAATTTCTGGGTTTTCGTTTACCATGGAAGAAGAACAAGATTCTGGGTTTTAGTTTACCATCAACGTTTCATCAACACTCTGTGGGTTTGGGGATTAAGAGAAGAGAGGGTTAAAGTTTTTGTGGGTTTAGATCTGTTGATTTCAAGTCTGCATTTTGGGGATTAAGAGAAGAGAGGGTTTGGAGTTTTTTGTGGGCTTACGATGATGATGAGGAAATGATGATGATGATGAGGGGGAAATGATTTCAAGGCTGCGTTTGGAGTTTTTCTGGGTTTGGAAACGATGATGATGCGTTTGGAAATGATGATGATGAGGGGGGAAATGATTTACGATGATGATGAGTTTTTGTGGGTTTGGAGTTTTTAATTATTTATTAATTAATTAAAAAACCAATATTTAAAAACATTTGTTTTACCTTCAATTTGGTCCCTCCCACTTGGCAACTACTTGCCACCTCAGCAACTTTGACAGAGTTAACGGTGACAGTTAACGGTGACAGTTAACGTGAGAGACTAAAGTGACGGACAGAATTAATAGTGGATGACCTTTTTGCATTTTTGTTCAAGTGAGGGACCAAATTGACAGCGCCTAACATTTTGAGGGACAAAATAGACTATTTACCCATGTGATCCGTAAGTCAAATATCACCACCACCACACTTCAGATTTTGGAAGATTAACCTTTCCTATTTCAAGCCTTTTTATTATTCAACCCCCTTCTCCAATCCACATTTAGGTGACTGATTTTTTGAAGGTAAAAAAATTGAGTTTAATTTATATACACATGTAGTGTTTAGGATTTTACAACCACAACCAATCACAATTCATGAAATGGTTGGTTGCTAATTAACTAACCGGTGGTTACCATTTGACTAATTTATTTTTAATGAACCTATTGTATATATAAATTAAATCCAAAAAATTACCGCATTCTCTTTTTAGTTTCTTTAGGGCATGTTTAGGAGGGGGTTTTGGGAGGGGAGGGGAGGGAAAGGCTTAGAAAAGATTAGTCTATATTTTAATATGTATTTGAGATTTTATAAAAGTAAAAGAATAACACGATAGATAACAATATAACAACTTTAGTCACATTTCATTTATGCTTATTAATATTTTATAGCTTACTCAATTTAGAATTGAAAAATAAGCCCTCCTCTCCCTTCCCCTCCCAAAACCCCCTCCCAAACATACCCTTAATGTTTATTGAAACTAGTGTGTGCACCCGTGCGTTCGCACGGGACAACAACTTCAGTTATTGCAGAATTTCCGTCTTGTTAAAATTTATTTTTAGAATTGCAATACGAAAAAGTGTTATTTGTTGGTCCTTTGAATGCTAAAGTATCCCGAAACACGCTGCTTAAAATTGCTCTTTATATATACTTGTCACGATTTTTTTTACCAAATCGGTTAATGAGGAATGAATTTTGAGTATTTTGATGGTTAAGTTTTGTTCCGAGTACTAAAAGACTCCAAAACACGCTGGTTATTGAGGCACAAATTTCGCATAATGGGTTTTTAAAAAGGAGGAGGAGGGATTAAAAGAAAAAAGGAGGTGGGGTGGGGGGAGGGGGGTAGGGGTTTTAGCGCCAAAAGTGGGAGGGACCCGGTTGGAGACTACAATGGGCTTATATTTTTAAGATTTAGCTAATTGTTGCCACTACCAACATGCAACAGGACATATGAACTTGTTTAAGTGTCTTCAATTTTTGGATATATATATATACAATAATATTATTTTTGCAATCTCAAATTTTTTACTTAATGGTAAGAATATCATCATTTTATCGCTTACACGTTTACATATTATTTTATAAATATTCATAGTAAATAATTTTGCCCCCACGAGGCGAAATTCCTGGATTCGTCCTTGATTCGATCAAATTGAAATCTGTGAAGGAAATTTAGGAGTGTTGATATTTATTTTCAATGGTTGGGTTGACGATACAAGGACGGAGTGCGAGTTATCCTGTTGTCACAATCCTATATTTTTGGTCTGTTTCTCGGTTGTAAGCCTTTATGCTTAGTTGCTGGCATGGTTTGTGAACCAGCTTTAGACTCTTTTGCATCCTTATTTGGTAATAGTGGATATTTTTGGTACATATTGTTGTGTTGTGATATACTCTTTCGCCATTGCGTTGTTGTTCTGTTAGTCGATCATGATATTAGTGCTACCATTGAGAATGGTAGCAAATACATTTATGTACATAGTCAAACCATGTACTTAGGAAATATCCTCATGCACTTAGTCATGTACCTAATTCGAAGTAGTAATCTCATTAACTTCCTTGTAAATTATATATTGTATTTATTGTTAAAAAGTGAATAAATAAAGAATTGGCCGAGTGCAGAGATCACTTCCCATCAATAAGTTGCCGTCAAGATTAATGATGTCGTCATCATGTGAAAGCAATTAGCTAAAGCTATATACTCCCTCCGATCAATCCCTATTATACACGAACACCAAGAAGGTTATTAACTTTTGTCAAAAAAAATTATTAAATGTGATGCAATATAAATCATATTTTAAATATAGCCCTAGTATTAATTTTTTGCAATTTGCACTCATTACGTGACTTTCTTGTAAATCTAGTATCTCACATTAAATAGGAATATAAAAGAAATTTTAGCGATTAATGTGTTTTAAAAATTGTATATTTTTCTTATAATTAAAAGAAAAAATTGTACCAAATAATTACTTATAATAGGGGAGTACTTTCAATTAACATTACGCGCTACGGTCCATTGTATTGAACGCAAAACTACGACCAATTACAACATAAGTCATTCTTTGTATATTTAAGTTTAAAATTCCGTTTCAACTCATGCGTGGAGTTAGCGCCTACAGTTGCCACTTATTTCGCATTCACACAGCAATCCTACAATACCACTTTGGCGGTTGGCAGAGTCAAATTAAGATCACGTGAGGAAGTGAGTGAAAGGTCTAAGCTAAGCAATAAGAATCGTGAACGTATCACATTACATCATTTCTATTTCTATTTCTATTTCTAGAAGTAATCGTTAATTTACACTAAAATATTGTGGTGATAAACATGAAAATCTTGATACAGTTAGTGCTTTTGATGGCTATAAAATGAGAGCCCCGCTCATGCACACACAGAACAAGCAATAATATTGTTGGGTGGAAAAATGACGAGGCTCTTTATTACCCTTGTAATTATAATTTCAAGCCTATTATTCCTGAGGCAAGAAGTTGTTGCAGACGTTGGCACGGCTTCTTCTTATGGACCTCCATATATACGTACTTCATCAAAACAAGACAAATTAATTTATGTTAATTAGTTTTGTTTAATTACGTTGTCTTTATTAATTTATATTAATGTTTGCATGCAGCTACTGCTTGTGGTGGGAATAGGCGAGATCAGTTTCCTCCAGGAAATTTATTTGTGGCTGTGAATGAAGGGTTGTGGGATAACGGGGCAGCATGTGGAAGGAGATACAGAGTAAGGTGTGTGAGTGGTAATAATAAGCCATGCAAAGGTGGTAGTATTGAGGTTAAAGTTGTTGATTCATGTGCAAAGTCTCCTTGCCCAGACACCCTCCTCATGTCAACTCATGCCTTTGCTGCCATCTCACGCTTCCCTAATGCAAACATCAACATTGAATATATCCAGTAAGTACTACTAATTAACTATCTATATTTTCTATTATTTCTCCCACGTCATCATTTAATTAATTAGTTCAACTGCTGTTGCTCATCCAGGATATGAATATGACTTTTCATTCCATTCGGAGGCCATTCTTTAACCAAGAGCTGAATTGTTGCAGCAGACTGTAAAACAGAATGTGAGACACATGTGTAGTGTAGCCAAAATATATGGTGGCACTTTTTAGTTCACCCAAAAAAAAGTATAGGGAATTAATGCACTTTATTGATTATTGATCAATGGACTGTTGTTTGAGACGTTGATCTAATAAAACAATTTTGACATGTACTCTTTCTGTGTTTCAAGATGATAAAAATACTAGTGCATCTAAACTTCACCATGTTGCTCACAAATCAGCATAATTAATAATTAATTTGGAGATCGAATTTGGTTACAAGATATAGTTCGGTTGGCGAACTAAGAAAGACTTAAGGAATTTAACAAAGAGATAGAGTTCAAACCCGACAAACTTTCATAATGACTAATACACTAACATTTGTCATTCGAAACAATATTCGGAAATCACTTAAATCTTGTATGCCTGTATGGCTCTTCAAAACAATATTTAGAAATGCATGTATGGCTTCACTACCATGTATGTATCAGTAAAAATATTATAAAAACATTAATATATTTAATTAAATAAATTACACACATTATAATTGTCCTTTACACGATTTTATGTTTTGAAATCTTTGAAAAATGAGGAGTGTTCAACATCTCTCTTAGTATAAGCCACCAGGCAACCATTCGTCCATATGAATTGAATGATATAGTGGCAGTCGAGGGTGCAAACTTTAAAATTGAGAGGAGTTAAAATAATTTTTTTTATAGACATAAAGGCGTTACGTTACACACATGTGCGACCTTGTCTCATATACATTTTTTTTTTAAATTCTCTACTATTTAGGAGTTGTAATATTATGAAGAAAAAAAATTAACTTCACTCTCAATATGAAGGACTATCTCTTCCTTCCTTTTCCCTTCTCTCTTTCCTTTTTCTCAAACACCCTCCCCTCCAAAACTCACAAAGAGACTCTTAGGGTATGTTTGGATGGAGAGTTTAAGAGGAGAGGGGAGAGGAGGGCTTGATTCTCAATTCTAAAATGAGGAAACTATAAAATGTTTCTGAACAAAAATGAAGTGTGATTAACAATGTTTTATCATTATCTATCATGTTATATTTTTTTTTAATTTTTTAAAATCTTAAATAGATATTAAAATATAAGACCAACCCCTACAAAGCCCTCCTCTCCAAAACCTTCCCAAATCCCCCTCCCAAACATACCCTTAAAGAATCACACAATAGTCGATCTAACGCCCAATTTTGCCAAAAACTTGACACACTTGATTCCTTCCCTAACTTCATGAACAGTAAAAATATTAGCTTCTCCACTCGTCAAACCACCAATATCAGCAATGCTTGGCTTGTTTGTTTTATTCTCGAACATATATGGAAACAAGGGATGTTTCAATATCATTGTCGGCGGTTGCCCGATCTGAATATTAAGATTTGACTTAATTTGTGAGTTAATGCTAAAACCTACTAAGTCAACCCCGTTTTTGGCAAGGTGTCAACCAATAATATTCAGTATGTATGAGTGGATATCATATCACTTAATGGGTCGCCGCAGACTTTAGTTTAACATGCAGTATAGTAGTAGTATAGATACATCCACCACTAAATTAAGTTCATCATCATCTTGCAGCCATAATTAACTGAGTATATTATATTAAGCATGCCAGTTTGCATTAAGCACACCAGGAGAAAGTGACGGAGAACTGATCAACTTATAAGGGCATTCATACAAGTAAGCAGCTTAGAGTGACTTTATTCTGTTAATCAGTCGCTACTTGTTAATTAAGTCTTGAGTTGTTCAAGTATTTAAGCACAATGAAATAACCTCATTACCATATTACCATATAAATATTCACAAGTGTGTATTGGAATTTTGGGTAAACCATGAGAGCACTAATGTAGGAACCTAAAAATGGGTAAACCTTGAGACAGATTTGTAACCAAAGAAATTGCTAAAATTCTATACTAATTAAGTCTTTCTTCATAATTTTCATTGATGGATTTCCCTTTTACATTCAAGGTATATATAGCACTTCAAATACATAGTGTGGTAACCAAATAAGGAATCCAATGCTACCACAAAATAATAAAATGTAAAATGGTAACTCATATGGTTCTAGAATCTTCTAGATGCTTCTTCTTAGATCCATACTCCCTTAGGTATGTGAGCTTTAGCTAACCTTCTTGGATCATCACAGACCTTAAGCAAAAAGTTCAAGCTTTTATTGGTTGGTCTTTTTTTTTTGGTTCAAATCATCACTGGCTGCTCACGGAGTGCGTCAATGCTTTCAATAAAAGACTAATCTTCACTCGTGTTTAGGATCAAATTTCTAACTAACACCGAGTTTATCCACTGCGAGAATCGAATCCGAGAGCACCGGATCGACCCCCGTGTCCTATTGGTTGGTCTTTTTATAAACATGTAGTTGAGTTTTATTAAAATATAATAAATAATCTCATACTTTTCTCTTACTTAAGAAGTAGCCTCTTTTGGGTCAACTTGTAATATTAATTTTTGACTTTTTTATTTATATTCCATTCATTCAAAGTCAAAAAGGCTAGAGAATTACACTAGGTGTAATTAGGGTACGGTACATGAGAACTCCATAAATAAGCCTTTAAGCAACTAAATTGCTCCTGACGGGCATTGGAGAATCATAAAACTAGGTCCTGCGTTGGTCTTCTCCAATTGCTCCTGACACATGTAACAACAGCTAATACAAAACATAACCCCCACAACTCTTTTCCAACTACTAACAAGCATTGGAGAAGACCAACGCAGAACCTAGTTTTATGATTTTCCATTCCTCTTGCCATGAGTACCCAAATGTTCTTATAACTACCGCTCCACCAAGAATGGTACCAAATTTGCAATAGAAACAGTTTCGACGGTAATTGGCACTGACCTCCACACCTGGTTAAGAGCAACTACAACAAAGAAATAGAAAAGGAGACCCACAAGAAGTTTAGAGGGGATTTACGGTAACGACCATAAACATCCCTCGTATTTGATGGCTAATTGGCCATGAGACCTCCTTTGTTCCGCTCCTAAATTATACCAAAGGAAACACTTGAACATGTCATTGATTATAGATTTGGGGAAATGCTAAGCATGAACAAAAATTTCAATCTCACACAGAACAACGCCACTAAGCTATAGTAGATAGTGTTGTTCATGGTTCCGTTTTCAAGGAGAATCGCACCGAACTGAACCAAACTGTTCAAACTGTTCGACCGAACTGAATCGAACTGTCTTAAAACCGAGTTGTTTTAATAGTTCGAGTTCAAACCAAACTGTTTAAATTTTGATTTTATTTTTCAAACTGTTGAGCCCGAATTGCCAGAACTGTTAAGCCTGAACTGCCCGAACTGTTATTAAAACTATCCAAACTATCCAAACTATCCAGACCATGGTACCCATCTGTAAGAAAATAGAGAAAATGAACCTCTCGTGAGCTGAAATAGATGAGAAGGTGGCAGCTTGTCAAACACCAGAAAGCCCTAGCAAATCTAGGGGATGAAGTGGTGCCTCTGTGCACCGAGAAAATCCTAGCACGCCTAGGGAGAATGCGTAAGTTGATCTAGATATTAATTCTAGACTTCAAGTTCAAATCCATTTTTGGCCGACCAGTTAGGGCCTGCGGCATGCCTTTTGTTTTACTACCAACCTCAAATGAACGTAGTTGACAATTAACAGAGACTGGAGCACGAACAAAAGAAATAAAGCACAATAATGCAAAGGAATTGGAGACGACAAGAACAAAAACTCGATTTAGGTGTGGTTCAAGACATCAAGGAACGATGGATCTTCTTTGCTATGGATTAGAGCAAAATAACATTTTCCTTTGAATTACTCAAATGTAAAGATATGCAAAAAGACAAGGGAGAATTTAAATTTTGGCTTATATGTTGTTTTAGAACCTTAGTTCAATATCTGACAAGTGACAAGTCACTAGAAAACTTTCACTGTAGAATAATGCTGGGTTATTAGTCAAAGCCCGCGGCGCAAGCTTAGGCTTTGGGGGGAGCATCACTAAAACATTTATTTAGGCTTACAACTATAGTACTTGGAGTTTTATTAGTTATTATCGTACATAATGATCAATTGTATATGATCCTATCTGGCTCGAGAAATTAGTCTCTCCGATTACGCCAAGGGGATACCCGATTTATAAAAAAAATAATGATCAATTGTATACCTTATTTTGTTATTTACTGGTATAAGTTTTGGTTGAACTGTGATTATTTTGTATTTATATAGATTATTTTTGTCTTTTTCTTTTATGGACATTAATATCCTCTAGGCACCAAAGAATATTCCTTTATAATACTATATGCAAAACTGCCACGTTGGCAAAAGAAACGAAGTGATAGGGTTGCTGCCGGATACAGGAAATGCAGATAACCAAGTAAAAATATGAAATTAGTATTGTTAAATTATATAGGATGCTATGATTAACTGATAAATTCACAATTCGCCAGTAGGATACATGTAAATTGGTACAAGTAAACTGGAATTTAATTACAGACCCACATTAGAAGGAAAGAAAAACAGAACCGCAGAGAAGAAACCCGGAGAGAAAGAAGATAATGGTCCTTAGTTCTTACTCCCTCCCTCCAAAAATAATTTATTTATATTAAAAATGAATTTGACTTAAATATGCAACTTAACAAAATAAGTTATTTTTAGATAGAATCGGTTAAAAATAGTTTAGTAAAACTAAATAAAACTATAGAAGGGGGTTTAACATATTAAACATTAGGCTTAATTACAGTTTTGGTCCCCCTATTATGACCAATTCTCGATTTTGGTCCCTGAAGTTTTAATTTGACGATTTTGGTCCCCCTATTTTCCCAATTTGCAAAATCAAGGTCCCCCACCCCAATTTTGACTGACTTATCCTACGTGGCAGCTCACGTGGATTGCCACGTAGGCCCACCCCCACCCCCACCCCCCCTCCCCCCCTCTTCTTCCTCGTGACCCTCTTCCCCTCCCCCCTCCATTGTTCCTCGTGCCACATAGGATGAGTCAGTCAAAATTGAGTCTTAAGTTTGACCAAATTAAGAGGGGGATCAAATTCGTCAAATTAAGAAAATAGGGGGACCAAAATCGTCAAATTAAAACTTCAGGGACCAAAATCGAGAATTGGTCATAATAGGGGGACCAAAACTGTAATTAAGCCTAAACATTATTATTAGTTTCTTGAAGGTACTGCAGTACTGAGAAAACCAATGCCATACTACTAGCAGTGTGTTGCACATCACATGCTAGTGTAGATGCAAGCGTATATGGGTAACGCTTAACTGAATTCATTGATGGGCATTTTTCCCTTCAAACACATATTTGAAGGTCACACAGTTGTGTTTCCTCCAGTAGAAGGTAATACCCTGTTCGGCAAAACCAAACCAGAGGCTGCAGCATTGAGCCCAGGTTATAAATTAATGTGGGACAGAGATTACAAGTGTAAGATTTCATTTCAACTTCCAAACAGATAATAGGTTGTATGGACACTTGGACAATCAAACAGAAGAAACTTGTAGTAAGATCACAATGAGCAAATACAGAGACCATTAGAATATAAGATGTTTAACAATTCAACCATCAGTCAGTAACTCAGTAAAGAAAAGCAATTGGTCTTTTTCAGTTTGTGGGATTATCTCAGGATGAGTATTAGATTTCCAGCTATTAGAAAGGTTTGATGTATATATCATTATGGGTGTGTGGAGCCATAGAATAAAGTGAGAATGGGTATTGTAAACACAAGGGACATACAGTGGACACAGAAGCAGAGCAATTCCGCAACATTTTGAATAAGAAGCCTAGGATTTATTCAAAACCTCGTCGGACAGAGCTAAACCACATACACCAGATAGATGATAATGATTCACAATACCAGAAGCAAGTACTACACAGAACAAAAAAGTATTCTGAATAAATAAGCATTTAAACTCATAAGACTGATACTCCCTATGACAATAACATAACATAACATAAAACTAAGCAAGTAAAAAGGGAATAGCACCAAGCAACACATTACTAGCAACGTAGTAAAGAACATTTAGTAAATTAAAAACAAAAAAACAAAAAATACCGAATCGGCCATTTTCCCAGAGGATTCAAGTGCGTGAGCGTGAGTGAGTGACTGCGTGCCTTTTTGTCTCCAGATCTAAACACCAATTCATCCTCCTTTTATTTTCTGCTTGCTGTTTTTCTTTCTTTCTTTTTTCCGTTCTTGAATAATAAAAATAGTAAGTAAAATGAGATCAATTCTGCTGATCATTTCTCCTCCCGGATCCATCTCCATCTCTATCCTCAAGCAACCTTCCACTTTCCTCATCAGCCTGCTGAGTCTTCTTCTGTGCCTCTTTAGCCTTAAGTGCCTGCAACTTCGAATGATTATAATAAGCCACTCCCAAGAACGCAAGTCCATACCCAAACAAATTAATCGGAGTCACTGTATCCTTAATAACAGACCAAGAAAACGCAATCAACAACCAATCTTTCACCACACCAGCCACATTCATCGTCAACGCAGAAGTTTTCCCAACAAGAAGAAAAACCGCCAGATTCAAAGCAAATGCACATAGAGAATTCGTTCCAAATATCGCAAAATCAAATTGAAAACTCGAATTCTCCTTCAAAATAGGATACTCCACAAAGATCCATGGCACCGAGAGAAAGACCAAACAACACGGTGCAACGTAGTATAGAGATGTAATAGGGTTAAGCGAGATCCCTTTCGAAGTAAGCAAGATTTGAATCATAACCAATCTTGTTGCCTCAAACGCAACGGCGCCGAGCTGTAAAATAACTCCCCAGGTATCAAATCTTGCCTCGCCGTAAGCGGCGACGGCAACGCCGAGGGAGATTGAAAGCATGTTAAACATAGTGTCGTTTTTGTAACCTTCCTTTTTGAGAAGAACGCCGATGGAGTAAACGGCGACAGGCATTAAAGCTTTGAGCATTTGAATGAAGGAAACGGAGAGGTAAATATAAGCGGAGTTAGAAAGCCAAAGGGAGAGAGAGTAAAGAGCTCCGATTGGAACAACGGAAGAGATGTAAACGTCGCGAGACATTGAAACAGGTTCGACGATGTGGAAAACGCGAACGAGGAGAATTGCTAGGGTAGCACAGAAAGACATGTGGATCATGGTGAGGGAGATTGGAAATGGCCAATTGTACATCTTCTTGTCTAAGATGTATTTGTTGTAGACGATAACGGTGAAGCTTAGGAAGATCCATATCGCTACGTAGGTGTAGGATAGAATGATCTTCTTCATCACTCCATCGCTCAGAGATCCACCTTTCCCCATTTTCGGATTCGAAGGAAGAAGAAAGGGTCAGTGAGTCAGGTCGAAGTAGAAAGGGTTTCAGAGATCCATCTTACCAATAATGATGTGTTATTATATTATTAAAATGATTTCATAAGAACTATTATTATTGGTCAAAAAAAAAGAATTATTATTAAAAAAACTGTCAAAAAAAAGGATATTATTAAATATAATATCGATTGTTTATCCTGATTGGTTAATTAAGTGATGACTGCTTGTAAAAAATAAAAATTAAATAATAGTAGTATATATTGAGAGTTTAATTTATATACACCATGCGTGTTGTATACTATCTACTAATCACATCGTGACACATTTTTAAAGAAAAATTGGTCAATTAGTAACCACCAATTACTCAATCAATTAGTCAATTGGTAACCAACCACTTCATACATTGTCATTGGTAGTGGATGTAAAACCCTATACACCTATTGGGTATATAAATTAAACTCATATCTTAAAATTATTAATTCTTAAATAAGAATTGACTGCATAAAAAGATGATAAAATTTGGTCAAAAAAAAATGATGAAATAAGTATAAGTATGAATCAAAAGGTCAAGGTCTGTGGAAAAAAAGGAATGTAAATTGTAATCGGGCAGAAAATATTTTTTCCCAATTTATTGTTTATCTTTTGAAAAAAAATACACTTTGTTTTGTTGATTTGTGAATTTAAGAAAAAAAATACCCCATTCCTTCTTTTTTATATTTGTCTTTTAATGCAGTTTTACATGAATCAAAAAATCTAATAAATTTATCCCAAGAAGGTAGTTCAGTTGGCGAGTTAAAAGATACCGAATGAGTGCACCAAATGAGTGCAAGAAGAAAGTCTCGGGCTCAAACCCAGAAAACTAACATTTCCCCCACCCCCACTAACATTGTCTATCAAAAAAAATCTAATAAATTTAATGTCTTTAATAAAAGCATAGGTTTTTGTTCACAGCCGAGGCGATTACTTCCGAGGGTTCGGTCAAACACTCCCTCATAGCCGACACAACTGTCTCCCGAAAGAACAAGACAAAACATCTGAAGACCTAGACCAACCTCCAGCGCTGAGGGACTCTAGTAGCACTCTGTGGACCGAGGGACTCCACCCCTCTCCTCGAAGCCCGGCCACGTCTCCTCGCTCGGCTGGGGACCGATAATAAGCAGAATATATATGAAAACCCCTATAGTCCAGCCCCCAAATCCGCAACGGCTGTAATATGTAATAAATTTCAATAATTACCCCTTTTGCTATATATACCGCCCTGAGAGGCTAATGAAAGGATCCCACGTTTGATATTCATCTTATACTCTATTGTTTGGTGATTATCTTACTCTCTATACTCTCGTACTATTCATCGTGTTCTAAGCTAGATCCTTCCCAGGAAATAGTTAGGAACATTGGCGCCTGTTGTGGATTTTTCAAACAGATGCGCAAGTATACGCAGTCGCAACAAGTAATACAGTAGAAATACAGGTCGAACCCACAGGGATTGTATTTAATTTACAGTTGTCATAACTTAGCAGATCAGTGTGTAAAATAAAAACACTAATTAAGGGTAGTAAAATAAAGGTTTGGTTTGCAAGGAAATAAAAAGGGAAACTATATCATGAAGACAAGTTGATTGCTTTCACTAAGTAACTTCTCTTTTTTGTTAGTGCTATAACATTAGATGCTATAGCATTGAGTGCTGTAGCATATGTTGCGTGCCTTTCGGTCACTTTCACCAAGGTTTCGTGACAAAATCCTATGTCTAGGCTTCAAGTAAGTTCACATCTGTATTTTAAAGACCCCACAGTATTCACTCTATGAACTAAGCCCTCCTATGTCTAGGTTTGGGAAAGAATTGTTCTAAGTGCCCTTAAAACAACCACTCACTCACATCAATCTTTGAGATCGAATCATGAACCATTTCTGAACCCATGAATGCACTTGTTCTAGTTAGCTAATCCCAAAACAAGTTTGAAGGCATTAAAACACAAAGATTGAAATGCATACATCATAATATTATATTACTAACACATAAAGAGTCATTACAAAGCTTAAGCAATCAAACTACAAGATGTTTAGCTCATGTTTAGCAATATCAACAACTTACAAATAATGGAGTTCATGTCACCAAAACAGAAAGTAAAAGAAGAATGTGCAAAAGATACACTCCTCCAACTCCTACGCATGAACTGGTGTGCTGACAGTGCTATAGCATGAACCGAACACGATCTTCTAGTGGATTTCTATGGTGGATCTTCAATGGAACTAAGAGGACAGCTTATCACTGTATTTGTCCTCTAGAACCAGAGAAGTTTAAGTGCTGGAAGTCCATTCTCAAGTGCAGAAGTGAAGCTTTCCTTTATAGAGTGGTTTTCCCTCCTCTTTTGCAAGTTGATGAAGCAAGTGGGTATTCTTTTCACCAACTAAAGGTATATTGTCCCCCCATGGTAGACAAGTGGGGAAGTGCAAGTGGTAGGAGGGTGGCTGCATCAGCATGGATTGTGGCAATAGGGAGGCACTGACTGGACAGGTTAGGATTCACTGCAGATCTGCTTTCTACTGCTGTCTTTAAGTGGGTCCCAGCTCTGCTGCGCACAGGGATGCTATAGCACTTAGACAGAAAACATTAGAAATTTTACAAGGGCACCATTTGTGCCAAATATATTCCAATTCAGTTCTTGATTCCCTTTTCCCTAATTAAACACAAATATTTATATAATTCCTAGCCTAAGCATGCAAATTCACAATGATTTACGAATAGAAATGCATAAATAACTCTACAAATGGAGAGTTATCACACCCCAAACTTAAACAATCATGCCAAGACACTTCTTATATAAACAAGAAAGCAAACTAAAGTCAGTCTTCCCTAAGTTACAAATTTTTCAAAACATGCTCTTGGTTGGGTTAAGATTTCAGATCCACTCACACAAATCATTGTTTTTCACAACATCCAGAGTTATCACTGCCCAAAGTGAGTGTGTGACCTCTAAGCATAGTCTAATTCCCAGTCAGGTTCAGAATTTCACTTAGCTTAGGAGAGAATAACTTTCTTTTGAGTGTGTCAAGAAGAGTTCAAAAGAGAGAGTAGACTAATAATTCCACATAGGACTTGAGGGGCTTCAAAGCACAACAAAAGGCTTAATTTTGGGCTTTTCAGACCGTTGTCAGTGCACTAAACTTAAGAGACTTGAAAGGCGTTGATGCTATAGCATGAGGTGCTATAGCACTTGCTGCTATGGGTTCAGAATTCTCTTTATGTTTGATGACTTTGTGCTATAACATCACTTGCTGGACTCTAGTATTATGCTCTTTTTTTTTGAGCTTTTAGGCACAGTCACAGCATTTTTATTTTTGGGTAAGGAGATGCTATAGCATGTTACAGTTTCTGGCACAACTGAGTCATACTGACTTTCCTAAGTCTTTGAGCCTGGCCTTAATATAACCGATGCTCTCCCAAACTTAGCTTCTAATGCTACTCTCTATTTTTATTGAAAACTTGACACATTTTTGGTCAACCAAGACTAACTTTAGCATCAGATCATTCCTAGCTGACTAAGTTTCTTCCTAAGCTTAGAGTTTGTGTGGGAGCAGCAATAAAACTGGTTATCATTCAAACAAGGCTACTTCACACAGTCACTCAATCATCATTAAATTTTTCAGTTGCCCCACTTTGCCATGTTGGCAGCCACGCCACCAACCATTAACACTGTTAGCCAAAAATTAACGACAGAGACCAAACTGGATTATTGAGATAATTGCAGGGACTAAACATACCTTTAAGCCTTACATTTAAGACCCAAATGTAAAATTATAGACTCGTAAACTCGCAGTAAAATTGAGAGTTTACCGAATCTATCCGAGTTTACTTGAACTCGTACGAGTTTACAAAAAAGAGAGTTTGCCTGCTGTTGTACCCTAATTTTTGTCCCATTTTATTTTAATCAGCATTTTATTTTTTCGCGCACGCACGTTAGTCACGACGATCTTTGCACCGTCGCGCACACACGTTATTCCTAAACACATACGCATGATGTTCCTAATCACGTACGCGTCGTTGCTCTCATTGCGTGAGCGTGTTTGTTTCTCGTTGCGTACGAGTATTTATTTTTGGTACTCGTTATTTATATCGCTATTATAGTCATTGCTATTAGTTTAATTATCGTTATTGTTATAGAAAAAATATAATAAAAATCAGATTTGAATATAAAGTCTCTTTATTATTATAATTTAGTTTCATTTACAATATAACCCAAAAAGTCAAATTTATTACAAATAAGGACAAAGAAAAAATAAAAAAAGGGGTGCAAAAACAAAAATAAAAATGAAGTCAAAAGAGGGTATGCGTTGCTGCCTCTGCTCCGGTTTTACATTTTGAGCTACCAGCTCAAGCTCCTTTCATCTTGTCTCTTTGTTTTTCTTCATTTTGAGCAAAAACACTGCAGCTTTTGCAGCACCACCTCCACCCCTTACTGCTGCTGCATATTTCAGTGGCTGTTATGCTTTTGTCTCCTATGAGTTTTGCTCCCCTGCATTAGCACCCACACCTACACCACAGCTTTTACCTATAAATATTGTGAACACCAACAGTGAACAGGGCAGATACCAATAGAGAGAAAAATCCTGTTAGGAAGAAATAGCTTAGAAATTTAGAGAGACAGAAGCTGAAGCTATAGGAGGGGGTTGCTTTCCATTTCAAAGAGTTTGGGACTAGGTTAGTTCCTAATTTATTTGTTTGTTCATAAGACCAGATTTCAGTATTGCTTTTACCTTGTTCATTTGTTATCATTTTCATGTACACATAAATCATGTAGTCTCAGAAAAATCATTCATTCACTGATCACGTATATAGCCACAGACTATCCCCAAACATGTTTTTTTCGGTTTCTTAAAGAACACATTTTTCTCTAATTTTTTTATATATGTATATAGTCACAGATCATGTATATAGTCACAGAATGTATCTCTTTTTCATTACTTGAAAAAAAAAGAAAAATAATGATGTAAAAGGAAATAGGATAAGAATGAATCAACACAGGGATCAAAACATGATTCCGTTTTTAGACAAATGGTGAGTGTAATAGTGGAAAAAAAATCATAAACGAAAATTAGGGTTATAAGAAAACAAGCATTTTTACACAACAAAAACAGATCAGAAGAAATTTAGGAGAGGGAGAGTAACAGAGAGCAACCAAACAGCAAAGTGAGAAGGGCATTCTGAAATGTGAGTAAAAAAAAACACACAATACATAGAAAAATGGAGAAGGGTCGAAAACAGAAATCAAGAGAGAAAGAGAAAATACCAGTGCATATGCTCTCCACCGCTACCGCCACCGTGACCTCCGGCTGGCACCACCACCTCACTGTCACAACCACCACACCATCTATCCCCCTTAATCGCACCATCCCTCTTCTCCTCCACGCGTGAAACACAAACCAAACGCCGTCATCCTCCCCATCGACACCGAAAACAGCCACCGTCGTCCCCCCACCGTGAACCACCACCTCTCCCTTTCCGTTTGCGAAACCCCCCTTTGCCGGGAACGCAGCCTGCTGTCGCCGGAAATGGCGCGAGCTCACCACCATCACGCCCTGACCCACAGCCACACTTCCACCGCAGCCACCCCTCTAACGTTGTCGTGTGCACCACACGCAGTGTCACCGTCGCTCGTCACCCACGCAAGCCACGCTGTCGATCTCCCCTCCCTCACCGTGGTCCTTCTCCGTTCCCGTCGCACACCGTCGCCTTTCTCCCTTCCTCTTTCTCTCTCTCTCTCACCCGAAATCCACCCCCTCTCTCTCTCTATAACGTGTGTGGTGCGGCGTAGGAGGAAAGAATGAGGGATTAGGTTCCTTCTGAAAACCCTAAATGTCTTTTAATACCCTTCCCTTTTTTTTAATTCTTTTTTAAATCAGATTACTAAGTACACCCCACAAATTTACTGCGCGCCCCCCCTTTTTTAAAGCACAGGATTCGTGGACTTGTAAGCCTGAAGCGGATTGGGTTCACTGTTCGCACCCCCATTTTAAAGAATACAACATCTGTTGCTATCCATACCTCCCCTTTTGATAATATAACATCCCTGTTAATTACAGCTCCTTTCTATTACAACTCATTTAGTTTTTTTATTATTATATCATAATGCTTCCAAACCAATTATTTTAACAATTATTCATAAAAATGATTTGTTACTAATGGACTCTGAGCTTAGCTTGTTTGACCGTTAATAACAGCTTTAGTTTTTCAAACAAGCTATGAGTGACGACCACTCTGAGTTTCACTTGTTTGGCCGTTACGAATACCTCTCCCACTTTCAAAAATAATTAAAAAACACCAAACACACAAACATTTTCTACCCAAGAACTACGTGTGATTTGATTCTCTACCAGGAGATATGTAGGAGCAGAGGGCGGCCGACCTCTGTCAATTGCACTAATAAAAAACCCTTTTTTTCTCTTTAAATTCATTTCTCTCCTATTTCTCAAAAAGTACAAAAATAATTAACTATGTACCAAGTCTCTATTTTTATTTGCAAATAAGGGTAAAAACAAATATATTTTAAATTAACATTTTTTTTCTACGCATTTAGTTAAAAGGTAACCTTCCTTAGGAAGGATGTCGTAGGGTGCTAATACCTTCCTTACGCATAAACGACTCTCGAGCCTAAATCTGGTCCGCAAACCCCCTTTATCCATCCAAAAGGTTTTTTTTTCCAATATTTTTTCTCTAAAAATAAATATTGGTGGCGGCTTCATTGTAAACGTCGAAGAATCCCTCCTCCGGATTTTTCGGTCGCTACACCTGCTAATTAACTCGTTTTTGTGATCTAGACTCGTAAACTCGTAAGAGTTGGCTTGAGAGTTTAACAACCATGATAACTATCATCCGCTTCTTATTTTCATTATCATCCACATGGACATCGTTCTAACACAGATTTAACTATCCATGGAGTACCCAGTTTTGTGAATGGGCAAGCACGCACTCTAACTGACCACCACACACGCGCCGCCGCGTCCGACCGGCCGGGCCGGGCTTGGGCTGTGAGGTGTAAAGTTTTTTTTGCGAAATTAATTAACTTACATTTTATTTTTGGAACGTGCTTGTCCAGATTCATTGAACCGACCAAATACGTTCCTAACGGAACTTGTAACTTGCGCTCCAAGTCAGAGCCGTTGCGAACTTGCGCTCTAAGTCAGCAAGACTTGCGCACGAAGGATTCGTTCCTAACGGAACTCGTTACTTGCGCACGAAGTCCCATGACTTGCGCACGAAGCCGGTTATTGAAGCCTATAAAAGGGGCCTTCCTCCACTTGATTCAACACACCGAAAACTCGAAGCAGTTCCGAGTTCTCTTCTCCCTCACAAATTCGTTCTTCTTCTTTTCTAAGAGTGGCCTACGAGCCATATTCCTGAGTGGTTACAAACCATATTGAGAGGTGTATATCTCGAGCGATTACTGACTGTGCAGTCATAATCGTAACTGGGCTGTTTTATCCTGGGGGCGTCGTGGTTGATAGTCTGCTTGCACCATCGAGCAGTGCCACGAAACGTCTTAAAGAGAGCGACCTAGTCCGCGACTCATCCCAGTAATTTCTTCGGTATAATTTTATTAGAAGTATAACTATCTTTAGTTTAAAAATACAACTCATATACAGTTTATAAAATAAGCTTCCCTCTGTACAACTAACTGATTGTATTAACAATCAGTTAGTTTTCCCTTCCCCAATAGCAACACTATAAATACTTTCTTGTAACACAAAATTCATTCAATGAAAATAGATCAATAAGATTCCCTAAACAGAAATTCTGTTACACAGTTACAAAGAAAGAAAACTGAAATTCAAGAAGAGAGAACTACTCTTCTAACATGGTATCATCGTCTTCAGGTCCTGGCGCACAAACGTCGCCTTCTGCTTCCGTCTCCGCTGCCGGCACGGCAAGATCGTCTTCTCCGACGCGTCTCAAGGCGTCGTCGTTCACAGCAATCTCTGAGAAGTTAGATTCTGACAATTACCTCTTGTGGTGTCAACAAGTTGAGCCAATCATCAAAGCTCATAGGTTGCATCACTTCCTTGTTAATCCTGAAATTTCGGTGAAATTTGTCACCGTCGCTGACGCTACTGCAAACACAATCAATCCTGAGTTTGAAAAATGGGAGCAACAAGATGCGTTGCTTCTCTCATGGCTTCAATCGACGATTTCGAAGGATATGCTCACGCGTGTCATCGGTTGCAAGACGTCGTCACAGATTTGGGAGAAAATACACGAACATTTCCAAGTCCACACTCAGGCGAGGTCACGACAACTCCGTTGCGAGCTTCGCGCAACAACGCTCGAAGGATCTTCAATTACGAAGTATTTGCTCAAGATTCAAGGCCTGGTGAACTCGCTCAGTGCGATTGGAGAACCAATCTCCTCGCGCGAACACCTGGACATTATCCTCGAAGGACTTCCGCAAGAGTATGAGTCTACCATCTCTCTCATCTGCGGTCGTTCTGGTCCTGTTTCCATCTCTGAAGTTGAAACGCTTCTTCTCGGTCATGAATCGCGCCTCAACCGCTTCAACAAACAGGTAATTGCGTCGGCGAACGTTGCAACGGCGTCGGCAACGGCGTCCAAGGCTGCGTCGTCCTCTTCTGCTCCGTCTGTGCAAGCGTGCGTTGCTCAAGCCACTGAATCTCAGAACGATGACTCCTCCGGTGGCTGGCGAGGCTCGCGTAATGACAACGGCGGTCGTGGTGGTCGCGGTGGCCGCGGTAGAGGTCGTAACAACACTCAATGTCAAGTTTGTCACAAATTCGGCCATGATGCCTCTGTCTGCTACCACAGGTTCAAGCGTGATTACACTCCATCTGATTCTCCTGCTCAACGCACTCCATCAACTTCTCCTTGGCCTGCTTATTCCTCTAATTGGCCATTTCCTCAAGTATGGAATCAAATGCTGCAGTCTCCTCCACGCCCTGCCTTCTCACCTCATTCATTCATGGCTCCCTACTATGGTGCTCAGTTCTCTATGCCTAATTGGTTTCCTCCTTCATTTGTGCCTCGTGCTCCACAAGCCTTCACTGCAAATGCTTCTGCACCTGCTGTTACTTCTCCATCTCCAGATTTTTTTGCTGATTCTGCTGCTACTCATACAATGTCCAATGCATCTCAATCTGTGCAACAACAAGTTCCATTCACAGGTCCTGATCAAGTGATCATTGGAAACGGCCAAGGTTTGGATATTAAATCAATTGGATTCACTAAATTTAGATCTCCTTTGAACCCTAAGCGTGTCTTGTCACTCAACAATGTGTTGCATGTGCCACACCTCACTAAAAACTTGTTGAGTGTCAAACAATTTTCAAAGGACAATGCTGTCTACTTTCAGTTTAATGATAATGATTGTACTGTCAAATCTCAGGATACCAATGAAACCGTCCTCAAGGCTCCTCTTGATGAAAATGGCCTCTACAAGTTCAAAAACCTGCTGTCCAGACCTGTCCCTGCTGTTTCTGGTTCTATTTCTCCATCTATTCATGCTTTAAGTACCACTGTTACACCTAATATTGTACCTACACACACCACACCTTTTTCCTTATGGCACTCTAGACTTGGTCACCCTAGTGTTGACTCTCAAAGAATTGTACTGAAGCTGTGTAATGTGCCTTTTAATAATAAAACTGTTTCTGATTTCTGTACATCATGCTGCCTTGGGAAAGCACATAGGCTTCCATCTCACAGCTCCACACACTCCACTTCAGCTCCCTTTGAGCTTGTGTATGCTGATCTTTGGGGCCCTGCACCAGTGGTTTCACACACTGGTTATCTATATTACATTGCTTATGTGGATTCTCACACAAGATATACTTGGCTGTATCTCTTGAAAAAGAAGTCTGATGCTCTCACTTCCTTCCAAGTTTTTCACAAAATGGTGGAAACACAGTTTGGTAGCAAGGTCAAGGCCTTACAGAGTGATTGGGGAGGCGAATTTCGCTCCTTCTCCACTCTACTACAGCAACTTGGCATTCATCACAGAAATATTTGTCCTCACACCCACCATCAAAATGGTATGGTTGAGAGGAAGCACAGGCAGATTGTAGAGACAGGACTAACACTCATGGCTCATGCCTCTCTCCCTTTTGAGTACTGGGATCATTCGTTTCAAGCAAGTGTGCATCTAATCAATAGACTGCCAACATCTGCTCTCAAGTTTGAGACTCCATATCACAAGCTGTATGGTGCCCAACCTGATTATGGGTTTCTAAGGGTGTTTGGCTGTTCCTGCTTCCCACTTTTGAGGCCTTACAATCAACACAAATTGCAATTTAGATCTGAGGAGTGTCTTTTTTTGGGTTACTCTACATCTCACAAGGGCTACAAATGTCAAGCCTCTAGTGGGAGAGTGTTCATCTCTAAGGATGTGATCTTTAATGAGCACAAGTTTCCCTTCAAGCAACTAATGCTCACTGACTCTTCTCCATCCTCATCCGCTACCTTTGTGTCACCAAACATCCCCTTGGCATCCATCAAGCATGTCACTCCTTCTCACCCTCCAGGATTTCCTCCTAATCCCCCATTATCTCCAAATTCAATTAACTCTTCTCCAATAGCTACTGCCAGTGCTTCTCAACCTTCACCAGCACCCTCCACTCACTCCTCTGCCCAGTCTGCAGCCTCTGTATCTACCTCAACAGGTACCAGCCCCTCAGAACACCCTCCTCTCAATCCTCTCAACTCTCATCCTATGCAAACTAGAGCCAAAAGTGGTATAGTCTGTCCAAAAATCAATCCCACCCTTCTCCTAGCTCATGTGGAACCTAAAACTGTCAAACAAGCTTTGGCTAGTCCCACTTGGTTAGCAGCTATGAAGGATGAGTTTGATGCTCTCCACAGAAACAACACTTGGACTTTGGTTGCTCTTCCACATAATAGAAAACCCATTGGTTGCAAGTGGGTGTTTAGGGTCAAAGAGAACCCTGATGGGTCTGTCAACAAATATAAAGCACGTCTTGTTGCAAAAGGCTTCCATCAACAGTATGGTGCTGACTATAAAGAAACCTTCTCACCAGTGATCAAGCCTATTACAGTTAGAACTGTGCTTACTCTTGCCATCTCTCAGTCTTGGTCTCTTCTTCAAATTGATGTGAACAATGCTTTCCTTAATGGAACTCTTGAGGAAGAAGTCTATATGGTGCAACCACCTGGATTTGAATCCACTGACAAGACCTTGGTTTGCAAACTCAACAAGGCCCTGTATGGTCTCATACAAGCTCCTAGAGCTTGGTTTGAGAAGTTACAATCATCTCTCCTTCACTTGGGTTTCAAGGCAAGTAAGTGTGATCCTTCTCTTTTCACCTTGCACTCTGGCTCTCTCAAAGTCTACATGTTAGTCTATGTTGATGACATAATTGTCACGGGCAGTGACATTATGTTCATCAAGCAACTCATCTCTAAGCTCAATGCTACATTCTCTCTCAAAGACCTTGGCACTTTGGACTACTTCCTTGGGATTGAGGTTAAGCAACAACCCAATGGCTCTCTCCACCTCACTCAAGGCAAGTATATTAGGGATATTTTGCTCAAACACAACCTTCATGAAGCTCAGCCTTTCTCTACTCCTATGGTTGCTGGTAACAAGTTATCCAAGACTGGCAGTGACAAATTCCATGATGCATTCCTATATAGATCAACTGTTGGGGCTCTTCAATATGCCACTATTACCAGACCTGACATTAGCTTTGCAGTTAACAAAGTCTGCCAATTTATGTCTGAGCCTCTTGACAGTCACTGGGTGGCTGTCAAAAGAATACTTAGGTATCTCAAAGGTACCATTTCCTGGGGCCTCACCCTCAAGCCAATTCCTATTGCACCTGTTACACTGTCTGCCTACAGTGATGCTAATTGGGGTAGTGATAGTGATGATAGAAGATCCACTTCAGGTGCTTGTGTGTTCTTAGGCTCTAATCTAGTCTCTTGGGGGGCGAAAAAGCAGGCTGTTGTATCTAGATCCAGCACTGAAGCTGAATACAGAGCCCTAGCTCTGGCCACCACAGAAGTTTTGTGCCTGCAGTCCTTACTTACTGAACTGGGGGTGCCATTTACCACTCCTACAGCTCTCTGTGATAACCTCAGCACTGTCTCTCTTGCTCACAATCCTGTCCTACATGCAAGAACCAAACATATGGAACTTGATTTGTTTTTCCTAAGAGAGAAAGTTCTTCAAAGACAGCTCAAAGTTCTACATGTGCCTGCCACTGCACAGTGTGCTGACATCATGACTAAAGCTCTGCCTCCTTCTACTTTTGAAGTGTTTAGATCCAAGCTAACTGTGTGTGCCACACCCAGTTAGGCTTGCGGGGGAGTATTAGAAGTATAACTATCTTTAGTTTAAAAATACAACTCATACACAGTTTATAAAATAAGCTTCCCTCTGTACAACTAACTGATTGTATTAACAATCAGTTAGTTTTCCCTTCCCCAATAGCAACACTATAAATACTTTCTTGTAACACAAAATTCATTCAATGAAAATAGATCAATGAGATTCCCTAAACAGAAATTCTGTTACACAGTTACAAAGAAAGAAAACTGAAATTCAAGAAGAGAGAACTACTCTTCTAACAAATTTCGAAAACACTGAAACAACACTTCGATATCCAAACTTCAGACTCTAATGACGATATCACTCACACAGAAGACCCTTAAATGATTTACTACGTAGTTTGGAAGACTATGATTCCGACAGCAAACACACTGACGAAGAAGATATACCTGAAATACCGGAACACAATCTACAGGTGGGTCACAACTACGACCGTATTCATGATCCCGATTATGCCCCAAACACTGATTTTTTCGTTCAAGATTATTACCACTGTGATGCTGCGATTGATTTCCAGATGCAACAACACGATGATATGGCTGTCCCATTTATAGTGGTATTTGAACATTCTGAAATTTCAATTGACGCCTCCCCTATGTGCGATGATGAGGAGGAGGTTGCTTCCAATTGATTTAATTAATCTAAGTTTTATTTCGTCTCATTCCGTACAGATTACAATATATTTTGTACCGTTTGTAGCTTATGCTTCAAAAATGCTAGATGCATAGCCGAATACCTAATTTTATCTTTACAAACTGGGTATACATTTACAACCTCTACATGAAAAAAAGACCCAATATCAAATACTATGTTAGTTTCACACATATGTGTTTCTAATATGCGAATATATTGTTACTATTCTTCAAGATAAATTTATATATATAACCCAAAACAATTGATACATGACAATAATTCTAAACGCAAACACATGCTAAAAGGGTTTAACTAATTAAAACATCATTATTAGTTTCTTGAAGGTACTGCAGTACTGGTGTATACCTAACAGAGCTGCTAAATAGTAACACCTCATAGTTAAGGTTCATTACTCTCACCCTGAGAAAATCAATGCCATACTACTAACAGTGTGTTACACATCACATGCTAGTAGGTGCAAGCGTCTATGGGTAACGCTTAACTGAATTCATTGATGGGCATTTCCCTTCAAACACATATTTGAAGGTCACAGTTGTGTTTCCTTCAGTAGAAGGTAATACCCTGTTCGGCAAAACCAAACCAGAGGCTGCAGCATTGAGCCCAGGTTAAATTAATGTGGTGCTTGAACTGATAAACTTTATTAGTCAAACAAACCCATCCTCGCTACCAGCTGTACTGTAGTAACATTGAATATCAACAAAAAATTTGAATTCTCTCAATTACACGTGTTGATCACCAGGGTAAAACAAGTGGGTGGTGTACTGGTGCTAAACTGCTAGTATCTTTCTTCGATTGCCGACTACTGACACCCACACACAAGAAAGGACAAAGATTACAAGATTAAGATTTCATTTCAACTTCCAAACAGATAATAGGTTGTATGGACACTTGGACAATCAAACAGAAGAAAATTAGTAAGATCACAATGAGCAAATACAGAGACCATTAGAATATAAGATGTTTAAGTACAATTCAACCATCAGTCAGTAATAACTCAGTAAAGAAAAGCAATTGGTCTTTTTCAGTTTGTGGGACTATCTCAGGATGAGTATTAGATTTCCTGCTATCATGGGAACAATTGTTTTTTCAAGACGAAATTCAAGTGGACATGTCATGTCCCCACCCATTTCTAGCTTGAGGTGTTGCAATTGTTTCCACCAAAACTGGTTTTATATCAATCTCAACGTCTTGAAAAACTTGAAAAACAGAGGAATTAAATTTATTGATAATAAACCAATGGACAGTATCAGAGTATATTCATATTCATATGGCAAAATTTAAGCTTGAAAAGCATCTGCACAGTCAAAGGCTTGATGTAGGGGAAAAGAAAAACACCAAATATCATTATGGGTGTGTGGAGCCATAAAATGTAAGCGACGACCATAATTGAAGATATCGCTTAGTAAAGTTTTGAAACGCCCAGCAATTCAAAAACTAAGACAAAGTAAGAATGGGTATTGTAATTTGTATTGTAATAACTGTAAACAGAAGGAACAGTGGACACAAAAGCAGAGCAATTTCGCAAAACCTAGGATTTATTCAAGATCTTATCAAACAGAACTAAATCATTACCGAGAGTTAAACCACATACATCACCAGATGATAGTGATTCGCAATACCAGAAGCAAGTACTAGATAGAACAAAAAGGTATTCTGAATAAATAAGCATTCAAACTCATAAGATTGAGAGTCCCTACAACAATAACATAACATAAAACTAAGGAAGGCAAAAGGGAATAGCAAAAAATTAATAATAATAAATAAAGGATTTGAGACTCATTACTCTAGCAAATCTCAAATCCCTCATCACAATACTAGCAACGTAGTAAAGAAAATTTAGTAAATTAGAAAACGTAAAAAAATACAATACCGAATCGGCCATTTTCCCAGAGGATTCAAGTGAGTGAGTGCCTTTTTGTGTCCAGATCTAAACATCTAGGAAATGAGATCAATTCTGCTGATCATTTCTCTTCCCGGATCCATCTCCATCTCTATCCTCAAGCAACCTTCCACTTTCCTCATCAGCCTGCTGAGTCTTCTTCTGTGCCTCTTTAGCCTTAAGTGCCTGCAATTTCGAATGATTATAATAAGCCACTCCCAAGAACGCAAGTCCATACCCAAACAAATTAATCGGAGTCACTGTATCCTTAATAACAGACCAAGAAAACGCAATCAACAACCAATCTTTCACCACACCAGCCACATTCATCGTCAACGCAGAAGTTTTCCCAACAAGAAGAAAAACCGCCAGATTCAAAGCAAATGCACATAGAGAATTCGTTCCAAATATCGCAAAATCAAATTGAAAACTCGAATTCTCCTTCAAAATAGGATACTCCACAAAGATCCATGGCACCGAGAGAAAGACCAAACAACACGGTGCAACGTAGTATAGAGATGTAATAGGGTTAAGCGAGATCCCTTTCGAAGTAAGCAAGATTTGAATCATAACCAATCTTGTTGCCTCAAACGCAACGGCGCCGAGCTGTAAAATAACTCCCCAGGTATCAAATCTTGCCTCGCCGTAAGCGGCGACGGCAACGCCGAGGGAGATTGAAAGCATGTTAAACATAGTGTCGTTTTTGTAACCTTCCTTTTTGAGAAGAACGCCGATGGAGTAAACGGCGACAGGCATTAAAGCTTTGAGCATTTGAATGAAGGAAACGGAGAGGTAAATATAAGCGGAGTTAGAAAGCCAAAGGGAGAGAGAGTAAAGAGCTCCGATTGGAACAACGGAAGAGATGTAAACGTCGCGAGACATTGAAACAGGTTCGACGATGTGGAAAACGCGAACGAGGAGAATTGCTAGGGTAGCACAGAAAGACATGTGGATCATGGTGAGGGAGATTGGAAATGGCCAATTGTACATCTTCTTGTCTAAGATGTATTTGTTGTAGACGATAACGGTGAAGCTTAGGAAGATCCATATCGCTACGTAGGTGTAGGATAGAATGATCTTCTTCATCACTCCATCGCTCAGAGATCCACCTTTCCCCATTTTCGGATTCGAAGGAAGAAGAAAGGGTCAGTGAGTCAGGTCAGAGAAAAAGGAAGGAGAGTGTGAAAACTGAAATGAAATTATAAAACAAACAAAACTACTCTTTGTGACTACACGGGTCAGAGAAGCAACCACCACCGCAACTCGTTGAGATGTAGTAGTGCTATATTGCTAATATTTTTAAGGCTAAATACCACTTTTGGTCTTTTATGTTTGCTCTAGGTTTCACTTTAGTCATTTTTTTTTAGGTCCGTTTTGGTCCCTCATGTTTCATTTTTGTTTCATTTTGGTCCCTGCTGTCAGTTTTGACTAACGGACGCCACAGTGGCAGTTAACTGCTGACGTGGCGTCCGTTATTCATTCAATTGCGTGGCAATTCATTAAACACATCGGCATTTATATTTTTTTAAATTTTAAAAACACAATTAACAAATAACTAAAAACATTAAAACTAAAACTAAATCCATTTCCTCTCATCTCCTCCTTCATCACTGCTTCTTCGTCACTTCGTTCATCACTTCGTTCAAACCCAAATTCGTTCATCACTTCGTTCTTGAAAGAAGAACAGCGATTTCGTCTTCATCACTTCGTTCAAACCCAGATTCGTCTTCATCACTTCGTTCAAACCCAGATTCGTCTTCATCACTTCGTCTTCATCGCTTCGTTCAAATCCAGATTCGTCTTCTACCCTAAAAACGATTTCGTTTTCAATCAGATCTGGACAAGATTGTGATGTTCCATCTGGAATCGTAAGATTTAAACCCAGATTCGTCTTCTACCCTATAAATGATTTCGTTTCCTCTATTGTGATGTTCCATCTGGAATCGTACTCTAGGGTTCGATTTGTTCTGGAATCGTACTCTAGGGTTCGATTTGTTCGGGTTCCATCTAGGTTCGATTAGGATTCGGGTTAGGAAATCAAGCACAAACATGAAAGGGATTTTTCGGAAGAAGAACAGCGATGAGAAAAATCGGGTTCCCTCTGGAAAAATCGTTTTCCTTCTTCCATAAACCCAGATTCGTTTTCCTCTGCTTCGATTTTCGTTTTCCTCTGCTTCGATTTTGCTTCTGATTCGTCTTTGATTCTGCTTCGTTTCTAATGTTGTTGCTGGAAATCGTTTCTGATGTTGTTGCTGGAAATCGTTTCCTCTGCTTCGTTTTCCTCTGAAGAAGATTTGAAATTGTTTCTGATGTTGTTGCTGGAAATTGAAACAGAAGAAGAATTGAAGTCGTTTCTAATGAAGAATTGAAATCGTTGCTGGAAGATCTTCAATGAAAAATATTTGTTTTAATTTAATTTGGTTTTTTGTTTTGTTTTAATTTAAAGACGCCACGTCATTTAGTTTAATTTAATGAATGCCGCGTCATTTAATGAAAATGGATGCCACGTCAGCAGTTAACTGCCAGCGTGGCGTCCGTTAGTGAAAACTAACGTGAGGGACCAAAATGAAACAAAAACAAAACATGATGGACCAAAACGGACCAAAAAAAAGATAAAGGACCAAAGTGAAATCTGGAGCAAACATAAAGGACCAAAAGTGCTATTTAGCCTATTTTTAAAAAACACATTGTAAAATGTACGTTATCCAGTTACCCTCTGCTGTTAACTTTTCTGTTAAAAAAATGTAAAATGTAACTTTATCCAGTTACCCCCTGACCTCAGTGCCACGTGTCACCATATTATTGGGCCTCTGTGACACGTGGCACTGACATGCCACGTCAGCATCTATGTCACTTGGACCATGTGGCACTGACATGTGCCACGTCAACAACCAATGGATGGCTGCCAGGTAAAATCTTACTTTAAAAATAAATATTTTGGTGGCCAAGGGGTGTTGAAATCGTGACCACTTAGACATATCCACACCTCCTAACCATTGAGCCACATTAGTATTTGAGATTATTAACTCACCTACAAATATATAATACATAATTGCCACTTAATTTAAAAAAAAAATCTGGAAGAGATTCATCATTCATCATCTTTGTTCATGCATCTTCCATCTTCAACCAATCAAACAAACAACAACCTTCAATCTTCAAAAACGAAATATGGAACAAATTCATCATTCATCATCTTTGTTCATCTTCAACAATCATCAATATAGACAAGAATCAAATCGAAAATCGAAAATCAAATCGAAAATCAAACCGAAAACATATCTAGAAAACGAAAACAGAATCGATTAAAAACACAGAGAACGCAAATCTAGAAAACGAAAACAGAATCTTGAAAACGCAAAGAAGATCTGGAAAACGCAACAATGGAATCGTTTCTGGAATCAAAACGCAGATCTGGAATCGTTTGTTGGAAAACGCAGAAATCAAAACGAATTGAAGATGATGAATCGTTTGAGGATGATGATGAAAACGCAGAAATCGTTTGCTGGAATCGTTTGAATCAAAACGAATTGAAGATGATGAATCGTTTGCTAAGTCATTCCGAAATTGAAAACGAAAATCATGATGATGTTGATGATGAGGAAAAATTGAAAACGAAAATCATGTTGATGTTGACGAAAACGAAAATATGTTGATGTTGATGATCAGAAAACGTTGTTGTTGATGATGAGGAAT
Source organism: Astragalus membranaceus (assembly GCA_039519185.1). Classification (NCBI taxonomy): domain Eukaryota; kingdom Viridiplantae; phylum Streptophyta; class Magnoliopsida; order Fabales; family Fabaceae; genus Astragalus; species Astragalus membranaceus. The sequence goes on from CM076848.1 coordinate 14,463,875, forward strand.
GATGATGATGAATTTGGCAGAAAGAAGAAGAAGAAAATAATAATGTAATATATATTTGTAGTTGTGTTTAGAAACACAAATCATGTTGTGGCCTGGTGGTAATTGGATCCCCCAACAACCACCAGGTCACGAGTTCAATACCCATCCAATGCCAAAACTTTGGTTTTTTAGTAACACACAATATTCCACTTAGCCAAGTCAGTGCCACGTGGTAGCCATCCATTGGTTGCTGACGTGGCATATGTCAGTGCCACGTGTCACAGAGGCCCAATAATATGGTGACACGTGGCACTGACGTCAGGGGGGTAACTGGATAAAGTTACATTTTACATTTTTTTAACAGAAAAGTTAACAGCAGGGGGTAACTGGATAACGTTACATTTTACAAGGTATTTTTTAAACTTTTTTTTTGTGGAGGGGTAACTGAATAATGAGGTTATTTGCAGGGAGTAATAACTATTTAAGCCTATATATAAATATAATTTATAAAATATTAATATTTGTATTTTTTGGTCAGCAACTATCTAAGTATCTATTTATACAAAAACATCTCCATTGAACTTTCAAAATTAGCATTCGAATTTAATTGACACATGTATTACCTAATACAAGGATGAAGACTACAAATGTCATTTTATGGGCCAAACTTTTCACTTTTCCCAATTTTTCACATTTCCCAATTTCACTTTTCCCAATTCCCTTTGTCTTTCTCTCGACCTTTAATTTCACATTTCTCAATTCCCCTTCTCTTTCTCTTTTCCTCCCCTTTAATTCAAATTCAAACTCTCTCACAAATCTATTATTATTTTAGCGACACTATCATGTAAGAATTAACAAGACTCAATATTTTTCAATTGTTTTAATATTTTTGCATCCAATAACATCTTCATTCTGCTGTCAAAAAAACATCTGCATTCAACATTTTGGCATTTTGCATTTAAGATTTTCCAATACCATTCTGCATTTATTTCAAAATTTTGCATCGAACAACACATTTCAACATTCTTCATTCTGTACTTGTGTAAAGTGTTTTAGTTTGTATTTGTTCCTATTTTCAATTCAATTTAATAAGTAACGCTAATAAAAAATGACGAGATATGTAACCAAAAAAAAATGAAGAGATATACCCAAGAGTCAAGATTGAGAACGTCAGTACCAAAGGCTTCCCGAGTCTGTCTTTTTTTTTATGGTCTTTGATTTTTTGAATTGAAATTAAGCTATTAATTTTAGGCTTGGCATCATGCATCCTATTTTTTCTAATTCACGGGCTTGCGGGCTACCCATAGCCCGACCGGGCTAGTCCGACACGGGCTCGGGCTTTTGTGGACCGGGCTAAAAAGGTCGGGTGCAAAAATGGGCTCAACTCCACCGACCCAAGCCCTCCCATATTTCGGCCTAGCCCGGCCCGGCCCTGCAGGCCCGGCCCATATTGCCAGCTCTACTCACGCTTGGTTGGCTCAGATTCATCTGATCAATCCAACGACTCAAATCCTGATAGTACCTGCTGGTTTGAGGACTCTCCCTCCAGGACCTCGTCGCCAGCAACCTCCAATTCTCGTGAGAGGTCGCGGAGCCAAGCCAAGACCCACAAGAGGCATCGCCACAGATCTACCTCGAGGAGATCTCCAACCCGACGTGACCGCCAAGGCATAGACCTTGGGGACGGGTCACATCACTACTCTCCATGGCTCTCCCACGAGGGACCCTTCACCAAGAAGATTGATGATTGTCCAATTTCCTAAGGCCCTAGAGAAGCTTCCAGACCTCAACATGTACGATGGGACTGGGGACCCTAACAGCCACCTGGCATACTTCTTTCTCATGACGTGCTACCGAGGGTCAAGGGAACTCGTCCACTGCAAGATCTTCCCCCTCACTCTCGATAAATCAGCACTAATTTGGTTCCAGGAGTTGATGCCAAACTCGGTCTCATCCTGGGGACAGCTAGCTATGATGTTCAAAACTCGTTTTTCCACTTCCCGCTTAAAGCCCAAGTCTGAAGAGGTACTCAAGGCGACCAGACAAGGAGAGAAAGAAACACTTAGAAAATATTTGGAGCGCCTTGCGGAGTCACGAGCTGCGCAGTGTAACAGTCTCGGGCGAGGAGATCCCGCACGGAGTCACGAGCAGCGCAGCGTAGAAGTCACGGGCGAGGAGATCCCGCGCGAGGAGCGTCGCGCGGAATCACGAGCTGCGCGGAAGAGCGCCGCGCGGAGCCACGATCTGCGTAGTGTAGCAGTCTCGGGGGAGGAGTTCCCGCACGAGGAGCGATGCGGGGAGTCACGAGTTGCGCGGTAGAGCAGTTTCGGGTCTCGGGCAGAAAGTTCGCGAAGAGCGCCTCGCAGATGCGCGCGCGCTGCACTCTAAGCTAATCTCGCGTCTCGGGTGCGAAGAGGACCACCTTGGACCTCGGATGTCCGCTCTCTTCCAAGGACGCGCAAGCAAAGATCAACATTGTTAAAGCAAGGCGCGAGACGTCACTCAAGAAAACATAATGCTAACCACTGTAAACCAGGGTAATTTTGCAAGTGTTATTTTGTAAATTCTCATTGTTATACGCAGAGAAGCAAATCGAGCCCCGAGGCAATAACAAGGGGCATGACGCCTAAGCCTGACGGTAAAAAGGGGTGGCAGGAGGACGACACCACGATCGTTTGCGTTTTTCTTATGTACCGAGGCAGGAGTCTCATGACTATCTCAATTAAGGTGACCTTGGTGGTCACAACCCCGTTGGACGAGTTCTATTCGTGCCAAGTCCTGGTAAACTATGCCAAGGGTATACTTTAAGCTGACCTTGGTGGTCACAACCCCGTTGGACGAGTTCTATCCGTGTCGAGTCTTGGTAAACTGTGCCAAGGATATACTTTAAGCTGGCATTGGTGGTCACCACCCCGTTGGACGAGTTATATCCAGGCTGAGTCCCGGTAAACTGTGCCAAGGGTGTAATTCATTACAAATAATCCAAGCAGACGTCGGTAACTTAACACGTAAAGCGAGTCAAACCCGGCGACTATCCACTCGAAAAAAATCCTAAGTCCAACGAAAAGTCACACCGGCACGAAAATCAAGCAGACGTGAGATGATGAGGTCACAGACACCAGGCACGTTGACGAGCGCTGGGAGGAACAAGGGAGAGATCCCACTATTTCATGCCTAGGCGAGATGCTGTCTATTCTGCACATCATAACTTCGTATGTGGTTATCCGATTAAGGCGTTCGAGCATGCTTTGGAAAGCTAAGAAGCAGAGCTACAATTCTTCTGTTGAGCTCAAAACCCGAGTCTGATGTCTTGAAGGTCGAGACTGCGAGATACGTTCCATGACGAAATGCACTTGTCTCCTACCCACAAACATGCTGAACGGATACGGAAGATAGATGCTGGGGGGAACGTGATTTGTTGGTCTCGGGCGATGTGGCAACAGTCTTGTGTCTCAGGTCCCTAGCAACAAGTTGCCTACGAAGGCATGAAGATTGTTGAAAGACGTTGCAAAATCTGATGTCTCGAGTCTAAAGTCTTAAGAGAAGAACAAAGCGAGGCGCCTCAGACGCCACAGACACAGACTCACTAGGTCCCTCAAAGAATGAATGGGACCTCGATATGGCCCATGAACTCAAGTTTTCTTCTTCATCCTCGACATCAATCACAACCTGCAGGACAGGGGGCAGGCAGTCAAGAAAATGTAGATATCTTATACTGCGGGACTTGTATTGCAGGTCAAAGTTTTGATGATGAAAAAGACCATAGCTAAAGGTGATAAGAGTAAAAGTTGACCAAAGCCAAAGTTGATGGCCAAAGGTGATGAAAGTGACAAAGTATCAAAGTCACAATCCAAGACAATCAAGCTCAAGAATTGAAGTTTCAAGATATAAGGGTAGTCCTTATAAATAAGGGTAGTCCTTAGGGTTTGGGCGTGTCTTAGGAAAAAGTGTAAGCTCTTACGAATGTCAGCTCATCTCTCAAAGTCCCACGTTTTTCAAAATGCATGCATGCACACGTAATCACAAAAAGCATTTTTGAAAAACCATTAAAATCGATTTCTAACTAAATGTGAAAATGCATAATCGATTTTACTAAGCATGAAATCGATTCACAAGTGTTTTTCAAAAAGAAAGAATCGATTCACTATCTTTTAAACTAAACATCAAATCGATTTTTTAACACAATGAGAAAGTATATAATCGATTTATATAAGCATGCAATCGATTCCCATTGTTTCCATAAAAGAAAGAATCGATTCATAATGTTTCATATTGAATACATAATCGATTATACACTTAGAATGTAACAGGCACATAATCGATTCTGACCATAGTGCATTCAGGCACTAAATCGATTATCCACCTGAGTATTCTAAAACATATAATTGATTATTCACTTTAGTGCATTCAGGCACATAATCGATTCTCACATTTCCATAAATAGTTCAACGTTAATATTTTTCTCATTGCCTATAAATAGAGACTTCATAGTTCTCATTTCTAACAACCCAATTTCACGAGTCAAAATCACATTTGAGAAAAACTCTTCATACTTTTATTTCTACTCTTCACGCACTGTTGGTCCATCAGAGCTGATCTTTCGCAAGAGTTAGTCAGGGGTTGGAATCTTCAAGTTGTATTATCTACCTACGTAAGAGGTATTTCAGTCTTTAAGTTTGTAATTGTTTATTTGTTGTAATTTGTACTAGGGAGTGGGGTATCTCTCTAGGGTAGCTGTTTGGACTAGGAAGTGGGGTATCTTTCTGGGGCAGCTTGTTGTAACAAGGGTGGGGTATCTCTTGTTGTATTGTGGTTAGATTTGAGGGCTCTTCAATAGGTGGGGTATCCTAGGTGAAGAGTGCCTGAGTCTGTAAAGGTTTTCCAAGGCACCTGTAAGCCTTGTTTTGTGTTAGTGGAAAATCTCACAAGGGTGTGAGGACTGGACATAGGTCACTAGGAGGTGACTGAACCAGGATAAATCTCTGTGTGCTTTATCGCTTTATTTTCTAATTCCTCCGCTTCCACTTAACCTGCGTAAAAATTAATCTAAGTCATTGAAAAAGGGAAAAAGTTTTCAAAAGTTTTAAATCTCAATTCACCCCCCCTCTTGAGACTGAAGCCACTTGGCAACAGAAAAGTGTTATAAAACAGAAAGATAACTTGTTGACGATCCCCCTTTCTCGAGGATATCGTTGAAAGCTGTAAGAAAGGCATGTCATGCTCAAACAATGAAAAAAATTTCACTACTTTGATGCAAAGCTACCAAGAAAAAAGTCTAAGTTAAAAAACTTCAAATAACAAATCAACACATGAGCTTAAAGGACCGAAATTGAAATTGGTACCTGGATGAGCAAGCAGCAGGAACGAGCTTGGCTAGTTAGGATTAGGCAAAATTACACTGGGAGTCCTTTAAGTTATTTAATTGTAATAAGTTGGTCATTTAAGTTTTTTTCGTACCACTTAATTAAGTCCTTTAAGTTACATAATGTGTACACCGTTAGTCATTTTTTCATTTTTTATTACAAAAAAGCTCAATTCGCACTAAGAGACGGAGGCTACCTATCATCTATCTTGTAAGAATTTGGTCATTTAAGACTACTGTCATGTAACAATTTGAAACTTTCAACTTAATTTTTTTTTAAAAAAGATGGTTCATCTTTTTTTTTCCATTTAAGTTGAAAGGAGCAAATTGTTACATGACGGTAGTATTAAATGACAAAATTGTTACAAGACAAATGACATATAGGCTCCGTCACAGTCACGTCAGCTCTATTAGTGTGAATTGGTTTTTTTTGTAACAGAAAATGAAAAAAGACTAATGGTGTACAAATTATGTAACTTAAATGACCAACTTATTACAATTAAATAACTTAAAGGACCTAAGTGGTACGAAAAAAACTTAAAGGACCAACTTGTTACAATTAAATAACTTAGTGTAATTTTGCCTTAGGATTAATATTTGGATTTATTGGGAAGACTAATTTATCCTTTTCCGGAATTTATTAGTCATTGTAATTTAAAATTCTGTTTTCTTCGCAGAAATTTTGAATTCTTCTATCTTATCCTTTTCCGGAATTTATTAGTCATTGTTGAAATGATTTCATAAAAACTATTATTGAAGATTAATTTAAAGGTATTATTAAAAATGATATCGATTGTTTATTCTGGTCGGTTAATTGAGTGATGTACTGCTTTTAAAAAATTAATTAAGTAATAGTAGTATATTTTGGAAGGGATATGTTGCGAGCATAAAATTTATATTTCCCCTTACTATTAACCTGGCCAAAAACTTGCTCATAAGAAGAAAAAAAATCCAGCAAACAAGATAAGCTCTTTTTGGTAGCACGATAGAAAATCGTAATATCATTAGCATATAAAACATGACTTGGCATACGAAAACCTCTGTGACCAACCATAAGCTGTCATCAACAAGCTTGGAGATACCTCTGCTAAGAACATCTTCAGCCAAAGAGAAGAGAATAGGGGATAAGCCCTCTTCCAACCAAAGAAACCAACAGCAGACCCATTAATAGAGAAAGAGAGCTTGACCGAGTGAAGGATAATATTTATCCAGGAGCAAACTTTATCATTGAAACCAAAAGCAGCCAGAACTTGAAGTAGAAAGTTCCAATCAATAATGTCAAAAACTTTTTTCGTGTCAATCTTAAGGGCTAATTGACCACCAAAGGCCTTTTTCTGAAGCAAGTTAATAGATTCAGAGGCAATGTAGATACAATCCGAAATATTTCTAACTTTCACCAAGCCCCGCTGATTGTCAGAAATAATATTAGGAGCAACAACAACAAGTCTATCCACTATAACCTTAGTAATAATTTTAAATTTTAAATTAGCTAGGGCTATAGGTCTATAATGATCCACTCTATTCGCCCCCTCAACTTTAGGAATCAAAGCAACTATATTAGAGTTAAAGTTAGGAAGCATCCAACCTTTTTGAAAAAATCGCAGGACAACATTATAAACATCCTAAGCAACAATGTCCCAGTAACGATGGAAGAAGAAACCACCGAACCCATCAGGACTAGGGGCGTCGTCCCCATTAAGAGAGAAAAGTGCAGTTTTAACCTTATCCATAGAGGGAAGACTTGTAAGCATAACATTGTCCCTGTCCGAAACTAAAGAAGGGATAACTTCTTGAATAAGACTATTAGGATGACAATCATTGTTAACAGAGAACAAATTTTGATAATACTTCAAAATATGGTTCTCAATAGCAGCAGCATCAGAAAGAACATTATCTCCATCCTTCATAGTAGAAATTCTCTTAGTGGCATGTTTAATCTTAGTCATTCTATGAAAAAAGGCGGTATTTCTATCCCCAAGGTTGTGCCAATTAACTCTAGATTTCTCCTTCCAATAAGATTCTTCATAATTTAAAGTTATCTGCAAATTAATTTGAGCCTCCTTCTCAATAGAGATTAAAGAGTCAGAACCTCCTTGATTATTAATCTGCTCTTGGATATTATCAAACTTGGCTAAAGCTTCATTAACATTATCGAAAACATTACCGAAAACAATAGTATTCCAATCTTTAAGCTTAGTTTTCAAGTTTTTGAACTTCTGGGATAAAACATGCATATGACAACCAACAACCGGAGTTTTCCAAGCCTCAGAGACAGCCCTCTTCCTCGCCTGCCCTTTCGTCTAACATATTTGGAGATGACTTGGTGGTATCCTGAGTATCCATATTGATACAACCTCTTTTTAGAATATTTTAGCCTTGATTTCTCATGGATGGAGCTCTCAAATGCAAGATATTGTCTCTGCTATTATTGTTAATATTTTATGGGCAATTTGGTACTGCAGAAATCAGGTTAGATTTAGCAATCATGTGATCATGTTGCACTCGACTATCAATTTAATCCTTTCTAATGTTGTTTTAGCTGGAAATGCTTCTAAATCATCGATGTCTTCCTCTGTTGCTGAATTTATGATTATAAAATCCTTCAACATCATTGGTAATTATAGAAGCTTTGCAAACATCATAGAGGTTAATTAGATCCCCCCAGCGCCCTATATGATTAAGTGCAATATTGATAGCGCTGCTAAGGGTTGTCCGGTCCTGCCGCTTGTGGTGGTATTTTTAGAGATAGGAGCGCTGCTATCCTTGGTTACTTTTTTTGCCTCCATTGGCAACAGTTATGCTCTTCATGCTGAAGTTATTGGGGGCTATGTTGGCTATAAAGATTGCTTTTGATAAAGGCTGAAAGTTTTTGTGGTTGGAGTGCGATTCTCAGTTAGTGATTTCAGCCTTCAAGAATTGCAATATTGTCCCTTGGAAGCTTAGAAATAGATGGAATAATTGCTTATATTTGGCGAGACAAATGATCTTCGTATGCACTCACATTTATAGAGAAGGTAACACTTGTGCTAATAAGCTTGTTGGGCATGGTACTAACATAAGTGGGTTTTTCTGGTGGGACCTTCCTCCTAGCTTCATTGCTGAGGATTTCTCCAGAAATAGGTTAGGTTTGCCTAGCTATAGGTTCTGCTGATTATCTGTTTGATGGTTTCAGTCTCCTTTTGGCTCTCTGTTTTTGGTGTGCTACAAATGATTGGTAGTGCCTTTGGTGCCAACCTAATTGGGATGAGAGTCACTATAGTGATGCTCTTGCATGCCAATTTTATCTTTCTTTAGACTAAATTCCTTTTAATAGGATTGTCTTTTTTTCCTTTTGGTTGTAATGTTTTATTCATGGGTATTGGTTTGGTCCCCCGTGTCTTTTGTATCTTTTCCGTTTTTTATCAATAAATTGCAGGGGGAGTACTCTTTTTCCTTTTTGATGTTTTTTTCCCTAAGGAGGGTTTTGCATCAGAAGGTTTTAATGAAGTTCCATATCCATTTCTTTTGCTAAAAAAGAAAAAATAGTAGTATATCTTAAATTTCTTAATTTTTTTTTGGAATTGTAAAATTCTTAAATCTTAAATAAGAATTGACTGCATCAAAAGATGATGAAATTTGGTCAAAAATATGATGAAATAAGTATAAGTATGAATCAAAAGGTAAGGTACTGATAAGGAATATGCTCTAACTTGTAATTAGGCAGAAAATATTTATTCCGAATTTATTATTTATCTTTTGAAAAAAAAATACACTTTCTTTTGTTGATTTGTGAATTTAAGGGAAAAAATATACCTCGTTCCTTTTTTTATTTGTCTTTTAGGCTCTGATTGGTAATGTCAATCTGCTAGCGTATAGCGGATGAGCTTTGGTAAGTGTTTGACATTAATAGTTCATAGCATTTTAGTACCTTTCTGTTTGTCAAAAAAATAGCGGATATTGGATAGCAGATAAACTAGCGGGTAAAGTAGTTTATAGCGGATGAGCTAATAGCGAAAGTAGCGTTTGAGCTTATAGCGTTTCATTTTTCTCTCATTTTTACCCTTGCTACTTTAGTTAAATTCCTTATTTATCCTCTATTAAATTAATAGTCTCTTCCATATTTAAACATTAATTACAAATGTCTATTTATGTCGTTTTATATTTATAAGGTAGTTCAACCATTAATTTTACCAAGCACTTTAAATTCAATCAGCTAGCTTACCCGCTATTAGCCCATCCGCTATAAGCTAGGTTATCCGTTGTCAGCTAGCTTATCTATTATCCACTAATTGTTTGCCAAACAGAGCCTTAATGTAGTTTAACCCAAATCTGATAAGGCTCTATTTGGCAAGACTGATCTGCTAGCTTATAGCCGATCATCTCGTTGTAACTATTTGACACTACTAACTTTTAACATTTTTTCATTAGCTTATAGCATTTTTTGAAAGGCTATTTGAAGTAGTGTTTGAGCATAACTTATAGCTTTTTATTTTTTTTTCTCTCAAATTTACTCTCATTATTTTAACAAAATTCCACATTCGTCCTCCATTAAATGAATTTCCCTCTCATTTTTAAGTATTAATTACAAATGTCTATTTACATAATTTTATATTTATAAGCTACTTCAACCACTAATTTTATCAAACACTTTAAATTCAATCTGCTAGCTTATCCGTTATCAGCTAATTTGCTACAAGCTAGTTTATCCGATATCCGTTAGTTTATTCACTATCTACTACTTTTTTTTTTCAAAGAGAGCCTAAATGTTACTGTCTTTAGTAAAACTATAGGCTTTTTGGCCAACCTAAAAAGAATGGAATTGAAAGCAAATTATTATTTAGCCAACAAGAGCAATATTGTGCAACTAAAATCTATAAAATGTTTCTATACTAATGAACTCAAAAACATTTTGTTGGTAAACACGAAACTTAGAAGATCCAATAATCATGAGTGTTTGGGTTAATGTTTTTAAAACTGGATAAGAGATTCAACTAGCAAGATTAGGTCATGGTTTAGTTGCTTCATTCAATTCAGCTTTCAACAAAGCTGAATTGGATTTGTTGAATTGGATGGTTAGTAAATAAATAAATAAATCAAACAATCATAAGAATTTAAATGCACTTATGTATAGATTAGATCCCAATTTCTACCATCAAAGGTAGTGTCATCCCAATCAATTCCCAAACCAGCCACAAGGCCTAAGGTCTTTACTCTTTACGATCATATCTGCCGCCAGGGCATCCATATTGATAGAAACCACAATCACTGTGTTGCCTTTGTACAATTATAGCTTATGTCATCGCTCCCGATATACATGGTAACATCCACCAGTTGCGGGTACTTCATTCAGTTCATTGGGGGATGAAAGAGGCCCTGGCCACCCCAAATTTCTGCAATTCTTTTAAGGTTTAAATACGTTTTTACCTCCTGCAAATAGGGCGGTGCTTTGCTTTTACCCCCTACAATTATTTTTTTTAAAAAACCCCTTGCAAAATTCAACATTTTGGCGTTAGCCCTTCTGTTAATTACACATTACAAAAAATCCTACGTGACACACATTCTGCATTTATACTTAGTTTTCTTTTATTTTATTTGCTGATTTGGCATTTAAAATTATTTTAACCCTATTATTCTCTTTCTTCTCCACTCTCTTCTCTCTTCTCTCCCTCTCTCACCAACACAACCACCACACCACCACCACCACCAGTCTCTTCTCTCTCTCTCACCCACACCACCACCACCACCACACCACCACCACCACCACCACAACCACTCTCTTCTCTCTCTCACCCACACCACAACTCTCTCTCTCTCATTGACACCACAACCCCCACAACTCTCTCTCTCTCTCTCTCTCTCGAATCAATGGCTTCAGATCTGTGTTTATTCTCCATTTTTTCAGATTCCAGAAAAACATGTTTTCATCTTCAAAACGCATTTGATGCTAGAAATGGAAACAAACGATGCTTCGATTCTTGCTGAAATTTCTTCGCTGATGGATCTGCCATGGATGCATGGATGCTTGCGTTTTTGCGATCTGGGTCTAGTTAGGGATGGTAATGAACAAAATCGATTTTGCAATCTGGGTCTAGTTAGGGACTGTTTGGTCAGAAGTGACATTTGAGATCTGGGTCTAGCCAAGCAAGATTTTCTGCTATTGGAGCAAAAATTCCAAAAGGAGTTCTTTTAGTAGGGCCATCTGGTTCAGAATTTAGGGATTGTTGTTGTGGTGGTGGTGGTGTGAGTGGTTGTGGTGGTGTAGTGTGAGTGGGTTGTGGTGGTGGTGGTGTGGTGTGAGTGGTGTGAGTGGTTGTGGTGGTGGTGTGTGAGTGGTTGTGGTGGTGTGAGTGGTTGTGGTGGTGGTGGTGTGGTGTGAGTGGTGTGAGTGGTTGTGGTGGTGGTTGTGGTGTGGTGAGAGAGACAAGAGAGTGGTTGTGGTGGTGTGGTGTGAGTGGTGGTGCTGTTAGGAGAGGGTTGAGAGAGATGGAGAAGAAAGCCATGTCACAAATAAAATAATTATAAAAGAAAATAAAATTATGTGGCAAGCCATGTCATAGATAAAATAATTATAAAAGAAAATAAAATTACATCTCAAAATTCCGTTTGACACATAAGCATTTTTGTAACAGTGGGTTAACAGAGGGACTTTTTTAAAACAAGTTGTTTTTGCAAGGGGTTTTTAAAAAAAAAATTGTAGGGGGTAAAAGCAAAACACCCCTATTTGCAGGGGGTAAAAACGTATTTAAACCTTCTTTTAAATAATAAACCTATAGTCATATAGATTAATGGCCCTGGCCCAGGTCGGGTTGTACCTACAAAGATACTCCGACGTTTAAGTTAGGGAGTAGAAGTCAAAGAAAGGTTTAAAGTGATTGGGTAAAAAAGTGTACCTGTCAGTGGGATTTGACCTGTATTTATAGAGGCAGGCGGCGCTGGCCTGCCGTTGGATTGAGCGAGCCGATCTGGGCCGTTGAGATCAGCCTCTGCATATTTCGTGTAATGCCTTGAGCGGAGCGCTAATCGTGGGCCGGTCTCAGCCCAGTTGAGGGATTGGGCCGTCGGCCCAGTCCGAAACAGAATATATGATTTAATCATGTTGGCCACCTCAAAATATATTGTCAAGATCCTCCACTGACAACCACCTTCCAAAAATGTGCAAGGAAAAACCGGAATTACACATAACAGTGTAAGGGATAAAATGTTACTTATTGTCCAAGTAATTTATGGTGTTCTTAAGAGACAATATCATCTCCTAACAACTAAGGGGTCTGCTCATCATGATTCTACTAGAAGGGGGCATAAATTCTAATCTTTCTCAAAAAGCCAATGCTATACTATGGTGTAAGCTTCCAGAGAACAGTAATAATGGACCTTGTTCCTTTATAAATAGGGAAACGAATCTCCCAAAAAGGGTTCATCTAAACAGGGAAGGTGTCAAATGAGGATAACACTACTATACTAGGACTCTATTTGGTAAAAAGTAGCAGATAGCGGATGAACTAGCGGATATCGGATAAGCTAAGTGATAACAAATGATGTGTTTGGTAAAACTAACGGTTAAAATAGTTGATAAATGTAAAATGACATAAAAGGATAGTTTAATTAATAATTAAATTATTTAATGATGACAAAATGTTTAATGAAGAAGGGGAAGTAATTTAAGAAAAATAAAAAGAGTAAAAATGTCAAAAAAAAGTGAAACACTATCCGCTATCTGCTACCGTTTGAAAAAACGCTACTTGAAGTAGCGTCTGAAAAACGCTAAACGCTTCTCCAAAAACGCTAAACGTCGGTGCTTACCAAACACGCATACTCTTCATTCGCTAGTTTCATCCGTTATCCGCTAGCGAATGGGACGTTCCAAATAGAGCCTAGAAAAAAGCACCTTCAAATTTGTTGAACATGTTGGAACACAAGAAATGGCTGGGCTTCATTTGGGCTCATAGATTGTAATCTAGGAGTACAACGACATCGTTTATTTCCTTATTTGCAAGAAAAAGTTACATGTTATTTTTTTTTGGTTACAAAGTTACATGTTATTATTAGTATATTTATAATTGTATTTCACCTTTATAAATATATTTAATTTTTAGATGTATAAATATTTTGTTTTGAGTAAAGATGAAGAAATATTATATGTTATTAGTATAATTTTATTGTTTTTGAAATAATTGTTTTTATTGCTTGATTATTATTCACACTTTTTCTACATTTTGCGGAACAAAAACAACTATATTTTTTTGCATTGTAAAATTTCTATTTTATAAATGAACAATATTCTAAAAATGCATGAAAACAAATTGACTTGTGTGAATATTCAAGAGTGACCGGATGAGATGGTTTGAGTCTATTGCAACTTAACTAATGTCTTGAGTTCAAATCCAGTATTGGGAATGTAGCAGCGCTAAATCTTTTGAGAGAGAATTTTTTTGTCCGTTGTAGTCCTACCTAGTTCGAATGATTAGTCTCCGCAATTGCGCGAAGACGATAGTCAATTTAAGAAAAAACGTATGAATGCATTATCTCAAAAAAAAAGTATGAATGCATGATTATATTGCTAGTTTTCTATTAAAGTACAAAATAGAGATGACAAACGTGTTGGCCAATTCGAGTTCTTTGGCGCAAATGTTGGATCGTCTCTATCGAGTGCAATGCATCGTTTTCTTAAGCAACATACAAAGGTAGTGTTGTGCCAACTTTCCTGCTTGCATTAAGAGCATCCATAAATTTCAATACCACTCTTTCCAATTTCTTTACCAAACATTGTATGCAACAAATCATAGTTGAATGTTCTGTTCATATGTTAGGTGATTGAGGATGACCTATCCTTTCTCTAGGGTGGTGCTTCTACAAAAGGCCATATATTTTGGTTTTGAATTTTAAGACAATGCCCAACTCAGACTCTTTGATATCGACACCACATTGTGACTTGCCCAAATGCGCCATTATACCCCTTATAAAAAGGTAAATTAGGGAAAGGACTTTCTTGAAAAAATAATGGCATATCAAATTAACCATTAAATCTCTTATCCATCATTTATTGTAATATAAACACATTTTCTCTCTCTTTCAATGGTTGGAGGGGATTTCACCAAACTCTCGTGTCACATTAGAGGATCCATTCCTGATAACTTCAAACATATATTTTCTTTTTCTTTTGACGATTCAGATTTTGATTAAAATGTTTTATCTGTTTAAAAAAAAGGTTTTGTCTCATTATGTTCAATGATTCCAAATACCAATATGAAGTAATACAATTTCTCCTTTACACAACAAGTATTACCTACCCAGCTTACACTGCGAGAATAGTTCTATATGAAGTCGTACAATTTCTCCTTTAGAGTATACAGAATTCGTCCTTTTTTTATCCCTACTCACTCATTCATGTATGGCGTTTGGGTATTTTATTTGGTAAAATGGTAAATTTTTTATCTCCTCCTTTATGCCAACACTTCAATTCCATGAGTGAGTTAATAGCGAATAACATATAATATAGCTAATAGTGCGTAACACTACTAGAAAATGGGTGTAGCGACCGAAAAATCCGGAGGAGGGATTCTTCGTTGCTTTTGAACAATTGAGCCGCCATCAACATTTATTTTTAGGAAAACATTGAAAAAAACCTTTGTTTTTTTTTGGGTTCGGGGGTCGATTAAGTGCGGGGAAGGTACTAGCACCCCGCAACATCCTAAAAAGGTTACCTTTTAATTTAATGTGTAGAAAAAAATAGTTTAAAGAAAACATTTAGATTTACCCTTTTTATTAATTACAAAAAAAAACGGAAAGGAAGACTTAATAAAAAAATTAGTTTTTTGCGCTTGACAGGAGTGGGCCCCCGCTCCTACGTATCTCCGGGTGCGATGGAGAAATCAAAGCTACGTAGTTCTCGGGTAGAAAAAATTTGTGTGTTGGTATTTTTTATTTTTTCGAAAAGTTTGCGAAAACTAGAGGCCGTTCATGGTGACCAAACAGATAAATCCAGAGTGGTCGTCATTAATGGCTTATTCGGAAAAGAAGGTATTTACAGCGTTCAAACGAGCGAGGCCCAGAGTGACCGCTATAGACAACCGGTTTGTGATTGAGCGCTTGTTTGTTTGAAAAAAAAGTTTACTGGGAAGCGTGATTTTTTAAAGAAAGGGGAGTTGAGATTACATTTGTTTTTTTTTTTTTAATAACTGAGAAATTCTAGAAGTTTAGGCGGTTGTTTGCGATGATCAAACGAATGAATTCAGAGTGATCACCGCTACCAAACCGCTTCGAAAAATGGAGGTTAGTCCTATCAGTCAAACAAGCTAGGCTCAGAGTGACCATTAGTAATAACCCCTTTTTTTTTACGCGAGTTTGATTATTTGAAAGAAAAGAGACGGTTCGGAAACGTTATGGTGTAAATAAAAGCGGAATGGGTGATAAAAAGGGGGTGCGAACAACAGGGGCGTTGTATCAAAAATGGGGGTGTTGACAGCGTTTTGACGCTAAAAACGGTTGCTGGGGGTGCGAATAGCGTTTTGATGCTAAAAATGATTGTTGGGGATGCAAATAGCGTTTTGACGCTAAAAATGATTGTCGGGGGTGCAAATAGCATTTTGACGCTAAAAATGATTGTTGGGGATGCAAATAGCGTTTTGACGCTAAAAATGATTGTTGGGGATGCAAATAAAAGGAGGGTTGTATTAGTAAAAATGGGGTGTAAACAGTGAGAAGGATTGCGTTTTAAAAGAGGGGGTGCAGAAAATGAAGCCCAATTCGCATGGGAGGGCTGTATTAGTAAAATGGGGTGTTATGCTTGGGCCTGGGGGGTGTAAATAACAATCTACTTGTTTCTTAAAAAAAGTTTTACTTACCACTCCCTTTTTTACTAATGAAAGCTTTTTGTTCTTTTTTTTTTTTTTGAGATACTTTTGTTATTATTTTTTGGTTGAGATAATTTTTGGTTAAAAAAGAATAAATAATAAAATAAAATAACTAAATAAATAAAAACGAAAAAAAACAAAATCAGTTTATTTGTTTTTTAAAAAAAATGTTTTATTTACCCTTTTTTATTAGTTGCTAGGAAAATTTTTATGAAGTGTTTTTTGGTATTTGGTATAAAAAGATCTATTAATTATTTAGAGAAATACTTTACCTTAAATCCTTTTTTTGATTCTTTTGATACCTAATCCTTTATTTTTATATTAAAAGAAAAATTGCTATATTTCTTATTGCTATTATTTTGATGACAACTATTATTGTTGATAAAAAAAGACATTGCTCACATTTCCAATAAGAATCGATGCATAAAAACTCAAATGGGTGATTATAACAAAATGACAAATATGATGCTATATTAGTAACATTTTAATTCCTATTGTCACCATAGGCCCTTAAAAAAAATAGAAAGTAAAGATAATAAAAAGAAATATATCAAATGCATATGGGAGAAGGAGCATCATATGAGCAATAACAACATAGTACTTGTTTTGACAAAATATATATGAACTAATCTAAAATATGAGTAACCTAAACAATGGCTTTTTGGACCATATCAAAAATAAATATTTGCAAAGAACTAAGGATGAGATGAAATTATTACCAAATGTTCTTTGGACAAATAAACTCCTTCACGGATCCTTCAACAACAAAAGGATAAAAAACTATGAAAATTTTAAGGAAGAAGAAAAAAAAAGAAGAACGAAAACTCTCTCTCACTAAAACTTCAACCGATCCGCTTTTGCTTCCTCTTGCTCCTAAAACTTCAACACTTCGAATTCTCCTCTCTTTTCTCTCAAAAAAAAAACCGACCTCATCTCTTCAAAAATGTAGCCCATATTTATACTAAAAACTTGAGTTGAGAGGTAGAAGTGATGTTTGCTTCTTTTCTTTTCTTTGATGGAGTGTGGGAGTGTATGAGAGAAAGAGGATTGAGTGTGGGAATGAGAGGGAGAGGAGGATTCGTGAGATGAAAGAGGGAGAGCATGTGTGAGGGAGAGGTATGTGTGTGCTAGGGGTTGGTGAGTGAGAGTGATGTGAGGGATTGAGTGAGAGAGAATAGTGTGAAGAAGAAAAAAAAATGAAGTTTAGTATTTGGTGGAGAGGGGTATGCGTGGAGGTTGGAGAATGGAGAACAAAGATGAAGTGAAGTGTGAAATGAGAGAGGGAGTGATGAGTGAAATGTGTGGTGTTGTGTATGATGGAGTGAGAGAGGGAAGAGAGAGGGAAGGGAAACGTGAGAATAGGGAAAGGGGAGAGAGAGAGCCGTTGGGGAGAGGGAAGAGGAGTGCATGGGGAAGGGAAAAATGGGGAAGTGGGAAGTGTGTGGGAAGAGTGAAGTTGCAATTTCCAAGGAGGAAAAAGGGGGAAAGTGGCCGAATTTTTAGGGAGGAGAGAGGGGATGAATGTAGTCGAATTTTAAGGCTAGGGGGGGAGTGAATGTGGACACATTTTAGGGTTAAGGGGGGAGGTATGCGAATTAGGGTTAGAAGAGGAGGGATTTTAGGGTTTTGGTGAGTTGGGTTGTGGGTTATGGGTTGGATATGGGTTAGGTTTTGGACATGGGTTAGGCGAATTGGGTTAGGAAGGAGTTGGGTGTTGGGTTAGGAAGGGGTTGGATTGGGTTTGGTGGAGGAATGGCCCAATCTTGATTGCACCTCTAATCTTTTTTTAACAAACCCCCCTATTTCCTCCTTGGCTTATTTTTTGTTTTTTTACTTCTAAATAAAATATTTTTTTTTGATAATTAAAACTCATAGCAATAAAAACAAGAAAATAATACATGACATAAAAAAAAAGATTATTATTTTTAATAAATAAAATCTCTCAATTATGATCGGACAAAATTAGGGTATTACAATGGGTTTTTAGCGTCCATATTTTAGCGTCGGCCACGACACCCACGCTAATAGCGCCGGCCTAGAGTCGGTTTGACCCACGCTACCCCACAAATTTGTTTGCTCTTGAAAAAAGAAATTTGGCGTCGGATGTAGCGGACGCTACTCTGGAAATAGCGGACGCTAAATATTTAATTTTTAAATAATATTTTAGCGTCAGTGGGCCGACGCTACCCCTCCATTTATTTTACAAGAAAACCCTAATTTTTCCACTCTCTCACTCTTCCGTCGCTTTCCCCTTCACTCTTTCAATGCTCCCTGTCTTTCCGTCTCACTCACCGCGTGTTTCCCTTTCACTCAGTCATGACTCAGCGCGCGTTTCCCCCTCGTCTCACGGTTCTTTGTGTGGAAGCTTTTCCCTCTTCCGGTTCGTTCTCATGGCTCGTTCTCTCTCTCTCTTGGCTCGTTCTCTCTCTCTCTTGGCTCGTTCTCTCTCTCTCTCTCTCTCACTTGGTTCGTTCTCTCTCTCTCTTGGCTCGTTCTCTCTCACTCTATCTCTCTCAAAATATAGATTTTTTTGAGAAATTTTCCTCAGTTGATAGGGTTTCTTTATTTACGATTTTGTTGATTTTCTGTATTTAGCTTTTAGGGTTTGTTGATTTTCTCCCGAAGCCATTTTTGTGTTTCATTTTTAGGTTTAGGGTTTTGTTGGTTTTGTTATCACTCTTTTCTACCAATTATATGCATCAGTAACTCAATGCTGTGTGTTTGTGTGTTTTGTTTCAGAGGTTATCTTGGTATGTGCATATTGGAAAGAAGTGATTTTATGGATATTTTACATTCTGCGGTTATTTACATCAGACTGGATAAAAAACATGGCTTCTATTCTGTAACATCCCCTAATTAGCTAATTTAATTTATTTAAATTAGCGGAAAGGCTAAGGTGAATTATTAGCTAAATCGAATATTTATCCCAATAGGCTATTGACGAAATGGTTGTTAACTCTTAAATAAAACAATTATGTGTTCGATTGTTAAGTAGTGTGAGAGGCATTGTGGGTTGATTGATTACTTAGAATTGAGGTTTAAGTGATTTGAATTGATTTTTGTAAGTCATTAGGATGCAACGGTAACATGGTCTTCTCACAGTTATTAAAACACTCAGCTGAAACCCCATCAGCCCATAACCCCCTAAAACACTAGTTGCTGAAAAGACAGAGTGTAGAAATTAGAAATAGAAGTGAAGGAGAGGGAGAGAACTCGAGAGGGAGGAGGGGAAAGAAGAAGAAGGATCTCCATTATTCCTTGATGCATGTGAAAGATAACACCACCATTCTTTTGCATTTCCTTTCCTCTACCCACTGATACAAACTTCACCAGCCACACTCTCTTCTCTATCAAATCACCATTTAAGAACAATCAAGCTCAACTTGAGAAAAATCTGAGTTTTTAACCTTGCATGTCCTTGTTATAGCCATACATTCAGTACCAAGGTTCATATTCAGGCAACAATTCAGTTTGAAGTTCATTTGGGACAGCTAGGATTCGAATTGGGTAGCCTTCCAAGGATTTAGGTAGCTGGGTTCGTCATTGGAGCGGATTCGAGGAGAGTTCGTGTGTTCTCAGTCCGTAGCCTCCGTCAAAGTCTCGGTGTTTTGCGTGATTCTCATCACGTTAGGTGAGTTCTATAACTCGCTTAGGGGATGTGCGTGTGTTTGAGTCTTCACGTTTCGAAAACCCTTGTCACGCGTTTCTGGTAACGAAAGGAAATTATCGAAAACCGTTTTACCAAAAATATTGTGAATTAAATTATGAAAATTGCTTGATTGATTGTTTGGGTGTACCGAATTGGATTGATTGGGATTGCTATAATATACTGTTTCAATGTGTGTTTAAGTTTGGGTCTCGATCGGGAGAGATTTTGGAATCGGAACGGAACTACTCATGAAAATACTGTTTTCTGGAAAACTGATGGAGACGCACGGATCGGGTGCCTCTGCGCACGGGTCGTGCGCCCCCATCTGATGCAACACGAACTGATTTTTAAAACACACACGGATCGTGCGCCTAGTCGCACGGGTCATGTGTATCGTTTTGAAACTTTATTCAACAACGCCCGGATCGTGCGCTTAGTCGCACGGGTCGTGCGCATCTTTCTGGAAATCTTCTACAACTTTGTTCAACACACACGGATCGTGCGCCTACACGCACGGGTCGTGTGAGACCTTCTGATCCTCAAATTCAAAGTACCTTTTTATCCATTCCAAATGATTCCAATCCTCTTCTAATCTATTCCCTAAGGTCCCCCAACAATGTAAAGATACCGATGTCATAAGATCGAACGTGTTTAATAGAAAACGTGTGTATTATGAACAAAATGGAAGACCATACTTAGAGAACGCGAGAGAACATACGTCAAGAAATAATAATAATAGACGGTACTTGACTGATATTATACATGGTACTTGACTGAAATGATACATTGTACTTGACTGAAATCATACACGGTACTTGACTGAAATGACTAACAGCCCATTGCGGGTACATGGACATATAATGTACAATAAATACAAGAGGAAAAAGGGTGACGACCCTTAGAGGATTAGCATACTAGGGGAGGGGAAGTCATGAGCCCCAAAACCTAGACTCAAGAATGTTTCGCCCACTAGAAATAGCGGGGTGGGTTCACCAAAGCCAAAGAAGTGCCTATAAAATAGGTAGGCTGAGGTGTTATGCTAAAATCATGGAACAAAATGTAATGCGTAGTTGCTTAGTAGGGCTACAAATTACAAGAGGTAAAATATTGTATGCTTCATGTGTCGCTTAGGAGGGCCATGAGCATAAAGGATACAGGAACTTAATATATTTCCACGTGGTTGCTCTTTAGGGCCACGAGTTCAAAGTAAAGCATAAAGAACCGCTAGAGTTAGTAAGGGGTCTCGATAGGACTCACTGAGATAATGTTTATCTCACCCTTCATATTTGTGGTTTTTACAGAGAAACAGGGGAAAGCAAAGGCGACGAAGCACGGTTAGCCGGTGCGACTCTTGGAGTCATTGAAGACCGAGTTTCACGTTTTAGACCTTTGTTCCATTTATTGTTTCTATGTTACCGATTGTATAACTTTCATTGGTTAAGTTGTAAACTCGTTTCCGCTACTTTATGTTTTGAGTATTGAACACCAGGATTATGTACAAGTCTTAAGTTTTGAAACTTAAGCATTTTCAGGAAGTTTATGAGGTTCAGAGAACCATTTGTTATCCATTATCGAAAGTTTTAGTTGTGTTCAATATTTCAACAACAGGAAGTTACTCTGATGTATGCCATTTAGTGCATTTCGGTGATTCTACATATTAGAATTTATCGGGGTGTTACATATTCTACCTTAAGTAATTAACTTCAGTATTGACAATAAGGATTTATTGAAATTTGACAATGATTGCTGTTAAATCAAGTAGAAACATTGAGTATTTGATCACTTTGTATTTTTATGTTATAACTAACCGATGGATGATTGATCACTTGTTGATCAATTTATGCTTCATGAATTTTATGCTTGTCAAAAACTTGAATTTTTTTAGTGTAAACTACAAATAATATATGAATATGCAGTTTATCCTACTAGAGAGATGGTAATAACTCGATAACTAATTAGTTTTTTTTAGTAATTTTTGATATCAGAATTTACAATTCATTTAGTGCTCTCGGCTTCCAGTCATTTTTTACATTATAACCTTAGGATTCTGAAGGCTGAAATATGACTTTTGCCCCAAAGTTTAGTTTTTCCTGTCTATAAAAGAAACACTTCTCCATAACCAGGCAATCAAATGTAATTGTAGTCAACCTGAGAAAGTCCAGGATATGGAAATTCTGTGGAGGAGAATCTATTAAGTGAATGTGCACATGTTTGTGAACTGTTGTGTTGATGGAAAGAAACGAGGATGTGGTTTCCTTTGTCATGCCTCATGTATGATTGTACACAGTTCACACTTACAAGTAAATATCTGCTTTTATTTGGTCATTGAAGAACTAATGGAAAAGAAGAGCATGTGGATTATTGGTCATTCCTACTATTTGATTGTCATTCCTAATATTTAATTGTACAGACTACAGACTTAATTCGTTACTTTTCTTCTTTTTATTTATTTTCAATGTTCTTTTGATGTAGGATAAAGGTGGGATTTTTGACTTAATTAATAGGTTAGGATTAGGTTTTCTCTGGTGGGTTAATGGTAGACTAATTTATAGATGGATTGTAGACAGATTGAAGGTTCAATGCATGTGTGTGAGGGTTACAGTGATTTGCAGAGAATAATGTATTGTTTGTGTCTTGGGCTACAGTCCTCTGCATGTCTATGTATTATACATAATTTAAATAAAAACTAGGAAAGATGAGAAGATTCAATAGTATCAATTATGCATTTGTTTTCATCTGACTTTAATTAATGCTTTGTTCAGTTAATTAAGACTACAACTACTTGTATGTATTTAGTCAGTTCTCAGTCAGTTAGTTAGTTCCTAATTCAGGTACTATTATTGTTAGGAGAAGTTATTTCTTGATCAATTCTGTTAGATAGTTGTACAGAATCTGTAGTTTTCTTTTTAACCAAAGTACAAAATGTGTAGTTGTATATATAGCAATTTGCTCTTTCTACAATTCAGCTGTGATGAAATGAAACAGAATATGTTTCCCAAATTCTGAGTTCATAGCTTCAATACAGTTAAGCAGTTATCACTACAAGAAAATCGACGATTTCCGACGGCAAAATCCGTCGGAAACGCAGTGATTTTCGTCGGAAATTGACGTTTCCGACGGACTTTCCGACGGACAAATTTTCGTCGCAAAATCGCTCGTCGGAAATCATTTCCGACGGATTTTTTCGTCGCAAATGTCTCCGTCGCAAAGTCGTCGGAAACCCGTCGCAAATATCCGTGGCAAAGTCGTCGCAAACGCTGACACATTTTCGTCGCAAATCCGTCGGAAACCCGTCGGAAATGTTAAAAAAAAATTAAAAAAAAAATTAAATCCTGTGTCAACAACAACTAAAGAATCCAACAACAACAGTAAAGAATCCAACAACAACAGTAAAGAATCCAAGACGTCTTTCCATCTCTTGCAGCAAAAGTGATTCAACAACAACTACAAAGGTCAATCCTGTGTTTAACAATCCTAAAAATAAAACATAAAAAAATCATCTCCTTTTGTAATTTATTCCATTCCTAGCAAGCTTCCAGTGTTGGCATTTTTTTCCAACCATATTGCACTGATTCCACAATTGGACAGCAACTCTAAGCCCATCTCTTCTCATACCAGGATCTCCTTTGAACTGAAGTTGACAGCACACTACAACACATGAACATTCAAGAGTTATATTGTCATAAAGAAACCATGAAAATTTTGTAATAATGTTAATCTACTTTGTAACATTGGCACAAAATGAAAGCATTATTTGATGATTACAGTTCAGCTCAACAAAAAAGAAGTAGCTAACATCAATTAAGGTATCTACCAATCTATATTCCATATTGGCATGCCTGATTATTGCTTCCAGAAGACCTGGAGAAATTTCAGTATGCACAAGTTGATATGCAGCTCTAGCACCAGCTATATCTCCAGCTTGCTCCTTGAACCGAGCACAAAAAAGATGTATCTTAGGTTGTCTCTGCATAATGACCAACAAAAAATGATAAAGCTACAACTCTCACCACAAGAAATGTGAATTATGCTAATTATGATATATTGAAGTTAAGTAAAATCAACTTTAACAAGTGGCTAGTACTTGAGTACATTAGATATCCCTTCACTTACAAGCCAAAAAACTTGACAGATGAAGTTGCAATCAGAAGCATGCAGTTCTGTTTAGCAGTCAGTATCATGAAGAAGATCAACAAGTAATTGTTGATCTTTAATCAACAATTGACGGTTGATCTTTAGTTATATTACAATGTAATATAACTAAAAAAAATCTGTTAAGAGAGTGGCATCAAAATCATCAACCATGACAATTAGGAATGCACAAAAACATATGATAGTACATGTATCAACTGAAGAAAAAATAAGCATTGTGAATGGGAGAGCCAGTTAGAGAAAACACCTGATCAAAGTCCACAAGAAGAAGCTTGCCAATCCCTGCCCTCAATATAGATAAATAATTCAACAACCCTCCAACCTTTGTGAAGTTAATATAGATAAATAATTCAACAACCCTCCAACCCTCCAATTGCCAAATATTTTTTATCAAATTGAATGCCTACAAAAATGTGGAATGCTAAATCAGGACCAAAGCAAACCAGTGTAACCCAGCAATTCCATGGTACTTGACAATGCATCCAAATGGCATTCATTGACTATAGTTGTTAAACCATTTAAACAGAACTTACTTGTAGCTCCTCTGAGCATTTAGCTTTGGGTGGCGGGGGAAGAAACTTATCCAATGGATCTACAGATCTTTGCTCATCTTGATCTGCTTCTCCAATGTCTACATCATAGGGTCTAATCGCAGGATCATTGTTCAAGGTATCAGATTTCAATGGCTCAGAAAATTGAGGAGTGTTAGCTTGACTGCTAGGTGACAAAACTTGGATTATTCCTGATGGTGTTCTATCTAGCAACTCACCTGCAGTAACATTTTATGTTAGGCAGTAATGGACATAAGCAATCCACCTAAAACAATAGGAATGAAATAGAATAAAATGAATAAAGCATTAGCAACTTCTTAAAATTGAATAATGAATATAAACCTCATGTTTATAATTTCCACCACTGCTTACACTAAGATTTCTAAGCAAGACAAGATATTAAAGGAACCATCAAATGCTGAACATAAATTCAGCTTACCATTTGTCACATGAAGCTGATCCCCAAATATGACTCGACCACTACCATCTATCTCTCCCTCCTGCAACCAGAACCAACTAACACCCACTAGTTACATTTCACAATATATCTGACTCAACAGAATAGAAAACGCTCAATGAGATGGGGTTGTGTTCGTCACAAACAGTACAATAACAAACTGAAACAGAAGAGAAGTCGGAGTTTATACCTTCGGTGAGCAGATCATTGGTCATAGCTTCAAGATCGTACCAGAAAACAGTAAAGAAAAGAACAAATCAGAGTTTGAATCTTAGGGTTTCAAACCGTGAAGAACTGAGAAGAGTTTGAATCTTAGGGTTTCATACCTGTTCGTTGAAGAGGAGGAAGTCTTCGCTGAGATTCTTGGCTTGATCCTCCATCAGAATCAAGCGTGAAGAAGAAACCCTCCGTGCTCTCTCTCGTCTTCTCCGTGAAACACCCTACCTGGGTTCTTGGTTTCTCTGAAAACCTGATGAAGAGACACGCTCCAGAGTCACACCGAAGGAGGAGGAGGGTAGAGGGCGAGGGAGGAGGAGGGTAGAGGGCGAGGGAGGAGGAGGGTAGAGGGCGAGGAGGAGGGTAGAGGGTAGAGGTCGTGGGAGGAGAGAATGAGAGTGAGGTGTGATTCTGAGGGAGAACGAGAGTGAGGTTAGGTTTTAATTTTGGATGGTTGGTTTGCGACGGACTTTAAGGGATTTGCGACGAACATTTTCGTCGCAAATTTGCGACGACTCTGGTTCCGTCGGAAATGTCAGCGTGAATTTGCCTGCTTTTTTCCTTTAACAGTTGCGACGGTGATTTTGGTCGCAAATCCGTCGCAATTTGCGACGGGATATGTTTCGTCGGAAATGTTCGCAGGAAACAAGCCTTTTTCTTGTAGTGTATATGGAACAAAGTTGTTTTTTCATATTTGTTAACTAATTTGTGAGATGTTTACTCTAATTTATATGATATTTAATGTTCAAGTCCTTTTCAATTCGGGTGTATGCAATATTGCATTTACCTGTTATTTGGTTATTAGTTTCCAATTCATGGCAGACAACTTCATTTCTTGATTTTCATCAATCATTCCATTAATTCTTTGTATATTTTATTTTTCCCTGTGACAGTCTATTATTGAGGTCGCATTTCATCTCATCTGTAAATTCCGAGTTCATTTCCTTGTGCCATTGCTGTGAAGAATTGTTGCCGATTGTCGAACTCAATCACTCACCTGCTGCTATATTAGAATATTTGGAGTTACGAAGGAAGGTTAGCTCGTGCGTCTGTTTTCTGTTTGGTTTGCATAAATTTAATATTAATAGGAGTTATTGTTCCACCAGTTGAATCAAAATCTGTTTGTAAAAGCAGTCAATAACAGATGCACATATATGTATATGCAAAGTTTTATAATGTGAACAAAAAATAATGATGAAACAAGGTTGAATTCTAGTTTGAATTCTGGTTGTGATTTTAATATTTTAATATCAAGGTTCAATCATTAAAAAAAGCTAATCACTTGATCAATCTAAATTATGTCAAATATCGATGGATAAATCATCATTAACATGTCGAATTAACCAAAGAATGTGAGTCATACGTGATAAAGTTCTAATTTGTGATTGTTATGTTCAGACCTTTGACTCAGAAAGTACTTTATATATCTAAGTATAATTCTTGATCTAATAATTTAGGGTTCCCAGCTTCTTAACTTTTTATATAAACGACTTTGATTGATTAATATACTTAATCTTTTGTTTTTTTGTTACAAATATCATCTAAAAGGTCAAACTACGAAATCAACCATATTTGTTAGTTCTGAATGATGATTTGCCAATTCCTTGTGTTGAATTAGAAGGTTCTTTCTTTTGCAGGCTCATTCCTGGCAAGGAAGTTGTAGATGCCATTAGATTTGCCATACAAGATCAATTTGGAGAGACTATCTATGATTGGAGTGCAACAACCGAAGATATTCGAAATGAATGATTTGAGAAATTTGGGGTAAGTACATATTTGTTTTGTAAGAAGTATGTATTTGCTAGCTGTCACCATTTCATTTGCTGCCATTTTGGTTGCTTTTAGCTGTCACCATTTAATTTGCTATCCTTTTGGTTGCTTTTGACAGATTTTGTTTTAAATCCTGCTCATATGAGAGCTGTAGGATTATTATGCTAATGAATGGCCTTCTGCATTCAACTACTCTATGTTTGCATGAACTTGTTAAAGATTTGCATGATAATACTTGGACATTTCGACATATATACCGGGGTGAGCATGCTTTCTGCATTCAACTACTCATGTTTCTTTGGTACAAAAAATAGGAATGAATGGTTTACTCACCGACACCTTAGGTTGAAGACGTGTCTGGTGTCCAACACGTGCTGGCTTTGCAGATTTCTATTGAACACATATTTGCCTTTTTTACATTTTCTTTGAAATGGTCATATTGGGTTAGAGTCTTTACATTACATTTTTTTCACTTTTCATGTAGGTCAGCCAAAGAGACACCTTCTCACAACTGGATGGAGTTTGTTTGTGGGCTTAAAAAGGCTTAGAGCTGGTGATTCTGTTCTTTTTATCAGGTAACTTTTGTTTGCTTCATTTTTTGTCAAATAGATAACACTTGCTATTAAATCCATTATTGTTGTCTCTATAATATATAGGAAGAATAACATTTGTGCAAAACTAAAACAGCTAAATTCTTGGAACTAGTCTTGTCTATTGTGAAAATCGTGGAATTTAGATTGGCAACTTGTTATTTGAAGTTATGACATGTGTGAGTAATGCTACATAACTTTCTTCACACTAAATGTGATGTGTTGATTTTTACAAGGATGAGAAATCACAATTGCGAGTTGGTGTAAGGCATGCTAATCGTCAGCAGACAACACTTCCATCATCAGTACTTTCTACTGATAGCATGCACATTGGTGTGCTTGCTGCTGCAGCTCACGCTGCATCAAACCGAAGTCCATTCTCTATTTTCTACAATCCATGGTATATTTAATATGTCCATAACCTAACCTACCACATTATTTAACATATAATTTTGTTGCAAATATAGCTTATGGTTTATGCTATTAATTTCTTTTGAGTGTAATATCTGCTATATCTACTTATTTGTAGGGCATGTCCTTCAGACTTTGTTATTCCACTTGCTAAATACAGAAAAGCTGTTTATGGAACTCAGATCTCAGCTGGCATGAGATTTGGTATGATGTTTGAGACAGAGGAATCCGGTAAACGCAGGTCATTTCCCGAACGCTCGGATCGTGCTATAGCCAAATATGCTTGCTAAACTATTTGGTTGTGATATGTTCAAACAAAAGTCCTGAACAAACATGAAAAGTAAGAACATCTTTTATTCTATTTCACGACTAGTTATCAAGTTGACTTTGCCAATTTTATTTCAATAGCAGTAGCTTTCTTTCCTTTAGCAGAAGTAAGAACATAACAAGTTGTATTGTAATTTGCAGAAAAAGGTGACATGGGATCCTTGTCATAACCCTGTTGTCCGACACTTGTTATATATAGTTCTGTTTTATACCTTGCTGTCAATTTTTAACAAATT
Organism: Astragalus membranaceus; assembly: GCA_039519185.1. Lineage (NCBI taxonomy): Eukaryota > Viridiplantae > Streptophyta > Magnoliopsida > Fabales > Fabaceae > Astragalus > Astragalus membranaceus. The sequence continues at coordinate 14,492,404 of CM076848.1, forward strand.
CCATATGGAGTTTGTCTTATGGCCGCTGGTTGCATATTGCTTTTATGGAGGAAAATGATCTTTAGAGCTAAGGTGTAGTAGCCGTACAGTAGGCGTAAAGGTGGTTAAGGTGCTCTTTGATAACTTGGTGCCAATTTGGTGTGAAGCTACCAATTTACATATTTGAAACAGACACAAGTTGAACTTAATTTACATATTTGAATCTTTTATAGTTGTTTTTTCTGATTTATCTAGCTATCACTTTCAATTTTATAGGTAAATATGAATTCACAAGAACGTGTCTGAAGCGGTAGGTGGAGATGATGTTGAAGAGGTAGATGGAGCGGTAGCACTTCAGTGCTGGACGTTGGCTGCAGGGGGTCGTACCCGTGGTCGCCTCTATGGCACAGCAGCTTTATCTATGAACGCCCGACCTGGATGACAAAACACTTTGATATTTTGTAGTTTCAAGACCATGTTATATTTTGTAGTTTTAAGACTATGTTATATTTTGTATTTTCAAGACTGTTATATTTTGTAGTTTCATGACTATGTTGTATTTTTTAGTTTCAAGATTGGTCGGGTTTATGGTATTTGGTATTTTGGGATTAAGCATTTTGATATGGCATTCTATTCCATGACACTATGTTATAAATGCTTTAGGAGCGGTGGTAGAAAAGGCACAAAGTACATTAGGAGAAGTGGTGGAAAGAAAAAGTATGATAATTAATTATTTTTAAAAAAAACTCAGGTTAGCGTCGGCCGATCCGACACTACCAAAATAGTTGACTAACCTGTCGTCGTTGACTTTAGCGTCGGCCAATCCAACGCTAGTTTAGTAAGTTGGCTTTTTTTTGTTGACTTTAGCGTCGGCCTGGCCGACGCTAGTTAGTTCGTTGACTTTTTTTGATTGACTAAGTAGCGTCGGCCCTGGCAGTAGCGTCGATTTTAGTGTCGGCCTGGCCCACACTACAGTTAGCGTCGGTTAAAATCACAGGACACTACATTTACCTTCGAACATTTTAGCCTCGACACGTGGCCGACGCTACTCTGACGCTAATTCACTGTTAGCGTCCGCTTTTGGCCTGTTAGCATGAGCTTTTGACCGACGCTAAAAACTGTTTTTCTAGTAGTAGATAATGGCGAATAAAAGATAAGTCACTTGATAATAGTGAGTGAGATAATACCTACCCAAAAATATGTTAGGAAAACTCGGAATTACACATAACGGTATAAGGGATAAAATGTTACTTATTGCCCAAGTAATTTATGGTGTTCTCAAGAGATAACATCATCTCCTAACAACCAAGAGGTTTGCCCATCGTGATTCTACTAAGAAGGGGCATACATTCTGATCTTCCTGAGAAAGCCAATGCCAAATTATGGTGTAAGCTCGGAGAGAACAATAATAATAGAGCTTGTTCCTTTATAAATTGGGAAACGAATCTCCCAAAAAGGGTCTGTCTAAACGGGGAAGGTGTCAAGTGAGGATTACACTACTACACTAGGAAAAAGCACCTTCAAATTTGTTGAACATATTGGAACACAAGAAATGACTAGGGTTCACTTGGGATCGTAGATTGTAATCTAGCAGTACAACGACATCTTTTATTTCCTTATTTGCAAGAAAAAGTTACACGTTATTATTAGTATATATATATATATAATTGTATTTCACCTTAATAAAATTATTTGATTTTTAGATGTATAAATATTTTGTTTTGAATAAAGATGAAAAAAATATTATGTTATTAGTATAATTTTATTATTTTTGAAATAATTATTTTCAATGCTTGAGTATTCACTCTTTCTACATTTTATATAACAAAAACAACTATATTTCTCACATTGTAAAATTTCTATTTTACAAATGAACATTATTTTAAAAATGTGCGAAAACAAATTGACCCGTGTGAATATCCAAGAGGGCTCGGATGAAATGGTTTGGATTTTTTCGAGATTAAACAAGGCCTTTGGTTCAAATCTAACATTCGGAATGTAGCAACGTTAAATCTTCTGAAAGAGAGTTTTGCTGTCAGTAGTCCTACCCGACTCAAATGATTAGTCTCCGCAATTGTGCTCAGATGAGACTCGGTTTAAAAAAAAACCGTAGCTAGGAATGCATGATTATATTGCTAGTTTCTATTAAAGTACAAAATAGAGATGACAAATGTGTGTACGTATCTTTGAAACCAGTTAATTACTCAATTTGGAGGAGCTCCATTGTGATGCTATTAGGAAGAGATTTTCAAAATAATGACAATTTACAACATGTAATTAATGACAATTTGCAAAATAATGATAATTTGTTGAAAGTAGATTGTGTGTGTGTGTAAATTAGCAGAATGATTAGAAGACTTTTTTAAAGTGCTGTTAGAGGGTCATATCATGATTTTTGTCAGCGTCGTTGGAAATCCAATAATTCCTACTAATAACATAATATTTTTTCATCTTTATTCAAAAATCGAAGATCTTCTACAGAAAAGGACAACAAAAAGCCCACTCCAATATATTTAGGCAATCCGAATCAAAAAAATATTAAGACCAATAGATAATATAAGTTTTCATTGATTAATTGTGTTCTTCAAGATTAGAGAACACACATGATGATGCAAAAGGTTGTAAAAATAGTATTTTGTGTTATAATATATGTTTTTTTATTCAATAGATAAATCCATAATTATTTCTAAAATTGATATATTTTTTTCAGCACCATTAAGACCAATATTTTTCAATATGTTTTTATATTGAAAAAAATATAATTAGATCTGTAATATATTATTATACTACGGATTTATTTATTTAATTGATAAATCTGTAATTCATTTTCCAACTACGAATTTATCTTTTAAATAGATAAATCCGTAATTATTTCTAATTTGTCATAAAATTAATATTATTTTTATTTTTTTAAATAAAATGTATATAGATACCGATGATTTTTTGGTTATCAGACGCATTCACGACGACAAGCATCCAGTAAAAGGGGAAGGAGAACGACAACTAAAAGTAAAAAAAAGGCAATAAAAACATGACTAAAAATTCGTAAAAGAATCAAAACTAATCTAAAAATTATAAAAACACTAATAAAAATCTAATAAAATCAAAAGAATGTTATGCAAAAATGTTTAGATTTTTTTTGGAGATTATGAAAAATAATAAACGGTAGAATTTGAGATTTTGAGTCCTGCAGTCCCTTATGAAGTCTCTTCAAAGGGTACGGTGAAAGATGGTCTTAAAGTCAACTAGAGGTCCTGAAGGACTAACCGATGGAAATCAACTAGAGGTCCTGAAGTTAGTATAAAAAGCTGGTAAAAAAATTATTAAAATATGTTTTTAGTAATGAAAAGACTAAAAGGCACTCATATTTTGTTGAAATGCATGTGTTGGTTATTTGACGGCAGCAGTAGATCTCGATCCGTAACCATACAGGTATAATAACTAATGACACCGTTTTTACTAGTCCGCACCTTTACAAAATAGATTTATTTTAAATATTTTTTAGGTAAGCATTTAACTCCACTTAGCCAAGTGTGTGCCACGTGGCAGCCATTCATTGGTTGCTGATGTGGCACATGTCAGTGCCACGTGGCAGTGGTGACATAGGATACTGATGTGGCATGTCAGTGCCACATGTCACAGAGGTCCAATAATATGGTGACACGTGGCACTGATGTCAGGGGTAACTGGATAATGTTACATTTTACATTTTTTAACAGAAAAGTTAACAGCAGGGGGTAACTGGATAACGTTATATTTTACAATGTATTTTTTAAACTTTTTTTTACAAGGGGGTAACTGGATAATGAAGATATTTGGAGGGGTGTAATAACTATTTAAGCCTTAAATGAACAAATAATGCCATTTAAAAATACATTTGTTTCACACAGGAGAGTGTATGCAACTAAAATTGGGAGTGTATTTATCAATCTTCGAAAAAAATATCTAGGCGCACAATGCCCAGCATCAAGCACGTAATTAAGGGATTGGCTATGTTATTTTCACCTCCACTTTCATGCTATGACCTCCTTCTTAACTGTAGAAAGACAAAATACCTCCTAACATTCCCATCCCTTATCCCCATCCCTAACTCCTTTTTAGTTTTTGCTTCGCAAATTAACTTTTTTTTACTACTTTATTGGCGATCAAGAGGAAACTAGCTTTCGTAAAATTTTAAAAACAAGTTTTCGGACATGTTGTTAATCCAACATCATGAAGGTGATGCAATCTAAAGTTTGTTTAAGTTTTTTACAAAACCTTTTTGTTCGTATGTAAAAACTATAAAAAATCAAGTTTCTAGAAGTTTTTTGTTGATTTTTTTGCATGATAACTGTTATGGTAATTAGAATTTATGCTATTTACACCTCCTCCAATGCCCAATTGCTTAAAGGCCCATTCAAAAAGCAAAGTCCATTCATCAATGGCCAAGATCACTTTGCAAGATCGGACGACCCAAATCCACCAAGGCAAACACCACTAAAACTCTATAAATACAGCATTCAATGTTCATTAATGGTAAGCACTTTTCTAATAAAATACTCATTCACTCAAATACTGACTTGAGCGTTGGAGTGTCATTACAGGTACAACACCGCCTCCTCAAGATCGAACATCTCAAGATCGAACAAGATCCAACATCTCAAGATCGAACAAGGTCGAACATCTCAAGATCGAACAAGATCGAACTCCTCAAGGTCAAACATCTCAAGATCGAACAAGATCTTCATCTCAAGGCCTAAAGACAGAAACAGCATCAAGGATAAAACATCTACTAACTGCGTAATACCTATCATCAAGATCGGAAGCACAGTACCGAACATTGGCGACTCTGCTGGGGAAATCCAACCCCACATCTTCAATCCTTGATCCTCAAAAATGGCACCTAAACTCCGTTCAAAACCGACCAGTATTGTTGTCGGACCCGTTTTGGAACCAGTCATGCCCGAGCTTCAGTCTCAACAAACCCCTGAAGGACATGTTCAAAGCTTGATTAATTCCACCCAAGCGCGTCTTCGATATCCCTACCCAAACCTCGCCCGAGTTCAAGTGAGTCCAGGCGGGACCGATTTACCACCTCCCCCCATTACTTCCGGCTCTGACCGATGCTGTTCAACAACTCGTCCAGTTGCTCGCCAGACAGAAGGTGGTAAACCAAGAAAGAAGCAGCCGTTTCACTGGCCTCGAGGCCGAGGTAGCGAGGCTCCAGGCACAAGATATCCCGGATCGGGAAACACCGGAGCCGAACTCCATTCCAAGAAGAAATACAACTCTAAAGAGACATCGATCTCCTCCAAGGAGAAAACACTATCATCGTTCTCCCCCCCGTCGTCACCGAGGGAATGGTTCCCGTTCTCCTCCGGCTCGACAATATAACGGTCTAGAAGCCAGGAAAACGAGCATCCCTATCATCATCGCCTGAATCAGGCTCAACCACGGCCATTGCTAAACAGTCGCAAGGGCCCGTTCACAGCAAGCATCGACAATTACAGAGTTCCGAGGTATCTCGAAAAACCTCCTGGGGGTCTGAAGATATATGATGGAACGGGCGACCCTGACAGGCATCTCGACCAATTAGACACGAGCATGCAATACAGAATTGTACCAATGGAGATGAAATGCCGAATTTTTCCACTAACACTCGACAAAGTGGCATCAGAATGGTTCAGGGCTTTAAGGTCGAACACTATCTTCTCCTGGGACCAATTGCCAAAGATCTTTTCAGTACACTTTGCCCATTCCAAGAGCAAACCCACAAATAAAAATGTTTTAATGTCTGTCATCCAGAGGGAGAACGAGCCCCTAAGAGAATACATAGAACGATTCAACAATGAAGCTCTTCAAGTTCGACAACTAGACGACGCTTTCCGAATCTTCTTCATGGCTCAGGGCCTATTTCCTGGGAGCCCGTTTAGAAAATATATTAACACTTGGGAACCTAACACCTTGCAGGAGTTCTTCGAGCTATCCCAGTGTTTCATCAACGAAGAAAAGAATGCCAAGATCGACAAAGTATCGTCACATGCCGAACCATCAAAACCCCGCATCGACATCGATCACTGAAAGAATTCGTGGAACGTCGGCAAGCTTCTTTGCGTTCCAAGTTCTGTCAATCTTTTGGGTTAGAGAAATCCATCGACATGTAGGATCCATACATCAGATTCGATGTTGGCTGGGGTCATTTCGGCCATAAAGACCGCCAAAACTTGTGCTTTTTAAAGATGTTTGAGCTTCATACGTAATTCCGAAATCTGATAGTTCTACAGCCCATTTAATCATTCTCCCTGCAAGATCGAAAACACAACGATCTCGAAGATCATAGTTGTCATCCACGCCGTCAACGAGGGAATGGTTCCCGTTCTCCTCCGGCTCGACAACATAACGATCTCGACGATCATCGTTGTCCTCCACGCCGTCAACGAGGAAATGGTTCCCGTACTCCTTCGGTTGGGGTCGATCTTAAATGATCTCCCCAAGCGACCAATCATGGTCGCAACTCTTTGAGATCAGTTAGATCCGAGCCAATTGAGCGCTCAATTGGTAGTGGGAGGTGTGTTTAACTTGCACTTATGTCTCAGGTGCAAGGTTCGATTCCCACGGAAGGCAAAAATTCTACAAGAGGGGTAGAGAAGACCGTGAGGTAATAGTGCCGGGGTGGCCAATGCGTTGGACCTGGGCTGTTACATAAAAAGGCGCCTTTTTATTGTAACAGCCCAGGTCCAACGCATTGGCCACCCCAGCACTGTTACATCACGGTCTTCTCTACCCCCCTTGTAGAATTTTTTCCTTCCGTGGGAATCGAACCTTGCACCTGAGGCATTAGTGCAAGTTAAACACACATCCCACTACCAATTGAGCGCGCGCTCAATTGGTAGTGGGAGGTGTGTTTAACTTGCACTTATGCCTCAGGTGCAAGGTTCGATTCCCACGGAAGGCAAAAATTCTACAAGGGGGGTAGAGAAGACCGTGATGTAACAGTGCTGGGGTGGCCAATGCGTTGGGCCTGGGCTGTTACACCAATACCCCTATAGGGCGAGCTAAATCTAGGCGAGTTCTGGTAAACTGCCCTATAGGTTCGACCTCGGTAAATCGAGTTCCTCATTTATCGACGTTCTTTCATCAAACATAACCACCTCGAGTCCCTCAGGTGCAAAACCACATACATGACATGCAGAATTAAAAAAGCATTCCTAAAGTTCGTAAACATAACCACCTCGAGTCCCTCAGGTGCGAAACGACATACATGACATGCAGAATTAAAAAAACATTCATAAAGCTCGTAACGAGGTCCTAAATTTCAAGATTGGCATCAGCTTAAGACTAAAGGAACTTCTACTCAAAGAGCCAAAAGCGTAAGGCCGCATCATCTTATCAAGTCAAGATCGCTCCTCAAGCGACCAGACTTGGGGGGCCACTATTATGGTAATTAGAATTTATGCTATTTACACCTCCTCCAATGCCCAATTGCTTAAAGGCACTATTATGGTAATTAGAATTTATGCTATTTACACCTCCTCCAATGCCCAATTGCTTAAAGGCCCATTCAAAAAGCAAAGTCCATTCATCAATGGCCAAGATCACTTTGCAAGATCGGACGACCCAAATCCACCAAGGCAAACACCACTAAAACTCTATAAATACAGCATTCAATGTTCATTAATGGTAAGCACTTTTCTAATAAAATACTCATTCACTCAAATACTGACTTGAGCGTCAGAGTGTCATTGCAGGTACAACACCGCCTCCTCAAGATCGAACATCTCAAGATCGAACAAGATCGAACATCTCAAGATCGAACAAGGTCGAACATCTCAAGATCGAACAAGATCGAACTCCTCAAGGTCGAACATCTCAAGATCGAACAAGATCTTCATCTCAAGGCCTAAAGACAGAAACTGCATCAAGGATAAAACATCTACTAACTACGTAATACCTATCATCAAGATTGGAAGCACAGTACCGAACAATAACCAAATAGTGTTAATCTATATAAATATCAAGATTAGGGTCCACTAGTACTCCCTAATTTCTATAATTTTCTAATATAAAGATCACTTGCACATCAATTTAAAAACAACATAAAGCGCAAAAATGCCCTAAAAAATATAAAAACATAAATGATAATTACAATAAAAAGTGTGGGGAAGTAATATTGTACAAAAAAGTGATTGCCATAATGATATATAATAACTAAACTAGTGTGTCATGGGAAAATATTCTCTCAAGTAATTAGACAGTTTCAGTTGGAAGACAAAGACACAAAGAATAAAATAAAGGTTTTAATATTTATACCCTCACAGTTGTACCAAATATCCCCACATTTTAATTTTATACCATTTTACTCTTACCAAAATTCACGTTTTCGGATTTATCTACTATTGACACCGTTTTTACTAGTCCGCACCTTTACAAAATAGATTTATTTTAAATATTTTTTTGAATAGTCTAGGAAATAAACTAAATAGATTAATTTTATAACTCGAATTCAGCTACCAAATCTTCACCCTAATGCTTGAACAAGGTTTTAGTACTGAGTATCTTGCTTCAATTACTACATGCAAGGCTTATGGACACCCTTTTCTTACACTTTGAGCTTGGGGTTCTTTAATGGTGATTTGAGTTGGGGAAGGGTAATGGTTCTGAATTTAGCATCATTGTGTAGAGGAGGAAAAACGGAGGAAGGAGGTGGTCTTGGATTGAACATGCATCAGATTTTTGGTGGAGCTCTCCCCCCTCTCTTCCTCTTCTCTCTCTCTCTCTCTCTCTCTCTCTCTCTCTCTCTCTCTCTCTCTCTCTCTCTCTCTCTCTCTCTCTCGCCTCCCTCTTCTCCCTCTCCCTATGTCTTTGCTTAGGGGAAAAAGTTTCAGCTGGGTTAAGTGATAAAGGGGGAAAGGACCTCTCTACCCCTCAGCTACTCCTCCTCTCCTTATTACGTCTATTTGCTTTCTTATCATAATTATATTCAAACCAACAACACACAATTATTAACAAGTAATTAAATCAATGATTCACATTATAAGCATAATATATTCGTTTATGTTAATCGATAACTTGACCTCTTACTAATCCATGACCTTACTCTAATATCAATCGACGAAACTTCTAAAAATTTGGGGATGTTACAATCACCCCAACTTTTAGAAATTTTGTCCTCAAAATTAAACGAAACGTACCTTTGGCCGAAATGTTTTCAACCTTGCCTTTCCCCTTTTGAGCGTCCAACACGTAAACTCTCCCTTGTGCGGGAGCAGCAGGCTCCTCCCTATTCCTTTTCTTCGACGGACAATCCCTAGTGTAGTGTCCTTCCTTCTTGCAGTAGTAACAATGATCTGACCCCAGGCGACATTCTCCTCTGTGGTGTTTTCCACACTTTGAACAATTTTCAGGTTTTGAGAACTCGGACGTCTGCACTTGCTTACCCTTACCGGAGTTACTTCGTGGTTCCTCGTCCCGGGTTGACCATTCAACCGCTTTCTTCTTCTCCTTATGATACGCTTTCCTTTCTTCATACATCCTCCCGAGGTCCTCCTCAGCAGAATGAGATTGTTGCACCAACGCTGGATAACTGGTCATAGCATAGGAACTAAGACCCTGGTTCACATCACCACGGAGACCCTGCTTGAACATAATCATCTTCCATCTATCATTCGGAGCATGAGTTCCCAACTCATAAAATTGAGATAGCCTTTCAAACTTTGCAGCATACTCTCCCACAGACATGTCTCCCTGCTTCAAACTAACGAACTCCATCTGCTTGGCGAGTCTCTGAGCATCGGAAAAGTAATGACCGAGGAACAGCTCCTTAAAGTTGACCCAATTGAGTGCCGTCCCTTGGGTTTGAAGCGTTCGACGTGCATTAGTCCACCAAGTGTGCGCGTCTTCATCCAGAACATTTGCAGCCCAGATTACCTTCTCCTCTTTGTTGCATTTCAAGGTCACAAAAATCCGCTCCATAGCATCTATCCAAAAATGAGCTTTCATTGCATCTGATCCTCCTTTGAAGGTTGGAGGTTTCGTCTTTAGAATTTGGAAGTACATCTTATTAGGATCCTCAGGTGGTGGCACATGGACTTGTTCATTCGGTTGCGGTTGTGGCACTTGATGCATCTGGGCCATTTGAGCCATATGCTGCTGCTGCATTTGCATCAATGTCATTCATCATCTTCTGCTGAGTTTCGATGACATTCTGCATCCATTCCTGATGAGGATCAATAGGGACACTTCCCCTACCTCTCCCAGCCATGATTCTGCGAAATATGCACAAAGTATTAAGTTGATCATGCTCAATGTCTAATAGCATATTAAGAGGAATCATACTTAGAAGACGTAAGAGACTCTTGACATCTAAGTCCGACTAGGTCGAACCGCTCTGATACCAATTGTGACACCCCGATATTTTTCTAACTTGTAGAAATACCGAAATGCGCCATTTGACATACATCAGAGTAACTTCCTATTTCAGATATTGAATACAAAATAAAATCTTCGATGAACTAGTCATCAAACGCGCTTACATAACTTAACATACCATGATTGAAACATTTAAACGTCGGCCCCTACATCATCTCATACTTAGTGTTCAATACCAAAATAGAAGGTCGCGGAAGCGATTTACAACTTTAACGAGTAAGTTATACAATCGAGCATACTATGACAATGAAAGAACAAAATACAAGACATAACGAAATGAACGACGGCGTCTCCGCTAAGTAGCTCCATAACCATGCCTCATCACCTTCAACCTTTCCTGCATCTCTGAAACAAAACAACAACAATGATTGGGTGAGACAACTTGTCTCAGTGAGTTTTATCGAGACCCCTTACTAACTCTCTCGGTTCATTATGCTTGATTCATGATTCGTAGTCCCTATAGTGACTACGTGGAGACCTGAAACGTGTAACTCGTAGTCCTCCTAAGCAACATACGAGAGACACACACATAACAATGATTCTTAGCATATCACCGGCGACTTTATTTGAAAGCACCGGCAAACCCATTCCCTAGCCATTCTCTACCAGGGACAAACGATGACGGGGCCTAGGTTCTGGGGCTCATGACTTCCCCTCCCACTAGTACGCTAATCCATGAACAGGGTCGTCACCCTAACAGTAATGTATATTAATATATACCTTGGCATGAACATAACAATGGTGCAAACATAGCATAACACAACTTGATCTTGTCTTTATCCCTTCATTAGGTGATCTCACACGAAATTTCTAAGTTCGTAAACTTAACTTATTAAGTGTTTACAATATAATCCAATCGTTAACATTCTAAAACATAAACCATGTACCCGCGTTGGGCCGTCTCATAAACAATGACATGGACATGACATGGAATTTACCTCAATCATAAGTAATTATCATGACATCAATACGTTTCCATCGTCAAGAAACCTTGGGGAACCGACTAGAAGGAACTCGGAATCATTTGGAATGGTCTAAAAGGCATTTCAAAATGGGTGACAGAAACCCACGCACGGTCCGTGCTCCAGAGGCGCACGACCCGTGCGTGTCTTACGCACTTCTTTCCTTTAAAAATCAGAACAAGGTGCACGGTCCATGCTTCAGAGGCGCACGACCCGTGCGTATCTTAAATGTATTAAAACACAGTTTGCGAAGGTTGCACACGGTCTGTGCGCCAGAGGCGCACGATCCGTGCGCATTTGACAGTACTTCGATGTTGTTGTTTTCATGAAATTTCCGTTCCGTTCCGATCTCGATATCCCTTCTGGTCTAGACCCAAACCTTATACGCATACCAACAGAGCACAATAACATACATTTACGATCCAATCCAGTACATTCAACAATCAATTTCAATCAAACAATCATACGGCTTAACAATCAAAGCGACATTTTCACCGAAACGGTTTTCGACGCACGTTTTCATAAATTGATGGACAGAATCAACATGCATGACCATTATACAGAAATTAATTCCCTAGTGAGTATAGAACTCACCAATTGCGATGAAAATCGCACAACCAACGAATCCGCGAGATGAAACGATGAAGTAACTTCACGAATGGTCCCCGTAACGGTTATACACTTTCCCCAAACGCTCTAAAACCGACCCAATCGAACTTGGCTCCCACAACTTCGAATTCAGCTACCAAATCTTCACCCTAATGATTGAACAAGGTTTTAGTACTGAGTATCTAGCTTCAATTACTACATGCAAGGCTTGTGGAGACCCTTTACTTACACTTTGAGCTTGGGGTTCTTTAATGGTGATTTGAGTTGGGGAAAGGTAATGGTTCTGAATTTAGCATCATTGTGTAGAGGAGGAAAAATGGAGGAAGGAGGTGGTCTTGGATTGAACATGCATCAGATTTTTGGTGGAGCTCTCCCCCCCCCCTCTCTTCCTCTTCTCTCTCTCGCCTCTCTCTTCTCCCTCTCCCCATGTCTTTGCTTAGGGGGAAAAGTTTCAGCTGGGTTAAGTGACGAAGGGGGAAAGGACCTCTCTACCCCTCAGCTACTCCTCCTCTCCTTATTACTTCTATTTGCTTTCTTATCATAATTATATTCAAACCAACAACACACAATTATTAACAAGTAATTAAATCAATGATTCACATTATAAGCATAATATATTCGTTTATGTTAATCGATAACTTGACCTCTTACTATTCGATGATTTAATTACTTAATCCATGACCATTACTCTAATATCAATCGACGAAACTTCTAAAAATTTGGGGATGTTACAATTTGTCTCTTATATTGTGAACCGAATGTAGTAATATTTTACAAATAATATTATTTTATTTTTTGTATCTTTCTTTCTCCGACTGAAATTGTCTAATTAATGGAGAAGATCTCAATACGTGTGTCGTGGTCATAGTCTCCTTCTGTCAGACATATGTCTGCATGTGAATGGGCCATATACGCATCCAAACTAAAATACACCATGTCCAACAAGTAGGGTTGTCCAGGCCGCAAAACAAGATGAATGCTCGGTAAAGGGATATGGGCCAAAACACCACCAAAAAATTTTAATAAAATATTAAATTTATTTTTCTTTCTCTCTCATTTGTCTCGAGACCTTCCATTTCTCTGACCATCTTTCATTTTTCTCTCCATTGTGTCTCTTTACCCTAAACTGTTTGAATGAAGGATGTAAGGGGGGGGGGAGGGGGGGAGGGAGGGAGGGAGGGAGAGAGGGAGCGAGAGAGAGAGAAAGAGAGAGAGAGAGAGAGAGAGAGAGAGAGAGAGAGAGAGAGAGAGAGAATGACTTTCTATTGCACTAAGAGTGTGTTTGTTTGAGGTAAAAAAGGGAAGAGAGGGTAAGGGAAAAGAGAAAGAGAGAAGAGAGTATACCAAACAATAGAAAGAGAGAGAAGAAAGAATGACTTTCTCTTTTCCCTTTTTCTCTTCAACCAAACGAACCCTTAAGGAGCATATTTTGTGTAAGGCTAAATTTAAAATCAACATGTGTATTATAATATAAATTATTAGCTCATATAATTATTAAATTTTTCCATATTGATTAAATTGTTAAACTTTAAATGGGTTTATTTATTACACTTTAATAGAATTAATATATAGTTATAAAGTTCTCTATTTAAAAAATTGATACCAAACTCACTATAGAGTTTATGTTTTTTAGGGTCACTGTATACTTTGTGGGAAATATAAAAGATAAGTTATCTGAACAGTACACAATTAAAATTTAGTCAAAATATTTTGTGTCAAAAAAAGATTTAGTCAAAATATTAAAAAGGTTGTAATATAAAAATACAATAAGTAAAAATTATATTAGCTTCATTTCAAAAAATAAATATTATAAAATTAAGTTAAATGATATATTTCATTTTTTTTACTTTATATGCACATTTCACACACAATTATTATATAAATTAAAATTAAAAATACACAAATGTCATAATATAGAAGTAAAATAAAATTTGGTCAAAAACAAAATAAACTTATATAAATGTTAACATTTTAAAGTAACTCTCTTATTACTGACAATAAAAATACAAAATAAAAATATAAAAAACCGAACAATTTAATACCCTTTATGAGATCAGTTTATGCATATTGTAACGTAAAAAAACTTTAAAATAATGTTATTTTAAATTTAAAAATAAGTTAAAATGTCAAATTAAAATTTTAAATTGCTACATATATTTGGAAATAGAATAAAAAACGTGCGGGGGACAAGATTTCATGTACACTATTAAATTAGATTTCAGTTCTTTCACCCAATACCCTAAAGTAGGGATGGAAATGTGGCGGGTGGGGGTGGGGAGTACTTCCCCGCTCCCCGTCCAAACCTCCCAAATTGTCCCACTTTGCCGATCCTCGCCTCGGGGAGTTTTCTTCCCATTCTCGTCCTCACGGGTCCCCACAGTCTTTGTGGGGACCCTGAAAATTTATTAAAAGTTACCAAAAATATAACTTAAAATATAATAAAATTGAAAATATATATAAAAGTAAGACTAAAAAACAAAAGTTTAACATTTTAATATAAAAAATATATAAGTTAGTCTTTTTTTATTACATATAAAAGTTAGTCTTACTGTGATATTTTAATAGTCAAAAAGTATAGAGTACGAATAAAAATATAAAAATTTGCAACAATTTAGTATTTGATTAATATTTGTAATTAAAAACACATATAGAAATACTAAAAGTTCATTTACTTATAATATAACATATATCTATAATACAAATATTTATGTAAGATATTCGGGGCGGGGGGTATGATCCTCGTCCCCATCCCTGAATTGACCGCAGAGAGATTGTCTCTCTTATCCCCGACCCCACAGGGAAAAATTCCTGCTCACAGAGCCCCAAATAGAATAGTCCTCGCAAAAATCCCCACTTAATTACGGGTAGAAATTGCCACCCTTACCCTAAAGTCGTCTCAAAATTGGCGTTTTATTTCCTCTTAAAATGCATAGGTTTCATCTAGTCTAGAGTAAAAACAAGGTTGACGAACAAAATTATCTAACATCTTCTAGAGAATTAGACCAAAAGAGAATTCGATTTGAGGTTCGTTTTTTAACGGGAGCAGTTGAATTGTTAAAGACCAAACAAAGATAATGCACCAAAACACCAATTTACGAAAGATTTCCATATCTCTCGACATATTCCAAATATAATCAAATACCAATTGTGAACGATCTAATTAATTAATTAATTAATTAATCCACCTCCAATAACAACCGAGAAATAAATTTCAGAATGATTGTACTAGCATTCTCAAATTCAATATTTTCATAAGCATTAGTATATAAAAGCCAAGTACTTTAGGTTCACGTGTATATAAATAGTTCAATCCATTAAGACAATGTCCAACCAAAAATGTGACAATAGCATAGAGGTAATTAATTACTTAAAAATACCAAAAAAGTATTTCATCTAAGAAAACACGGAAAATCTGCTCTTAGATTCTACCATAACGTAGGCTAGTAATTAAATGGTATTTATTTCTTTTTTCTTTTTTTCCTAAGTACATAAAAATTTAATCACGGCGCTCATACTTACGAGCCCAGATATGCTTCCCATTGACACGAAGCTTTGTAATACTTTTCCCATTCAGAATTCGATCAAGTGCTTCCACATCATTCAGAACCATAGTAGCAAACATAACTTGATCATTCGAATCTCCATTCCCCATTTGTATAGCCTTGATACAATTCCCATAAGTTGTTGTAAAAACATATATCACCTCTTCTTCTGTTACAGGAAACCCTCTAGAAAATGTTAAGAACATTGTTTTGTCATCATCTGAAACATCATCGGATGGTTTCTTGTTTTCCCATATTCTTGGATCAGACAAATCAACTACCTCAATATTTGTTGGTGGTACAGTGAATGTTCCAAATAATGGATGAGGGAAACCAGGGACAATTAAGGGTATATGATACTGATAAGTGTTAGGGCTAATACCAAAAATATTTAGTAAAATATCAGTGAAAATTCGAGAACAAGTTTTGCTAAGAACGTGTTTAATACCAGCTATTGCAGTGAACCTTCTTAGAGTGAAGAGTTGAAGAGAGATATGCCTTTGCAATAAAGCTGTTGTTAGAGGAAGGGCAGTGTTTGGGGTTGGAATATTTTCTAACTCCAACAATGTTAAGCAAGAAACAGCTTCATCAGCAATAGCACCAATCATAGTGTTAGGGAGATTAAGCATTTGTAAAATGGCGTTTGGATAACCAATGGTTTCAAGCCAAAGCCATAAAGCCATGACAAGAAGTGATTGTGCAGGGTCACGTGCCAGATGTAGGACTAAACGTGAGAAAATCTCACGGTCCATTCTGTGAAATAGATGGAGCTCTTCATTGGTTATGGGGGCCATTGGTTTGAGAATGGGAAATGCACACACAATCACTTACAAAGATTGTTTGTGAAGAAAATTGGAACTAATTGCCCTTAAAATATAAGAATTTTTATAATTTTAAACTCGCTCGACTCGGATTATACCGTGTATTTGGACAAAAAAAATAACGAAATGAAATATATTATGTCGTGCATTTATTCGGTTGACTCGAATTTTTCAAAGTATCTAACAAAAAATAAAGAAATTAATTAGGCTAAACAAATAGTCCGGCTCGACTAGAATTGTGTTGAGTAATCAGACCGGTTCGACTCGGATTATACCGTGTATTTGGACACAAAAATAAAGAAATGAAATATATTATGTCGTGTACTCAAATTTTTTAGAGTATCTAACAAAAAATAAAGAAATGAATTAGGTTAAATAAATAGTCTGGCTCGACTTGAATTATGTTGAGTAATCATACCGGTTCGACCCGGATTATACCATGTATCTATACCAAAAATGAAGAGAAAAAAAGGAATCAGGAGAAATGAGTTAATGTGTACCACTTGTAAAAAAAGCAACTAATACTGCTTTATTGAATTTGTGAACTTGCCATATACAGCATCCCTATCTTTACCCCTTTATTTAATTCCCTGCCCTTTTTCAAATGGTCTTTTTTAGGGGTCAAGAAAATGGCCATTTCTATTGACATGCAATGATGCAAAAAAAAAAAAACTCTATCCAAATTTCTTAATTTTTCAACCATTTTTCCCTTGAAGATTATAGCTCATTCAAGTCATTTCCGGCAACGCACAACGCTTGTAAATGTGATAGTGTTGTAAATCTTGTCCACCGCAAGATAAAGATCATAAAGGATGAAGTATACAAGAAAAATTACAAAACTCGGTTAATTGGTGACCTCATCTGGTTTGCAAATGTTAATGAGTATATTAAAAATATTGTTTAAAGATAAAAGAGAAACATATTTGTTAATTTTTTAAATTATCATATATTAAATAATATAGTTTTTATTACTCAACCACTGTCTTTTAAGTACATCCTTATTTATATATATATATATATATATATATATATATATATATATATATATATATATATATATATATATATATATATATTATTGTATTAATAAAATTAGTGTTTTTGTTGAATAAATTTGTTTAATACAATGTTGCAAATATCAATAAATTCATGTTGTTAAAAGAAATCATTAAATTCATAAACTTAATGACATTATGTTCATATTCATTTAATAATAGTAATAGTAATAATAATTTCTGACAAGAATTTTTTTTTTATAAGCAATGTTAGTAGGGGGTGGGGGATGTTAGTTTCCGGGGTTTGAACCCGGGACCTCCTTCTTGACCTCCTTCTGACAAGAATTATTTAATAAAGACTTACATTTCATAAAGTTAATAAAAGTATGTTCGTATTCATTTAATAATTATAATATAATAGTAACAATAATAATTGTTATTATAATAACAATTCTTGGGAAACGAATTAAGTATTTAATAATGACATAAAGCTCATTATATAAATGTTAATGATGACAATTATATATATAAATATAATTAATTTCTCAGTCAAAAATACTAAAGTGAAATTATTAAAAATGTAATATGTAATATGATATTATCACTTTAAAAAATTAAATTCATTTTCTATTTTTATATAATTTAATAATAATTTTATTCTTATCACTTATTTTAATTTTAATTTTTTAAATTCAAAATCTTTTTTATTTTTTAGTTAAAAAATGATAGAATTTCCCATATCATAAAATCATACATCATTATTTAAATTAAATACTTATTTTTTTTATATTTAATTTAACATCAAATTTTAATTTTTTAATACATATTTATTTCTTATTATATTCCATATTTTTATATTTTAAAATGTAGTATTTTATAAAGGTAAATGAGTAAATTATTTTCTTATCCTATTCGTACGACTTATGTTTGTAAAAGTTGTGAATCACTTCCGCATACTTTCTATTTTGGTACTGAACACTAGTTATGAGTGGTGCAATGATCGGTTTATGTATTTTATGTTAAGTTATGTAAGCGTACTTGATGGTTTTAGCATCGAG
Source organism: Astragalus membranaceus (assembly GCA_039519185.1). NCBI lineage: Eukaryota > Viridiplantae > Streptophyta > Magnoliopsida > Fabales > Fabaceae > Astragalus > Astragalus membranaceus. The sequence continues at coordinate 14,510,777 of CM076848.1, forward strand.
GTTTTAGTTCGTGTTCAGTATTTGAAACAGGAAGTACTCTGATATATGCCAGTAGTGCATTTCAGTGATTTCTACAAGTTAGAAATTATCGAGGTGTAACAATTGGTATCAGAGCAGTTCGACCTAGTCAGGCTTAGAAATCAAGAGTCTCTTACTGTAACGCCCAAATAATTTAATTATTTATTTAATTAAATTATTTAGGTATTTTATTAGGATAGCATATTAAAATAATTATATGGTGTTTTATTTAAATCAGGGAGTGGTGTCTAGTGATTAAGTTGAATAGTAGAAGGGGGCCCGTGATCCAAGGGCCTAGGCGCATGAAGGAGAGCATTAGCTAGGGTTTGGCTCATTAGCGCATTTTGGAGAAAAGAAAGAGAGAAAGTTGCGAAGAGAGGAGAGAAGAGGGACGGCGCGAAACCAAGGAGAAAGAGGGGAGGAGCTTTGTTGCTGTGGTTCTTTGGAGCTTTCGTGCAAGGGGATCTCGTATTCGGCAAATCTAAGGTAAGGGTGGGTTCTACTTTATAATAGGGTGTATGATGGGGGATATGTGGGAGATAGGCTCTATTGTTGCCCTTTGATCTTAATTGGTGTTGTTTTGGTGATGTTAGAATATACTCATGATGTTTAAAATTGGTGACTGGTGATTGAATATGGTGGAAATCAAAATCGAAAACAATTGGTCCCTAGGCGCCATGGGCGCCATTGATGATGTTGTCGCATATGTCTTTGTTGTTGTCTTGGTTGCTGGAAGTGGCGCCCTAGGCGCCCAGTGTTGTTTTGGTGTTGCTGAGAAAGGCGCCTTAGGCGCCCAATGTTGCTGCCTTGATTGCTGGAAGTAGCGCCCTAGGCGCCCAGTGTGTTTGTGTTGCAGAAAGTGGCGCCCTAGGCGCCCAGTGGTGATTGGTGCGTGTCTGTGTTGCGTTTGGTTCTTGTTGAAGGTGCCCTGTTGCTGGGCGCCGAGCCAGTGTTGTCCCTGTTGCTGAATGTGGCGCCCTAGGCGCCCAGTAGTGGTTCTGTGTTGCTGCTGGAAGTGGCGCCCTAGGCGCCCAGTGCTGGTTGTTGTGCTGAAAGTGGCGCCCTAGGCGCCCAGTGTTGTCTTATGCGCTTCTGTGTTGTTGGGAAAGGTGCCCTAGGCGCCCAGTGATGTTCCCATGTTCTGCTGTTGCTGTTTGCCTACATGTGCTGCTGCTGTGCTAGGCGCCCTGCTCCTGGGCGCCAAGTCTGTTTCTGTTGCTGTGGTGCTAGGCTCCCTGCTCCTGGGCGCCAAGTCAGTTGTTACTGCTGTGTTGCTAGGCGCCCTGCTCCTGGACGCCAAGTCTGCTATTGTTCCTGTTGTGCTAGGCGCCCTGCTCCTGGGCGCCAAGTCTGTTGTTGCCACTGATGTGCTAGGCGCCCTGTTGCTGGGCGCCAAGTCTGTTGTGTTGCCGGTTGTGCCAGGCGCCCTGTTGCTGGGCGCCATGTCTGTTGCTGCCACTGTGGTGTTAGGCGCCCTGCCCCTGGGCGCCAAGTCTGATGTTGTTGCTGTGGTGTTAGGCGCCCTGCTCCTGGGGCGCCATCTCTGTTTGTGCTGCTGTTGCACTAGGCGCCCTGTTGCTGGGCGCCAGTTTCTGTTTTGCTGCTGATGCTGCTCGGCGCCCTGTTGCTGGGCGCCAGTTTCTGTTGTTGCTGTTGCCTGCTAGGCGCCCTGTTGCTGGGCGCCAGTTCCTGTCACTGTCTAACAAATGTTGCTGTCTTCTAAAATTGGTGTTGCTGTCACTGTAAAACAAATGTTGCTGTCTTCTAAAAATGGTGTTGCTGTTACTGTAAAATAAATGTACTGTTGCTGTAAAATAAATGTTGTTGTTGCCGTAAAATAGATGTTGATGTTGCTGTAAAATAAATGTTGTTGTTTGTTGTAAATCTATTGGTGTTTTTGGTGTTGGTGGTTGTTGATGTTACAGTCAAGTTGTTAGACTGTACTATAGGTGTTGGTGTTATCGGTGATGATGTAACAGGTGATGTGCCTATTTCATGAGCTAAGGTGATAGGTGATGATGGGTCTATGACCACTTGTTGATATTGGTGTTGTTGTGTTAATTAAATGACTATTGGTGTAATTGTCTCTGGTGCATTGTTCACGGTGTCGCATATATATTGCATATGCATTGTTTTGGTGATGAAGGCTTCGGCCTTGGAGCTATAGGTGATGCTCATACAGGTGATGATGCCCTTATTGGCTATTTTATTGGTGATGATTGGTACCACATGCATATACCCGTTGGTGTGGGTTGCATCTCATCCATTTACTCATGATATTGGTGATGATTCTTGGTGATTGTAAGTTAATGTTGTTGTGAAGCGGTGGATATAGTTGTCGTAACTCTAGCATATTACCTATCATATATGCTATTATAATGTTAGATATCTCACCCCTTCTGTTTGAATGTTACCCCTATGTTGGTAACGTGCAGGTGATTGCGAGTGAAGGCATGTCTACCTTCGCTAGTTGAGTCGGTGTCGTCGCTCTGATACGTAGCACTCGGGGGGATGAACGCTAGTTTTTATTAGTTGTTGCTATTATTTAATTTTTGAAGTTTTATGGTGATGTTATGATTATTTGTTGAACCCTTTATTTTTATTCCGCTGCATGGTGATGAAGTTACTGTTATGTATCGTACTATTTTAATGGTGAATTTTATTTATTGACGTGTGATGTTTATTGGTGTAAATGTGGCATCCCTTGTGGGTGTAGCGAAAAACGTTTTTGAAACTCTGATTTTTGTCAAAAATTTACCGGGTAGAAAATGGGTGTTACATTAGTGGTATTAGAGTAGTTTCGGTCTGTCCGGCCAAGTTGTCAAGTTATTGTGTCATTGACGATCAAGTATTGTCAATTAGTTCTAGCTGTTGCTTATGATTGTAGTGATTAGTTGAGATGGCTGGAAGGAACGATGCTGCTATTGCTGCTGCGTTGGCTGCTATGGCTCAGGCCGTGGAGGGTCAGCAAAATGCTGGTGAGAATGCTGGGTCCGCATCCGAAATGTCTGAGTTGAAGAAGCAACTTGAGGATCTGCTTGAGAAGAAGTTCGTGAGGCCGAGTGTATCGCCGTGGGGAGCTCCTGTGTTGTTAGTGAAGAAGAAGGATGGTAGTATGAGACTCTGTGTGGATTATCGGCAGTTGAATAAGGTGACAATTAAGAACAAGTATCCACTTCCAAGGACAGACGATTTGATGGATCAGTTGGTGGGTGCTCAAGTATTCAGTAAGATTGATTTGAGATCGGGTTATCATCAGATCAAGGTGAAGGACGAAGATATTCAGAAGACGGCTATCAGAACCCGTTATGGTCATTATGAGTATTCGGTGATGCCGTTCGGTGTTACCAACGCACCAGGAGTATTTATGGAATATATGAATCATATTTTCCATACTTACATAGATCGGTTTGTGGTGGTATTCATCGATGACATTCTGATTTACTCTAAATCGGAGGAAGAGCATGCAGAGCATCTGAGGTTAGTATTGGAGGTACTGAAGGAAAAGAAGCTGTATGCGAAGTTGTCAAAGTGTGAGTTCTGGTTGAAGAAGGTGAGTTTTCTCGGTCATGTCATTTCTGGTAGTGGTATTGCGGTGGATCCGTCGAAAGTAGAAGCAGTGTTGAATTGGGAAGCTCCGAAGTCGGCTATGGAAATTAGAAGCTTTTTGGGATTGACCGGCTATTATAGAAGATTCATTGAAGGTTTTTCTAAGTTAGCGCTTCCGTTAACTCAGTTAACCTGCAAAGGAAAGGCTTTTGTTTGGTACGCCTGTTGTGAAGAAAGTTTCATGGAATTGAAGAAGAGATTGACAACGTCTCCTGTCTTGACGTTGCCCAATCTGGAAGGGTCGTTTGTGGTGTATTGTGATGCTTCAAAAATGGGTTTAGGTGGTGTGCTTATGCAACATGGGAAGGTTATTGCGTATGCATCGAGACAGTTAAGAGTTCATGAGAAGAATTATCCCACTCATGACTTGGAGTTAGCTGCAATGGTCTTTGTGCTGAAGATTTGGAGACACTATCTCTATGGTTCCAGATTTGAGGTGTTTAGTGACCATAAGAGCTTGAGATATTTGTTTGACCAGAAGGAGTTGAATATGAGGCAGCGACGATGGTTGGAGTTGTTGAAGGACTATGATTTCGGTTTGAACTATCATCCAGGCAAAGCTAATGTCGTGGCTGATGCTTTGAGCCGGAAGACTTTGCATATGTCGGCAATGATGGTTAAGGAGTTAGAGCTGATTGAGGAGTTCAGAGATATGAGTCTGGTTTGTGAAGTGACGCCTCAGAGTGTTAAGTTAGGGATGTTGAAGATTGGTAATGATTTTCTGAACAGCATCAGAGAGGCCCAGAAATCAGATGTTAAGCTGGTAGACTTGATGGTCGGAATTGATCAATCTGAGAATGAGGACTTCAGGTTGGATCCCCAAGGTGTGTTGAGGTTCCGTGGTAGGATTTGTATTCCTGATGATGCAGACATGAAGAGAGCCATTCTTGAAGAGAGTCACAGAAGTAAGTTAAGTATTCATCCGGGAGCTACAAAGATGTATCAAGACCTGAAGAAGTTGTTTTGGTGGCCTGGTATGAAGCGAGATGTGGCGCAATTCGTTTATGCATGTTTGACTTGCCAGAAGTCAAAGGTTGAGCATCAGAAGCCTGCTGGACTGATGCAACCGTTAGAAATTCCAGAGTGGGAATGGGATAGCATTTCGATGGACTTTGTGACAGGATTGCCTAATACTGCGAAAGGGTGTGACGCAATTTGGGTGATTGTTGACAGGTTAACAAAATCGTCTCATTTTGTTCCTATCAGCATCACGTATCCGGTGTCGAAGTTGGCAGAGATTTATATCCGGGAGATTGTGAAGCTTCATGGAGTTCCTATGAGTATTGTTTCGGATAGAGATCCGAGGTTCACTTCAGATTTCTGGAAGAGTTTGCAAGAGAAGTTGGGGTCTAAGTTGAGGTTGAGTTCGGCATATCATCCTCAGACAGATGGTCAGTCAGAGAGGACAATTCAGTCATTAGAAGATTTGTTGAGGGCTTGTGTTTTGGAACAAGGAGGTTCGTGGGATTCCTACCTTCCACTGATAGAGTTCACGTATAACAACAACTATCATTCTAGTATTGGGATGGCACCTTTTGAAGCATTATATGGTCGGAAGTGTAGAACCCCGCTGTGTTGGTATGAGTCAGGAGAGAGTGTGGTGCTTGGACCGGAGATTGTTCGAGAGACAACTGAAAAAGTGAAGTTAATTCGTGAGAAGATGAAGGCTTCGCAGAGTCGACAGAAGAGTTATCACGACAAGCGGAGGAAAGATTTAGAGTTTCAAGCGGGCGAGCATGTATTTTTGAGAGTCACTCCAGTGACCGGTGTTGGACGCGCTTTGAAGTCGAAGAAGCTCACTCCTCGTTTCATTAATCCTTATCAGATTTCAGAGAGAGTCGGGAATGTTGCATATAGAGTGGCTTTACAGCCTAACCTTTCGAATTTGCATGACGTGTTTCATGTGTCGCAACTTCGGAAGTACATTTCAGATCCATCTCATGTAATCCGCATGGATGAGGTGAAGGTACGGGATAATCTCACGGTGGAGACGATGCCTGTACGAATCGAAGATCATGAGGTAAAAATTCTAAGAGGCAAGGAGATTGCGTTGGTGAAAGTAGTCTGGCTAGGAGCTGCCAGGGAGAGCATGACGTGGGAGCTGGAGAGCAAGATGCGGGAATCCTATCCCGAGCTATTTGAATCAGGTAAATTTCGAGGACGAAATATTTTAAGTGGGGGAGAGTTGTAACGCCCAAATAATTTAATTATTTATTTAATTAAATTATTTAGGTATTTTATTAGGATAGTCATATTAAAATAATTATATGGTGTTTTATTTAAATCAGGGAGTGGTGTCTAGTGATTAAGTTGAATAGTAGAAGGGGGCCCGTGATCCAAGAGCCCAAGAGCCTAGGCGCATGAAGGAGAGCATTAGCTAGGGTTTGGCTCATTAGCGCATTTTGGAGAAAAGAAAGAGAGAAAGTTGCGAGAGAGGAGAGAAGAGGGACGGCGCGAAACCAAGGAGAAAGAGGGGAGGAGCTTTGTTGCTGTGGTTCTTTGGAGCTTTCGTGCAAGGGGATCTCGTATTCGGCAAATCCGAGGTATGGGTGGGTTCTACTTTATAATAGGGTGTATGATGGGGGGATATGTGGGAGATAGGCTCTATTGTTGCCCTTTGATCTTAATTGGTGTTGTTTTGGTGATGTTAGAATATACTCATGATGTTTGAAATTGGTGATTGGTAATTGAATATGGTGGAAATCAAAATCGAAAACAATTGGTCCCTATAGGCGCCATGGGCGCCATTGATGATGTTGTCGCATATGTCTTTGTTGTTGTCTTGGTTGCTGGAAGTGGCGCCCTAGGCGCCCAGTTGGTAACGTGCAGGTGATTGCGAGTGAAGGCATGTCTACCTTCGCTAGTTGAGTCGGTGTCGTCGCTCTGATACGTAGCACTCGGGGGGATGAACGCTAGTTTTTATTAGTTGTTGCTATTATTTAATTTCTGAAGTTTTATGGTGATGTTATGATTATTTGTTGAACCCTTTATTTTTATTCCGCTGCATGGTGATGAAGTTACTGTTATGTATCGTACTATTTTAATGGTGAATTTTATTTATTGACGCGTGATGTTTATTGGTGTAAATGTGGCATCCCTTGTGGGTGTAGCGAAAAACGGTTTTGAAACTCTGATTTTTGTCAAAAAATTTCCGGGTAGAAAAGGGGTGTTACACTTACGTCTTCTAAGTGTGATTCCTCTTAATATGCTATTAGACATTGAGCCTGATCAACTCAATACTTTGTGCATATTTCGCAGAATCATGGCTGGTAGAGGTAGGGGAAGCGTCCCCGTCGATCCACACTTCGAATGGATGCAGAAGGTCATCGAGGCGCAGCAGAAGATGATTACGTTCGAGCAAGGTCTCCGTGGTGATGTGAACCAGGGTCTTAGTTCCTATGCTATGACCAGTCATCCGGCATTGGTGCAACAATCTTATTCTGCAGAGGGAGATCTCAAAAGGATGTATGAAGCGAAGAGAGCATATCGGAAGGAGAAGAAGAAGGCATTGGAATTGTCAACCCCAAGTGATGAGCCGAGGAGTAACTCCAGCAAAGGGAAGCAAGCAATGGCATCTGAATTCCCAAGACCCGGTAAGTGTTCGAAGTGCGGAAAGCCTCATAGTGAAGAGTGTCGTCTGGGATCAACTATGTGTTATTATTGCAAAGGAGAGGGACATTACGCTAACGAGTGTCCGGCGAAGAAGAGAAATAGAGAGGAGAATTCTACCCTCGCACGCGGAAGGATCTACGTGATGGACGCTCAGAAAGGCAAGGTTGATGACGGTTCGGTGAAAGGTATATTTCGTGCAATTTTGAGGACAAAATTTTTAAAAGTTGGGGTGATTGTAACATCCCCAATTTAACTAATTTAATTTATTTAAATTAGCAAGAGGTCAAGTTAATTAATTAGCATAATTGAAAATGATTAGCACAAATTATTCTAATTATGAGATTGTGTCATGGATCAAATAGGTAAATGATTTATTGTTGTGCATAATTGACATATTATGCTAAGTGAGTGAGTTATGGAATAATTGTGGTGTTAGGAGTAGTTTAAGTGAGTATTAGTAAGGGAGGGTATTTTTGTCTTTTATCCACTTAAGTGAGTTACCTTCAGCTGACCCAAACACAACACCAAACAAAAAAAAGACACAACTCAGTTTCAGCAAAACAAGAAAAGAAAAGAGAAGAAAATAGAGAAAAAGGGGGAAGAGAGGGCGTAAGGGAGAAGGAGGAAGAGAAGGGGGGAACTGAGAAACTTGAGTGCATGTGAGCACTTCTTACACCATCAAACACCATTTTTTATCCTCTTCTTGTGGGTGCAAGTTTCAGAACCAGCAACCCATCCAAGCTAAATTTCTTCATTTTCGTTTTGTTCATGATACCAACTTGAAGGCTTTGCATGTCTAGCTTAGGAGTGGATTCAAGGTTTGAGGACTTGTATGATGTTAGAAGAGATGGAATGCTGAAGATTGAAGCTGGAAGTTGGTTATTAGAGGTTGAATTCATGGAGCATTGAAGACTAGCAAGAAGGATGACCAAAGCTGTCCAGAGAACAGTTTTGACACCCTTTGGTGTTTCCTTCGTGATTTACGGTACAGACCTCCGTTTAAGAGTATTTTTGTTTCTTTGGAAACTAGACAGGAAGCTCTTCATTTTCAGCACAAGAATGACCTGATTTGGTTAAGTTTTGAGGGAGATATCAACCCAACAAGTCAGTGTTGCGAATCAGCGAGAAATCTTACTTAGCCCCATTGTTCTGACCATAGCTCACTAAATACCCATTATCTCAGCTCAAAACCAAAACCCACCGAAACTAAACAAGATTTCCTTCATAATAGACCTTTGAATTGGTGAATTTGGTGAAGTATTGAGTCAGATATGCATGATGCAAAACTGCTCACTGATGCTGTGAAAACAGAATCAGAACTAGAACGTCGGTTTGTCGAATTTCGTCCGAGTCGTCAAAGTTTCGAGAGATATCAATTCTGTAGATAGGAGGGTGTTTCAGTAGCAAGGAAAAGTGATTGAGTTGCTGAGATTTGAATTTGGCTGTTGTTTCGAAGTCAGAATCGAGTCCTAGACGAGATCGTTAAAGGAGCGGTTCGGAAGAGTTCGTGGTTTTTGGAGCGGTTGAGTTCTCGGAGTCTCGGCGTCTTGCGATTTTCATCGCAATTGGTGAGTTCTATAACTCGCTAGGGATGTTTTGGTGTTAAGTCATATAGTGCCTTTCTGAACTGATTAGCTTCTGAAAACCGTTTTGTGAAAAATAGCGAAAAACCGTTTTTATCGAGAAACCGTTATTTTTATAAACGACTGAATTGATTGAATTGTGTGGATTGATTGATTGTTTAATCGCTTTCTCTGGACTGGAATTATTGTTTGGAATGTCTGTTTTTAAGTCTCGAAGATTCTAAGAAGTCTCGGTATCGGATTAAAAGCGGAACGGAACAAAATCACATTTTCGAAAATCTGTTTCTGAACTATCAGGTAGCCATCGCGCCGCGACCCGTGCCCCATCGCGTCGCGACCCTCTGTAAAATTTCATCAAAAATGTTTCTGTAACTTTTCGCGTCGCGACGGAACCTGTTCGCGTCGCGACGCAGTGTGAATTTCAGCAAAACTTGTTGATTTTGTTTTCGCGATAACTTTTGATCTGGTAATCCGATTGAAGTGTTTTCAGTTGCGTTTTGAAGCTTATTAAAAGACCTATAAACACGCAGTTCATTATCATATAGATTACTATCTTGAAGAAGTATTTGCATTTTCATTTTAGAAATTGATTTTACAATCTAAATCTAAAATCAATTCTATTTTATTATTAGCAATTGTTACATTTTTAAATAATCTCAAATAAATGTATGTCAAATTAGTCTTGATTTTTAGAAACAATTAAATCCCTACTAAGATCTAATTTAATCCCCATTTTCATTTCTAAGGGACTATATTGGTCTCTATTTTTTTTTGTGAAAGACTAATTTAAATATTTATTCTTATATTATAGAGAGCAACCCAAGTCATAACTTGTTTTTATTGAGCTACTAGAGCTATCCAAGTCTGTAAGACATTTTTTCAAAAGAAATGAAAGTTGAAGATTTTAAAACAATTGACAAGTTTTTATTTATATCAAAATTCTACTAATATGAATTAAAGTGCTATACATATTAGCTATACCTAGAGACTACTCTTAGAAAAGTATTAAATTCTAAAAAATTTTAATATACTTTAAGTTGACACTCTTTATCACAACTTCACAACAAAAAGGATCCAAACAAAAATTACATTACATTTAACTTACTTATAACCAAGATTTTTTTTTTTGAAAGGTACTTTTAACCAAGATTAAACACACGGATAGACTTCTATTAGAGAATTAACAGAAATTTGAGAAAAAGAGCAACACCGTGGACAGTTTGAATACTGAGAATTAAAGACCAAGTTGAGGGGGGAAAAAACTTAAGTCTAAATCGAAATTTGAAAATCTTAAGGTCCAATTTCTTTACAAAGTTTTCTTCACCCTAAACATATCCACACATGTTAAATCATAATCAAACCGAAGTTACATGGTTAAAAAATGCAATCCCCTCCACTAGAATTTTTCGTAAATGGGACAATCAATCAATCTGAGATAGTCCAATATATTGGACTACTTAATTTTTCTTCAGAATTACTTGCTAAAAAATGCAAATCTCTTCCACTATATTAGCTCGAAAATAGAACATATAACCTAAAATCCATCATCCATGTCTGAAATAGTCCAACATAACAGACTAAAATCCATCATCAACATGTGAAATTGTCTAATGTAACAGTCCGATATAATGAACTATATTTTGATTTGCCTCTCTCTAGTTTTAGATACAAAGTCTAAGGCTGCGGTCAGTTGGTTATATAGGATTATTTCACACATCCATGGTAGATTTCGGGCTTCACGCTATTTAGGGAAAAAGTGATGCTAAGTCGAAGGGTTCACGTTCTATTTACGGAAACGGCGGTGCTAAGTCGAAGGGGTCTTTAATTTATCAACCAAAAAAAACTAGATTAGGTGTTCTACTTGGATCAAACTATTAAATTATATAGGAGACCGTATATCTAATTCAACCACAATATTAAACACTGCAGTAAAAATTAATGCAAACACGATGTTCATAACTCATAAGTACGGAAATGTCACCCATAATTAAGTAAATGGAATGCAACACATAAGCTATCATACTGAATAATTCGGATCAACTGTAAAATGGCCTAGTCTGCTCACTCTGGCAGCATCAGCAAGGTTATGGCCCAGTCTGCTCACTCTGGCAGCATCAGCAAGGTTAATCTGCAGCTGCACCTTCCAAAAACGTGTGCCACAAAGCTTTTTGCCCCAAACAATATCCACTACGATGGCACTGCAAAATCCCACAGGAAGCAAGTCAGGAGACAAGTAGCCCAATATTATAAAAAAAGGCCCCAAAAAAGAGTAAGCAAATCTCATCATGAGTGATTAGACCTTACATAAAACTAGAGTTTACTATATACATTTTTCATTAATTTTAGTTTTAATTATAAACAAAATATTAGACCTTATATTTAAAAAAAATTAATTTGAGTTAAATTTAAAATTCTAATTCATAACATAATAAGCAAAATTAAATCCTGAATTATAATTCCAATTGTGCTGTCCAAACAAACCATTGTGGGAACTAAAATCAATGACCAGAAAACCACATACTGTAGGTAGAGGTATCAATCTGCTCAGGAAGCTGCTTTATATCTACTTCAAACCTTGCTTGAACCTGGGGAATCACACCAAACACAATTAGCAATGCTAATGGACACAACAAAAAAACCGCAAAAAAAGTCCCTACATTGTTGAGAACATCAACATCAGTAGAACACGAAACAAATGTGATTGCAAGGCCTTTGGTGCCAAATCTTCCAGCTCGGCCAACCTGGAAAAAGATATATCCAAAAATGAGTCTGGCAACCTAAACTAAAATTTAGTGATTAAAAATAACTGAAAGATGAAACTTAAAGCAAATCTTATACAATTATACCCTGTGCAAGTATGTGTCTGCAGAATCAGGCATGTCATAGTTTATGACGATATTGACACGTTCAATGTCAATTCCCCTTCCAACCAAATCAGTTGCAACAAGAATCCTTGTATGTCCCTCCTTAAAACCTTTATAGCGCTTTAACCTACAAATAAAACAATTAAAGATCACACACAAATATCAACTATTCATACAACCAGTTTAGTACAATATAGAATTACAGTGAAACATGGTAAACAAGACAATGACAAAAAATAAAACAAGAATTAGAATAAGCTCTTCAGCATCCACTAACATCTCATAAAACAAACCTTTCTTCTTGTGACATGCCAGAGTGAATGCATATAGATGGAAAGTTGCACTCTATAAGTAGTTTGTCCAGTTCGGCTGCTCTACTAACACTTTTCACAAAGATAACAACTTGGTTGAAGTCGAGTGCATCCAGAAGATCGTTCAACTTTCGGTTTTTCTCCTCCTCTTTCAATTTGATGTAGTGCTGCATGTCAGACAACAAAGTAAGCCATAAACACATTTTAAAAGGAAGAAAGAATTTTATAAATAAAATAAAATAAACAAACAACTTCCAAAAGGCATACCTGCACAAGACCATGAAGGGTTAACTTAGCCTCATCATCGACATAAATTTCCATAGGCTGAAAGGAACAAATTTGACAGTAAATTATATTAGGGTCCTTCCTTAAGCTAATGGAATCCAGAATGAAATGAATGCCGGATGCAGAGGATCCGTTGAATCACAGTTCTTGTCCATCTGTATTGTCTCCTTGCAGAAACTTTTTTTAGTAACCGCCAAGCAAATGCCACTGACATTCAACACTTACACCCTAAGAAAACTGGCAGCAACAGACCTAGAATACACTAACATGATCTCTGCCCCTCTTGAAAGAAATAGAATACCCAACAAAATGAAAATCCCATACCTGACGCTACCAGATATTAGAGATCATAAAACAAATTTTCAACATAACAAAGGGAGGGAAGACAAGAGTACATATCCCCACCGCAGCTGGAAGCATTTTTAAAACATTCCACCCAAATCTGTCTAATCCAGTGTCAACCCCACTCCACCACACTAGCTGGGTGTTTCAATAAGAAATCGACGAATAAACAGAAATCCTATCAGTAAAGATTGACGAAACAACAGAATTCTAAACATCTAAAAACCACTCAGGGAATGCGGGCAGTATGAAAAATATACTTCAAATTCAAGTAGTACTGGCCATGAGAGATTACATCTTGCATAAATTTCTTGCAGACTGGGCGAATTTCCTTGCTGAGTGTTGCAGAAAACATCATAACTTGCTTATCGTGGGGAGTCATCTTGAAAATGTCTTGAACATCTTTCCTCATGTCTGCAAAAAAAAACATCAATAGAAACAATAAAACCCGTATTCAACTTAAAAGACCATTATTAAATTGGCAAAACGACTATTCAGCACATACCCAGTGATTCGAGCATCTTATCACATTCATCTAAAATGAAATGCCTAACATTCTTCAAAGAAAGGTCCTTTTCCCTAGTCAATGCTAGTATTCTTCCAGGCGTACCAACAACAATATGAGGACACTCATTTTTCAACAGATCCTTGTGGACTTTGATGTTGACCCCACCATAAAAGACAGCAACCTTGAGATCAGGTAAGTAGGTGCTAAACCTCTCAAACTCATGGCATATCTGCAAGGAAGAAATTGCACATCTTAAATCAAAAAATTCTCGAATACCAAGTTCCACGACTTTCTTATACTGAGTCCATAATAAATACCTGGTATGCAAGTTCTCTTGTATGACACAGAACAAGTGCAGAAACTTGGCCTGGAACAGGATCAATCTGCTGCAAAGTTGAGAGAACAAAGACAGCAGTCTTTCCCATTCCAGATTTAGCTTGACAAAGTACATCCATTCCGAGGATTGCTTGAGGTATGCACTCATGTTGTACTGATGATGAAGCAAATAAAAAAGGCCCGAAGGAACCAATGGTAAGTAAAATAAACCATTCGGACGCTTTCAATTTGATTTGATAGCATTACCAAAGCATATTAGTTCTCCAAAACAGGATTGCAATAGATGTATTACCTGTAGAGTAAGTATTAAACAAAAGTATGAGTTCATCTAAATATTCATTCAGCACCAAGCCAAGATGTCTTGGTAACTATTATGTTATAAAGTTCTCAATTTTACAATTTAGTCACCCCATCACTTTCCGCCAACTTAAAACTCTCAAATTCTCTTCTACACAAAATATTCATAAATATAAAATTCTCCTACAATCAGAATTCAACTTCCCCCTTTATAAAAAGTAAAGAAATCCGAAATTGAACAGCTCAAATCGTTTAGAATCTTCTTTTCTTCCGCCCAAAATTAATCAACTAAAATACTTAAAAGGGCTAAGAGCAATTAAACCGAATAAATAAAGATGGATGCAATTGAATAACTTGCCTTCAGAAGGATGCTCAAATCCCGAGTCCACAATAGCTCGAAGAAGCTCTGGCTTCAGAAGAAAGTCTCTAAATCCTGAACTATGGATTCCGACATATCCCCTGCGACAAAAGAATAGAGCGGGATCAATAATCAATTACTACACCAAAATCTTGGGTTAATGTCGTAAATCTGCACAAAACGCACTACACAGTGTAGTCAACATAAATCAGTGCACTCCCATGTAGTCTAAATTCGAATGGTTTCTAAGTAATAAGTTACCATACACTCTCGCCTGGCTCTACTATAATTTCATCAGATAATCAAGGAATAGGAGAAACAAGCGAGAACTTACTTCTTGGTAGCTTCACCGTTGACTTTAGCTCCGACGGAGTCAGGTGCCTTGTCATCTTCCTCCTCGTAGTCAAGAAGCTCTTCCTCGTATGCTTCGTCCTTTGTTTCTCCCATTATCTACGATTCACCAGGTTAGTTGAAACAAGACTTCGAACAAATTATAAAACAGAAGCCAATAAATTGAGCTACGGCTTTGCCCTGAAAGCACTAGAGAGAGAAAGAGAGTTTCTAGGGTTTTAGCAGAGAGTGGAAGTACCTGCGAAGTGAAAGATTGAAAGAAAGGTTGCGGGGTGGTGGGATTGGGGTTAGGGTTCCGAAAGAGTCTGCAACGTAAATCGGTTAGATGAAAAACAATTTGGGGAAAACGAAACCGACGGTGATACCTCAAACTTGTAGGAATAGGGTTCACGGATAAGGCCCTTTTATTTAGGATTTAATTTATATTTATGTTATATTATATATTATATATAAATCGTGATGTAAGATATTTTTTGGTAAAATTCTTTCCTAGGTGTCTTAATTTATTTATTTGTAACGATTAGGTTCCTTATCTTTTTTTATAATGCAAATGTCTCTTAACTTTTAAAAACGTAACGCATAGGTCCCTTTTAATGTTTTTTGTTAACTTCGTTAATCTGTGAGTGATGTGGCAATGTAACTGCTTAGGTAGAATGCCATGTAGGATAATTCCATTAATCCAACGTGTTCCTTCTCTCTCTTATAAAACCCTAGATCTTAAAAGCCTCCATTGTTGTTCTCCATTTCTCAACTAACCGGAGATCTCATCTTTCATCTCTCACTCTCTCATCACCATCGTTCTCCTGGACATCTCTCTTTGTTACTGCAGAAGTTTCAAAACCCAGGACCTTATTTTGCCATGGCCTCACGCAGTAACAACTCCAACTCAAGAAGCTTCAAATCTGTTTCAAGTGGACCTCGCCCAGTTGTTCAAGGACCTTATTGTTATTGTGGATCTACGACAGTAGTTCGCATTGTGAAGAAAGAAGGTCCTAACAATGGCAGAAATTCTGGGGTTGCAAGAATTTCGTGGTGAGGAAGATGAAGTTTGTGTTTTACAGTGTTAACATTTAGGTCCCTTAACGTTTTAATTAGTATCAAATCAGTCCCTTAACTTTTTAATGAGTATCAAATCAGTCCATTAACTTTTTAATTAGTATCACATTAATCCCTTACGTGTTTCTGATTTAGGGTACAGGCGTTAAAGCTGGAAGCAACTATCACAGGTAGTATGAAGATTGGTGTCCAGATTGTGTCACTAACGAAGAATGTCTACGTTCTCGTGAATACGATATTGAGCTTCGGGAAAAGAATATGGAACTCCGTGAAAAGAATATGGAGCTAAGTTCATTGAGGAAGGCTTTGTTTGAAATGCATGAACACCACAAATCAACAAAAGACCAAATGAAAATTGTAGTTGTCACATGCTTAGTATTAGGAGTGATATGTGCAATGGTGATTTTCATATTGTTGACTACTAGGAATTAGGACTAAGGTCAACACTTTAAATTAGAATGTTATGTATGATTGTCCATGTAATAACATAACCTATTCATAACTCATACAAATAATTGAACCTAGCCATCAAAGTGCCACATTTCCATTACTAATAATTAAACAGCCTGTTCACAAAACCATAGCCAAAACAAGTGGCATGTTGAGATGTTCCACAATATTGGCAAAACATAGCCATCAAAGTATTTAAAAACAAAGCAACTTAAGATCCTAAATTACATAACATATATTCCTAATTTTTCCAAGGCCTCCTAATTGGCAACTTAGGCCTTAATGTTGCTTGAGAAGTGGCACGTGTGAGGTAGGTTCTAGATGCTCTCTTTGGTTTAGAAGTTGAAGTACCAGTGGCAGTTGAGGTAGCAGTGGCAGTTGCACTAGGACGGGGCTGTCTTGGATTTGCAGCAGTAACCGTGGCTTGTGTTTGAGATAGGGAAGTTGTTTGTGTTTGAATTGGTGTTTGGGCAGGTGTTTGGGCTTGTGTTTGGGTGGTGGAAGCATTTTGGGCTTGTGATTGAGTTGTGGGAGGTGGCTGTGCCTTGCATGAGGCCCTGTTATGGCCAATTTGCTTACACTTACTGCACTTATGTTGTAGGCTCTTCCTGCCAAGTTTTTGTGAATCAGCCCTTCAGCCCTTCCTGCCCTGTTATGGCCAATACCAAGAGTCCCTTGTCTCTCCTTCAACCACATCCATTGCTATGGGTAGCATTTGATCATTTGGATCTCTACCTACTACTGCAAGTAACTGACCTCCATAATAGCCCTTGAGAAAACAACCATCTAGGCCAATTATAGGCCTACACTTCAAGAAACTTTGCCTACATCCATCAAGGCCCATATATAATTTTTGAAAGCTTGGTAACAATGGCCTGTATACAATTTTCCTCACCCTCTTCAATATGGTCAATTGGTTGTACATTCAATTTTATAGTACTATTAGGATTAGACCTTAACAATTCATGAGAATAATCATAAAGCCTCGTATATTGCTGTTTGAAATTGCCTTCAACCATGTCAACAACAACCCTTTTTGCCCTGCTAGCCTTCATCTTACTTACCCCTTGAATCCATTTTTCATGAGCTTTGTTGCAAATATCAGTCAGCTTAATCTTTGGATTATCTCTTACACTTGCGTATAATTTTTTCCCCAACCAATCAGAATTCATAAATTTGACCCTATATTCTCTACTGCATGAATGTTTGTCTACCAACTTCCTCACCTGCCAAGTATCTTTGTTAGACAACTTGCCACAATAAATTAGCCACTCACAGCCTTTTTTGCAACCAACTCTGATTCTCTGTTGGTCATTCTTAATGTATCTAAGATCCCTTCCATTATGGATTGCGTAAGTCATCACAGCCTCCCTAAATTCATCAGCAGTTGAGAACAAACTCCCAACCACCCATTTGAAATCATCCATTCTCTTTGGCATAAAAAACTTGGAAATTTAACTCTTGCACCTTCTTCATCACTAGACTCCTCTGAATTCTCCATCTCAAGTTCTTCAGACAAATATTCCTCATCAGATAATCCCCTATGACACCTAATAGCCTTGGACTTCCCCTTGTTACCAACACATATATCATCTTCATCAGGTTCTGGAATTTCAATATTTTCATCCACATTAGCTTCTACATTTGGTTTTTTAGGCCTTCCTCTTTTTCTATTACTAGATCATCTCTTCTTTCTCTTTTTCGGCACAATAGGTTCCACATTTGCCTCATTTTCTACAGTATTTGGGGCTTGATTAAACCCATCATTCTCTCCAATCTCATCATCAGAGTCATTGAACCTGGCTTTCTGGACACTCTCATCACTTTCATTTCCTTCTTAACCCTCTGCTTGCGCCTCATGCTCTTGGGCCCCAGGCACTTGTGTCTCATGTTCAAATGGGCCACCCACTGTTTCAGGCTCAAAAACAGTATGTGCAGGTTCTGTTTGGGCTTCAATATCAACTTGGGCCTCTAGTTCAAAATTTATTTCATCAATTATTTCAGGCTGTGACACTACATGGACAAGATACAGATGTACCTTGCCAGTGGACTTAGCCCAATTCACCATTTCCATGGCCCCACGATCATCTACCAACTGTTTCATTACCCCAGAAGCTTCATACCACATACTAACTATATCTATAAACCCCATCTCCCTAACCATGTCTTTAACCTCAAAATATCTCCACCTATCCGCATCACATTCCCAACTATTGACTTCCCCATCTTCATAAATCCCACCCACAAACCGACCACAGTGATGTACATCAACATGAAAAAATCCATGTTTACTTGTAAATTTACCAAAATACCCAACACTTATGCATTTTTAACTTTACCAAAAAAAATTGCATTGAATTCAACATGTACAGTCAAAGTAAACAAACAGAACTCAGTACCCAATAAAGAAAGAACCCCATCAGTCTCAGTCAAAGAATAATACTAGTATAATACATATTGGGACCACAAAACCCTAACCCACATGGAAATCGAACCCAACATAACAACATAACCCCATATAATGTCAGAACCCCCACTTTTTTTTTTAATCAAACAGAACCCCCACATAAAACCACACAAATCAGACAAACAAACATCAAAACCCCACATAAAACCACACGAATCAGACAAACAAACACCAAAACCCCACCAATACCCTACATTTCACAACATTCAACAAAAAAAGCCCTAATAAAAAGGAGACTCAACAAAAGTTTCACCAAATCTCGAATTGACAATAAATGAAGGCTTACCTTTTCAGATTAACCAAAGCAGAACCTTCGATTTGAGCAAAATAATCAACGAATGAAACCCTAAACCCGAACGAAACCTCATGTTCTTCTTCCTGGCAGCAACAAACGAACGAAACCCTACATTTTCCTCTACTGCTTCGTCTTCTTCGTCGCAGCAGCAAACGAACCAGAAACCCTAATGTTCTTCGTCTTCTTCTCTTCGTAAGTTACAGGAGAGAGTGAGAGTGGCTATTTGCTGAGAGTGAGAGAAATGAATAATGTTAACAATGACCCCTAATGTTATTAACCTACGTGGCATTCCAAGTCACCAGTAATCGCCACGTCAGTAAGTGTTTAACGGAGTTAACAAAAAAACGTTAAAAGGGACCTATGCGTTACGTTTTTAAAAGTTAAAGGACCTGTGTGTTATAAAAAAAGATAAGGGACCTAATTGTTACAAATAAATAAGTTAAGGGACCTGGGGAGGTATTTTACCATATTTTTTAGTCTACTTCACCACGCAGCCGAACTATAATTGCTTACATTTGAGTTCGAACCTAGAAGTCGACGTCCCCAGGTGTGATGTAAGATATTTTTTACAATATGAAAAGACACATTATAAAAAAAGTATTTGATACCTTACAAGTCAATTATATTATAGTTTTTAATTGATTAGTGGTGTTAAACTTTTTACGCAATGACATATACCAATGTGGCACAAGTGGTAGGTTGCTTGGGCCCCTTAAGCATTTGGTCAGGGGTTCGATCTCTGGCCGGTGTGTATGGAGAGACATCGCTTGGGAGAGGTCAGCTCTTAAATGAACTCCAGTACCTCGAGGGATTAGTCTCCACAGTTTCCGTTGGAGGATACTCGGGTTTACCCAAAAAAATGACATATACCAATTAAATCTTTTTATTTATAGTATAATGCTTTTTACATTTTTAAGGGAAAATTTTATATATAAATCTTTGTGAGTCTCTCGTTCACCAAACTCGCTCCAAATTTCCTCTCGATGGGAGACATCAACCTCCCCTTTTTTTTCTTTTCTGCACGGTCCAAAAAAAATTAGATGTTCAAATACACAAAGTTCGTTCATCAACAATCGGTTAAGTGAAAAAAAATTAATTTGATGGCAAAATACATAAAATGAGATATTAAACAATGTGTTTTGGTGTACTTCATGGTTAAAAAAAATTAACTGTTCAAATACGCAAAGATTGTTCCTCAATAACTGACTGGTTTGGTGAAAAAAAATAATTTTGTGACAAAATACATAAAGTGTGATGCTAAATAGTGTATTTTTCGGGAAACTATAGCGTTAATAAAAAATCTTAACTATTTTTTTGCCTCAAAAAAGTTAATTGTTCAGATTTGCAAAGTTGATTTTTTAACTTTTCAAACATGAAAAGTTCGTTCTCCAATAACCGGTCGGTTTCGTGGAAAAAATTTGTGGCAAATAACGTAAAGTGTGATGCTAAACAGTGTCTTTAGGGGTATTTTAGCGTTCGGAATTTTTTTAACTGTTCAAATACTCAAAGTCTGTTCCTCAATAACGAGTTTGGTGAAATTTTTTTTAATAATTACATGACAAAATACGTAAAGTGCGATGCTAAACAGTATGTTTTGGGGTAATTTAGAGTTCAGAATTTTTTTAACTATTCAAATACTCAAAGTTCGTTCCTCTAGAAGTATGGGGATTTGGATGAGAAATAACATTTGTTTGTCTGGTTCAAACTAATCATCCAAATTTAATCATCCAAATGAAACATCGCCAATTTAATCATCCAATTTCAGCATCGCCAAATTAATATCGCCAATTGTTTGTTTGGTTCAATTTTAGCTCCTCTAGAAGTAGAGGGATTTGGACGAGAAATAACATATGTTCAATATTTAGGCTTAATCACTCTTTTATTTAAGGCTAAATTATAGTTTTCCCCTATTTTCAAAAATTCAGACATTTGGTTCCCCTATTTTAAAACTTAGACATTTGGTCCCCCAATTTTAAAAAATCAAATACATTTAGTCCAAAGAGGGACCAAATGTCTTTGATTTTTTAAAATTGGGGGACCAAATGTCTTTGATTTTTTAAAATTGAGGGACCAAATGTCTTTGATTATTAGCCATAAAAAACTGAAAATTCCTCTTGGGACTAAATGTATTTGATTTTTTAAAATTGGGGGGACCAAATGTCTGAGTTTTAAAATAGGGGGACCAAATGTCTGAATTTTTGAAAATAGGGAGACCAAAACTATAATTTAGCCTTTATCCTTCCTTTTAAGCGAGCAACAAACTTGGGCTGGATTTGGCGCCAAGTGACTCAGCAAATGGCTCACTGTCTTCACCTATTAGAAGCCAACACGTTTCTTTCATCTTCTAAGACAGCAATCCACGTTTCTTTCATCTCCTGAGGTATGGGACACGTTTCTACCATCTAAAACTTCACCTTCAGTCTCAAACACCACCCCTCTCTTCACGAATCTCTTCTTTCCTCTCCCATGTTTCTCTCCCTCGCGATATCTCTCTCTCAGCGCCGATCTCCTCTTCTTCTCTCTCCCTGCGTGAGACGTCCTCCGTCGTTGTTGAGCGTTGTGGTGCGATTCTGTTTCGCGTTCGTTGCTTCTGTGTTGCGCCTTCGTTTCTTCTGTGAGTTCATCGGATCTGGGTTTCGCGCTTCCTTTTAAGCGAGCAACAAACTTGGGCTGGATTTGGCGTCAAGTGACTCAGCAAATGGCTCACTGTCTTCACCTATTAGAAGCCAACACGTTTCTTTCATCTTCTAAGACAGCAATCCACGTTTCTTTCATCTCCTGAGGTATGGGACACGTTTCTACCATCTAAAACTTCACCTTCAGTCTCAAACACCACCCCTCTCTTCACGAATCTCTTCTTTCCTCTCCCATGTTTCTCTCCCTCGCGATATCTCTCTCTCAGCGCCGATCTCCTCTTCTTCTCTCTCCCTGCGTGAGACGTCCTCCGTCGTTGTTGAGCGTTGTGGTGCGATTCTGTTTCGCGTTCGTTGCTTCTGTGTTGCGCCTTCGTTTCTTCTGTGAGTTCATCGGATCTGGGTTTCGCGTGGATCTGTTCTTGAGAGATTTGGGTTCGCGTTTGTTCGGTGCTCCCTGTTCGCGTTTTCTGGGTTTGCGTCTTCTTCCCGTTACTGTGTGTGTGCGTTCTCTCCTGGGTGCGTTCTCACGGTGAGGATATGGAATCGGGTACGGGGTCTGTCCTTCTTCTTCCTTATTTTTTCAGTCTGATATCTTCCTCCCTCCACTTGCTTAATGCTTGATTTTTGTTTCTTTATTTTGTGCAGGGATTCAACGATTCTTATTTTGGTTTATGTTTTTAATTCCCTTTACTCACCACTCCTATCAATGGTTCATCAATCATATTGGATTTTCGTTCTGTCAACCCAAGATATGCATCCCATTTTCTCTGCAGATTCTTTGATTTGTCCTCCCAAGCAATTTAATTTCGGTGTTTTGGGTTGTGGGTGAATTTATACAACTTGACTATTCTTCTTCTTGCATGTTCGTTCCATTGATTTAGATGTAACCCAATGCTCATGCATTTTTTGTGATCAGTGTTTTGGCAACTGATGTTAGGGGTTTTAGATACCCAATTTTGTTTTGAATTCTGGGTATGTATCAAAATTTGATTTTTTTTTTGCAGGAGCATGTTCGTAGACCCATTAGTGAATTAGGCCCAATTGCTTTGCAAGAGCTTCTACCTGAGATTCCTTTGTGGGTGAAGTCACCTGAGTATGAACGGGTTAGTTTTCTTTTCTCATCTCTGAAAAAAGCTACCATGATTTTGTTCATGTGTTCTGAAATTGATGATACTGTTATGTTACTGTATTATTGATATTTGCATGGTTTTTCAGGTTGATTGGTTGAACAAGTTTTTATTGGATATGTGGCCTTTCTTAGAGAAGGTACTTCCTGATAATTGATGTTGGTGAGTTTGTCTTCTTAATATATGATTCTTCAATGGTGTTTTGTTTTGATGTGTAGGCAATTTGTGGGATAATTAGAAGCACCGCACAACCGATATTTGATGAATCCTGGGTTTATGTCTGATGTTATTTTCTCTCTAATACTTTTTGAATTGGAATTGATTCTTATATTGCTTTTTTGTGAATTTCTGCAGTGGTGGCTGTTCTGGTATGGAAATGTACGGTGGTTCTGAAACTAGGAACCTGGGTGCTTACATGGTAGTTGTTTAAGTAAAATTTTGTCCATTATTGTAACCTTGATATATCAGGATTCATTTAATGATTTTATTTACTTCTAAAGGCCACTGAGATTGTATGATAGATTGATAGTCAATAATTTGTGTTACAGTGTCAATTTGACATAGATTGAAGGTGCTGATTTAAATTCACACTTCACAAGCCCAAATTTTGAACAAACTGGAGCAATGATTAACGAAGGAGCCCCTGAGTTTGTTGACCAGAACATGTATTATCCTGCTTCCACCAATTATGGGTATTACTGTACAGGTAATTTTATAAACATGCAGTTTTTTTGATTTGATGATTTGATGGTATTTTATGTGTCATATTGATGATTTATTAATTGTTGTGTTAAGGATTTGAATCACCTGGTGAATGGGAGGACCACCATAGGATTTTTGGTATAGATGGTCCTGATATTCAGTATATGGTGAGTTTGACTCGTGTTTCTCTCCCTCCCCTCTCTTTCTATAATTTGATAAAATTTATACATTTAGTGTATATGATCATTGTGCAGGGTAGTGGCTCTGCATCCCAGGGGAAATTTCATTCTTATCTTGGAATAGTAAAGTGAAGCACATATTAGCATCTACTTCATATAATGGGACCACTGGTAAGAAGGGGATTAAATCCAACTTCTATAGTTTGTTCTCAATGTTGTATTGATTGGTGGAATGCTGGATTTTTGTTCAACTTTTTATTTTGGTTTTTATTTTCCAGTGGTCTCGGACATAAAGAAGCAAAAGCCAGTGATAAGGTAACTTGATCATCTTTTGCCTTTTGTTTTTGAAGAAATCTGATATTATATTGCAAAAAGGAAACTCATTATAATCTTATATGTCCTATCTCTGACAGCTTTGCAGATTCAGTTGTCTACTTTTTTTAAAATTCATCTATTTTCTTTTGTCTTTCCTATTTTGTTCAGTGGTTGTTACCTATGGAACTATAAACCATATTATGTGTTTGCCTCAATTATGTGGTTAATGTCAATTGGTCCTTCTGTTTCTATGCACTGTGGTTTATTGTTCTTTTTATTTCTTTTGTTTCAAGCTATTTTGCCTTTTGTTTATCCTGTCCTATTAATTAGGGAAGGACATTTTCCAACACTCTATTTACTGTGGCTGAGTATCTGCTCCTTTTGGGAATTGCTGTCATTATTTGTTGCATTCTTGGATGTAAGTAGTCTTTCTGGTTTTTGTCATTATTTTTCTATTTTGCATTTGACTCAATCATCTTTGCTTTCTGATTTGGTGTTATTATTTGCTGCAAGATTTAATTTTCTTTCCTGGTCACCATTATTTCCTCTATAATGAGGAAATGAAAGTGAATTTTGGTGGAGTGAAGCCTATTATGACACTTGCTGCATTTCCAGAAGAGAATATTTCTTTTAACAATGTTCAAGACTCTAGGAACTCATCTGCTGATGACAGAGATACTTTACCTGAAAAAGACTCTAACCTAAGCCACATTCCCTTCTTCTATTCGTGGAGCACAATGTACAATGGGGTTCTATTGGTGGAAAGGGCGGCAGTGGCCAGAGTTTGTTATTATCATTCTTCTGAACTTGCAGTACTTCAAATTTGCTTCAGCCAATAGGGATCCATGGGACATTGTGCATTGCTTTGCATACTTCATGATAACAAGTTCATTTCGGTTAACTAAATTACTTGAGTGAAGTTTCTGATTTTTACTATCATTATTCCTCAAGGTACATTATGATGTTTTAAATCTTAAATCCTGAAACATTTTAAGGTCTATTTCTTAAACTAAGAACCCTGCAATCACTATGTTTTCTTCAGACTGTTGCTGAGGAGTGGGGTGTTGAAGCTATGCCAACCTTCCTCTTCCTGAAAGAAGGCAAGTTTGTGGGTGCTAAGAAGGAGGAACTTCAACGAACAATAGAGATTGGTAGACTATGGAGAAACCCAAGCATGTGAAGCCGTTTCGGTGTGGTGAATTTGACGGAGGGTATGGCGGCTTGCTACAACGGCGGTGGCTGGAGGTGAGATCTTGGTCACATATTAGTTGATAGATCGTAACTTACATTGTGTTTTTATTGATATTCAATGGATTCTTCGTTTGCAGTCATTCTTATGTTACAAATTTACTATTTACTATATGGTTGGTGTAATGGATTTTAAGAAATTGATATTACGAGAGAAAGCAGCAAGGAAAGCGGCTCAGAGGGCTTGAGGGAATAATGCAGGTGGTGGTGGATGCAAAAATTAGGAAATAATAGCCAATATTTTAGAAAATAGTAGATTTGTGTTGCTTATTCTGATCTGAGTTTTTGGCTTCCAAGCGGCTCAATACTCAGGGTCATTCATTACTTAGAAAAAGAATATAATTTGCAGTTCTCTTTCAGTGTTGGCATCCTCTCAATCTTTGGTCACTTGGAAGGAATTATGTGGAAAGCATGGGCAAAATTGATTAATTAGTCTAACTTAGTTCACATGTAGTGTTGTTAATAATTGCTAAATTTCACATGCATGCACTGATTTAATAATTCTCTAATTTCTTTTGTTGTTGCTGATTTCTCTTTTCTTTGGTTTGGCAGGTTTTACAGCATGTGGAGAGTGAGTGAAATGTTGTTTTGGGGTTACAATGGTGAGTGAGCTTCAATATTGTTTTTGGGTTTTGATGGTTTCTCTTTGTTTTCTCTTAAGTATGATTCTACTGCTTCTTTTCTTTTTCCAAGTAGTCTTTTTATGCTTCTTTTTTGCTAAATTATATTCAAATTAATTAAGCTTCTATAAGATTTATATATCTTATTTTGAATATGCTATAAGATTTATTTTTGTTTGCTCTTAGACACTTTCTAAGGGGCTTTTTTGTTCTTCCAACTTATGCAGTGCTTCATGCACTCCCTTCTCCTTTATTCTTCTTTGGTTTTTTCTCACTGGTTTATGACTTGGATTGCTTTGAAGTTCATATATGATATATTAGCTTATATTTTTGTTTTTATTTTGCGCCAATACTTATTTATGTTGGAATGACTTCCTTGAATCTAGCTGAGTTTGCATGTGAAGTTGATCAAAAGGATTTCGTTCTCAACATTCCTCCACTCACTTTTTCTGAAGCTTCTTTCTATTGACCTTCCATTTCACCAAGTGTATGTGCAATTCCCCCTCTCATGCTTGAGTTTTAAGAATTACTTGCTTACTTTTTGAATGGACAGTTTCTGTTGCAGGGTTGAAAATTGGAACTAGAGGCCAAAGACCAAGATTCCTTGAGTTTTTCTTCCTCATGTGCCTAGAATCAGTAATATACAAGTTGAACAACATTTCAGAGGCATGGGAAGGGAATTTTTCTTCCAAATGATTTTGCTAAGTGCTAATGCTAATGTTATTGGATAGGGAATTTTGAGAGATTGCAATTGCAGGTTTTGATTTTTTGGTATAAACAGCAGTGGGAGAAGTAAATTAAATTTCTATACATATAAGCTATTTTCCTATTTGCGTATTGATAGATATCTTGAAATGGATAGTATATGGTCCTGCTAACTATTATGAACTAATTAAAGAGGCTATTATGAACATGTAAATATAATTATAGAAATCCACGTGAGTTGAGAAAGTTTGGTTCCTCCATCCATTTCTCTCTTTGCAATGTAATTGTCCTTTCCTATTTTAGATTTTTATAAAATTTTCATTTTAAAAACTTGGAA
This sequence comes from Astragalus membranaceus, assembly GCA_039519185.1. Lineage (NCBI taxonomy): Eukaryota > Viridiplantae > Streptophyta > Magnoliopsida > Fabales > Fabaceae > Astragalus > Astragalus membranaceus. The sequence continues at coordinate 14,537,388 of CM076848.1, forward strand.
ACATGAAATTTACACGAGATTTATATGATAATTTGGGAGGTTCAGATGTTGTGTGGTGGAAATTTATGGGTCCTACTTATTTATTTTGCTCACTTCTTGAAGGTATCTTTTTCTGTTGGCAGATTCTATGGAGGGGGCTGGAGCTTACTGCCATTATTTTTACTGTTACATATCAGGAATTCAAGAACATGGGATGGAATCAAAGGGTTCTGCTCTTCAGAAGTCTGTGAAGATTGCAGCAGCAGAGGAAGAAGTTGCTTCGATGCCTTCTACAAGCAACCTATCGCATGGTGTGTCTTCATTACTTTTAAAATTTTGCTTTGTTTTAATTTTGATTGCATATATTTGTATACCTCTGACACAAGTTTTAATTGTTTTTCTATATTTTTGTCCGATAATCAAGGATTTGCTTTTGAATTTGGAGAGCCTTGAAGAGGCGGTTGTTATGCAATGAATTAAGACTATGATGAATCGCAAGTACTTATGTTGCCTTTTCCATGGTTTCCACTTTTCTAACATTACACAAGCATCACCAACTCTTTCTACAAGAAGGGAAGAAAAGGAGTGGGATGAGTTACCATTTTGGGTGCAATAATGATTGTGAAGCAATACCTTTGGATGGTTACACAAGCATCACCAACTCTTTCTACAAGTGGGAATGTGGGATGAGTTTGTGAATAATGTGAATAAGGAATTGATTTAATTATATTTATTAGTTTTTGTAATTTAGGTTAGATAAATCAGGAATTGATTATTTTATTGTATTTTGTTTAGTAAATAACATATGAACATGCCATATGATATGTTGAAACAACTTTGTTGATCAATCAGGTTGTGATTGATACCGGTGGAGCATTAGAAATTGATGATTACGACGACTTTAAATAGATTGTTGTTCTCCTTATAATATATTCTCAAATAAATAAATAATCGCAAAGTTCCCAATTCTATCTTTCATATTTATTTAACTTACGAGACTCAAAAAGAGTGAAAGTTCGTTGTGTTTATGTTGATGTATATTCTTGGTTTTGTAATACTATTAGTAACATAACCAAAGCCTATTGTGACTTATTGGTGTGATCTATTACTTGAAAATTTTAAAGTTTTTCTTAATATATGATTTTCTTAGTTATTTAAGTGGCCAATTAAAAAAATTAATTTAATTGCTACTAGCTCTCCCCGTGCATCGCACGGGTGATGAGTCTAGTTTAATATAAGGTTGAAAAATGTAATTTTACACTTTCCCTCCATTAAAATCCTTCCCTCCTCTTATTAAACCAAACACGGGCCTATTTACACAAAGTGAACATCTCAAGTGTAAAATGACAAAGAAAAATTACAAAACAATATTACAAAATCCCTAAAAAAAACTATTTTGCACTTGGGATCCTTTAATTTTATTTTAAGTTCTAAATTCTTCCTTTAAGTTTTTTTTTCATTGAAGTCATTTACGTTTATGTTTCAAATTGGTACTTTAGAAATCATACTATGTTACTGTACCGACTTCCATCGACGAGTTATGCGGAGGGTTCCCTGTCAGTGCCACAACTTAGGCTGAGCTGATCTCGAGGACGATGGTAAGTAGTCCAAGGCTCCAAGCTCTTTCCCTTAGGGTATGTTTGGATAATTTAAAGTGAGCGGAGCGGAACAAAATGGAATAGAATGGAACGGAACAGAAATGAGCGGAGCGGAAGGGAATGGAATAAAATTTCCACTCGATTGTTTGGGAACTTTACAACGAAACAATTACCCCGCCGTTTGGACAACAAACGGAGCGGAATGGAAAGGAATGAATTGTAATTATTTTATTCCTTTTTTACCCTTTTAAAAAACATTATTCAAGTTAGGCTTAAATATGTTTTAGGCCCCTGCAAATATAGCGTGTTTTGGTTTAAGCCCCTGCAAAAAAAAATTAAGTAAAAAGTCCTTGCAAAATACAGTGTTTTGATATTAGCCATTCTGTTAGACTGACGTTAAAAAAATGCCAACGTGTCTGCCACATTTCAAATATTGAGTGTACAATTAAAAATAAAAGATTGCCTAAATTATAGTTTTGGTCCCCCTATTTTCAAAAATTCAGACATTTGGTCCCCCTATTTTAAAACTCAGACATTTGGTCCCCAAATTTTAAAAAATCAAATACATTTAGTCCAAAGAGGGACCAAATGTCTTTGATTTTTTAAAATTGGGGGACCAAATGTCTTTGATTTTTTAAAATTGAGGGACCAAATGTCTTTGATTATTAGCCATAAAAAACTGAAAATTCATCTTGGGACTAAATGTATTTGATTTTTTAAAATTGGGGGACCAAATGTCTGAGTTTCAAAATAGAGGGACCAAATGTCTGAATTTTTGAAAATAGGAGGACCAAAACTATAATTTAGCCTAAAAGATTAAAATATTAAACGAAAAAACGCATAAAAGAGTGAAGGGGAACAACATGAAAACCCTATTTCCACTTTCTTCGTCTTCTTCTTCCTCTGTTCTCTTCCCAGGCGCCTCCATGGATGGTTATAGTTAAAAGCTACCATTATTATGGAATAAACCTGAACAAGCAAGCAGGGAAATGCTTTCAAGTAACAAGAAAGAAAACTGAAAAATTTCCAGATAGTTCCAAAACGTTAATATCCAAGAATCTCTCGTGAAAGAAATACAAAATCCCTCAATTAAATCAGAATCTCATAAATAATCAACAAAACTAAGTTAGGTCTTCTATTACCACCAACGTCACCACCAACCCTCCCTACACCTCCGTCACCTCGCCGTTTATCTCCAACCTAACAAACACGAAGAACACGGTGGCGTGTTCAATCAACATCCTAGTGATGACAACCGTGAAAATGAGGTTCCTTTCTCACTTCTCTCTTTTTTCGTGTTCTTGTTTCTGTTCCAGATCTTAAGCAAACCAGCGGTGAGTGGAGACAATGTCGCGTCAAGAGATTCGACCGAGAGTGGAAGTTCGAAAATTTTGGATTTCAAGAACCATATCTTTTAGGATCTAGATCTGGATGGGGTTTTTTAGGATATGGCTTTGGTGAGAAGCTGAGAAATCAAAGGTTAGAAGGGATCTGGCTTCCTCTCGCTTCGTTCTGCAAACGTTCTTGAGTTATTCTCTTCTGACCTTTTATCTTCACTCTTTTCTTTTTTCCTTTTTACCTTTTAATCTTTTATTTTTTAATTTTATCAATATGCTTTATGTTATTGCTGAGTCAACTTGTACAGTCAGCATTTAAACCCATGTGGCAGACAAGTTGGTAACTTTTTTAACGTCAGTTTAACAGAACTCTAACAGAAGGGCTAATATCAAAACACTATATTTTGCAAGAACTTTTTACTAAAAAAAATAAATCGCAGGGGCTTAAACCAAAACACGCTATATTTGCAGGGACCTAAATCATATTTAAGCCTTCAAGTTATAACTCTTGTTAGACTTAGTAAATTAAGCAAGCATCAGAAAAATTATCCCAATTTGTTAATAACTAATATTACTAATTCTTAGCTTCATTTTGCAGCAATTTCATTTTTCTTTATATGTTTAATCTCATTTTGCTCCAATAATTTTAAAGCATTTTATATGGTCATTTAAAGAGTCATGTTATATATTGATTTACTATTTATTTTGCTTAAAAGTACTGATTCATCAATTAAAAGTTTAAAACCAAGTCGCCAAACAATGGAACATCATTCCATTCCATCATTTTTTTAATTGTCCAAACAATGGAACATCATTCCATTCCATTCCATTTCATTCCACTCATTCTATCCCATACCACTTCATTTTATCCCATACCACCAATCCAAACATACCGTTAGATGACAACTCAAACTAATACACAACACAAATATGGAATACGTTAAGTTTAGGGTTGAATATCGAGCACTATTCCAAGTACAATAGGTTGGAACCTAAGCCCTAGACCTCCAAAAAGGATTGACTTGATCTCCACCACGTCCACTTAAGTAGGAAACATTAACCCTCATGTTTCCCCACTCTCTGCATAATGTTCTCATTCCGTGGACGTCGCAACATTCGCGTTCCTTGAAAACAAGAATAGGGCATGAGCTCCTATTTTGGCGGAGAGTATTTGCTCAGATCAACTACGGTGCATCACTATGAATAGAGGGTTCGACCCACAGGTTTAGTTACTTTACTTTTACCCCATTTGTTGCACTTACCCTCCTATCTAAAAAATTCTAAGCCCTAAATTAACTTAGACATTAAAGTGTCTTTTGCATGGACACCTCCTACTGATGGAGCTTGAAGGCGTTTTCCACCACATATGGAGGAAATCAACTGATATGCTAAATCAACTGTTAGCAAAGTTTAGAGTTAATATGAACTATGGAGATTATGTGTGGCCTCCCTGTCCTACAGCCAGTGTTTTAAAACCCGGCTCGGATCGGCCGGTTGAACCGGTCCGGCCGGGAACCGGAGGGGGTAACCGAGTCGAGTTGATTGTTGGATCGGATATGCACAGAACCGGTGATTATGTCATCAACTCGGCTGAAACTCAGTTAAACTCGGTAGACTTCGCTCGGGCCAGGAAATGCATCATTTTGGAATTTTTTGCAAAAGTCTAAAGCTGGGATTCGAACCCAGCATTGGGTCTTCACCTCGCTGCGCTCCAACAACTAGTCCAATGATACTGTTGGGATGTAAACGCAAATATGTTTGTTTTATAACATGTGTCATTTCAATTAAACATACAACATCACACGTTATTTTCCTTTTTATAATCACCAATTTTGTTTTTTATGAAAGCATGGTACCAATTCTTGGTACTCTTTTGCCAAAAAAAAATTCTTAGTACAGTCCTTGGTCATTATACTCTTTTTTTTGATAAAAATATACTATTTTTTTTATAATAAAGTGAAACTCAATGTATTAATTTTTCATGAGTTTAATTTTAGTAAATTAAATTTTATAGTTATGAAATTTATAATAAAGTTGTTTTGTGAGATGGTTGTTTGTTGTTGTTGTTGGATTTGTATAAGATGGTTGTTTTGTGAGATGGTTGTTTGTTGTTGAAATTAGATGGATTTGGATAATTGTTTTGTGGTGAATTTTTGTTAGACTTTTCTAGGCGGGATGTGTAATTTTAGGAAACTAAGTTTTACAGGTATGAAATTTATATAGGTCTTGAAAATTCGCGAAATAGAGACCGATCCGGGTCATGCGGTCCGGGTTTTGGTCATGCGGTTCAACTGTCGGCCCATCGGTCCGACCCTTAACCCAGTGACCCAGTACCTTCACCGGTTCGAGTTTTAAAATATTGCCTACAGCTACTTTGTCTCTCCTTAGACTTTAGTTTGTTTTGTTTTTATGTTTCTTTTTATTGCTTTCTTTTGATAAAAAAAATCCGACATTAACATACTATAATTTTTTCACTTGTCAATTTCTCCTTTTTTATTTTTTATTTTCATTTAATCTTTTTTAGAAGATTCAAGCTTTTATATTTCTTACTTTGCTTTTATTTATAATATTTTTACAACCACCTCAATGGACTCAAGTGGTACTTGAGTTCGACTCCTCGTAATGGAACAAATTAAAGTTAGTCTTTACTTATATCTCAACCAACCTCTAGATTAGTCAGGGTCTCTTTCCCTTGCCATCGTAACAAAGTCTAAAATTTCTAGACCAAAAAGTCTCAACATGAAAACACTACATGTTGTCAATATAGTTTTTAATATCATATATTATTTTGTAACCATTATTTTACTTTTGAGTCTCCAAAAAGAAAAATTAAATTTTATCTTAGTTTTATTGCCTTGAAGTATATATATATATATATTTTATATGTGTTTTATTATATATAAATAATTATTTCACTTTTTAAACTATATGAACATAGTTTTTAACTTCTTCTATTTTCCTCACATTTATATTAATTTTATTTATTTTTCATTTCTAATTTAATTGATATTTCTTGATATTTTTGTTTTTTATTTTATTTTTCATTTAATTTTGTCTTTATAAATATATTTATCATTTATAATAATAATAATAATAATAATAAATTGTTTTGTTTTTAAATTCCGAATGCGGATAGCTTAGCCGACTCACAATAATTGACAAAGTATGAGGTAAACTTCATTCTTATCCGAGGAAAGAAAATATCTGATTCACAATATATATCTGATTCTGAATCATTCGTTGTTTCCCGGAACGCGAGTGTGTCCAAATAGCAGCACAAGAATATCTATAACCTGCAGTAACCACGTTTCACAATTGCTCTCACGCACGCAGCCAGCCAACTTGAACAAATATTCCGGTTCCAATGGTACCTGCTTTGTGCCTAACGCCTCCTTCTTCACCGACAACTACACTAGCCCCAGGTTCACCGTTAACTAACCGTGTTAATTTGTGTAATCCCATACTTTATTCTTGTTTTTAATTGGTGCTAAGATGTTAATTTTGTGTTCCAATTTTGTAGGTTTCGCTGTAAAAAGCCATACAAATTCAAAACATATCAGAGTCAATTATGTCACTGCAAAAGTACATTATTTATTTATGTTCATATACTTTATTAGTTATATATATTTTGTATTATTAACTAATATATTAATTAATTAACAAGCTTCTGTTCACGTAGGCTGCAAAAGGCAACACCCGAAACACAAAACCAAATAGTGTCATTTGTGCTGATTGTGATGGAAATGGTATGATTACAGTGGCCTCTCATTTTTATGTGGCTAGTAATAAAGCAATTTTAATATTGTTGTGTAGTAATTAACAGGAGCTGTTCTCTGCTCTCAATGCAAAGGTAGCGGGGTGAACTCTGTTGATTTTTTCAATGGAAAGTTTAAAGTTGGTGACTCGTGTTGGCTTTGCGGGTACCTATTCATTCTACTTCATAGTTCATACTCATAATAACTTTAACTGCGTTTTACTTTTGTTTGATACAGAAAATTCACTTGCTAATCTAGTACTATACTAACACTCTAAATTCAAACTACTTGAATATTGAGTTCCAAAGAATACAAATAACCACATCATTATCCCTCCTCACAAATAGTGGAATTAGAACCCAAATTCCTTCCATTATTATTAAGCTCAAATTCTCCAGCCAGAAGTGAAGAAGAGGATTTTGGTATTGTTGTCAAAAACAATTAACCATTAAATTTCTTTTTCATATTGGATTCTTCTTGAAGCGGGTCGTCATCTCAACGGAACAATGTGATAAGCACAAAGCGAACTATTCTTTTGCTTTTTGCATATTGGATTCAACAACGTTCCTTATATAAATATTACTTTTTTGTTGTTGTGTTTCTCTAGAGGCAGGAAGGAAATGCTATGTGGGAACTGCAATGGAGCTGGCTTTGTTGGTGGCTTCTTGAGCACTTATGATCAGTAGCAATCCAACAATTTCTTAATTGAATTAGTTAGTACATGTACATATATGCATATGTATACTGTGACTCCAAATACTTTTCAGTCCTTGAATTTTATGTTTGGTAATTCATAGTTCACTTGTAGCCATAGTGATTGGTGCAGTGCAGGATAGTGGACACCATCATACTATAGTTATGCTCTTGAATGTAATATTGATTTGAATTCAATTTCATCTATAAAATATTTCATTACATTACATGCTTCATAGAACGGCAGAATAGCCTTAATTTTCTACCATGGATGGCTTTCTTATTAATTTATAACGGTAAAAATATTCTGGTGGCAGCCATAATTGATGCTAATATCTCTTTAAGACTTGGCTAAACATGCTGCTTTTCCTTTGTCTCCATGAAGTTCACCTCCTTTAACTCTTGTTTCTGCATAGATGATCTGTTTTTTTTTGTCTATCCAATGCACTTATTGTTATTTATCCTCTTGCAAATTTCAAAGAGTAAATACTAACTATGCAGATGATCAGACAATGAGAAAATGCTTACAGTTGAGCTTCTACCCCTAATTTCTTCCAAGGTATGCAGTGCTGATGAAGTTAGTTTGATGAATTTGTTTTCCATATTTTCGATTTCAGCAAGCGAAGTAGTCGCGGATCCACACCCATCTTTCTCAGCATCCTCACTAATTGATAATGTGCTCCGGCAAGAAGGCCAATCATTGGTGAAAATAATACTTAGTATAACCTCACACTCCTTTACAAGCTTGTTAAGCACGTCAGTTTCAAAGAAAGGCTGGTTGAGAACCTCTTGAATAAAAGGCAAGCGAAGTAGTGCACCAGTTCGCTTATCGTGTTTCTTTAATATCTTCACTAAACCTGCATAAACATGTATCATTAAATTATGAGTGTTGCTATTTATCGCGACCAATTTCTTCGTGAAATTTGAGGACATGTTATGTATAAACTTGTAATTAGATCATGCCTGTGTAGTTAAGTGCGCTGTAGTTCTCTAACAAAACCATTTCTCCATGAAAGTCCACTATTTCCCTCCCCAATGACATGAAATCAACAGTATCTGAATCCATGGCTCTGCCAACTCTGTCTTGCAACTCCTGCATCAAATATCATATTATACACAGTGATAAAGATTGAAATAGAATGGATACAGCATAAGGGTACCTCCTTACCTTCCATTTGATGATGTATTCTTCTTCCTTGTTAACAAAGAAAGAGTTAAATTTATCAATCTCCAGCTCCAAAAGGAAAAGGAAGTGGTTGACTTGGTCGCGGTCCAACCGGGATGGAGTGTTGGCGTCTTTAGGACACATAATCTTCAACTGTTTCTTCAAAATTTTGTAGGACAAGAATTGGTCGCGCCAATCGGGCAGGGTCTGCTCGATCTGCTTCTTCAAGATCTTCCAGAACTTCATGGCAATGTTAATGAAGTGAGTGTAATGGATGTTTGTAATTCAGTGCCTCTATGAAGTGAGTGTATTTAAACTGAATAATATTCCTTCGGAGAGAATGTTGAAAGGAATATTATTGATGTTGAATAGGTATCACCGGTTTATTTTTCATCTATAAGAGATAAGATACGAGTATAATTCTATTATTTCACTTGCCTAGTTTAGAAAATGACGATAACAACATATATAGGATGTAGTCTTAATTGTGGCACAGGTTCATTTGCCAATTTTAGGGGCATTGCATAGATTATACCGTCATCATTGCAATCTTTGAGGAGCTATTTGGGATTCTCGTCTTATCTAAAAGAGAAAGTCAAAATTTGATAATTGGTATATTAATTAGATGAGAAGGGGTGAGATCATAACAAGACAAAGAAGAGGAACCTGATTGGTATATTACTGTTAAGTTTCACAAACTAACCATAGTTTCTGATTTAAGGTATTTTAAAATGAAAGCACTAGCAAGAGAGTAACCATTTAAATGTTTAACTGAAGTCATTCTTTATCAAGCAAACAAATGCCCTTGGAATCAGTAAGACAATGTATGTATGATAAATGTATTGGGAAGAAACTGGGGAGGGAGGGGTGCGTGTAAGGATGACAGTGGGCACCTTCTAAATATGGTGCTATATAGTGCCTGTACCCGAGTGTCGTCGATAATGGAAACAGTAGCCAATAGAGAGAAAGAGAAAGATGAACGATTATGATTGTAAAGCTTTAATCCATTGGATATCAAAATCTGTTATGCACAGTAGTTACAATGGGTATTTATACATTGTATCAAATGTCTAACTAATTCCTCTGCAGTCACCTGATTTCATACATCAGTGCTGCAGGGGATTCCTACTCTATATCTATTAGTCGATACCCGTACCTGTTACCTGACTTTAACTGCGACAAAAAAAATTAATAACATGAAAAAAAACATAAAATATGGCTGTTAAAGATTGGTGGGGTAACGGCTATCTGTTTGTTTTATATAGCCGTTACCAATGAGGATATTTTAGGTTTTTTTTATTAAAACGTTGATAACAAAAATGGACAATGGACTTTTGCAAGCAATCAGACTTGATTCCTTTGGCTGATGATCTAAAATAGTTCTGCTAAAAAGTATGTAATTCAATTATTAGTAGATTACATTTTCTTATTTGATGTTGTTTTCTATGCGAGGCACACTAATTAGACAGATTATGTGGGGAAAACCTTATTAGTTCTGTTGACACTTAAACTACACATGATTATGTGGGGAAAACCTTTTGTTGCATACTGGTTTATTTTTCTCAGTTAGTTTCACTTTTGTGTTATTCTTAGTTTCAGTCATGTGGTATTACAGGCCATGATGTTAAAAAGAGACAGATCACATAATTTCTACATTTTTATTGGACCAAACAAACAATGCAAAGCTTAGGCCAAATGCAGTTCCTTACTGTAAAGTCCTCATGTGCATTTTAATTCATCTAGCAATTGGTGATAGAACCACCTTTTTGTAGCAACTTCTTATGGGAAGAAATGGGAAATTTAGAATTTGAAACTCTTAATCTTTACAAGCTGTTCATACCTGCTTGAACTATGAATCTCTTTCTGTTATTAAAAGTTTCTTTAAATCTAGACCAAGTTTCATCATCATATTATAAGGAGCGACATATTTTATTGTTCATATTTTTTTTTGCTCTTACAGCTGGCATTCAACACGTGTTATTACTGCTTCGACACTTGGTTCCTCATTCTTAAAGATAGCGCTATTCCTTGCAAGTCAAATACTCCACCAAGTTGTTAGCCAAAACATATGCTTCGTTCGCTTTGTCTTTTTACCATTGCATAAACGACCACAAGCTAGAAAGAGATCAATAATATCCGAAGACAAATCAAAATAAAATCCGAGCCAATTAAATCTGAGAAAAATGTGAACTAAGAAAAACAATTAAATGTGGGGAAAACCAATTAAATGTGGAGAACCACTTAAAGTGTTCCCTAATGTGAGAAATTAAATGTGGGGAAAACCTTTTGTTGCATACTGGTTTATTTTTCTCAGTTACTCCTCCCATTTTACAGTTCACAATTACTTAGTGGGCCAAAGGTTTACTAGTTTATTTTTCTCCCATTTTAAAGTGTCAAAAAAATATATTAACTTAAACAATTGTTACGCAGAGAAATTAAATTAGTTATAATTAAAATAATATATTATTTCTTGAGAAGAAACCGGCGACTAAATAACTAACATATAACAAATTCTATATTTAAAAATCAAAATTGTTAAACATTATTAAGACTTTAAATTTGTCTAAATTTTTTAAATTAACAAATAACTTTTTTTATTATGAAAAATAGTAGATAAAAAACTTTTTTTTTGGTTCGGACCATCGTTGGCTACCTACGGAGTGCCTCAATGCTTTCAACGAAAGACTAATCTCCGTCCGTGCTTAGGATAAAATTTCGTACTGGCAAACACCGAGTTTGTCCACTGCAGGAATCGAACCGAGAGCACCAGGTCGACCCCCCGTGTCCCAGAGTAGATTAAGTCACTACGCCAACAGTATCGGTCGTACATAAAAAACTTTGAATGCAAACGAAGGTACAGATTATAAATTAATTAATATGTTTATCTTTGTTTTTTTTAATTACATTTTATTAATTCAGACTATTCAATTTTTTAATCGATTATTTTTTTCCTTCGTCTTACGGGATCAATTTGATTTAACATTTAATATAGGTTTAAATACTTTTTACCCCCTGCAAATATACCCATTATCCATTTACCCCCCGCAAAAAAAAAAGTTTAAAACAAACCTTGCAAAATATAATTTTATCCAGTTACCCCCCTGCCGTTAAATTTTCTGTTAAAAACTGTAAAATTAACATTATCCAGTTACCCCCCTGCCACGTGTCACCATATTATTGGGCCTCTGTGACACGTGGCACTGACTGCCACGTCAGCATCCTGGTCAACAGTGCCACGTCAGCAACCAATGGATGGCTGCCACGTGGCACTGTTGATTCAAAATAAATCTTTAAAATGCCTAAAGTGAGACTTGAACCCATGACCCATTACTCACACCCACAACTCCTAACCATTAAGCCAAATTAATACTTGTGAGTATTAACTCAAATACTAATATATATTACATCATTGTCAATTAAATTAAAAAAAAAATCTCAGGTCTGTTACAAACCAAACCCATTTCCAGATCCAACGTAACCCATTTCCAGATCATCTTCTCCCTCATCTCTCCTTTCTCTGTGGTTTCTTCTCTTCTCAATCACCACTAGTTTCCCCCCTGCATCTACATTTCGTTTTTTTTCGTTTTTTTGTTTCTGTATCTGCGCTTCGTTTTTGGATCCTCGTTTTTTCCTTTTTGGATCTTCATCAATGTTGCTGAGAACCAAATCGTTTCCTTTTTGTTCTCTGCTTCTTCTCTGCATTTTCACATCGTTTCGTTTGTATTTTCCCAGAAAACCAAATCGAAACCGAATCTGGAGAAGAGAACCAAATAGATCTGGAACGAAAACCGAATCTTAACAAACAACCAGAAACCGTTTCGTTGATGAATTTCGTTTTCCTCCAGAATTTCGTTTTCCTTTATCTTTGTTGATGAATTTCGTTTTCCTCTTTCGTTTTCCTCTTTCGTTTTCCAAATAGATCCAGAATTTCGTTTTCCTCTTTCGTTTTCCTCTGTGACCTTCGTTGTTGAACGTTGATTATGAAACGATTTCGTCACCAAATTTCTGGTACTCTGTTGATAGTGCCACGAATTGATGTCCTTTGAGACGAATTGATGTTTAATGGGTATTGATGAGGAACTGGAAATGATGCGTATTGATGTTTTTAACTGGAAATGTTTTTAAATGATGAGGAACTGGAAATGATGATGATCTGGGAATAGATGAGGAACTTGTATTGATGATGAACTGATGTTTTTTTTTAATTTTATTTACAATGATGTAATATATATTAGTATTTGAGTTAATAATCACAAGTATTAATTTGGCTCAATGGTTAGGAGTTGTGGGTGTGAGTAAGGGGTCATGGGTTCAAGTCTCACTTTAGGCATTTTAAAGATTTATTTTGAATTAACAACAGTGCCACGTGGCAGCCATCCATTGGTTGCTGACGTGGCACTGTTGACCAGGATGCTGACGTGGCAGTCAGTGCCACGTGTCACAGAGGCCCAATAATATGGTGACACGTGGCAGGGGGTAATTGGATAATGTTAATTTTACAGTTTTTAACAGAAAATTTAACGGCAGGGGGGTAACTGGATAAAATTATATTTTGCAAGGTTTGTTTTAAACTTTTTTTTTTGCGGGGGGGTAAATGGATAATGGGTATATTTGCAGGGGGTAAAAAGTATTTAAACCTTTAATATATTTATATATTTCATTGATCATACCTCTTACTTCCTCCAACTAATTATTAAGTTTTACTTTTCATTTTTACTAGGACGCTCACTCGTGCGATGCACGGGGTGTGGTAGAGAATAATCGGTCAGAATAATTTCATAGGAAATTATGGTGTTCGACATGTAATTTAATATGTTGAATATCGATTGAGTGTGTGTTTGGTTCTGCGGTGACGATAATTGATTCCGACAGAATTGATTTTGCAAAATTGATTTAAGTTAAAAGTGAGTTGAACGTGATATGATATTTGTTTGGTTACTTTTACTAAAAAAACTGATTCTTGTTATCATTGCTGTTTGGACAGCAAACAAAAATCATTGTTGTTTGGATAGGTTAAATTATAATTGCTTTTAGGTGTGAAATTACCAAAATGGATCTCACTTTAAAATAAATTTAAAAACGTAAAATTTAATAAAATAGACAACCAAAATACAAAATGAGCATGTAAAATATCTAAATTAAAATTATAATTAGAGAATGTAATTTAAATTGCAATGCAACTTAGTGAAGGACAATTGTTGAAGTTGTAAATATAATAAAGAGCAACTATAGAATATCAAAATTTAGTGAAGGGCAATTATGGAATATGTAAATTTTAATATAATTTAAATTATAGTTAGAGAATTGTTGTATAATTTTAAAAAAGTAACAAAGATAAATATAATGAAGAGTAATTATGGCAGATATAAATATTTACAACTTCAACTCCTTTAGATATTTATATTGATTGATTGATAGTGCTTCTTAGACTATTTATTGTATAAAAAAAACACTGGTGAAAGAAAAACATGGGGACTAAAAGTAGGTAAATTTACCAACATGATGTGGCACACGTGGTAGATACTTGGGTTTCTTAACCATTTGGTCATGGGTTTGATCCCTAGCCGGTGTGTATGGAAAAACATTTATTGGGAGAAGTCAACCCCTTAAATGGATCTCCAATACCTCGAAGGATTAGTCTCCACCGTGGAGGATACTTTGGTTTACCAAAAAAAAGTAGGTAATTTTTTTTTGAGAGACTAAAAAAACAATTTTATAGGGACCAAACATAATTAACCCTTTTATTAATTAGTAGACCGAAAAGAGTCATTTAATGTGGAAATGCACTAAATTAAATAGACTGAAATTGCTTAAAGGATAATGGGACCATAGGTTTACTTACATAAAGATATTGTTTCCTCCATTGTGTTCTTGTTTCTCAAACTAACTTCATACATAAGGACACCACAACAAAGTGAAAAGTTAGAAAAGAATCCATTATGAATTGAAATTGTAAATGAGGTTCAAAATAAATTTGTCAAACTCAAGAGATGATAAGTCATATTTTAGTGTGTTTTTAGTATTTATTTTAAGTAATTTATTTGATGTTTTGATTCTATTTTAGAACTATTTTACTACCTATTGTTAGTTTTTATTCTCAGGGTTAATTATGGAGCAAATGAGGAAATTTGATGTTTAAAGAGCAAGGATCAAAAGACAATAGGACAGGGAAAAGAATCAAGTAATATAAAAGTGGAAAAATCAGCCATAAATTCAAAAGATGTTACAAACTCTTCTCATTCTCATCTTTATGGATTGTAATTCGAATTTAATGTCGATGTTACAAACTCTTCCCATTCTCATCTTTATGGATTGTAATTCAAATTTAGTGCTTTGTCTACTGATCCTAGACTATAAAAAGGGCCTCAATGCAGCTTCATAGGCATGCTGGATCATTGTAGTTTCATTCCAAAGTTTAATCTAAGGTTCTTGCACTTTTATAAGCTTTCTTTTATTTCTTGTTATTTACATTCTGCCATTTAAATTATGTTATTCTCTTCTACTCCCTTGTCTACAATGAGCAATTGTGAGTAGACTTCTTTTAGTCTTGGGATTATGGGATACAATCCAATGACGGTCCCTAATTAATCCCAAAGCCAAGCCCTATCTTATGATTGCTTTGACTTTTAATCTAATTCCATTGTGCAAATTTGTATAACCCAAATGTCAGGTGAAGTACCGAAAGGTGAAGCCTGACATTAGACCAAATGGAATTAGACAAAGTAACCAAAGCATGAGAATAGCCGAGGTAACTTTGGGACAATAAGGTTGTGCATAATGGGTTTCGGCGATGATCAACCATGAGAATAGGCTTGATCATCGTTTCGAGACACGTTCTTGTATTCCGAAAGGAAACTTGAATTAAACCAAAAGAATACATTGTCCTTAAAACAAACTCAATTATAAGATAGAGAATAGCTAAAGGGTTTTTCTATTACCATCATTGTGATCTAACCATGATCCCAAGACGCCTTTTATATTCAAAGTTAAAACCAACATTTCCTACTTAACCATTCCTTTTCAGCTAATCACCCCTGAAACTAGATTAGTAGTCACGTATAACTCCCTGTGGATCGATAATCCTTATTACGCGATATAACCATATACTTGCGGCCTATCAAGTTTTTGGCGCCGTTGCCAGGGAGTTAGTGATATTAATCAACTTTTTGGTACCGGTTAGACTGAAATTTTTCTTTTATTTTATTTTATTTTCTTATTCTCTTCTTTAAATGTTTTTTTTTCTTGTTACTATGAATAAGCATGTATTTACATTCTCTAGGGAGGAATGGGAATACTTTGAGGAATTATTGCAACCACCACCATGTTGCATAAAAGGGATATACAAAAATGTATTTGTTTTCTCCAAGGAGGAATGGGAATCTTATGCGTCATCGTTGCCACCACCACCACCTTTCTTACAAGGGTTATTCAAAAAAATACATGAAACTGAGAAAAATATTGTTGTTGAGGTAGATCAAAACAATGGTAAAGTGGTAGTGGAAGATGATTCACAAGAGATATACCATGAAATGGAGATTACAAATGAAATTGTAATTTCTCCCTTGGATGAGTATATTAATTTAAATGCATGTGTGGATGTTACAATGTTGCCTCCTTTATCTTATTTTTCACCTTCCTTTGTGAAAATAACATTTGATCTAGGGGGAATTGAAAATAAGATCCCATTGCTTATACAACTTCCATTTTACAAGCCATGGGATCCAGGAATATGTTTTCATTCTTCATGTGTCACTTGGTCTTTATGCTTCAAGCAATGGGACCCAGGAATAAGTCTACAAAGGGAAAAGGTCAAGCTAATGACCATAAACGAGCGCTGCGTGGGAGGCAACCCACTGGTTTACCTATGTTTTGTTTTCCTGGAATAAGAAGAAAAGCAACAAAATGGCAATCAGTGTGAGCTTTCTTACCCCTCTCATATATTCTATTCTGTTTTATATTGAGGACAATGTTTGGTCCAAGCATGGGGGGGTATATTGCCTTTTCTTTACTGTTTTCTCGTTATTTTTAGTCTAGTTTATTTTTGAATAAATATCATCTCCCCTTTTCTCAAATCTTTGTGAGTTTTGAAAGCATGTTTTATTTGGTTAGGGCCTCTTTTGGATTAATTTTTTTTTTGAAATTCATAGTATTCATCTAGGTGGACTGACTGGTAAAAATAAATGTTTGTTTGTTACTGCTTTTTGGGTTTTCACACACACACACACACACACACACACACACACACACACACACACACACACACACACACACACACACACTCTTGAGATTTGTTTTTGGTTATTGGTACTATTAAGAGGTTTAGAAAAGAAACTAGAAACTTAGTTCTCTTGGTGACATTCACCGGATGCGAGGTTACTGGAGAAAAACGTCTGAGTTGGGGTATCAAAAGAAAAAGAAAAAGAAAAGAAAAGAAAAGAGCATCAAAGGCTGACCACTTTAAGTTCAGAAAAAAAATTGTTAATTAAAAGTGGTTTACCTGCATCAAAGAAAAAGCAAAAGAAAAAAGAAAAAAAAGTGCTTGAATGCCCAGCGTATAAAGACCCTCCTTTGAGACCCGGTCGAGTGAATGGAAGACCCAAGCTTAAGAATGCTAGGGAAGTAGTTCTATGCTGACATTAATATCCTTCCTATTGTGCTAGTACCTAAAACTTGTCTCATAAATCACAAAAGCCCAAAGTAGTAAGTCTCAAACCAGAGAAGTGCAGAAATATACCTCCGGTCCACTTGAAGTTTTGTAGGAATTCAGAATTTTTTCCAAAAATTGCCCCAGTGAGTTTCATAGTTTTGCTTGAAGACAAGCAAAGATTCAAGCGTGGGGGAGTTTGATAAGTCATATTTTAGTGTGTTTTTAGTATTTATTTTAAGTAATTTATTTGATATTTTGATTCTATTTTAGAACTATTTTACTACCTATTGTTAGTTTTTATTCTCAGGGTTAATTATGGAGCAAATGAGGAAATTTGATGTTTAAAGAGCAAGGATCAAAAGACAATAGGACGAATAAAAGAATCAAGTAATATAAAAGTGGAAAAATCAGCCATGAATTCAAAAGATGTTACAAACTCTTCTCATTCTCATCTTTATGGATTGTAATTCGAATTTAGTGCCGATGTTACAAACTCTTCCCATTCTCATCTTTATGGATTGTAATTCAAATTTAGTGCTTTGTCTACTGATCTTAGACTATAAAAAGGGCCTCAATGCAGTTTCATAGGCATGCTGGATCATTGTAGTTTCATTCCAAAGTTTAATCTAAGGTTCTTGCACTTTTATAAGCTTTCTTTTATTTCTTGTTATTTACATTCTGCCATTTAAATTATGTTATTCTCTTCTACTCCCTTGTCTACAATGAGCAATTGTGAGTAGACTTCTTTTAGTCTTGGGATTATGGGATACAATCCAATGATGGTCCCTAATTAATCCCAAAGCTAAGCCCTATCTTATGATTGCTTTGACTTTTAATCTAATTCCATTGTGCAAATTTGTATAACCCAAATGTCAGGTGAAGTACCGAAAGGTGAAGTCTGACATTAGAACAAATGGAATTAGACAAAGCAACCAAAGCATGAGAATAGCCGAGGTAACTTTGGGACAATAAGGTTGTGCATAATGGGTTTCGGCGATGATCAACCATGAGAATAGGCTTGATCATCGTTTCGAGACACGTTCTTGTATTCCGAAAGGAAACTTGAATTAAACCAAAAGAATACCTTGTCCTTAAAACAAACTCAATTATAAGATAGAGAATAGCTAAAGGGTTTTTGTAACACCCCGAAATTAATTAAATAGTTATTTAGTATTTAGTTAATTAATTAAATAGGAGTTGGTGATAGGAATAATAATAATAATAATAATAATAATAATAATAATGATGATGATAATAAAAATAATAATATTGGGTGGTTTTAATTATTTAGAGGGTGGTGATATTTAATTATTTAAATGGGCTTAAGTGGACGGAGGCCCGTGATCCAGGCCCAGGAGTGACCTAGGCGCATGTGACTAGGGGTTGGGGGAGAGGCGCCTCACTTGAGAGAAAGAGTGAAGGGGCGTGAAAAAGAAAGGAGAAGAAAGCGTGAAAGAGAGAAAAAGAAAAGAAAACGCAAAGGAGAGAAAGAAAGAGAAGAAAAATAGCGCAAGGGAGAGGAGAGGAGAAGAGAGAGACGCAAATCCCAAGGAGGAGAAGAGGAGCTCAGTTGCTGTGGTTACTCGGTGTGCACGTGGAGGGGTCCCTGTCTTCGGTGAAACTAAGGTAAGGGTGGGTCTTGCCTTATAATAGGGAGCATAATGGGATGTATGTAGGGGTTAGATCCTATGTCCTGTTTATATTGATTTTTATGTTGTTTATGATATATGAGTATGTTGTTGTTATTGTTGTTGCCCGTTGTGATGATATGCGAATTGTTGCTCTGTAAGGTGAATTCCGAATAGCATGCTAAGTGCTCGAATAAATGCATAATATGTAATTTGATGTTGGTGGTGTGATTGGTGCGTAATTGATAAATTGTGCTACTAAAAGATTCGGTTGTTATGTTATAGGCGCATAGGGCGCCATATGAGCAGGTGTTGTTATTGCTGAATTTGATGTTTTAAGTGTTGTAGGCGCATAAGGTGCCATGGTTGTGATTTTAGTGTTGCTGGAAACGGTTGTTTAGGTGCGGAATTAGGCGCCCTTGAGTGGGGTGCCCTGCGCCAAGTTTTGACGTTGTTGGAATTTTGGCCACGGAAGTAGGCGCCCTTGTGCTAGGCGCCCCGTGCCAAATTATTGTGTTTTGGCTAAGTGTATTTTGTGTCGTGTTTGTGTGCCAAGTGCCAAGTCAGTGTGTGTTGGTGATGCTTTGGTGTGGGTGTGTGCATAGACGCCTAGGGCGCCATGGTGATGGTGATGATGGTTGTTCATATGGTTTTGGTAATTTCGAATAAAATTGACTTTTGGGTGAGTGAGGATTTTAGATGGTGGAAAAGAAATATAATTCTGATGTTTTAAATTGAGAAAAATTGATGTTTGGGCTGAATTTGTGTAAAAATCTGGTTCTGGCAGTGTTCTGGGCGCCAGGCGCCCTGTGCTGGGCGCCAAGGGCGCTGTGTGTGTGGCTGTGCAGTGTGGCGCGCGCCTGGGCGCTGGGCGCCTGCTGTGCGTGTGTGTGTTGCGCGCCTGGGCGCTGGGCGCCTGCTTGCGTGCGTGTGTGTGTGGCGCGCGCCTGGGCGCTGGGCGCCTGTTGTGCGCGCGGATGGTGCGTGTGTTGCGCGCTGGGCGCCAGTGCGCGTGTTGCCTGGTGCCTGGGCGCCTAAGGCCCCAGTTTTCAGCAGTGTTGCCTAATTTTTCCTAAACTTGTTTTTAACGTAACTTTTGACTCGGGTGTCCGTTTTAGGTGGTTCAAAGTGCGTTACGACGCTCATTTAATTGTCTATCTGTTTATCCAGGCCAAAACCAAAACTTAATATTTTTCCCTGGTCGTTTTCTGAAAGTCCCAAGTGACTGTGTACTAGTTGTTGTTTGGATTGGGAATCGCTACTGTTTCTTTTAAATAAAATGTTGGTGTCCTTCGTGAGATTAAGGTACTGTTCCTTGTATTTTAAATGGTGTTGTCACGGTGAAAGTAATGTGCTGTGTAACAGTGTGGTGTGCAAATATATATATATATATATGGTGTATATTATTATTGGTGAATGGGGTCTGTGATCCTCTGTTGGGTGTTGGTGAACTAAACAAACTGTTGGTGAATTAAACAAACTGTTGGTGAATATGCTATGGCATACTTTTATTTGGTGATTCTGGTGTGTGATGCATTGTCATGGTGTCGCATAATCATATGCATGATTTTGGTGAATAGGCTTCGGCCTCGGGCTTCGGCCTCGGGCTTCGGCCTTATTATAAATTTTGGTGAATGCCCTCAAGGCTCATTTTTGGTGAATGGATCCACATGCATATGCCCAGTGGAGTTTTGGGTTGCATCTCATACATTAAACATACAGTTGGCGAATGTTTTGGTGATTATTTATTTGGTGATTGTTTGGTGAATATTTAGTTGGTGATGAATTGGTGATTAATTTCGATTGACTGAACTGGTGATTAAAGTGAATATTACTGTGATTGATGTAGTCCTGTATCCGTACATACTACTCCTTATGTACTTTATTATAGGGTTTGAGACTCACCCCTTTTGTTGATTTTTACTTTACAGGTAACCGTACTTGAAGGCTTTGACCTTCGTTTCCTTGAGTTCGAGTCGCTCTGATACGTAGCACCTGGGGGGCGTCTTATTAGATAGTGATTTTGTCTTGTACGACTTGTTGGATTTTATTTTAACGTTGTAATTGTATTTGTGAGTAATGGCCCGCCCATGATGCCACGTAATGATTTTAATTTAAGTTAAACAATTGACGTGTTTTTTTGAAGTAAATGTAGCATTCCGTTTCGAAAAAATAATTTGTGCACTCTGATAATCGTTATAAATGAAAGGGGTAGAAACAGGTGTTACAGTTTTTCTATTGCCATCATTGTGATCTAACCATGATCCCAGGACGCCTTTTATATTCAAAGTCAAAACCAACATTTCCTACTTAACCATTCCTTTTCAGCTAATCACCACTGAAACTAGATTAGTAGTCACGTATAACTCCCTGTGGATCGATAATTCTTATTACGCGATATAACCGTATACTTGCAGCCTATCAAGAGTCTACCCAAGCCCCACTTCATCTTGAGTGTGTCTATGTTTTCCTAGACTTGACTCACAAATTCATTAGACTTGACTTGATAGTATTAAATAGACCTATAAATGATATGTGCGCTTATGTGTATATTGTAGGAGTTTCAAATCAAAGATAGGGGAGGTGCAATTAGCAATTACCAAGCCCAATGAGCTCAACCCAATAGACAAAAACCACACCTGATCCAATAACCAAACACCCAAATCACCAATCGGGTACGTGCGGCACCCACGACCCGCTTCAAGCGGTAAAACTCGCGGGTTAACCTACCCGAACCAGGATCCAACTTATAAAACCAAAAATGGAAGCCTAATTCGCTATTTGAAGCCTCAGGTACTCTCTCCCTCTCTCGATCTTTCTTCTTTCTTCGTTCTTTCTTGATTTTCTTGATGAAACAACACTGATCTTTGTTGTTTCTTGTTTGATTTGCAGCAATCAAGAAGTTTCCTTCAAAGGATGCTACGAATCACCAACGTGAAGGTAAACGAATCAACAATCTCTTTTATTTTATTAGCGTAGAAACCCTAGATTGTAGAAACTGGGTTGTTCTTTGCTATTCTGTTTTTGCATGTGTTGGAAACGTTGAGATGATGAACAAAACACAAACGAAGACACACACACAGGTGTTGTTACAGTTACCCTTTGATTTTCCTTTGTTTCTTCTTAACGTGATTAAACCCTCTGTTTAACACTTTTGATTTCTATCGCATGTACTCAATACTTGTTTGAGATGGTGATTTCTCCACAACTTTGAAAAACACCAGATACGCACAATAGAAGGTAAACTCTTCACTCGTTACTGCTCCTTTTCTTACCACTCTTATTTCTCACACTTAAGGAAGATACTAACTCTATTATTTTTTGTTGAAGGTATTCATGAAAAGTCTAATTTATTTTTTGTTATGCTATTTCTGGAAATACATAATATTAGTTTATTGGAAAAATATTATTTAAAGCATTTTGGAAAAAAATGATTAGTCCTATAATTTCGATCATATAGTGTTAATTTCGAAAAATGATTAGTCCTAACACTATATGTTTGCTATCTAAATGATTAGTGTTAATTTAACTATTTGTATAACTATTCCTTTATTAATTTATCAGATAAGTATGAAAGGTTTCAACTTTATTGTAGAACATATATGTAATATGTGTAGGTTTAAATTTGGTATTCATCCATATGTGTTTAAAGAAAGAACAACTAATTTTGTATGTGTTCAGATTAGTATATTAAAAATTATAAATGGTTTAGAAATTTGATACTGCAAAAATACATTGAAATTCTCAATCAATGATGAAAATGTACTCAATCAGTGTTATGTGTATCATCTGTATTTGGGTAGAAGACACTTTGTTATAAAATAAACCCAACCAAATTTTATAGATAGCTGTTAATCCGAGTAGGTTTCCAGGAAAGAGAGGTGGCTCACAATGGACACTCTTAAGTACCAAGTCTTTCATAGCCAGAACTTTCCCCAAACAACACTGGTTTCAAGAACAGGCCGAAGAGATTACTGGGATGAGTCGCGGACTAGGTCGCCCTCTTTAAGACGTTTCGTGGCACTGCTCCAAGGTGCAAGCAGGTTATCAACCACGACGTCCCCAGGATAAAACAGCCCAGTCAAAACTGCTACGAATGTTCACTGCACCGTGAAAATTCGCTCTAAGATATACACCCTCAATATGGTTATGAAAAACCACTCTTTAGAAACTAAGCTTGGAAATGCTTCAAGCTTTCTAGAGAAGAAAGAAATTTTGGTTATGAAAAACCACTCTTTAGAAACTAAGCTTGGAAATGCTTCAAGCTTTCTAGAGAAGAAATAAATTTAGGGAGAAGAGAGAAAACTTGAGGAATGATTTATCGTCAAGTGGTGTGTTTTGCAAATGAGGAGAAGCTCTCCTTTTATAGGCTTTTTCCACTATAGAAGTGCTTAGCCTATCCAATGTGGGACTTTTTCCAATTCACACACAAGAGTTCTATCCAATGTGGGACTTTTTCCAATTCACACACAAGAGTTCCAACAATCCCCCACTTGAATTTAAAAAGTAGTTTAAGAAGTAACGTCAAACGCTTCCATAGGATTGTGCATAAACAGAGATGTCTTACGATTTGAACCATTGTATAGCGGTTAAGATTTAGATTCAAAAAGAGTGACTCGTAGTCTTGAACTCTATCTCTAACATCAAAACCACACACAACCTTTTCCATAGGTGTATTCTCAAAAGCCCGTGCTTTTATGGCCCTGCACGTCTATCCCAGTTTAGTGAACGCTCTAGGAATTTCTGCCAAGAATTCCATAGGAATCGGCCCCACTTCCACATTCACAAAGGTGAGTCTATCAAGAGTACTCCTGTAGCTAGGTACTCCACTCCACATAGAGTATAGATCTCATTAAGAGTTTCTATTACCTCAACCTTACATCACTTTAGGAATCATGCTTCTTTACTTATAGTAGCACGTTCATCTCCTATCACTTCACAACTTGTTATTACCCATTGAACCTAATTCTTGGGATCTCCAGTCTTTTAGGTCGGGTTACCATCGTGAGTGACTCATGGTTCTAATGGCAGTAGTCTCATCTTTTGAGATGTATTTTGGACTTTCTTTTTGGCTAATCCTTTCATCAAAGGATCACCTAAGTTCTAATCAGTGCGTACATGATCCACTCTCATAGCTCCTTTTGAGAGAATTTCTCTAACAATGCTGTTCCTACGACATATTTGTCGCCTTTTATCGTTGTAATAACGATTCTTTATTTTGCAATAGCCGCGGTACTATCGCAGTGGATCAACACAACTGGCGTTAGTTTTCCCATAAGGAATATCTGCTAGTAAGCATCTCAACCAACTAGCTTATTCACTGGCGGTTGCCAATGCTATCATTTCAAACTCCATAGTGGACTGAACTAAAATGATCTGTTTCTTGGATTTCCAGGAGACAATACCACCATATATACTAAATATATAGTCACTAGTTGCTTTGGAATCATCTGATAGAGTATTCCAATCAGCATTACTGTATCCTTCAAGTACAACTGGAAATCTCTGATAATGTGATCCGAAATTCATGGTCCTTTTAAGGTATCACATGACTCTCTCAATAGCGTGCCAATGCTCTATACTAGGTCGACTGGTAAACCTGCACAGTAATCCCACGACATAGGCAATGTCGGGTCTAGTACAATCAGTGGCATACCTTAGGCTGCCAATGATGCTCGCATATTCCGTTTGTCTAACATTGTTACCAGTGTTCTTAAAAAGTTTGACAATTGGATCGTATGGTGAGCAGGAAGGTTTACAACCAAAGTAGTTATATTTCTTTAAGATCTTCTCAATATAATGAGTTCGATCCAAAGAAATTCTTTTCTCGGACCTAGTATTCTTAATACCAAGGGTTACAATTGCTTCTCCGAGGTCTTTCATATCAAAATTATTGCATAACATTGATTTCACTTTATTTACAACATGAATGTTTGATCTAAATATGAGTAAGTCGTCTACATAGAGACATATGATAGTGCAAATGTCATTCTGGTTTTGTTATAAATGCATTTGTCACTTTCATTCACTTTAAACCCATTCGATATAATCAAATTATCAAACTTCTCATGCCATTGTTTAGGAGCTTGTTTGAGACCATACAGAGACTTATCCAACTTACAGACCTTGTGTTCTTGCTCGTGAACTACAAAACCTTCAGGTTGCTCCATATAGATTTCTTCTTCTAATTCACCATTTAAAAAATCATTTTTGACATCCATTTGGTGTACTTCCAAATTGTAAATAGCGGTCAACGAAATTAGTACCCTTATGGATGTAATTCTAGTAACGGGTGAATATGTGTCAAAGAAATCTATCTTCTCTCTTTGTCTAAAACCTTTGGCTACAAGGCGAGCCTTGTATTTATCAACAGAGCCATCAGGTTTTAGTTTCTTTTTCAAAATCCATTTACAACCAATTGGTTTGAAACCAGGAGGCAAGTCCACTAAGTGCTATGTCTTGTTAGACTCTAGAGAATCCATCTCATCATTGATGGCTTCTTGCCACAGATCGGCATCTAAAGAAGACAATGACTCTTGAATGCTAGTTGGATCCTCTTCTAAAGTATAGACTATATAATCGGGTCCATAGTCCTTAGCAACACGTGCTCTCTTACCTCTTCGAGGTTCTATTTCCCTTTGTTCGGTGTTTTCAACGTTCCTAGGCACAGAAACTTGACTAGTTCCGGTGCCCCCACTATTTCTAGATTTAAAAGGGAATTCATTTTCATAAAAGTCAACATCATTTGACTCTATGATCACTTTAGCTTTAAGGTCATCAAACCTCTAAGCTTTACTGTTTACTGCATACCCGATGAATACACATTCATAGGCTTTACTGGTGAGTTTAACTCTTTTTGGATCTGGGATCCTGACATAAGCCAAGCAAACCCCAGATTAAAAAATAAGACACATTTGGTTGTCTTTTCTTTATGATCTCATAAGGAGAAATTGTAACACTCCGATAAATTCTAACATGTAGAATTACCGAAATGCACTAAATGGCATACATCAGAGTAACTTCCTGTTAATGAATATTGAACACAAACTAAAAATTTCGATAATACATATCAAACGGTTCTATGAACCTCATTAACTTCCTGAAAATGCTTAAGTTTCACAACTTAAGACTTATACAATCCTGGTGTTCAATACTCAAAACATAAAGTAGCGAAAACGATTTTACAACTTATACAGTGATAGTCATACAATTGATAACATAAACTAGAAAAGCATAAGGGCCTAAACAGAGAATCAAGTCTCCCATGACTCCATGAGTCGCACCGGCTAACCGTGCTTTGTCGCCTTTGCTTTCCCCTGCTTCTCTGTAAAAACCACAACATATAAAGGGTGAGATAAACATTATCTCAGTGAGTCCTAGCGAGATCCCTTACTAACTCTAGTGGTTCATTATTCTTAACTTGTGAACTCATGGCCCTAATAAGCAACCATGTGGACATGTCTTTTACCTCTTGTAATTTGTAGCCCTACTAAGCGACTACGCATTACCTTTCCTTTACTTTCATTATTCTAGCATAACACCTCAAGCCTACCTATTCTTAGGCACTTCTTTGGCTTTTGGTGAACCCATCCCGCTATTACTAGTGGGCGAAACATGTGAGTCTAGGATTTGGGGCTCATGACTTCCCCTCCCCTAGTATGCTAATCCTCTAAGGGTCGTCACCCTTGACCTCGATTTATATATTTTTATATAAGGGTACCCGCATTGGGCCGTCTATTACTTTCATTCATGTACCGTCTATCCTTCCTCAAGGGAAGGTATCTTGTCTTGAATTAAACATTAATTGTCTTAACTTGTATAAATTAACATGTGTACACTCGCGTTTTACTAATGTACGGTATTTCTTTAACATTCTTGACTACCAAAACAGAACATTATACATATTTGATTTCATATATGATTAGCCCTGTTAATAAGGTTTCCAACGCACCAAAGAACACCTCAATCGGACTCCCGGATCAAAAGTTATCGCAAAAACAAAATCGGTAGGGTTTGCTGAAAATTACACTGCGTCGCGACGCGAAAAGTTACAGAAACGAAAATTGTCACAATTTTATGCATGGTCGTGAGGCGACGGCCACGGGTCACGACGCGACCGTTGGTAGAAGTGAAGAAAATGACTTTTCAAAATTTCCGTTTTGTTCCGTTTCGCTTTCAATCCGGCGCCGAGACATTTTAGGACTTCTGTGACTTAAAAACAGACATTTCAATCAGCAATTCAGTCATATTCCAGCGAAAGCATTAAAATCAACAAATCAATGAAAACATATATATTCACCGAAAAACCGTAAAATACCATTTTCCCGAAAACGGTTTTTGACTCGATTCTTTTCAAAACGAAAACGGTAAAACGTAGGTTTCGAAATATATAACTTCAGTGACATCCAAACATCCCTAAGCGAGTATAGAACTCACCTAACGTGATGAAAATCACGCAAATTCTGAAACACTTGGAGTTTAACGACACCGAATTTACACGAACTTGCTCCGTAACGGTCCCTCTCGTTCTCATGAACTCCACGCCCTCTCCAATTCGAATCCCAGCAATTTGAGCTACTGACCCTCTTCCCAAATTACTTCAAACAGCAAAGTGATGTCTCCCAAGGTTCTATTCTAGCTCTAGGATGACATGCAAACCACTAGAAGCACTACAACTCCATTTTTGCTCTATGAAGCTTTGTGGATCGAAAATGGTGAATGAGTGAGGAGGAGGATGTTGATGATGAAAATTATATCAGTAGAAAGAGGAGGGTGTAGGGATCAAGATGGTGCAATCATCTCAGGCATGCATCCAGAATTTCTCTTCCTCTCTTTTCTTCTCTCCCTCTCGCCAGCTCTTTCTCTCTATCTCTCAAACTCTCTCTTTTGCTGAAAAACTGAAATGAGGTGGTGCTGTGTGGTGTGGGTTCAGCTGGGCTATCAAATAAAGGGGGTGCAAGGACCAAAATACCCTTCAGTCACTTATTCCTCTAATCTTACCAAGACATGGCCTAATCTAATGATCTTAGTCAAATTCTATTAACTTAACATAATATTTTACTTATGCACAATAATAAATCATCTATTTCAAACCTCACATAACTAAATAGTTATGCTAATTAATCGAATCTTAATAACCTCATGTGCTAATTATTCGATTTAGCCAATAGTTCACCTTAACCTTTTCGCTAATTTAAATAAATTAAATTAGCTAATTAGGGGATGTTACAGAAATTTTGTTCTTAGACTTTGGAAGTCTATTCAGGACATAACATACAGTTATCAAAATTTCCCCCCACCAGTGAGATGCAGCACCAGAATATAGCATAATAGCAACTACCAATTCGGTAAAAGTTCTATTCTTTCTTTCTACTTTACCATTCATTTTGGGAGAATATGGTGCCGTCGTTTTCTTTTTGGTTTACCATTCATTTCGGGAGAATATGGTGCAGTCGTTTCATGTATAATTCCATTAAATTAATGGAAATCATACTCCGTTTCTCAATCGCTATAAAAACTCTTAACCTTTCTACTTAATTGATATTCAAAATTCTGTAATGCAAAACTTTGAATATGTCAAGCACTTCACTTTTATTTTTCACAAAGTATACTACAATGTAGTTAAAGCAATTATAAATAAAAGTGGTAAACTATCGTTTTCCATTTCTGGTTAACGTTCTATCTTATTCGCATATATCTGAGTGAGTCAAAACTAATACTCAGATTTCCTTACTAATTTATGCGAAGTCTTGAAAATTCTTGCTTGACTACAAAAATCACAATTTTTTCTTTAAGTCATTTAAGAAAATAACTTTTGAAAAAGGCTACCTGTCTCTTATTGAAAAGAATGCGTTTGTTTACACGTCAAAGTCAAAGATGTGTAAAAGTTAGTATAGTGAACAAACTTCCGATAGATGAAGTCAACAATGCGTTTAAAAAAATATCTTTGTTTAAAAAATTCACCAGACTCAATATAGTTTTCTTATTTTC
This sequence comes from Astragalus membranaceus, assembly GCA_039519185.1. Classification (NCBI taxonomy): domain Eukaryota; kingdom Viridiplantae; phylum Streptophyta; class Magnoliopsida; order Fabales; family Fabaceae; genus Astragalus; species Astragalus membranaceus. The sequence continues at coordinate 14,566,180 of CM076848.1, forward strand.
AGCAATGGTGTATGTTTAAAACATAGCATGATCACGGCGAGCGAAGCCCGTAACCATCCACCGACTTTCGCATTCACCAACAATGTTGATTTCAGAAATTTATAGCAACAAATTGCTATTCAATCAGGTTAGCCTGTGAGGCAGAGTTTGACCTGTTCCTACCCTTGCGTGTCATATGACCTGGTCTCTCGCAATTGAAATAATTAAATGAAAGAGCAGCATCATTTCTAGGTGGTGGTAGTTGAAGCTTAGAATATGGGAAATTTGGGGGTCCCATTCCAGTTGCTGTTCTTTTGAGCCTGATTACAGTTTTAATTTTGAAAGGTTTTCTAGAAAATTATATTACAAACTTTCAATATTATATATTGCAATATATCGTGAAACACATAACTTTTCAAAAAAAATATTATTGCTATTTAGAACAAAAGCAATTCTACGATATAAAATCATTAACCGTTAAGTGTTAACCACTAACAGCAACAAAAGATGTGAGTAAAAAATAATTTCAAAAATATGAATTAAAAATATTCATTCTTATAGAGATCATTATTCTCTTTCCGTAGAATTAAAAATTATAGAGATAATCATTCTCTTTCTATTATTAGACTATATAGAGAAAACAATTCTCTTTCTATTGATAAATAGTATAGAGAAAATTATTCTCTTTCTATAGGAATATTCTTTTTCAGAGCATCACAGACATCTCTGGCAGACTTACATGTACTGTAATAATCATAAAGATCAACAGTTAGTCCTTTCAGAATAAAATTCTTACAAAGATAGTCATGCTCCTTCCATAGGAATATTTCTTTTGCTGTTTTAGTTTGTTCAGCTGTTTCAGCGGAACCAGCACCAGTAATTTCTTCGATTGTCATGACTGAATTAAAAACGTCTTAAAAATGTTAATCTGAGTAGGTTCCCAGGAAAGAGAGGTGGGTCACAATGGACACTCTTAAGTACCAAGTCTTTCCTAGCCAGAACTTTCCCCAAACAACACTGGTTTTAAGAACAAGCCGAAGAGATTACTGGGATGAGTCGCGGATTAGGTCGCTCTCTTTAAGACGTTTCGTGGCACTACTCCAAGGTGCAAGCAGGCTATCAACCACGACGTCCCCAGGATAAAACAGCCCAATCAAAACTGCTACGAATGTTCACTGCACCGTGAAAATCCGCTTTAAGATATGCACCCTCAATATGGTTATGAAAAACCACTCTTTAGAAACTAAGCTTGGAAATGCTTCAAGCTTTCTAGAGAAGAAAGAAATTTTGGTTATGAAAAACCACTCTTTAAAAACTAAGCTTGGAAATGCTTCAAGCTTTCTAGAGAAGAAAGAAATTTAGGGAGAAGAGAGAGAAAACTTGAGGAATGATTTATCGTCAAATGGTGTGTTTTGCAAATGAGGAGAAGCTCTCCTTTTATAGGCTTTTTCCACTATAGAAGTGCTTAGCCTATCCAATGTGGGACTTTTTCCAATTCACACACAAGAGTTTCAACAATAGCAAACATATAAAGTAAATAAAAAATAATTGCTTATAACATATATAGTTAGATATTCTGATCCAACATATAATGTTACTCCAAAATAAAACATTCCTAAGTTAAAGATCTTAGTGGCGGGGTACAACTCTCTCCTTTTTTGATTTTTTTTTTCATTTTTGTTGAGAATTAATGGGTTGTCTTTAATTTGTCCTTATTCCTGGACTCATCAGATCATCACCTATGCTGTGAACAAAAATTCTTGTTGCTGGAGTAATTGATCCACCAACTTCAGGAGATCATGATCAGTCATAGCGGATAGAGTTTGCTGAAAGGAAAATGTGTTTTTTGTATGTAAGTGTTTATGTTACTACTAAAGATAGTTAGATTGTTCTATTATTTGAAATACTTATTATAATGTGACCAACAAAGATTGTTGAGATATTTAAAATTTGGAGAACATCAAGATGTCCCATCAGTAAAGACATTGATAATTACAACAACGAAAAGTAAAAGATTTTGTAGAGCAAAAATTATATTTACAGTATCAAAATTTATTTCTTGATGTATTTTTTCTTTACCCTTCAATAAGTTTGAAGTTTGTTGAAATGCAAAGTAATGTGTGACTACTTGTAGGAACTATAAAATGAATGATCGAGTTCATGCAAAAGACTAACCAAACTATTAAATAGTCAGACTATACCTATTTTGGTTGCATCTTACAATTTTTATGATTTCTGCATTTTGTTGTTGTTGCTGTTAGAGAAAAGCATTTAGACATGAAGGATTCGTCCTTTTTTTTTTGCAGCTAATCGCAGCTGGACCTTGAAGACAATGCAAAAGAATAGTTAGCTGAGAATAGAAGATGAAGGTAAAGTGTTTTTTGAAGATTAATTATTCCACAACGTACTCGCATCTAGTAGTCTCTTTTTGATGTTCCCTCCATTCATTATTACACAAAGGTAACACTTTCTTTACTGGAAGGTTCATATTGTCTCTTGGGAGCTCCCACCTTCCCATCTGAGTCTTTGATGATTGTTGTTTGAGTCGTCAGGAGAGACAAGAGGTACATTTAGATCAATAGAGTTTGGGTAAGAGTTCATATGTTGAGAGGAGACTAAATTCATATGTTATTTGTTGACTGTTGTGTAGACATGAATACTCGGGAGTTGACTGTTAGCTTGGTGACTGTTATTCACATCTACAAGTAGCCCAGCAATGTAGGTTCTTACCATTCTTATCTCTCCTTCATGCAACTGTTTAGCAGATTCATCTTCTACATTCAAATCCCCTTTCTATTGGGTTCCTATGTTTTGAGCTCTGATCTAAAATTCTTCATTCCTGATCTTGTTGTTCTTTATTGATGTTTTTGTTTTTTTTTTTTACAAAAAATGAGATCTTTTAAAAATTGAATAAAAATGGCCTTCTATCTTTTCTGGAAAGCTCTACACCTAATGTTTTGATAATATGCATTTTACCATCCCCTGTTCCTTTGGTTGTTTTGTGCTATACTAAAATAAAAAACGTTGAAACTAAGTTAGGTGCTGCCACAAACCTTTATACATCTTCGAATGCTAAGGATCCTATTTATGTTTATAGTGCAGATAACATGTTGAAAAACATTGATGGGTGAATTTCTGAAACTCTTATAAATAAGTTAGTAAAACTATTGAAAAAAATAACCATGAAAACAATGTCTATAACATTGGATAATATCTATCTATTTATATCTAAACACCTTAGGATTGTTTATATCTACTGTTTATATCTAAACAATTTCTATAACATTGGATAATGTCTGTCTATCTACTGTTTATATCTAAACAATTTCACCCAACTCTAATGGCTTAACCCCCAACGACCTTAGGATTGTTTACACAATTTTTAATGTCCAACTACATTATTTTGAATACTACCCAACCACTCATATTTAATTTGATAGAGTACTTCTAATAGTCAAAATTCATCATGAGAATTAACCAAATACAATTTCTATTTATACAATTTATATTTATAGTATTAATGGTATTAATAAGTACTATTTATCTTTAAGGAGATTGTTATGCATCAAATCAAATAATTTATATTTTTTGTTAGAAGAAGCTTGTTACTTGATAGTCAATAAAAAAGAAAAAGCTTCTTACCTTTGAAGAATATGAAGGTAGAGTGTAATGTTTGAAAAGCTGAAACCTTTTCCCTTACCAAGTGGTCTGAATCTGAAAACTTCAAACCTTGAAGAGAGTGTAAAAAAAATGCAAAGGAAACATAATGAGATATTATAACAATAAAAGCATAATGAGATTGAAGTAGCATAAAGATTGAAGTAGCATAATGAGATTGAACTAAAACAATAAAATTGAAGTAGCATAATGAGATTGAAGTATTTAGAACTACAACTAACCACAGATATGAAGACCGAATGAACTTTAACCAACTTGTAGCAATTTTGTTTCAGGTTTCTGTTATAAGAAAGAAAAACAGAGACAACATGTTAGCCAAGATCAAATGAAGTTGGAAGAAGATGGAGAACCCAAGAAGTTTTTGAAATAAGAAGAGAGGGGAAACCATTTAGTGAAGAAGCATTAGAGAGAAAAGTTTCAGCTTTTGAAATCATTTGGAAACCAGCTGTAGTGAGTTCAAAGTTGTTATTTGAATTTGGGATTGCACTTGCAGTTTGAATTTTCTACATGGAGGACAGCAAGATTTGATGATGAAGTATATTAATCATTTGGGAATTTTTGCTAGCGATATCGCTTTTTTTGACAATTGGTAGTGGTTAAATGAATTTTTTTGATCAATAATGGTTAAATGAATTGGTTTTAGTAGTTTGAGTAGATTTTAGTAAATAATAAATTCTACATAATTTAATAGTAATTTTATGTAATTACTGATTTTTTACAAAAAATAAATTAAAAAAGAAGAATTTTTTTTTGAAAAGAAAAATCTGACTACGCGCATCAGCGCGGCAAGCAATTTTTGCTGCTTTTTTTCGCAGCTGCTGTCGGTTTTTTTTCTCAGCTTTTGTGCAGTTTTTTGGTCAGCTTTTCTGCCAAAAGCTGATGTTTTTTGTTTTTTAGTGGCAAATGTCTAAAATGCCTAAAAAAATGGGCACGTGCGCAAGTGAAATGTCTAAAAATGCCAATTTGCTTGCATTTTGTTTTATTATATTAGTATTAGATTAGATTAGATATTAGATATTATATAGATTAGATAGATTACATTTTTATCATTGGTTTTGGACACTTAGCAATTGTATAAGTGGATTATTTTTGACATTTTGCTAGCATATGAATTGATTATACTATAGTATTAAATAGATTAGTATTAGAGATTAGATAGATATGTTTGAAGTGGAATAAAATAGAAGTAAATGAGAATAAATAGAGATGGAAGAAGAAAAAGAGAAAGAAATGAGAGAGGAAAGAGGGGATATTATGAGAGAGAGAAGAAAATAAAATAAATAAAGAAGGAGAGATGATGAGAAGTTGTGTAAGAGAAAAAGTAAAAAATTGTAAAAAATAGAGATTTTTTGTCTTTTAGTGGCAAAATGTCCAAAATGCCCAAAAAGATGGACACGTGACGCGCTAATGGAATGTCTAAAAATGTCAATTGACGCTCTCGTTGCTGATCCCGTTAGCGCTTCCGTTGACACTCTTGTTGTCGCTCCGTGCGGCTCACAAAAAAACAAAATGAGATTTAATTATTGATTTTTTAGAAAAAATAATTTGGGAATTTTTGCTAGCGGTATCGCTTTTTTTGACAATTGGTAGTGGTTAAATGAATTTTTTTGATCAATAATGGTTAAATGAATTGGTTTTAGTAGTTTGAGGAGATTTTAGTAAATAGTAAATTCTACATAATTTAATAGTAATTTTATGTAATTACTGATTTTTTACAAAAAATAAGTTAAAAAAGAAGACTTTTTTTTTGAAAAGAAAAATCTGACTACGCGCATCAGCGCGGCAAGCAGCAGACAACTTTTGCTGCCTTTTTCGCAGCTGTTGTCGTTTTTTTTTCTCAGCTTTTGTGCAGTTTTTTGGTCTGCTTTTCTGCCAAAAGCTGCGGTTTTTTGTTTTTTAGTGACAAAATGTCTAAAATGCCCAAAAAATGGGCACGTGCGCAAGTGGAATGTATAAAAATGTCAATTTACTAGCATTTTGTTTTATTATATTACTATTAGATTAGATTAGATATTAGATATTATATAGATTACATTTTTATCATTGGTTTTGGACACTATTTTGACATTTTGCTAGCATGTGAATTGATTATTCTATAGTATTAGATCGATTAGTATTAGAGATTAGGTTAAATTAGTATTAGATAGATATGTTTGAAGTGGAATAAAATAGAAGTAAATGAGAATAAATAGAGATGAGAGAAGAAAAAGAGAAAGAAATGAGAGAGGAAAGAGGGGATATTAGGAGAGAGAGAAAGAATAAAATAAATAAAAAAGGAGAGATGAGAGAGATAATAGGAAGATGTGTAAGAGAAAAAGTAAAAAATTGTAAAAAGTAGAGGTTTTTTGTCTTTTAGTGACAAAATATCCAAAATGCCCAAAAAACTGGATACATAGCGCGATAGTGGAATTTCTAAAAATATCAATTTGCTACCATTTTGTTTTATTAGATTATTATATATTATTATATATATATTAGATTATATATTAGATTAGATAGAGTATTAGATATTAGATTAGATTATATTAGATTTGCTAGGATATAATTTTAATATAATTTTATTAGATTAGTATTAGATCTGGAATACAATTTTATTCTCGAAATTTGAGTTGTGAAAGTGGTCCCAGTGAGAGAGGGGAAAGGGAACGGAAAGGACGACGAAAAAAAAAGTAAAGATGGAGTGAACTGAACCGAATAGCAACAAACACACTCTCTCACTCACACGACGTTTTCGTGTTGTTTGTTGTAAACTTGTTAGAGAAGGAAACTGATTCCGAAAATTGCATTCTCTCATTATCAACGAGGTAAGCAATCTCTACCTTCTCCTTCCATGGAAGTGGAAAGGGGGTGTCGATTTTCGCACTTGATTCTGTTTTCATTTTCGGTATTTTATGGTTGGTTATCTATTTTGCTGAATCATATTTTCATCAATGGATGCAGGTTAGGTTGCAAAGAAAGCTTGTTCATTGTGTGGTCGAGCTGATCGGAGTGCTCAATTGTTTGGAGATTCTGTAAGTTGTTCTATTGTTTGTCATATCTGATTATGTCTAGTAACGTTTGGTGGGTCTTCTTGGTTTTTTGCTATATGGTACTGTGATATGCATGACCCAGTTTTTAGAAACCGAACCAACCAATGAAATGGTTCAACTGGTTAAACCACGACCTTACACTGACTTCGGTTCAGCTATTTGAGCGGTTCAACTGTGGTTTCATCTGATTTGAGCCATTTAAAGTGGTTGATTTGAACTATGACCCGAAGCTCTCATCGATTTGATGTCTAATTCGGTTTTCAAAACATTGGTATGACCTCAATGAATAAATTATAAAATATACATTGCTGCTATTCCTGAAGTCTAGTTTACATAGTTGTTCTCACAAATTTATTGAATTTGCAAGACCATGTTCAGCATTTGAATTCATTTCTGTCAGTGTGTCTCCCTTTCTCTAATATTCTTTTTCAATTTTGCAATATTTGATGGCTGATTTGTTGGGTTTTCACTTTTTTGTACCCATAGTTAATATACAAGATGTAGGGATTCCCTTTCCAGTACCCCATTTTTTAATAACTATTGGTTTAATGGTTGGATACCTATTGTGCTGAATCATATTTTCATCAATGGATGCAGGTTAGGTTGTCAAGAAAGCCTGTTCATATCGTGGTCGAGTTGATCGGAGTACTCTACTGTTTGGAGATTCTGTAGGTCCTTTGTGTTTTTGTGTATTTTCGTAATTCGTGTAAGTTGTATAAGATGAAAAAGCAAGTGAGAGATAGAGGTATATTAATAACACACCTCTTGCTATATGGCTCTGTGATATGCATGACCTCAATGAATAAATTATAAAATATACATTGCTGCTATTCCTGAAGAATTGAAAGCAAATTAGGCAATTCTAAAATATTATTCATTTTATATTGTTATCAACAAGACATAAAACTCTTGTAGTAAATAATTGTGATGGAAAACAGTTGGAAGACTAGCCATGGAGAATGTATTTTTCGGAAAAAATGAAAACAGTTTTTTAAAAATAATATATTTGTTTTATCTAATGTTTCTAAGTTTAAGTTGAATTGAGTGGAAAGGAAAACAGAAAATAAGGGAAGGAAAGTAAAGGACCCGGAATGGTGATGATGATTAGTGTTTTTATATTTCTGTAAGGCTTGTTTTAGTGATTCATATTTATTGGAGCTAGGAAACAATAGAGAGGGGAAAGGGTAGGGTGCATTGTGACGGTCTTTGAAGAAGATTTTCATTGATAGAAGTCTTTGAAGACAAAAATTTGTTTACAGAGCTGTTCTCACAAAATTATTGAATTTATAAGACCATGTTCAGAATGTGAATTCATTTCTCTCAGTGTGTCTCTCTGTGTCTCCTTTTCTCAGATATTCTTTTTCAGTTTTACAATATTTGATGGCTGATTTGTTGGGTTTTCACTACATGTGTTTTTTATACCCATAGTTAATATACAAGATGTAAGAATTCCCTTTCCAGTATCCCATTTTTATTAACTATATTGATCTAGGGTGGCAATCTGAATTTGTGCGATTTGGAATTTACAGATTACTAACAACATGGATCTAGAAGGAAGTGAAAAGGACTCAGTGGTTACTCAAGTCAGCATTGGTGGATTTGACAGTGAAGTTAAAGCTAGAGATCTTGTGACATTCTTGGAAAACAAAATTGGATCTGTAGACAGGTGTCGGCTGAAAACTTCTTGTACTCCTCCAGAGTCATATCCAGAATTTAATATCATTGATACTACACAGATCGAAAAAACAGATGAATATAAGAAGGTGGCACCTCATGCTTTTGTGCATTTTACATTGCTGGATTCTGCAATTGAGGCCCACAATGCTTCAGGTCGTTGTGATCTCTTTTGGAACGATAAGCCATTAACGGTCTTCTGTGGGCCTCGAAATCCATTCTTCCTGAACCAAAGGAGGAGAACTGCAACTCCTTTTAAGATGTCTGATGTAGTTGTTGAAATTGGGACTTGGGCTAGCCCAGGGGAGTTTCATGTTGATTGGAGAGGGCCTGATAAAGGGGTAAATTTTCTGGTGGATCCTTTTGATAGCATGTGCAAGCTTTGTTTCAATCGTGATACTGCCTTCTCATTCAAAGGAATAGCAAAAAAAGCAGTGATAAAGTGTGATTTTAAGGTGGGTTTCTTGGTTAGAGACATACGTGAGATCAGAAAATATGCTGATACATCATATCACGTTATTTTATTACGACTCGCTTCATCACCCTCGGTTTGGTACAGAACTGCTGATGATGACATTGAAGAATCAGTCACAATTGATTTACTGGATGATGATGATCCTTGGATTAGAACCACTGATTTTACACCAAATGGAGCTCTTGGTCGATGCATTTATTATAGAATTTTGATCCCACCTCGTTATGGTGCGAAATTGACGAAGGCAATGGATTATCTGAAAAGTCAAAGAGTGCAAGTGGTTCCACTTAAACGGCAACTTAGGATACTTGATGAAGCTGATTTTGGGGTGCCCATGTTAGATGCTTTCTTCTATATTAATTTTCAAAAGGGCATTACTTTTGATATAATGTTCTTGGTTAATGCAATAGTACACAATGGGATATTTAATCGGCATAGTTTATCAGACAAGTTTTTTGACTTGCTGAGAAATCAATCAAAGGAGGTCAATGTGGCTTCCCTGAAGCACTTGTGTTCTTACAAGAACCCGGTGTTTGATGCAACTAATCGACTGAAAATGGTGCAAGAGTGGTTGATCAAAAACCCGAAGTTTTATGAAAGCTCGAAGCATTTTGAGGATATTGTTGAAGTTAGAAGGTTGGTTATCACCCCAACAAAAGCTTACTGCGTTCCACCAGAAGTGGAACTGTCCAATAGGGTTCTCAGAAAATTTAGAGAAGTATCAGACCGATTCTTGAGAGTGACCTTTATGGATGAAGGCATGCAGACGCTTAATGTCAATGCTCTCAACTATTATGTTGCTCCCATTGTGAAGGAAATCACATCAAACTCATTTCCACAGAAGACAAGAATATATAAAAGGGTGAAGACAATCCTGGAAGAAGGGTTTCACTTATGTGGAAGAAAATATTCATTTTTGGCTTTTTCATCCAATCAACTTAGAGATCGTTCAGCTTGGTTTTTTGCTGAAGACAGCGACATTACTTGTAATGATATCAGAAATTGGATGGGCAGGTTTAATCAGAAAAATGTTGCAAAATGCGCTGCCAGAATGGGACAGTGCTTTTCATCTACATATGCAACGGTGGAAGTTGCTGCCAATGAAGTTAACTCCATGCTTCCCGACGTTGAGAGGAACAAGTATGTTTTCTCTGATGGCATTGGTATTATCACCACCGATCTTGCAGCTGAAGTTGCAGAGAAATTGAAGTTGGACACAGTACCCTCTGCTTACCAGATCAGATATGCTGGTTTTAAAGGGGTTGTAGCCTCTTGGCCTCCTAAAGGGGATGGATACAGACTTTCTTTAAGGCCTAGCATGAACAAGTTTCAATCAGATCATACTACCTTGGAGATCTGTACTTGGACCAGATTTCAACCCGGTTTTCTTAATAGGCAGATTATAACATTGCTTTCAGCACTGGAGGTGTCAGATGAAGTATTCTGGAAAATGCAGGAGGCAATGATTTCCAGGTTAAATCAATTGCTTGTAGATGCAAATGTGGCATATGATGTGCTGACCAAGTCTTGTGCCGATCATGGAAATGCTGCAGCAATAATGTTAAGTTGTGGCTTCAGTCCTCAAACAGAACCTCATCTTAGAGGTATGTTAACTTCTATACGTGCTGCACAGCTTTGCGGTCTTAGAGAAAAGTCTAGAATTTTTGTCTCATCTGGACGGTGGTTGATGGGTGTCTTTGACGAGTCTGGTGTGCTTGAACAAGGGCAATGCTTTGTTCAAGTGTCTACTCCATCTCTGGAAAATTGTTTTTCAAAGCACGGCTCGAGATTTTCCGAGACAAAGAATCTGCAAGTGGTTGAAGGCCTTGTGGTCATAGCCAAAAATCCATGTCTTCACCCTGGAGATGTCAGAATTTTAGAGGCAGTTGATGTCCCTGAATTACACCATTTATATGATTGTCTTGTTTTCCCTCAAAAGGGTGATAGACCCCATGCAAATGAAGCTTCTGGAAGTGACCTTGATGGGGATCTATATTTTGTCACATGGGATGGAAATCTTATCCCACCTAGTAAGAGGAGCTGGATACCTATGGAGTACGCGCCTGCTGAAAACAAACTTCAAACTCGGCAGGTCACTACCCGGGTATGTGTTTTTTGTTTTTTGAATGTCATCTATGAAGTTCCATAGTTAATACCCGTATGCTTTGTATTTGACTGTACATAGATAATATTATAATAGGATTGTTGTTTTTGTTTGTCTCGTAAATTATTCATAGCATCGTCTTTTGATTAAAACTGCAGGACATCATAGAGTTTTTTGCCAAAAACATGGTGAATGAGAGCCTGGGTGCAATCTGCAATGCACATGTGGTGCATGCTGATTCCAGTGACTATGGTGCATTGGATGAGAAATGCATACACTTGGCTGAGTTAGCAGCCACTGCAGTTGATTTCCCAAAAACCGGCAAGCTTGTCACTATGCCCTCTCACCTGAAACCAAAGTTATATCCGGATTTTATGGGGAAAGAGCACCATCAATCCTATAAATCCAAGAAGATCCTGGGAAGACTTTACCGACGGATCAAAGATGCATATGATCAGGATATCGACGCACCAGATTTGAACTATGCATCTGATATACCGTACGATAAAGATCTCGAGGTTCCAGGATCTTCTAATTTTATTGCTGAGGCATGGGGACAGAAATGCTCTTATGATGGCCAGCTGAGTGGCTTACTTGGTCAGTATAAAGTTAGAAGAGAAGAAGAAGTGGTCACCGGACAGATCTGGTCCATGCCAAAGTACAATAGCAGGAAGCAAGGGGATCTCAAGGAGAGGTTGAAGCACTCATACAGTTCTCTGAAAAAAGAATTTAGGCAAATTTTTGAAAACTTGAATTCTGATGTTGGGGAATTAAGCAGTGAAGAAAAAAATTTGTTGTATGAGCAGAAAGCTTCAGCTTGGTATCAGGTGACATATCATCCTAAATGGGTGAGAAGATGCCGTGACTTGCAATTAAAATCAGCAGATAATCAAGAGTCAGATAGTTCAGAGAGTATGTTGATGCTGAGTTTTCCTTGGATTGCAGTTGATTACCTAGCTCGCACAAAGGTAAAGCGCCAGGGAAATTTTGATTCAACCAAGCAAGTTGGTTCTCTTGCAAAGTATCTGTCTGAAAGGTTATAGTTCTTTTGTACTTGTTGGCTACAAGGCCACTCTGCCGCACTCATTAAGGGTTATTTCAAATTTGTGTTCCTCAAGCCAGAAATTGCCTTTGCTATTGGGTAAACTCCTCTCTGAATCCTACTCGATTCTCATATCTGTTTTTCTCTTTTAAATAAACTTTCTCTTGTATCAAATGGAATAGAATTCTATGTTTACGCTTTAGTTGCATTTCTATTCCTCTGTACTTTGCGATTCCCAAATTAATAGAGTTGAATTCCCATTGTTCTGTGTGTAGTTACTTGGTTAGTGTGATTATTTTTCTGCTAACCTTACAGGCAACTCACATTTTTTGACAGGATCGAGATTATTCACCTAAGAATTATATCTATTCAAATTTTATTTTCATAATTACATGATTCAATATTTCCCATTTTATAAGTAACTTTAGAAAGATATACAAGTATTAGTCAAGTTGCCCTTCACCTATCCTAACCATTGGATTTTTTAACTATTAAATCAAGACTGTTGAAATGACCTGTATTATTACCACAATTATAAATGAAAGACTTTAACAAACACTGTAGCATGGTATCTATCCAAAGGACTCTTTACCTGATTTTTGCCCTTGAAAATTTAACTCCAAATAATAAATCCAATGTACTACTACTTTGCTCCTTGGTGCATGGAGCATTTAATGATAAGCCACCTACTTGTGGCATCTCCTTCTTTATGGTATTGTAGACTTAGTGGCATCTATGGCTATGCTTGCTTACCTCCGATAATTAATGTAGGCCATATACTACTTTTGATGCTCATAAACCGTTAGCTTTTCATTCATTTTTGGTACTTCTATAAGCTCCACAACTATTCGCTCTTAACTAAGATTGGAAACTAGGATACATGATCAGTACAACTGGCGTCAGAGACTTTAGAAAAAATATGGTCTGTGGCATGTGATCTTCATACATAGTTGAAAAAGTTTTTTGTTCTTTTCATAGTCGAATTTATTTTGGTTTTATAATCTTCATTTATAAACATGTACAAACCTAACCTACACATGTGATTTCAAGCCAAGGAGGTTATTGAATATTTGGCCATCCAACATGATCTTTTTCTTTTCTTTTAAGTTGATGTTTGTTTCCATTGTGGAGAACTTATTGACGTGAAAGCTACCATCTACAAGTGAACGCTAATTCTTGTAAAGCTTAGATAGGTTTGCGAATGAAAATTGAAGTTTTATGGTAGGAGAGAAAAAAACCTCATGAAATAAATGATTATTATTATTGAGCTCTCCTATTGAAAAAGTTCAGTAACTAGATATAATCCAAATTCGAGAGAAAGAATATAAACATTTTGTGTAAAACATGCGGACTAAAAAGAAAATCTTTATGCTATTAAGGGGAGAACATCTATCCTAGAAAATCTTTATGCTTCAAAATGATGTTTTAAAAATCTAAACATGGATCAAACTAGCAACACCTTTAAATTGTGGTTCAATTAGTTTACCCAGTTCAGCTCATAATCAAATTGGATAAATAATAAAAATAAAACTAAATGCAACAAAGGTGCAAAACAATAACAATAGTAGTTTTAGGTTCAGTTCAATCTGCATGAACCCTAGTTCAACCCAATTTGCCGTGGCGATCTAATCATCCCTATGATTCAACTTGCCATGTTAAACCAATTGCAAAGTAGGACATTGCTGGTGAAAAGTAAGTGTACCGGTTTCAAATCTCGCTCTCCTTCTCTTCTAACAACTAATACACTAATTACTAACTGCTCCACCTATCAAAAGAATTGTCACGTCAAACAAATTGCAACCTTTGCTAGTTCCAGTTCGACTAGTTGGACCGATTGATCAAGTTTTAAGGACATTGTTTCTATCGTGACAATTCACTTCTCTTTTTTATCATTTTTTCTCACCTTTAAATAATGAGCATAAAGTGTGTTTACTTCTTTTGTGCGAATAAAATAATATAATTTAAAAACTTATATACAACAAGCTATGCATGAGATTACCAACAATATGAGTGGTAACTTGGCTCGGATTACATCCCAAGGCCCTGAGTTTGAATTTTGAGTGTGACAAAAACTCTGTTGGGATGGGAGAATCACACGGACTGGCAAAACCGAGTATACACGTGGCCAGCGAGATTCCCCGACGTAGGTTAGCCATTAGCAAAACCAGTAGATACTGCGCACCAATAACACGGTAAAAAAACTATGCATGAGATTGGTTTGATATATAAGGAATAAAGAAAGAGGGCAAATTTACAAAGGAAGTCTTGAAGAATATTTATTTTTTGGATAATTAACTTGAAGAAGATTATTCCCCTCCACCCCAAGAGGCAGACCTAAGAGGACATATGGTCCATTACTGAAGGTGACAAGGGGGTAAGGGCTATGCATGCCATTATTAGGGGTAAATTGGTTAACCCAATTTATTGGCAACTGAAAGATGTTTGTAGAAGATAGTAACATGGAATTTGGAAAACAGGGAGGGGAACTCTCATAAAAGTACTTCAATTTTTAGGAAGCGTCAGAATCAGGAGATGATGATGCATTACAATTTTATGCTATCATCATTTAGAATTCTGATGCTAACATGAAGAAGAGGAAAAGAAAATACAACTCTACTAGTACTATAGTTAGCAACTTTAGTTAATTGCAATTAATATCGCTTTAAATATGTATCGGTATCGTAAGATTTATTAACCTGCCCCAACTGTCCCTTTTATCACGTCTGAAAATTGAGTTTGGTACCCCGTGACTAGTTTTGCTTGTTAATTCAAACCAATAATTAAAATTGACAGATTAAATTGCTTTGTTAATTATATAAATATGTATCTTTCATACATATCCCTCTCCTGCTAATTGGATCCAAATTCTCATGTTTCCCAACAACAATATATATTAAGTAACTATCAAAGTGGCCATTATCAGCACTTAATTGACAGAAGCATATTTTACCATAGATATTAAAAGCACATGAAAAAGATATCTATATATAGCAGAAAATGAACTTAATTGGTAGCTAGTATTATATTTTTAAGAACCATGACATATATAGGCTCCTTAATTAATTACTTGAAGTGGAAGCACATGGATAATTCCAATTAAGTAACTCTTCAATCATCTGCAAAGCAACTCTATCCTCCTCTTCTTCTTCTTCTTCTTCTTCTTCTACTAATTGCACCCCATTTTTATTACCACCATCATTATTTGGTCCTATTTGTGTTTGCGTGGTTTGTTTGTTGCCAAGTTGTACCCTCATGACCCAATTAGAATCAGAATGAGGTCCAGCTCCTTTTTGCCACACTCCAATGTGAGAATTATCAGCATCAAGCCTCAGACAAGTGAGTGATGGAGAAGGATCTTTGCAATACTTTCTTAGCTTTGTGCTTAGAAGCTCTGATAAAGCCTTAGGAGATAAGAAAGCGTTGTTGTTGTTGTCATTACCATCTTCACCTAATTGATTCTTTGAAACAGGAAAATTAGTCTTGGCATTCTGACCACTCATCAATATAGCTGCTTGATCATATGCCCTTGCTGCTGCCTCTGCTGTCTCAAATGTCCCTAGCCACACCCTTCTCTTCCTACACACACACACACACACAAAAACAATAATAACAAGAAAGCTGCTTATATATATATTTATATTATACTCCTCTCTAGTCCTAGTTATGAGAAAAATTTACAGTGTTAGTCTATATTATGTGTTATAGACCAGAGCTATTCAACGAATCTAAAACTAACTTTTGTTGGAGTATAAGAGAAAAATACATTTTTTAAGTTGATTGAATAACTGATGTATCTGGTGGTCACAGAGAGCAAATGTGTGTAAATCCGCATTGTAAGAATATTTGTGATTGGTATGGAGTTTAATTATGAGGAGAATACTTACAGCAATGGGTGGCGAATCTCTGACACCCAAGAGCCCCACTGGCGCTGCCTCACACCTCTGAACTTCTTTGATTGTACCATGATTTTGTTGGCGCGTGAGATCGATGTTATAATAAGTAAGTGTTGGGGGAGGGAATGAAAAGAGAGTTGCACTTGCAGAGATGAATTTGTTGTGAGGTACAATGTTAATATTATTATGAGTGTGTTGGGGAAATATATATGGGGTTGTCGGTGTGGAATAGGACGGAAAGTGGTAATGAAAACAGTACACATGCAATAAAAGTTTTCACCAACACAACTTTGATAAATCCTTAGCTTCTTAACAACTGAATTTAATGAGTAGCAGCATGTAGGGTTCTCTTTCTTTCTGTTTCTACCCACAGATTTAACACCAACAACATGTGTTGCTGTGATCCACTCTTTAGACTTTGCATCCACATGATCAAACTTCAAAAGTAGCTAGGTTCAATTTTACTATACAGAATGTGAATAATAACTGGTATTTGTGTATTTTCAGCTCAACTTCTACGGTTTGCTTACATTTATGTTTGTTCATTGTTGAGAATTGATTGAGACCAAGGATCCATATATTTACGTGAAATCTTAAAAGTTCTTTCTTATCATCACGTGAATTCAAAGTTATACGAAGAGAATTAGTGAAACTTTTTATTAGGATGAGAATTACTCCCGTAACGTCAAGTAGATCAGTAACAACCTGGTTTTTTTATAGTGTTTCTTTTTGACAATTTTTTTATAGTGTTTTAAAATGTGGCAAATCCAGAAATTTATCGAGGGTGGACAAAGTTGTTTTTTTTCCAACTATTACTGGTCACCCACGAAGTGTCCAATGCTTTCAACGAGGATTAAATTTCGCACTGACAACACTGAGAACTTGAGAGCACCGAGTCGACCCACCATTGGGCCAACGGCGTTGGTTGGTGGACGAAATTGCTCAATAATATGGAGATTTTATAGTATAAACATTTTAATTGCACTTTTAATCTCTTAATTGCACTGTTGTCAAAAAAATTCTCTTAATTGCACTTTTAAAATTATGAATTTTTACCAATAAAAAAAAGTTATGAATTTTTAACACTTGGTTCTCAAAAATCTTAGATTATATATGAAAATGAAAAAGTAGGAGACTAACAGTGCACGATGAGAAAAAAATAATGTGAAAATAAACATTCAATACCACTTGTTGGCTTTTTAGGGAGTACTTATATTGTTTTGGTAAATGAAAATTTGGGGTGAGGGGGATGGCGCACATGAAGGTCATTTGCCTCACCACTCCACAAGGGACTTTCCAGATATAAATTCGGTCATGCTTCACTAGGCCAACTCTTTGAGGTTTTGGAAGTACTTGTATATTCTTTAATAGTGGAGTATTTCCTTCAATCTCAAATATAAGTGAAAAAAAAGGCTTAATTACAGTTTTGGTCCCCCTGGTATATCTTTTAAAAGATTAGTTAATCACATTTTTTAATCAAAGTAAAAAAGGAAAAAGAAATCTCATCTCCTAAATTACTATTGATGGAACTTATTTCTTGGAAATTAAGAGTGAAAAATAAAATTTAAATTAATTGAAGGATATAAGAATGATGACACTATTTGTCAAAAAAAGATGACACTAAATAAAGTAAAATTAATTAACAGTAACATTTTGTATGTTTTAAACTACAAAACATTATTACTTTTTTAGTTTTTATATTCGAGGTTGGAATACTATAATTTTTCTATACCCAATTTACATAATTTGGCAATTATAATGTGGACATGGGTATAAATAATTAAAAAAAAAAATTCAGGACAATGCTCAAATAGCTGTATAAAAAATTTGATAGTTTTTTATTAGTTACTTTGTACAAAAATACTCAATACCTACTTTTCTATTTTTGTGTCCTAAGGGAAAATGAAACCATTTATTTTATGGAGACAAGAAATTGACTTCGTCGTCTTCATATTTTGTGGTGGCAGTACTATTGGCTTTGAGGAGGAATAGTTCAATGGTTGTTGAGGCTGTTAACTATCTAACTATTTAGTTGAAAAAACAAAACCAGGTGTCTCTTTATTATTTGAGGTTTTGGCCCGTCAATTTATTGTGGGGTAATTGTTTTGAAAATATCGTGACACACACACCCTAGCAATATGAAGTCCACTCCATTTACTGTTCTTGAAATAATTTCTTTTGCTAAGGACAGAGAGACATTGAAGATCGTATTTATGATATGGGGGGCCTCGAATAATTAAAGTAGACTACAAGGGGATAAGCTTATATCTAAAAAAAAAGACTACAAGGGGATGAGTTTCAGATTATTTTATAATTAAAAAATCTTGTCGTATTGGATCAAATTTTTTAAATAGTTTATATAAATATTGTAATATTCAATTTGGGTAATTGGAATTTTTTAGAGAGTAGATCCAAATCTTCTGCTATTTAATCAAGAGTTTTGTATGAGGTATATATGTTGTTGTTTGTTGGTTTTCTCCTTCTTTAAGGTGGATTTTGTATGTATATGAGTTGAGTACTTATTGTACTCCGCTTTTATATATTATATTAGATAGATAAGATATTATACTTGTATTTAAAAAGTATCAATAGTTTTTTTTAAGTTATCAAAAGTCTTGTTTTATCGCCTTGGTGCATATATAGATTTACTGTATCCAATAATCAGAAACCTAAGGAGTTGGCTTAGTGGAGTATGACAAAAGAGTTGTATCTGAGAGGTCTTGGTAAATATATAGTATTTAAAGATGAAGAATGAAGAGGAACCGTAACGGGAAGTGAGTTTTCAAAAGTAAAAATGTCTTGGTAAATGTGTCATTTTGGTACTGGCCGAAAATAACCTCATATAAGCCAAGTGTCATTTTTGCCAAATGTCTCAATGGGGAATTTCAGTGGTGGTTAATTGGTATAAATTTATAGTAGATAGATAATAGATAGTAGATTTATAATCCAATAGAGTTTTTGATACACCCAAAATTCGAACTTAAGACTTAAGGATGAAATTCGAACCTAGGCACCGCTCAAACCAACGCTAGTTGATGTAAAAAGATTACATTGCAGGTGTGTATCTGTGTTGGATATGGTCTAAGCCTTAATGTTGTTTGGTGGTGCTATAACACATGTTGGAACATCAATATTGTTGCAGTGCAGTTTATTAGTTAGTTATAATTTTGTTATGTGCTGTTATGTTAGTTATAGCATAAGAGAATTTGTTTTGCTCTCTTCTCTTAGTTCCTTTGTAGAAGTCACACTTATATAAGTGGAGTTTCATTAGGCATTGTAAGAAGTCATTGGAAACTGAGATTTCACATTTAGTTTTCTAGAGTGCAGAAATCAGTTCTAGAGAGAGAGTGAGAGCATAAGTGTTGTCTCTGATGCTGCAGCACCATCTGTAACATTCAAGATTCATAGTGGATTGACATGTTCTTCCTCTGCCCGCAGATGTAGGTCTTTATATTGAAGGCTGAACTGGGTAATCATTTCTTGGTGTTAATATCCTCTCCCCTTCTCTCCCTTTTTGTTTCCTGTTTTGTTTGTTTTGTCCTTATTTCTTGGTTGAATCTATGGTTTTTCTCCCTAACATATTGCCACTGTTTACTCATATCAGCCTAAGGTAAGTTAAGAAGACCTAAACATGAACAAATCCAAAAAAGAGGGTTAGTATGTGCAATTTTTGTTATGTATCAAAATAGAGAGATGTCATAAAATTAGTGAATTATATAGGAAGCTAATTGAGGTGGGCTAGAGACCTAAAGTAAGGGGTAGTCATTCTTTGATCTCACTGTGGGATACTTGTGGACGCACCGTAGCATTGAAAGAGAAACAAAAATGTTAGGTTTATTATTATTAAAACATATTTGAGTTATAATTTCAATTAATTGTAAATAACTTGGGTCGTGGACAACCCAACTATCTTGTCAAAACAGGCTCCTTATCCATTCCAAGTAAGCAAGTGCTCCTTACAAGTCAAGGAAGATATGGAATATGGTTTTTGTCCTCCCTATAGACTTCTCTTTCTTCACACAAAATATTCCATACATTCCCTCTCCACATACATATACATATTTCTCACCAAAAATAATTAAAAACTTATTTTCATATACTTGTACATACCGAAAAACAGTTCCCTTCCCCTTTCTTCCATTCCTGATCATCAGAGTCCTAGCTAGATTTTGTGAAAATTTGAATATTATTTCATTGACTTTAGTTACCCTCTCCGTGCTTAAGAATAGAAAGTGTTAAGAAAATGCCTCAGCTGTTACATGGTACGCTTAAGGTAACCATAAGTGAAGTTGATAGGTTGCAATCTGGATGTAATTTGGATTTCATTCGCAAGGTATATATTCATATAAACTCTTTCTCTCACTCTCTTGTTTTTAATCATTAAATGAGAAAAAAAGTTAACGACGGGTTTAAATTTCATAAAATGATGTGTTTGTTTGAGGTTAAAGAGGGAAGAGAGAGTCATTTTCTCATGTTTGGTTGAAGAGTGAAATGGGAAAGAGAGAGATGATTATTTTAGTCTCATTCCACTTTGTGAGAAGAAAGTGAGGAGAAAATACTCAATAATTATGTTTTTACCATTTTACCCACATTTTATCACCCAACTTTCCTAATTCTTTAAATAACTAAAATAAATATTTAAATAATTAAATTAAATAATTAAAATAATTATTTTGCTAATTAAAATAATTATATAGCTAATTTAATTAAATAATAAAAATAATTATTAAGTTAATTAAATTAAAAAATTAAATCAAATATATAGGGGTGTTTTTGTATTTTCAAAACTGGTATTCTTTCTCTCTTCTCTATTTCGCTCCAACCAAACCAAGAGACACAACTCTCTCTCTCCCCCTCTCCTCTTTCTCTTCTCTTTCCCTTAAACCAAACAACACATCTAATTTACTCTATTTCTCACCTCTTTCTTTCTTTCTTTCTTTCTTTCTTTCTTTCTTCCCTCACTATCTCTTCTATCTTTCCCTTCTAATCCAAACACACCCTAATATGAGTGAAACTTAAGATGATGTTCAAATTTTCAACTGCATCAAAATTAAATTAATTGGTTGCTATACATATTATCCATTGAACTAGATGGAGGAATAGAATAGACGGCACACAATATTGTTATTTTTATCCTTCATATATATTCTATATTTTTGTCACTTACATTTTTTTATGGAAAATATAAGAGAAACTAACATATTTAAGCTTTTCTCAAAATAAAATTGGAACAAGAAAGGGCACTACGCAAAAGGGAAAGAGATTTCTAGCTCAAGTCAAGGGTTGTCTATTGTGCCGACCTGAGGTATATTCAGTTCAACTACCATTTTTATAAATTTTTTCATTTTTGTAGGCATCTTACTTTTTCATTTTAACGTGAAAATATTTCTTCAAAAAATTGACTAACATGTAAAAACTTGATGAAGATTGTTGGGACAAGGCTCTATGCAACAGTTGATTTAGACAAGGCAAGGGTTGGAAGGACAAGAATGATAGGGAATCAACCCTCAAACCCAAAGTGGAATGAGACTTTTGAACTCTATTGTGCTCATTACATATCAAACATTGTATTCACTGTTAAAGATGATAATCCAATTGGAGCAACTCTAATCGGAAGAGCTTACATCCCAGTAGAGAAAGTCCTCAGAGGCCCTATAATTAACAGATGGGTTGAAATACTAGATGAAGAAGATCATCGTCCTATACCAGGTGGCTCTAAAATTCGTGTCAGCGTGCAGTTCTCTAGTGTCACAGAAGACATAAGGTGTTTGTGGTCTCAAGGAATTCGCATGCCATTTTTAGGTGTTCCTCGTACATTTTTCGACCAGAGACAAGGTTGTAGTGTTACCTTATACCAAGATGCTCATGTACCTGCAGACAACACTCGACCATGGATTCCAATATCAGGAAGATGTTGGGAGGATATTTACAATGCTATTATGGACGCTAAGCACTTTATTTACATAACTGGTTGGTCTATTTACACTGAGATAACCTTGATTAGGGACACACAAAAGTCAACAGGAACAAGCATTACACTTGGGGAGCTTCTCAAAGCGAAAGCTGATGAAGGTGTTAATGTTCTTGTTCTTGTTTGGGATGACAGAACCTCTGTTCCAGCACTAAAGAAAGACGGGATGATGGCAACTCATGATCAAGAAACTGCAGATTACTTCAGAGATACAAAGGTGTGTTGTGTTTTGTGTCCACGTAATCCAGATAATGGGAGAAGCATAGTTCAGGGTCTTCAAACTTCAACCATGTTCACTCATCACCAAAAGACTATTGTTGTTGATGGCCAAGTTATAGATTCAACTAAGAGAAAGGTTGTGAGTTTTATTGGTGGGATTGACTTATGTGATGGGAGATATGATACCATGGAACACCCTTTGTTTTCAACTTTGAATACAGTCCACCATGATGATTTCCACCAGCCAAAT
Organism: Astragalus membranaceus; assembly: GCA_039519185.1. Classification (NCBI taxonomy): domain Eukaryota; kingdom Viridiplantae; phylum Streptophyta; class Magnoliopsida; order Fabales; family Fabaceae; genus Astragalus; species Astragalus membranaceus. Next base: position 14,588,494 of record CM076848.1, read on the forward strand.
TTTCCAAATTCTTCTATTAAAAAAGGTGGTCCTAGAGAGCCATGGCATGATATTCACTGCAAACTAGAAGGGCCAATTGCATGGGATGTGTTGTACAATTTCGAGCAACGATGGGAGAAGCAAGTTGGGAGGAAATTATTGTTCCTATTTGAGGATCTTGAGAGAATTCTAGTCCATCCATTGGATGCAATGACATCAGAAGAAGATGGAGAAAGATGGAGTATTCAGTTGTTTAGGTCCATTGATGGTGGTGCTGTTTCAAACTTCCCTCAATCCCCTGAGGAAGTTGCTGAATTTGGGCTTGTTAGTGGGAAAGACAACATCATTGATAGGAGTATCCAAGATGCTTACATAAATGCTATTCGGAGAGCCAAGAGTTTCATTTACATTGAAAATCAGTATTTCGTAGGGAGTTCATATGGTTGGAGAGCATCTGATATAAAAGTTGAGGATGTTGGTGCTTTGCATCTAATACCAAAGGAGCTTTCGTTAAAGATTGTTAGCAAGATTGAAGCAGGAGAGAGGTTTGTTGTGTATGTGGTTATTCCAATGTGGCCAGAAGGTATACCTGAAAGTGCTTCAGTTCAGGCAATATTAGATTGGCAAAGGAGGACCATGGAGATGATGTATTCTGATATTGCTGATGCTATAAAGAAGAAGAACATTGAAGCACACCCTAGAGATTATTTGACATTCTTTTGCCTTGGCAAGAGAGAGAGTAAGAAAGATGGAGAGTATATTCCTCCGGAGGAACCAGAGGCCGACAGTGACTATCATAAAGCACAAAAATCTAGGAGGTTCATGATTTATGTTCATTCCAAGATGATGATAGGTAAATTCATCTTATAATAACCTTGTTTAGCATCTTATACCAGTAGTGTGAAGTTAGGCAGGCATAGAACATAGTACTAATTAATAACAATGGATGCATGCTTGTTTTACTATACATATTATATATGTTGTTTCAGTGGATGATGAATACATAATAATTGGTTCAGCCAACATCAACCAAAGATCAATGGATGGTGGAAGAGACACAGAGATAGCAATGGGTGGGTTCCAACCGCATTATCTAACATCTAGTGACCAAAAAAGAGCACAGGGTCAGATTTATGGTTTCAGGCGAGGATTATGGTATGAGCACACAGGGAGTAATCATGAGGTGTTTGATGAGCCAGAAAGTTTAGAGTGTGTGAAACTTGTGAATCGTATTGCTGAGAGGAACTGGGATTTATACTATGAAGATACATTAGATGAAAGTGCAAATGTTCACCTTTTACGCTATCCTGTTGAAGTCGTTGGAGATGGAACCATAACATCAATGCCAGGGGTTCAATTTTTTCCTGACACTAAAGCTCTGATCCTTGGTTCCAAATCTGATTACCTTCCTCCAATCCTTACCACCTAGCAAGCACAATGCTTGGTAGGGAAACTCTCACTCTCACATATGTTGTTTATGCATATTCATAAGATAATATAACAACCTTCAACTTTATTGTAAAGCAACATATAAAAACATTAGTTGATGTGGGTTTAGTTGAGCCGACTCTGTAGTCCTAAAAGTAAATCATTCTACCCCCCATGCCCTTCTCTTACTCCATTATTCTTCCCATCTTTTTCTACACTTTAATTACTTCTTCGGGATCATAGCCAGCTGATGCCAATATTTGAAGTCCAAATTGGGTTAAGTTACAAAAATATGTAACAAAACAAATGCATGAAATTTACAAGCAATATAAGTTTGTTCATGTCCGAGCCCGAAACCAGCCCGAGCCCAAACCCGCCCTGCTACAACTTAATTACCTTTTTTGCTCATGTTGTTAAATTACTTAAATATATATATATATATATATATTACTATTCCAGTAATAGAAACTCTAGAAGAAAGAAAATGATACCTCACTCCCTCCCTCTTAGCCTCTCCGCCTCCCCAGATTGTGTTTTTTGTTAGTTCTTTGTAGGTAAGCACATCTTTTAGCCAACGGAATCTATTGCTTCATTTGCTTGATCTATAGTTACTTTGTTGGCCATATCTTTGGACATGTTCTTATACCTTTGTAGTTTATTTAGCATTTACATTTTTAAACCACTTATACAAGAGATTATCTGTTAGGCAACCTTCTCTGTATTCTATAGAATAATAGATTATGCAGAAATTAAATTTTGATATGATAGCTAATTTGCAAAAATAACAGAGAAAATAAGCTAACATGTGCCAGACGGGTTAGACACCTTAGGAATATGAAACTGCATCTTACTAATAATTCCGTGACAATATATTTATGGTGATCAGTGAGATTGGGAAAGAAACGTGGAGTACATATAATGAAAATAAATGACTAAATAAGGATTTCATTTTGTCAAAATATGAAATCGATTTAAGAGTGCAATCTGGCCACATGGGATGGAGCTTGCAGTGCAAGTTTCGGGTTACACACCGGTGGAAAAATGACATTATTAAGCATCATTTAGCATCGGTTGTTTGAAAACTCGATGCTAAATGTGTGACCGGTGACAATTTTGCAATTAAATGCAAGTTTTCAGTATTCGCGCCTATATTTAGCATCGGTTGTTTAAACAACCGATGTTAAAAGTAATTGCATCAGACATTTAGCATCGGTTGGTTAAAACACCTGATACTAAAAGTGTATCTCAACACATTTAGCAACGGTTGTTAAAACACCCGATACTAAAAGTCCAGTTTTATTTTTTCCAATATTCCCATCTCGCGTTCTCTCCTCTCTACTCTCTACTCTTTGAACTCTCTCATTTCTCACTTCTCACTTCTCCTCTAACCCCAAACCCTCTCCACTCTCTGCCGCCACCACCCACTCCCACCACTTACGCCACCGCGTCTCCGCCCTCACTCCCGGCCACCACCCTTCTTTCTCCTCCTCACTTAAAACCCCAGCCACGCGTTCATGCGTTCATCACTTTCCTTCTTCTCCGTTTCTTTCTTAAACTCCCTTTCCCTCTATGAACTTTCCCTCACGCTGTCCCCTTCCCTCAGAGGCGCCTCCCTTACCGTGTCACTCTCCACCATTGTCGCCCTTCACAAAACCCCTAACGATGTGCTTCTCTCTGGAACGATTCTGAGCTTCGCTAGTCCAAGCACGATTTTGCTTCTTTCTAGAACGATTTTGAACCTTAACCCTCTAAAACGATTTGAAACGATTTTGAGCTTCTCTGGTCCAAGCACGATTCTGCTTCTTTCTGAAACGATTTTGAACCCTAACCCTCTGAAACGATTTGAATCCTAACCCTCTGAAACGATTTGAACTCGGTTGCTGTGATTTGAAACCCTAATTAGTGGAATTTGAACTCAGGTACGATTTGTGGTTGGATGTCTCTCTCGCTTCATTTCTGATTTAAAACTATTTAGGATTTGGGATTTCAAACTAGGTATTCATATCCAACTTCTTGGTGTTGCTGATGTTTCCGGTTGATTCACATTTTGCACTGATTATGACTGTTTTCCTCGGATTATAATATAGTCTGAATCTTTTTGATATTTCTACAGCCACAATGGAGTGGAAGACCACTGATTTAGATCAAGGATGGGAGTATATGCTCATTGACTTTGTTCTCGACACATCTGGTGTTCGTATGATTTTGTTCAAAAGATTATAATTCTGTCTTCAGAAAAAAGCATGAACTACTGTCTTCATTCACAAAAATCATTATTTCTGTTTTTCTAAATTTGTAGTTTTCCCTTATAAACCAAGTAATTTATCTTTTGACATTTGTAGGTTGGGTTTTCTTGTGGATTTTCTTTCACATGCTACACAAGTTGGATTTATGGCAGGAGCAGCAATCATTATTGGTCTTCAGCAGCTTAAAGGGTTGTTGGGGATTACTCACTTCACCACCAAAACTGATGTAGTATCAGTATTGGTTTGTTTATAAGTCATTACATCAGCAAATTACTTCTGATGAAAAAGTGAGTTTCTTCCCCATTTGATTTATGTTCTAAGTTTTGTTTTTTTCGCTTCAGAAAACATTACAGTTTCTTATTCATAACTATGAATAATTGAATTTGTATAGATAATAGATCTTCTTGTTGATATTTGAGGTTATTCTTTGTTTATTTTTTTGTAGCGGAGCCCTCTAAATTTTGTCCGGGGTTGTTTATTCTTGAGTTTTCTTCAAGTCACAAGCGCTCCAACAGGTTTTTGCTGACAAAGTTCCAATCCTTGATTGAAAATTTGTTGCTCTTTCCTTTTCCAGCATGTGTCTGTTTCACATTTCACCAAATAATAGTTTCATTTATCGTATTGTTTTGAAAAAAGACAAGGTTCAGTTTTCGTACTAATTGTATCTACAATGCTAAAAGCAGTGTTATGAAGAAGTTCTTTGAATTAGTTATGCAGCTTATTAGGATCAATGTTGACTTTGATCAAGTTCTATGCCTCACTCCCTATTATTGATATTTTTTGATTTTGATCATTTTGCATAATCAGTTTGGTGCTTGTAAGATTCAGTCATACATACTGCTGGAAAGTACTGATTATATTTGAATGTTTTCCTTCATTTTCATTGATGCGGGGATCTATGCAGTGGGAAACACCAAAAATCAATTTTTTTAGTGAGTGGTACTATGAAAATACTGTTTTATTCACTGTTTGAGCATTCTTGTGGATTAGTAACTTTTTGTTGTTGGTTTAAAGTTAAATTGTTGGGACTCCAACTTATTTAGTATGTCTTCTTGCTAAGTAATAGTGGTCTAATTTTAGGGAACATATCTCCATCACAAAGAAATAAAAGCTGCAATGGGTATCAAGATCTCTGCCCAGGTACATCTTGGTGATGTTTATCTGACTTTTTTGAAGCCAGTTTTAATCCATTAATGTTAATAAATATGTAGAGAATCATAAACTTGGTGTTTTTTTGTGTTTTGTATTTCAGGGGCTTGAACAAGCTATTACTGGCACTGGTTTATATGTTGTGAAGCCTGGTGATGATTTGGATGATATTAAAGAAGCAGCCATGGAAGATGTGGAGTCAGTCATGAATAGGATTGATAGGAATGAGTTTCTCTGATATCTAAATGCAGAATCTATGTATTAGGTATGTGTTCTTTAGAATTGGGTACTGCATGTTGACTGTCAAATTGTTTATGATATAATTAAATGTGAGAATTGGAATGCTAATGACTACTTAATAGTTGGCTAATATGATTTGTTTTTCCATTTTCCTAGTTCGAACATGGTTTGTTATGCTCTTTTGATGAGTGAAGGAAATTGCAGGTCAACCTCGTAGACACTTGCTTCAAAGTGGTTGGAGTGTTTTTGTCAGCTCAAAGAGGCTGGTTGCTGGAGATGCATTTATATTTCTAAGGTTTCCTCAATTGCAATGATTTGATTTTTTTTTTGAATTCATTCACTGGTTTTTTTTGCTGTTGGTTGGTGTTGGACTAATTTAGGAATATTTTCAGAGGTGAGAATGGAGAACTTAGAGTTGGTGTTAGGAAGGCAATGAGGCAGATGGGTAATACATGGAGACTCTAAAGAATACATGGAGACTTAGTCCAGCTGAGTTTATTGTTCCCTATGAGCAACACATGGAGACTCTAAAGAATACTTACTCTATAAATTTAGTTAGCTTCTTTCTATTACTTCTTTTCTTTTTTCTTGTTGGAGTTTGTTTGCTACCAGAATGATTGCCTGAGACCTTAATATTTTCATTTTGCATCAGGTGAGGCAGTTGACAGAAAAGGAGCAGCTGGTGTTGCGGCTATGAAAGCAATACCCAGCTGATATTGGTGTCATAGCAGCCTTCTTTCTTAACCATGTGAAACTCAATCCTGGTGAAGCATTGTTCTTAGGCGCAAATGATTCACATGCATATTTATCTGAACACCCGATGCTAAATGTGACATTTAGCGTCGGTTAAATAATGCATCGGGCGATTTAGCGTCGGGCGATAACCGACGCTAAATATTTAATTTAACCGACGCTAAATATCTTTTTTCCACTGGTGACAATAATACTATTATTGTTGAGTACCAATCAGGGGTCCAAAATATAATTGTGATTGATTAGATATGTAAATTTTTTATTATTGATTCATATTTGCATTAATTGCACTTGAAAAGGTTATGCAACATTGTTCAATTGGGTGAAAGAGGAAAAATGAATCTGGCCTTATTTTTGTATTATATCACCAACCAGTTTTAAATTAATTTGAATGAAAAACCAATTGTTTCCATTTCAAAAGAGCGTTAATTATCGATTACAATTGGAATTTAATCCGTGGAAATATAAATATTTTTAATGTAGAGAAATTCTTTTTACATTTGTATCGCTTTGAAGTGATGAGGTCGCAAAGAGGGAAGTAGGGCTCCTATTGAAAGGCTTTCCCTGTTTACTGGTGCGTATGACTCGTGCGATGCACGGGTATACATCAACTTGTTAACAATACTTGGAACTTTAGAGGTATTATATCAGTATGTTTTCCTTAAACAATTTTTTTTTTTAGTATTTAACGTGGGCTAAGCCCCAAAGCAAAAACAAAAACCAACGAGAAACAAGTCTGAGAATAGAATTCCCTACATTATCAGCAAACAATAACGGTCCTACAGAATTAGGACACTGCTCATAGAATTACCTATGCAAAGTTTACCTGTTGTGTCACCTTCTGTGACAGTGGTATTGGCTATCTGGGTTTGTATGTAGGCAAGCATTTGTTGAAACTGTTCTGTTGAAGGAGTGGCAGAGGGGGATCCTTCAGTAACATTACCCGCAGATGCCTTGAACTTCTTGTGGCCTGGAGGGTACCCATGAAGCTGAAAACACTTGTCCTTGGTGTGACCAAGGAGCCCACAATGAGCACATAGAGGGCAATCTTTCCTTGCCGTGGATGATTTGGTATTGGATTGAACAGCATAGGCAAGTTGAGGGGTTTTGGCAGCATCAAGATTCCCAACAGCACGCTGGGTTTCCTCTTGGAGAACGAGGGCAAACACTTAAGTGATAGAGGGTAAAGGGTTCATTACTAGGATTTGACCACAGAGGCAGATGTAACTTTCATTGAGCCCCATCAGGAAGGTGTGCACGTACTCTGAGTTGATGTGGTCGACCAACGATTGAACGTCGCCGCAGTTGCAGTGGTGACCGGGAACAGATTGGCGGAGTTCCTCCCAAAGAGCTTTAATTTCGTTGTAGTAGGCGTTGACTGAAGACGATCCTTGATTGCAGCCAACAAACTCGCGACGGAGCTGGAAAATGCGAGGGCCATTCTGTTGTTGAAAGCGGGATTCAAGATCGAGCCAAAGATCACGCGCGGTGGACGAATAGACGATGCTCACCGCGAGTTTGCACACGGAGTTGAGGATCCACGAGGTGACGATGTTGTTGCATCGCAACCACATCTGAAACTGAGGATCGTTTTCAGCAGAAGGGACGATTGAACCATCGACGAAGCCATATTTGTTAATAGAGCTGAGAGCCCAGACCATGGTTCGTTTCCAGGAGTTGTAATTTTCCCCATTCGCGGCCAAGAGGTGAGTTGCAAGAACTCAAACCGGGTTATCTGAATGATGAAGGAAGAATGGGTTCTGTTGATCGACGATGAGGGGTGAATTACGAATCGGAACAAGGAATCGAAGAACAATGATGACGAATTGCGAGAGATTGCAAAGAAGAAGAGGGAGCGGAAACCCTAAAAACCTACTGAGACCATATCAAAAGTGAGAATGAACACTGAAAGAAAACTGAAATGCAAGATTCTCATTGATTGTGTTCAAATCGCAGAAATGAATTGAACAGAGAGATTATATACAAGCCTGAATCTGTAACTAGCTTAACAAAAAGAATAACAAACCTTAAAACTAACTCTAACTAATTCAATCTCAGTTGAACTGATTTACAACAATACAAACTAACCTATGGTACACTTCTAACTCTAACAACTAACCATAGTTAACTTAGGGTTAAAAAAGGATAAAACAGATATTGAGGTATATTTTTTAATAAGTACTTATTAACCACTATACTTTAGGGTTTTTTTTCGTACCCCACCCCCTTTACCCCCCCTACTTTGACCAAACTGACTATTTTACCCCCACTCCAAAAAAATGGCTTCCGGAATTATACTCCTATGAGATAATTCCGGAAGCCATTTTGATGAAGTTTTCCGGAATTATCTTATAGGAGGATAATTCCGGAAGCCATTTTGAATAATTACGGAAGCCATTTTTATGAATTATCTTATAGGAGGATAATTCTGGAAGTCATTTTGATGAAGTTTTCGGGAAACACCTCAAAGAAGGATAATTTCGGAAGCCAAATTCATCAAAATGGCTTCCGAAATTATCCTCCTTTGAGGTGTTTCCGAAAATTTTAAAAAAAAATCAATTACAACTTAAACTTTGGTAAAAAAAATGAAGGGTATTTTGGGGACAAAATGTAAAATTGTGCTATAAGGGGGGAGAGGGAGTTCTATACTTTATGAGGCCTAAAAAGGTTTCTACAACCAAATTCGCAGAATTTCAGGTTTCTTTATTGAACCTTCTATTATTTGGTTGTACATTAGCTGAAATACTCTTTGATTCTGTGCCAAGTTGTCAGAAACCAATCTTGCTTTTTGTACCCTTTTTATTTCCTTTATTAAATATATAAAAATTGTGCATGCAGGGTATTGAATTATCTTCTTTGTGGAGATAGAATTTTAGGTAACAGATCTGGGCTCATACTCTTGTAAATTCATATGTGTAGATATGTTCCACCTTGGGTCTCTCAGATTCTCGCTTGCATGGGGTATGTCACTTCTTTTCTTTCTTTCATTGCAGGAAGTGAATATGTATATATAACAAGACTGAATTTTACTCAGATTTCTGAGTGAATTTTAGGCTTTTGTCTTGTAAGAAGTTGACGGAAGAAAGTTAACGCAAAAATTTAGTTGTGCGAGATCCAATTAATGTTACTGGGTGGGTGGTCTTAAAGGAAAGTATAGATCTGGTTGCTTTGCTTTGCAGTTCTTGGAATTTCAAGAAGCTATAAATTTGATATTTTAATATTACTTTGCCTCTTCTGTGCTTTTTAGGGAAGTTAAGGTGTTTCTTGGTAGTTTTAAGTTTTCTCTTCAATCATATTTGAGAACCTTTGCTTGTTTTTTAAGCATACATGAGATCTGATAACAGGGCAACCTGATGGAGTTATTGTTTGTTTTTCCTTCAATGATGAATGGAATGCTAGGCTAGCGTACACTCTCATATGGGATGAAATTCAGGTGCAATCCACTAAATACAGGTCCCACTCAATTTGGTGGATGTCTCATGAATTTCACTCAACAAAAAAAAAAGAGTGTGCTAGAGAATGTATTGATAGCATTTGGATTTCTCATAAGCTTGTAATATGATGCATAGAGTTTTGCTTCCCCTATAGGATTTTCATAGGAGGGATGTTTTATGGGTTCTCTATTTGTTAACTCAAATGGGAAGATGCTCAGGGAACAAATCCTGCTATTGTTTTTCACTGTTCTGTCATCCTTGCTTTTGTGTTCTTGTGCTTTCTGCGATGGAGAGGTTAAAACCACATTTCCAAGGGGATTTTCAGTGTCAGGAGTCAGGACTAGGAGGAATTATTTCAGATTTAATGTTAGGAAATTTATTGTTTACAGACGTCTTATGTATCTTTCTACTAAATAACATGGATTTTGGTGGAAAAAGTATAAATAAAAGTCAAAGGAACTGTTTTTGAGCATCTTTTGAGGTTTCAATTGTGAACCTCTTATGCCAGGTTGCAACTTTTGTTGATTCTGTCGTGCTATCTTACGCAGTTTACCGATAGGAATTCTTTCTTGTCATAATTGGTACCTTCAGTTCTTTGTTATCAATGTCATCTTCTTTTAATCCAAGCTGGTAGACCAACTATAGTTAATAATTAGTGTTAATCATGTTTGTGGTTAAACCTGCTTTGTAACAGAACAGAAGTTGTCTTGGATGTTTCTCAAAACCTTCTATGTTTACTTCAATTGGCGAGGCCGAGTCATCTAAGGGACTAAGAACTCAAGCGCAAACAATGAACATAGACAACATATCAGAAGATTTTTGGAGCAGCAGTTTTATTGAACTGGATCACGGTGCAACTCAGTCCCAGAGAAGCATCTCATCCATTTTCGTGTCAAACCATCTTTTGGAACCTCAAAGTAGTGATGCCATTCAGAGTGATCCTCCTGAATTCGTTAATCATGGCAAGTTTGCTGTTATATGCTGATACACACCCAACAATGACAGTAATAATAACTAGGACAGAATTATGATTAAGGAATGGTGGAAGGGAAAATGCGAATTGCATAGATATTAACAGTACTGATTACAAGTTAACCATACAAGAGCCTTGCTCTTCTCAGAAGTTACACTTCTGGCCAAACATAGTCATAACTTCCCAAAACATAACTTCCCAATAGAAACTACCCTATTTATATATAACTTCTCTCTAACACACCAAATAACTAACATACACACACAATAACTAACATACTAATAATTATCTATTAATATATTATTTCTTCTTCTTGTTTCTCCTTTCATATACTCTCCAAATTACTGGTTTGCCCTTGACACTTCCTGGTGCGCTATCATTGCCGCCTTCATGAGAAACAGCCTTGTCCTCAAGGCTGAAAGAAGGAAACTGTGCCACAATGAAGGCCTTATCTTCCCATGTAGCTTCTTCAATTGGTTTATGAGTCCAATGGATAAGGATTTGAGGAATAGTCTCACCATTACGATGCACCATCCTGTGATCTAAAACCGTCTCAGGTTCCCATACCGATTCTTCAGAGACCTCCAAGTTTGCCGGAAGATTTGGGTGGACAGCAGCAGTACCTACAGCCTTTTTGAGCAAAGAAACATGGAAAACTGGATGTATCCTTGATGCGGGTGGTAAGTCTAATCGATAAGCAACAGCACCAATACGTTGGATTACCTTAAACGGCCCAAAGTAGCGTGGAGACAGCTTGGGGCAGATTCTGGTTGCTACAGATTGCTGTACATGAGGCCTCAATTTCAAGAATACCAAATCACCAACTTCAAATGAGCGTTCCTTACGATGCTTATCTGCTTGTGTTTTCATTCTATCACGAGCACGATTTAGATGACGCTTCATTTGTCTCAAACACTCATCACGATCAGCCAAATCCCTTTGTACTGCTTCAACTTTGATTTCGCCAGGGAGATAATTCGTGATCACCGGAGGAGGACGACCATAAACTGCTTCAAAAGGAGTGGTACCGGTAGAAGCATGGAAAGTGGTGTTATACCAATATTCTGCCCAAGGAATCCACACAGCCCAAGTCTTGGGTTGATCAGCAATAAAACAACGCAGGAATGTTTCCAAACAACGATTTACCACTTCAGTTTGGCCATCCGTCTGTGGGTGGTATGCAGTGCTCATCTTTAACTGTGTCCCTTGTTGTTTGAAAAGCTCCTGCCAAAAATTACTCACAAAAATCGGATCTCTATCACTGAGAATAGATTCAGGAATACCGTGAAGGCGTACCACTTCTTTGGTGAATATCTCCGCTAACGATCTTGCTGAATAAGGACGTTTTAGAAGAATGAAATGGCTGTATTTGGATAGCCGATCAACCACTACGAAGATAGCTTCAAACCCTTTTGATTTTGGAAGACCGGTAATGAAATCCATAGAAATATCAGTCCAAATCTGACTTGGAATTGGGAGTGGTTGAAGGAGACCAGCAGGAGCTGTGGCAACATATTTATTACTTTGACATACTGTACAGTTTTGCACAAATTTTTGGATGTCCTTTTTCATACCTGACCAATAAAGATTAGCAGCCAACCGACGGTAAGTACGATAAAAACCAGAGTGTCCTCCTGTGGGGGTGCTGTGAAACTCCTTGAGAAGTGTAGGAATGAATTTAGAATTTGTTGCTATAACCAACCTGTCGTTATACAAAAGAGTCCCCTTCTGAATATCAAACCCAGGTTTTGTGGTGTCCCCTCTCTGCAATGCTGAAACAATGGCCTGTAATGTTGGATCTTGTTGTACCTCTTCTTGGACAGCCCCAAAATCTTTCCATTCTGGACAAAAAACCATGGAATGAATAGTTATTATATCATTAGAAGCCATGTTGCTGGTAGTGCCTTCAATCTGTCGAGATAAAGCATCTGCTCCTTTATTTTCCAAACCAGGTTTGTAGATGATGTCAAACTGATATCCCAAGAGTTTAGCAACCCAATTTTGTTGATCCATGGTAGTAACACGTTGTTGCATCAACTGTTTGAGGCTTTTCTGATCCGTACATACGGTGAATTTGCTTCCTAGTAAATAAGGTCTCCAGTGTTGTATGGCTAGAACTACTGCCATCAATTCTTTCTCATAAGCTGATTTATTCAAATTCCTCTCACTAAGTCCTTTGCTAAAGAAAGCAATTGGCTTCTTATCTTGAATTAAAATAGCTCCCAATCCATTGCCCGAAGCATCACTTTCAATGAAGAACTCCTTAGTAAAATCAGGTAATGCCAAAACAGGGGCTGATGTGATTTTCTTCTTAAGAATTTCAAAGGCGACTTGTTCTTTGCTTCCCCATTTGAAACCATCCTTCTTAGTTAAATCTGTCAGAGGTCTTGCGATTTTACCATAGTCACGTATAAACTTCCGGTAGTACCCAGTCAAACCCAGAAATCCTCTAACTCCTTTGACACTCTTGGGGATTGGCCAATCTAACACACTGCTGACTTTGGAAGGATCCATGGAGACACCTTCATAAGAAATTACATGACCCAAATATTCAACAGATGATTGACCGAAAGAACATTTCTTTTGATTTGCTACCAACTGATGTTCGATCAACACATTCAGGACCCCTTGCACATGCTGTATATGATCTTGCCATGTCATACTATACACCAAAATATCATCAAAGAATACCAAAACGTACTTTCTCAACATCGGCTTGAAAACTTTATTCATTAGAGCTTGGAAAGTAGAGGGAGCATTCATTAAACCGAAAGGCATCACCAGGTATTCATAATGACCTTCATGAGTACGGAAAGCCGTTTTATGAATATCTTCTGATCGCATTCTCACTTGATGATAACCAGATTTAAGATCAATTTTGGAAAAGTATTTAGCACCATGCAACTCATCTAACAGTTCATCAATTACAGGAATTGGGAATTTATCCGGAATAGTTACCTTATTCAAAGCACGGTAATCAACACACATTCTCCATGACCCGTCCTTCTTTTTAACTAAGATCACCGGACTTGAAAAAGCACTTTGACTGGGTCGAATTACTCCGGATAATAACAATTCTTTTACCTGTTTTTCAATTTCGGACTTGTGATGGTGAGGATAACGGTAAGGGCGAACATTAACCGGACCTTGGCCTTCAATCATGTGTATAGCATGTTCCTGCTGCCTCTCCGGAGGAAGTCCCTGTGGTTCCTTGAAAACGATTGCAAATTTATCCAACAATGCCTTCATCTCCAATTGCTGTTCATGTGTCACCATACTCTGTTGATTACCACACTGCAGTTGAACAAAATGGTTTTCATCCACATATGCTTGTAACGGAGCGCATTCCCTAGCACGAACCCCTCTTATCTCAATCCATTCTCCTTGGTAGTCAAAACGCATTTTCTTCTCAGCCCAATCTATCCATGTACACCCAATTTGTGAAAGCCACGCCATTCCCAATACTAAATCGTAACCATCCAAGTCAAAGAGCACAACATCTATTTGCCAGCATACGCCCTGGACATAGATATTGACTCCGTGACATTCTCCATGAGTATGTACAGTAAAGCCATCTCCTAATTTTATAGGTCTAACAGAGGTATTATTGATACGCAATCCCAACGCTAAAGCTAGACGTCTTGACATGAAATTCTTGTTGGCCCCACTATCCACCAGCATTAACACGGGTACTGCTCCTACGGTTCCTTGTAACTTGATGGAGTCACATCTGTCTTGATAATACTCAGTTGATCTATTAAAAGTCAAGACATTTTCAAAAGTCAGCATGTTTAGTTGTAATTCCTCTGCATTGATTTCCACATCTTCATCATTCATAATTCTTACTTCATTCTCTTCTTCAGAGTCATCTTCTGTAACTAGAATTCGTAATGCTCTGTCTGGACATTGGTGTCGAGGATGGAAAGGACCTCCACATTTGAAGCATAGTCCTTTTTGGCGTCGTTCCGCAATCTCCTGTGAAGACAGATTACGAAACCGTTTCTCACGCAACGAAGACGCTGCCTTCTCCGACGACGGCGGCGCGTTTGACGTGCGTCCAGGCGCTCCTTCTTGGTTTCTTGTTCGCGCATCACTGTTCTTGCTGACTAACACCCAATCGCTTTGATTGCTGCGGTTACTAGGCGTGAAACGGTTATTGAAAGGCGCCTGATTGCGTGACCCGGAATTGAACCCGACCCGTTTGCGCGCAACCCAGTCTTTTCTCGTTCCTTCAGTTTCGCGTTCAACCGCTCTGGCCACGTTCATCAGTTTTGGACGTGAAACTGAACCCAAGGTGATTAAACTCCTCACTTTTCCTCTTATGTTCTCTTTTAATCCATGAACAAAATACCCCAAATATTGATCATTAGGAAGCCGTGGAACTTGCGAAGTTAACCTTTCAAATTCTTCAATATACTCTTCCACACTTTCTTCTTGCTTTAGAGACGATAACTGCTCAAAGACGTTGCCGTCACTCACCCCTCCGTACCGTTCCAACATAGCAGATGTTAATTGTTCCCATGTTAATCCTTCATTCTCCTCTAATAATCCTTTGAAAAAATGGATGGTGGCACCATCCATACATAACTGCACAAGATTCACTTTTATATCTGGACGAGTATTTTGGACATTAAAATAAACTTCTGCTCTCGCAATCCAACCAGCGGGGTCGTCTCCATTGAACATTGGCAGTTCCACTTTTTTAACAGATAATCGAAATTCATCAAGAGCATCCCCATGTAATTCAGAATTCTTTTGTTTAGTACTTACAGACTCATTATTGTGTGATGATTCTGCAGTATTCTTTCCTTTACTCAAACTAAGTAAGGAAATAATTTTTTCTTGATTTTCTTTATTCTGTTCCTGCATTTCCTTCAAGGAAACTTCCATAGTTGCGATTTTTTCTTCTAATGCAGTAACCTTTGTCTCCATCTTCTTCGGTGGCATCCGGCAGGTCGGACCAATTTGATACACACCCAACAATGACAGTAATAATAACTAGGACAGAATTATGATTAAGGAATGGTGGAAGGGAAAATGCGAATTGCATAGATATTAACAGTACTGATTACAAGTTAACCATACAAGAGCCTTGCTCTTCTCAGAAGTTACACTTCTGGCCAAACATAGTCATAACTTCCCAAAACATAACTTCCCAATAGAAACTACCCTATTTATATATAACTTCTCTCTAACACACCAAATAACTAACATACACACACAATAACTAACATACTAATAATTATCTATTAATATATTATTTCTTCTTCTTGTTTCTCCTTTCATATACTCTCCAAATTACTGGTTTGCCCTTGACACTTCCTGGTGCGCTATCATATGCCTATATATTACTTGTAGGCTTATCAGTTAGTCTCATACATTATCAAAGGGTGTTTTCGATAGCCGTTTTCTCTGTTGTGTAAACAAATTTGCTCAAAATTTAGTAGAGTAATGCCAAGCTCATCTAATTTGCTGACTGTCAAAGTTTGATGTATGCAGGTCTTCTTCTGTGGAACCAGACAAGACAACAATGGGTTGGAAATAGAAGGTCCGGGTATCAGACGCAAGATAGAGAACCCAGGATAAGGTAAATAAGTATATAAGCTTTCTGTAGTACTCCCTCTGGTATCTTTTATAAGCAAAAATTGGTCAACGGAGGTTGATGTATTTGGTCCAAAATTTGGAAGCTAAAACAAACAGAGTGTAAGATGTTTGTCAAGTTCTAATTTTAGAATTTATGTTTTCCAGTTGGAATGCGACCTACGAGAGTCTACTTGGGACCAGCAAGCCTTTTCCCCAGCCCATTCCTCTTGTTGTAAGTTCTTTCATTCCAACTTGTTTCTTTATCAGCTGATATTCTTGTTTACATGCCCCTCCCTAACAGATTATAACATCATTCATTCGTAACAGGAAATGGTTGAATTTCTAGTTGATATGTGGGAGCTAGAGGGCTTGTATGACTGAGCAAAACAGGTTTTTTATTCCCCTCTAGATTTTGCAGTAGAGGGAAGGTATTGTAGAATTGTTCATCCTTCTAATGTTTAACTAAATAGCTGTAAATGGTGTAAGGGTAACTCTTTCTAGTTTTTTTTCTCTTTTTTGAGACGTTCTACATGTAGTATATTACACTAGTTGTTAATTCTTCCTGATTTTTTTTAAACTAAGCTGATCAATGGACAAATCATCTGCACAAAAGGGGGATACCAAATTAATTTCTTGTTTCAGCTGTTGCAGGCTTCTATATCCTAAACGATGCTATTTAAGAACTATAGAATGTGTTAATGAGTTGATCATGCACCGATATTTGTTTCCTCCAAAATGAAGATGTGATCAATCCCGTGCTGCTATTAGTTATATTGTAGTTTCAGTTTTAGGCAACTTACATTGGTAATAGGCATGGCAACAAAATCCAAATCTGTGGGTATCTCCCCACCCCAACCCGAGTTTGACGGGGGAAATCCACTTTGACCGGGGACAGGGATGGGTTCGGGGATGTTGATACCCGTCCCCACCCCAAACCCGTTCAACCAAATATTAATTATTTATTTTATTTTATTTTATTTCATATGCATATTGTTAAGATATTGGCAAGTGTACCAAATCGTTCAAGTAATAAAATCGGTAAGAACCGGATATCGTTCTCAAGGATCGAAGTCAATTTACTGAGACGTTAACAACAGCTAATAGAAACCAAATTAAAAGGGGTTTGTTTGATAATTGTTGAGCTGTCAAACTCGAAGTAAAGCAATAAAATATTTTTGTGTTTTTACTAATAAAAGCCGAAAAACGAGTTGAAAAGAATACGATGGTAAAGGATGCTAGGGACGAATTCCTATTGATTTCACCCTATTGCCACTGATTTAATTTGAAAGTTAATCTCTCTCTCTAATCTTGCTATCAAACTCACAACATTAACCAATTCCTAGTTCCTTAGGTAACTAGTCCTTTGTCGATAACTAAAAGCCCTAATCCCTTAGGTGATTCTAATTAACAACAAGCATTAAAGCAAGAATTTGTAATATACAACAACTCGTAGATTATTCCTAAACTACCAATTGAGGGTATCGAATTTCAAACATTCAAGAATAAAACTCCCATTTCATAATTGAACAAAAGATCATTGTATGAGTTTTCCAACCATAAAAAGCATTAAGCGTAGAAATTCGATACACAAAATACGAGAGAGTACGATACAAATATGATTCTAAACCAGCGACAATAGAGTTATATCAATATTCCTTCATCCCTAACATAAAGAGATTTAGCTATTCATGATTAATGAAGAGAAACAAAGAAAATTACAAGTGGAAGATGATGATGAACACATATATGAAGCTTCAATCCTTGTTCCCAAGTCTTGATTCTTCAGTAGCCGTCCGACAGAATCGCTCCTCTTTCCGTTCTAGGGTTCCCAAACACGTCCAAAAATCCCTGAAAACGCGTCCTGCTGGTGTTTTTGACGCAAGCACAGTGATTTCGCGCTGCAGTGGCGCGGCGCGCGCCACTTACGCGCAGAGTGGCAGAAGGCGCTGTGAACTCGCGCACCATTGGCGCGCCGCGCGTCACTTACGCGCCCTGGAGAGATGCGTCCTCCTGGATCTTCTGTTGTCTCGCGCGCCTCTTGCGCGCCGCGCGTGAGTGGCGCGCCACTCCCAACTCCTGCGCTCTCGAATCCATTTGTTTGCAGTGCCTTGTCTTTTCGTTCCACCTATTCCCTGGGCACAAAAATACAACAACCCAAGCATAAACACTGCAAAGCAAGTAAATTCCAAAAAGCACAATTCAGTACAGTTCATCACAGAATTTAACTAATTCATCACTAAATTTGTATAAAAACTCTCTTGAAAACTATGAACCACATCATGTGATGAGGGTTCATCACATATATACTCATTTATTTTGTTTCATAAGTTATGTTTATTTTTAATTTTGATATATTTTTAATAGTAAAGTCTATTTTAATACTTATAATTTTCTTTTTTCATTGTATAATAATTAAGATTTTATTCTATTAATTATCATAAATACAACTTTTTTTTTTTATTTTTTCTATACCTAGTGGCGGAAACCGTACCTCCGGGGAACTCGTTCCCGTTTGGGATGGGGAAAGCAAAACCTGACCCCGCTAGAGATAGGGGCGGGGATGGGGGATGCAAAATCCGCCCCCGACCCACCCCGTTACCATGCCAAATTGGTAATTTTGGTTTATGCGAAACTTGCAATGGTAATTTTGTTCTTAAAATTTTAATTATGACATTATTAAACTTTGAAAAGCTTAATAATATCAAATGAAGAAATAGGAAACTGATTCAGAATCATGAAAAATAAAGTGCTGCCTTTAAGAATCTGTGAACGGAGCTTTGAATTTTCGCCTAAATTGAAAACTATAGTTTTTATCAAAGCTGAGAAATTTTTATGATGTATGAATAATGAATTGTCCAAAAGTTTCCACGAAAAATTGGGATCGTAGGTGTTTGGCATGACTAGCTTATAACATTTTTTCACTAGCTTATAGCGTTTTTTGAAACGTTACTTGAAGTAGCGTTTGACTTTATAGTTTATAGCGTTTCATTTTTTCTCCCATTTTTACCCTTATTACTTTAATTGAATTCCTCATTTATCCCCCATTAAATGAATCTTCTCTCTCATTTTTTAACATTAATTACAAATGTCCATTTATGTAATTTTCTATTTATAAGGTAGTTCAACCACTAATTTTACCAAACACTTTAAATTCAATCCGCTATCAGTTATCCGCTAGTTTATCCTCTATCTGCTCTTTTTTGCCAAACAGAGCCTAAAATAACATTCAGTTTGGTGATGAATTCGTAAAGACATTTGAACCAACAAGTTCGGTTAAATGCGGCGGTTTGAATTGGATGATTAGGCTTTAGAAGAATTGATTTTTTGGTGAATAGTTTTTTTAAGGTGAATACTCTCAATGGGTATGGTAGAATTTTCCTTTTTTTAAAGGATTGGTAAATAGTTAAAGCGGGATACATTAGGTGACCTTCACCGTATTAAACTGTTAGTATCTCGGATTAAGTCACAAATTACACATTGAACTCTTAGGATATGTTTGGGACTTGTGAGGGCTTGTCTGTATAATACAATGAAGGTTTAGGGTTTAACTATTCACTAACAATTTAATACAGTGAAGGTCACCTAATGAAAGTCAAAATATACTAACAATAGTTTAATAATGTTATTATCTTTTATTATTTAGTTATTAAACTATAGTTTAATAATATCTTATAATCTTTTATTAATGTCTTATTTATTATTATTTAGTTAATTTTTCTTCCCCTACTTCTTCCCAAAAATAAAATAAAATTATTATCTATAGTTTAATAATATCTTATTATCTTTTATTATTTAGTTAATTTTTCATCATTTTTTCCTTCACAATAGTTCACTAAGAATTTATCATCTCATAAATTTAAATTTATAATAATGTGGTTTTTTTACATACTATAATTTGGTTATCGTTATACCAACAATTATATTTTAAGTTTATCATTGTTTATTTTTCCACTTCCATTATGGCATGTTGTAGGGTGTAAATCTAATGTTTAAAATTTTCTTTAATTGTTGCTTGTATATAAACTCTTAATACTTTTAGTTCTCTTTTAATGAAGCTCATTTTGCCCATAATTTTTTTTTTTATATTCGGCCTCCTCATTAAAAATCAGTTAGCTCCACCAATTGTTTGGTTTGGTTTCTTGTAAGTCAATCATTAGCCACTAACTATGCAGTTGACGTAATCCACTAAGCCACTAACTATGCAGTTGTAGGTAAAAATATCTACGGAGCTATGTTTTGTATTCATTTACAGAGAAGCAAAAGTAATTATATTTTTATAGGCAAAGTAGTTAGTAGTTAGTGTGTTAGTTGTTAGAGGGGGGAGCGGGCTTCGAACCCCTTTTTTTAGCATTTTCAAGCGGAATTGATTTTAGCTCTATAATTGATTCTAAAGATATAATTTGGAATTTTTTTCATAATTGTGATTTTTTAACTCTCAAGTTTAATATTCAACTCACTTTTATATCCTTCTCATACAAAACTTTTTTAACTGAATCTATCCCCACCCCCCCCCCCCCCCCCCATATTGGCCGTTTACACTCCTAAATGTTAAAAAGTAAATTTTAAAGACAAAAATGCCCCCACCCTTAAAACCACATTCTAAATCCTTTCTGTTACTCTCACTTTAGTTATCGTGAACTAAGTTCACTATAACTACAGTGAACTCAGTTCACCGTGATCCTTTTCAACAAACCATTGTGAACTGAGTCCACTGTAGTTATAGTGAACTCAGTTCACTGAGTTCACTATAGTTGTTTTCAACAAAACCACCTTCGTGAACTCAGTTCACTATGTCTGTTTTCAACAGAATGACTATCGTGAATTGAGTTCACTAAAGTTATAGTGAACTTAGCTCACTACAATTTTTAGTGAACTTAGTTTAGTATGATGATTTACAACAGAACCATCTTCACGAACTCGGTTCACTATTACTACAGTGAACTCAATTCGTGATGACTGTTTAAAAAAATTGCCCCTTGTGAATTCATTTCGCGAGTGTTTTAGTGAATTCAGTTCACTAGATTACTCGCTAACTGAATTTAGGAAAGACAATTTTTTAAACAGCCATCGTGATCTGAGTTTACAAGAGTTTTAGTGAACTGTTCACTATAACCATCGTGAACTCAGTTCACGGTCATCTTCAACCTTAAAAAAAATAGCAGTTGTAGAAATCAATGTTTTTAAAATCAGATCGGAGATCGAACCGGCGAGACCTCTGGGTCATGGTTCAATCGGTTCAACCATGGTTAAACCGAATGATTAATAAATAAATAAATAATAAAAATATCAATTTTTGGAGAAAAAGTAAATCAAAAAATACATTTTGGACGGTTCAACCCGAGTAAAATGACGGTTCAAAGCGGTTCAATCCGGTTCAAATGGGGTTGAACCATCCGTTGGATTGGGCGGTTCCCGGTTGAACCGTCGGGTTCTGAAAACACCGGTAGAAATCAAAATGCAAGATAAAAAAGACATGAATCAAAATGCAAAAAAGGGATAAAGAACGCGGAATTAAAATGACATGAATGGAGGTAGACAAAGGAGAAGAGTTTTTGTGGTTATTGTTGGTGAAGGAGAAGAGGAAGATAGAGAGGGAAGAGACAAAGGTAGAACAGAGGAAGACAAATGAGAACTGAGGAAGATAAAGCAATCACTCGTGGTGGTGGCCGCTATTGTGCTGTGGAGATGGTGGTGGTCACCACACCGTCGTGAATTGAGAGAAGAGAAGTTAGAGTTAAGGAAATTAGTGAGATAATTAAGGGTAATTTAGTAAATTACTAATTAAATGGGGGTGTTAAAAGACAATATGGGGCGAGGATAAAAACGGCCAACTTTTTTTGAACTAAAAAAAGAATTGTCAATAGGAGTTTCTAAGCAGCAAGTGTTGTGTGCGTTGATAGAGACTTCATGATGCATGACGTTGCGATGGCAATGGAATTGGAACATTGTATTTGTGTGTCACACAAACAGACGTACAGCGGCAAGCAATGCTGATGTTGGTTCACACACCGGCAGCCGGCAGGGCAGCAATCAAAGAAGATGACATTCACAGCCGGTGAGTAAGTCAAAATAAATAAATATAAAAAAAGGTAGAAAGTGGCGGAAAAAAGTGGAGTGCAGCCTCCAAATTAGACCTAATCACTCATTAACTCTGGAGCCCAGATACGCCAAAATACCCCAAGTATCCGTATCTAACACGTATCGGATACGGATACGTGTCAGATACGGCCAGATACGTATCCTACAAGTATTTAATGTTTTTTATTTATTTTTTTAAAAACTTAATTATAGATACGGATTGAGTACGGCTTGCCATGGCTGGATACGGCCAGATTACATGATGTGTTTCATGTATCTCAGCTAAGGAAATATATTCATGATCCAAATCAACCATTAAGTTATGAAGCAATTGACATCAGACCGGATTTATCTTATCAGCCTACTCCAATCAGGATCATCGAACGTGGCGAGAAAACGCTCCGAACGAGATCAATTCCTATTGTCAAGGTGCTTTGGGACGGTGCGTCACCTGACGAAGCGACATGGAAAGTAGAGGAGAGCATGCGGGTGAAATATCCTTATTTGTTCGAGTAAGGTACGTTTTTGTCAATTTTGAGGACAAAGTTTTAAAAGTTGGGGTGATTGTAACATCCCCTAATTAGCTAATTAGATTTAATTAAATTAGCACGAGGTTAAGTTGATTAGTTTGCATTAATTAGGTGATGTAGAAATAAATAAAAACTATAGTAATGCATAGTTAAAATAATTATGTTAAGTTAATAGAATTTGGCTAAGTTATTAGAGTAGACCATGTCATGGTGTGGGAAGTGAACAAATTGCTGAAGGGTATTTTGGTCCTTGCAACCCCCTTTTTATTGAAAGCCCAGCTGAACACACCACAACACCACCTCATTTTTCAGTTTTTCAGCAAAAGAAAGAAAGAATAGAAGAGAGGGAGCTTGAGAGAGAGGGAGAGAGCTCGCGAGGGGGAGGAAGAAGAGAGGGAACCAAAAGTTTGATGCATGTCATATTTCTCTCCACCATTAAACTCAGTTTCTTATTCTCCATCCATTGATACTACTATTGCAACCTATCTCCTTCTCCTTCTCAATCCACCATTTTCACACTCCAAAGCTCAAAATTCATAACAATGGAGTCTAGTAGCTGGATGTAGCTTGCATGTTGGGTTAGGAGCGAAATTAGACAAGCCCAGGACCCTCATGATAGTTCTAAAGCAAGAGAAGAAGGTTTGGCAGCTGGTATAGCTTTGGGTTCGATTTTGGAAGTGGTTAGACGAGTACGGAGCCGGTTCGTGTAATTTCGGTTCTCATTAAAGTCAAGTTGTTGCCGTAATTGTTTGTGATTTTCATCACTTCGGGTGAGTTCTATAACTCGTTTAGGGAATGTGTGTGTTTTTCTGAGTTTCTACCTTTTCGAAAACCGTTTTCTAAAACAGTGATTTTAACGATAAGTGATGTGCTTAATTGTTGAAATGTGCTGGATTGGATTGAATATGCCTGCTGTATTATACTGTTATAATGTGTGTTTATGTTTGGGTCTCGATCGGAAGGGAAATTGGAATCGGAATGGAATGGATTAACTCATGAAAAGTCTGTTTTCTGGAAAACTGATAGAGACGCACGGATCGTGTGCCTATGAGCACGGGTCGTGCGCCCCCATCTGATACTACAAGAACTGGATTTTTAAACACGCACGGATCGTGCCCCTAGTCGCACGGGTCGTGCGTATGTTTCTGGAATTTTCTACAATTTGTTCAACAGTCGCACGGGTCGTGCGCCCACACGCACGGGTCGTGCGAGACTTTCTGATCTTCAAATTCGAAATACCTTTTTATTCATTCCAAATGATTCCAATCCTCTTCTAATCCATTTCCCAAGGTCCCCCAACAATGTAAAGATACCGATGGCATGAGATTGAACATGCTCGATAGAAAACTTGTGTATTATGAAGGAAATGGAAAACCGTACTTAGAGAACGCGAGAGAACATATGTCAATAATTATACACGGTACTTGATTGATATGATAAACGGTACTTGACTGAAATGACTAACAGCCCATTGCGGGTACATGGATTTATAATGTATAATAAATACAAGAGGAAAAAGGGTGACGACCCTTAGAGGTTAGCATACTAGGGGAGGGGAAGTCATGAGCCCCAAAACCTAGACTCAAGAATGTTTCCCCCACTAGAAATAGCGGGATGGGTTCACCAAAGTCAAAGAAGTACCTATAAAATAGGTAGACTGAGGTGTTATGCTAAAAACATGGAACAAAAGATTGTATGCTTCATGTGTCGCTTAGGAGGGCCATGAGCATAAAGGTTACAGGAACTTAATATATTTCCACGTGGTTGCTTTTTAGGACCACGAGTTCAAAGCAAGGCATAATGAACCGCTAGAGTTAGTAAGGGGTCTCGATAGGACTCACTGAGATAATGTTTATCTCACCCTTCATATTTGTGGTTTTTACAGAGAAACAGGGGAAAGCAAAGGCGACAAAGCACGGTTAGCTGGTGCGACTCTTGGAGTCATTGAAGACCTAATTTCATGTTTTAGACCTTTGCCCCATTTATTGTTTCTATGTTCCGATTGTATAACTTTCTTTGTTTAAGTTGTAAAATCGTTTCCGCTACTTTATGTTTTGAGTATTGAACACCAGGATTATGTACAAGTCTTAAGTTTTGAAACTTAAGCATTTTCAGGAAGTTTATGAGGTTCAGAGAACCATTTGATATGTATTATCGAAAGTTTTAGATGTGTTCAATATTTTAATAACAGGAAGTTACTCTGATGTATGCCATTTAGTGCATTTCGGTAATTCTATATGTTAGAATTTAACGAGGTGTTACATCTTATGTCCTAAAGTTTTGTTGTATCCGTGGGTTTTATGTTATTGAATGTTTCTAGGTAATGAGAAGTGTCCTTCTTTGCTTAATTGTTTCTGCATAATGCAAGTAATAGTGTGTTTATTCAGATTCCTTTGTGATCGTGACCTCCTTATTAATTACAGAGTTGATTTCCTTTACACTGTATGATCTTCGATAGTTTAGAGTTGTTAAAATTTTACAAACCTTACAGGGCCTAAAATATCTGGGTGTAATCCCTCCGGCAGCTGCACAGATGGTGTAGTATCTACCTATAAAGTATAAACAATGAAATTGCGATGTAAATATACCATATACTATCCTTAAAAAAACAAGTAGTATTTAAATAGTATATATATATATATATATATATATATATATATATAAATATTCTCCTGGAAAGACGAGACGCACATGAACATCGACATTTTAGATCGATTATTACGTGCAAGAGTGTGATGGCAGCTGTGTGAATGAGGTGGCTCAAAGCCTGAAGCCAGAATAGTTTAGCTGGACTGCTAATAACTATATATCCACTTGTTAATAGTAAAAGTGTAAAGGCCCATTTTAGTCCCGACAATTTTTTAATAAGATAAGTTGGTCCTGACAAATTTTGGGGACAAATAAGTCTCTGACATTTTTAAAATAGAGACAAATTAGTTTTTGTGTTAGGGATTAATTTGTCCCCGTTTTGAAAATGTTAGGGACTTATTTGTCCCAAAAAATTGTCAGGAACTAATTTGCCCTATCAAAAAATTGTCAGGAACTAAAATGGGTCTTTAGTCGTACAAAAATGACACTACAAACTACAAAGCTCTACTTTTCGTAATTTAGTTGTATGTAATCTAAAAATACAACAATCCACGCAAATTTAAGAAAACAACAATGCTCTTGTACCTCGTTAAAAAAAACAATGCTCTTGAGTGTACGAATAGCATTGCACGAAATCTAAGACAATAAATCTCAGGGAGTGGTGTCCCCGCCAAATGCTCTTCCGTGTTCGCAATAGTGTATTTTTTTTGTTTTAGTATTCACAAAAAATTCAACTATTCAAATATGCAAAATTTGTACATCTAACCAGTTTATTGGGGAAAAAATATAATTTCATTACAAAATACGTAAAGTGTGATGCTAATCAGCGTGTTTTGAGACACTCCGGTCTTCAAAAAAAAAAAATTAACCGTTCAAATACCCAAAGATTATTCCTCAATATCGAATTTTCTTTAAAAATGTTCGAATAGTTTGGTGAAAAAATAGTTTCAAAACAAAATAAGGAAATTAGTGAGTGTGTTTTGGGATACTTAAGCAGTCGAAAAAAATTTAACTGTTCAAATACGTAGAGTTTGTTTCTCAGTAACCTGTTTGGTGAAAAAAAATTCATAAAATATTTATGTAAAGTACGATGCTAAGTAGTGTGTTTTTAGATGCTTTAATGTTTGCAATTGTGTGTTTTTAGATACTTTAGTGTTCGAAAAAAAATTCAATTGTTCAAATATGTAAATCTTCCTTTTTTTTCATTTTTTTAGAGTACATAAAAATTTAGAAAAAAAAATAGATCTATAAACATATTAAGTTTGTTCCTCAATAATCGGATGGGTGAAAAATGAAAATAAATTTTGTGATAAATTATGTAAAGTTTGTTATTCAGTAACCTGTTTGGTGAAAAAAAATCATAACGAAATGAGTAAAGTACAATGCTAAGTAGTATGTTTTGACATGCTTCACTATTTCGTGATAAATTATGTAAACTTTGTTCCTCAGTAACCTGTTTGGTGAAAAAAAATCATAACGAAATGAGTAAAGTACAATGCTAAGTAGTATGTTTTGGGATGCTTCAGTGTTCGCAATAGTGTGTTTTTTTTTTGCTTTAATGTTCGCAAAAAATCCAACTATTCAAATATGCAAAATTTGTACCTCTAACCACTTTAGTGAAAAAAATTTAACAATTCAAATATGCAAAGTTTGTGCCTCAATAACCGATTTGGTGAAAAAATATATATAATTTCGTGACAAAATACGTAAAGTGTGATCCTAAGCAGCGTGTTCTGGGGTAGTTTAGTGTTCGAAAATTTTTTAACAATTCAAATACAGAGTTCATTCCTCAATACCCGACTTGGTGAAAAAAAATTGTGACAAAATACGTAAAGTGTGATGCTAAGCAGCATGTTTTGAGATAATTTAGTGTTCGAAAAAAAATTAATTGTTCAAAGTAGACAAAAAAATTCCACCATAGCTGGATCAAAGTTCCCTTGAGTATTAGTAGAAATCCAACATGTGAAAGCAACTAACGTAGACAAAAAAGTTCCGACGACATAATATATGTGATTATATCTAGCACTTTTATCTGTGTTAGTACTTATAATGTACTTCTTAATGTCTAGCACTCTTATCTCATTCTTGTGTCTATTTTATTCTACTAATTAACATCTTTATATATAATTCATAAATGTATTGGTAATACTTATTAACTAGGTAAATTTGAATTTCCATCTTCAAACCTTTGTTAAAACTTCTATTTCTATGGAATGTGAAATCTACACATTTTGTGTTATTACTGACATTTTTTTATACCTCATGTTTAGGGCTTTCACCCCCCCTGCGGAGCACGGGTCACACCGCTAGTGTGTAAGAAAAGCGAATGATTCTGTTTTTTTTTTGTTGAGAGCGAATGTTGTTTTTTAATAATAATGCACATCTTGCGTGAATCTAAAATTGAGTTTACTTTGACGGGAGGTTTTGGTTCGTGTTAAAAAGTAATTCTCTTGATATTTCTCATAGTGGAGAAGTCCTCTTGTATGTCTGAACTCGGTGTAATTGGCTTTTTTTTCCTTCTGGGGTATTTTCCCATTGTGTTTTGACTCGAAGAGGTGTTAACGAGGCACCTAGTATATCAATATATGTAAGGTTGAAGTACTCTCTTATACGATACGGTATCCTCTTTAATATAATATTTTGCTTATAAAAAAATCCGCATAAGAAAAATTCCACAAATCAATACCCATTAAAATGCCACACATTACTCCCTTCGATCACAAGAAAACTATTTTGAATATTAAGAACATGTTTGATATCTCTTTTTAAAAACAATTTTTAATTTTCAAAAAAATTTAAATAACAAATTTTTTTTGGTTAATTTTTATAAAACAAAAAAGAAACTAAAGTTCAATTCAAACAAACTCTAAATCTCGTTTAATATTTTTAGAGTGATCAGAAAAAAATTGCATTTCTCAAATTGTTCTTCATCAGAACCTGTTTCATGAAAATAAAGAATATTGAAAAAAAAATTAACCTAAATAATATAAAGATATTTTGAATAAAGTATCATTAAATATATATATGATGAAATTAATTAAAATATACTTATATTATGAACTATTCTTGATCTAGGAATTTTTGTTATGCATATTTAAAATTGAAAAGAGTATATTGCGTATATTATAATATTATAATAATAATAATAATAATAATAATAATAATAATAATAATAATAATAATTAATGCTGGTAAAAAAAATTAATCGTGATGAAAAAACAATGTGGAGCGTGGGTTTTCTTCAGAAAAAAAAAAGAATTACATTTCTCAAATTTTTCTTTAACATGTTTCATGAAAATAAATAAAAATTATTGAAAAATAAAATCTAATTTAATATAAAGGTATTTTGAGTAGTACCATTAAATATGTTGAAATCAACTAAAATTTACTTTTTATATTTTGAACTACTCTCAATCTAGAATTTTTTGTTGCGTATATTCAAAATTTAAAAGAGTATATTGAGTACATAATAATAATAATAACAATAATAATAATAATAATAATAATAATTTAAATAAAAGAAAGGAAAATGAAACCTCCTTAAAACCTTTTAATGTAAAACTTTTTTTAGGGAAAAGAACATTAAGAAGGAAAAAGAGTACTCCTTAATTTTTATTGATAAAAAAGAAAAAAGAGACTAAAAACATGGGGGACTAATTGCATCCAATACCCATGTACAGGGACAACAATATAACCAAAAGGGAATAAAGTCAATCATATTAAGAGGAAACTCAATCAAAGAATATCTATAATTGGATGAAAAACATCACTATAATAACTTTCGTCCCAAATAGGTTGCCACAAAAGCAATTAACCAACGTTTGCGGCACACCAAAAATATTATACCAAACGAAAACACAATTTATCAAAAAGGAAAAACATTACCCCAATAAAAGAATCAACGAAACCTATAGATAGGCAAACCTAACTTGTTCCAAGAGAAATCTCCAACAATGAAACTAAGAATTAAATCTAGGGGTGACAATTACTACTCGTTAGTAGGGATCATTGTGCGGACTGCCCTATTTGGTACCCCACTGGCAGGAAATTTTTCTCCGTCAGAACAGGGATAGGGGAGAAAATCCTCTACAACCAATTTGGGGATCGATGGGGACGGGATGATACTGCCATTCCGAATATATTACATAACGATCAACTCTGTTCTCTTTTCTTGAAATTGCAACCTTGGACCAAGGATTCAACATTTTTATGTGATGCTGCCAACTCATCCAAAATTTGGAAGTTTGGACAGAGTATATGCTATGTTTTACTATCCTAAGACCCTAACCTATTCGGCATCTAGCCTGTTGCACTGAATATATGCAGAACCAAGGCCAGATCTAATCCTCAAGAATCAAGCTGATCTCTGCATATTATAGACAAGTGGATTTAATTCAATTATTATCTTTATATGAGTGATTTGTGAAATTCCCATACAAAAAAAATGTAGAAAACAAAAAGATGGGTTTGAGGTGGGGTAAGAGAGTTACCACCCAGCTTCCATCATTACATATATTCAAATTAAAGATGGTCAATTTTTGAATAAGAACCCCTTGCATAGATCACAGCTCTTAGAAAAAAAGTTTTTTTATTTTATTTTATAATACAGTACTTATTTCTTTCGAAACAGAATTTTATTGTAACCAAAAAAAACAATGTAACAAAAAAAAACACAATTTCATATTTAAATTATAAAAATATATATAAGTTACCATGTAGTTTTTGATTTGCTGAATGCGCTTGCTTGGTAAAAGTTAGTCGATAGATAGAGAATAAGCTAGTTTATAATAGGTGAACTTATATCAAAAAGCTGCTAAAGGATTAAATTTTAAATATTTTGTATAATTGTTGTTGAAAGTTTATTATATAAAAGTCATAAATGGATGGTTGTGATTAATGTTTAAAAATAAGAGAATATTTATTTACTAGAGAATAAATGACGAATTTAACTAAAGTAATAAAAGTAAAAATGAGAGAAAATGTCATAAAAGTTATAAGTTCAAACAGTATTTTCTTTTAGCAAAATAAAGGGATGTGGAGTCTCGTTAAAACCTTCTAATGCAAAGCTCTCCTAAACGATACTTCAAAATTCAAATATTATCTACAAAAACGCTAAAAACAAATGATAATACATTATAAGCTAGTCATATCAAATACTTACAAAAATTTATCTCTTGATTAAAAAAACAAAAAAAAAGTTTGTCTCTTATAATTTGAATTAAAATCATGGTGGAGTTTCATACGGTTACTCCCTTCGTTTTCGAGTACAGGCAACCAAAAAACTATGTTTAGTGGTTTAAAATATAAACAAACGTTAACTACTTAATTTCATGTTTATTGTTATTATTCCTAAATTATACTTCAATTAGTTTAGAAAGTACATCCTAATTATATGGCGCATCATCATCATCATCATCGTTCAGAGGACTCGGGTGGCTGCTCTGACTTGGGAGTAGGAGTGGGAATATGTTGGGCCGACCTGAGCATTGCATTGCCTGGGCCTGGACTATGTTGAAAGTTTTAAGCTTGAGCCTGACATGTGGTCTGTCATAGGCCCAACTTTTAGGCCTGGTCTGGCCTTTGTGAAAGTCGGCTAAGACCTAAAAGCCTGTTTAAAAGCCTATTTTACAATTTTTTTTTTACAAAAGTCAACAATCTTTAGGTAATGTATGCATTTGTAAATAGAATAAAGCTAATAAATCAGTGAGATTAAGTTCTATTTTATATGACATCCAATTTAAATTCTATTTCATAATAATAACTTTAAATATGTTAAAAATTGATTTAGGTCAACATGTTTAAATTAACTGAAAATATTAGAAAGTTTATGAGTTAACATGAAATACAAAATTTAATATAATGATAGTAATAAAAATATTATTTATTATTACTTAGATAAATAGGTCGGCCTAGTAGGACTAAAAGGCTTTTTCAATGGCTTGTAGCCTGGCCTTTTTAGGTAAATAGGCTTTTAAAAAAGTCCAACCCTTATCTGGTTAATAAAAAAGCCTGGCCTAGCCTGGCCTGACGTAGGCTGGGCTGTAAGCCCCTGTCGATTAATCTTGTTTATTGCCACCCCTACTTGGAAGGTCTCTACTGCAACTTCCTATACAACCTTATCATCTTCGATTGGTCACACTGCATCTTCGCTATATCATCCTCCAGGTGACGAGTGCGGTCCTCATAAGAGCTGACCACCTCCTCTCAAGTCTGCACCCGCGCCTCAACTCTGCTACCTCAGCTCCGCACTACATAGGAGGAGGCCGACCAGTAGATGCTTTGCGGGTATTGTGGTGATCGGCCCACTCTATATAAAGGGAGAAAAGGGCCTCGCAACATATAGACGACCCGTATACTTACCATAAATGAATCAAACAATCCATTCCTATAATCGACATTCACATTCCCCCACTTTTGCCAAAACTTACGATACTTTTTTGTAATCGCATACGTGATAGCCTTCAAAGGAAGTAATCTGCATAATAAAAAAGATTCCAAACAATAAAACAAATACATAAATTGTAGCATAATTAATTTTAAGTCAAGGAATACTTACATAGCACCACATGGATAGACGACGCACGACCATCATCCATGACAACCCCGGGTGTGGGCATTCATAGCGATCCCAAGTGTGGGGGTGGGAGTCAAAAAAAGTGGGTATAGGTGGGATCAGTGGCATCTGTGGAAGGATGGGCGGCGCGATCCCAGCTAGAGTAGAACTTCATGTTTCCCCAGCTTGTGTAGAGGTGGCTGTGGACCTAGGCATCCCCACAAACCCATCCAACATAGTCAACATCACTCGACGGCAACGCCTCTTAGGGCGAGTTGGCTCAACATCAATGCTCTTCCCCTTATCACCTCTTGGTGGTCTGGGGGGTGGTTGGTCAGAACCTCTTGAGTCCATATATATGAAAAACGAAATGTGATATATATATATATATATATATATATATATATATATATATATATATATATATATATTAAGTTAAAAAACAAGAACAATAATATATAAGATACTAATAAGAGTATCTAAAAGTCAAACTCCACACATAAGATACTAATCTACGTCTTCAGATCCTACTAGCGCCTTGACTCGTGCGTTGCACGGGGTAAAAGCTCTATTAAATATAGAATTGTGGAAGTAGGGAAATTTATTGGCTAAATTCTAATTTGGAAAAGCCTTGTTTAAATATAAAAAAAGACAATTGTGAACTTAAGAGCAAAATTAAAGTGAACAGACATAATCCAGACAAATTGTTTCATAAACATAATCTATAGTCATAATTTTAAGTAGAAAGTTAAAATACATAAGATGAATAATCCAAAGATAGCATGATTAGGGTTTCCTTGATGTGTATTTAGTGAGGAATATCCACTTGAAGGGGTAGTGGTTAGTTACACATCACACAATGACTAATCTCAAAAAATGTTGAACCTTGAAGAAAGAAAAGCTCCATTATAGCAGTAGTCTGACATAAATATTATATCAATGCATGAGTGAAAAAGTAACTATATCTTGTAGAAGTATCTAACAATGTAAACTATAGTTAAAAATATCATTTTTAATTAACAAATACACTGAAATTAAACATCTATAGATAATAAGAAGAAAATGTCTAAAAAACTGAGTATTTGAAAAGTTAAATTTTTTTCGATGGTTAAAGTAGCCAAAAACACTGTTTAGCATCGCACTTTACGTATTTTGTCATGAAACTATATTTTTTCACCAAACCGGCTATTGAGAAACAAACTTTACATATCTGAACCGGTAAAAAAATTTCCAAACGCTAAAATAACCTAAAACACATTGCCTAGCGTCGTACATTACTTATTTTGGCACTAAATTATGTTTTGGTTTGACCAAACCAATTATTGAGAAACGAACTCCGTGTGTTTATACAATCTAAATTTTTTCTAAAACCTAAGACACCCAAAACACACTATTTAGCGTAACACTTTCCATATTTTGGTATGAAATTATTTTTTGGTTTGACCAAACAAATTATTGAGAAACGAACTCCATGTATTTGTACATCTAATTTTTTTTGAATCATAAGGCAATCCAAAACACTTTTTAGCGTCACATTTTTCATATTTTGTTACAAAATTAATTTTTTTAACAAAATTGGTTATCGAGGAACAAAATTCGCATATTTGAACAATTAATTTTATTTTGGAGCCCTAAATTACCCCAAAACACACTATCTAGCATCACACTTTAAGTAATTTGTTGCAAAATTAATTTTCGTTTTCACTAATTCGATTATGGAGGAACAAACTTTACATATTTGAACAATTAAAAATTTTAATGGGCGAGCCGTAAAGTACCTAAAAATATAAAAATAAGAAGTAAAGAAAGAGAGGGAAGAAAAAGGGGGTAAAAAAAGAGGGAAATGGGGAGTTTTGGGGAAGGAAACAAAAAAGGAGGGAAGGGGAGGGAAATTTGGCTCCAAAATGTGGGGGAGGGCCCACATGAAGACTACCAAGAGATTTAAATATAAAGATAAAAATGTATTCTTCTTCTTCAATCTCTTCTGAAGAATCTTCGTCTTCATCCTCTTCATTTGAATGCGGTTCATCCATGTCTAAAAAGTTGTTCAACTTCTTCATAGGGGAGCCGATCGTCACATAAGGTTTGAATTGGTTCAACTTCAATTACCTCATTTACGCCTGACATTTCATCCACTTGATAAGGAACCTCTTCCCCAGCATCAATGGCTTCAATGTGACCCCGTGGCTTTGTTTTAATTGCAACACACCATCCCAATTTGCCTCCCCGAGTTAATGGATATAGAACATAATACGTCTGTCTTACATTTTTCGTAATGATAAACGGTTCAAAGGCTTTATACCTTCTATCCATTCAAATGTCCACAATATTACATTTTGGATTCTTACATTAACTTATGAAACATGCTCAATATTACTTTTTAGCATTAAAGAATTGTATTTACTATCAATATATACAAATAACCTACTACCAAAAATACCAAATTATCCTTCACTTTTATCTAAATCCTAAGGATAAAAATGTCGTTTCTAATTATTTCCTCTCAATTTTTTTTCTCTCTCTCACTTTTATCATTAGTGGGTCCCCCTCTCACATCTTCTTTTAAAACCTACTTTTCTTCTCTCTCTCTCTCTCTCTCTCTCTCTCTCTCTCTCTCTCTCTCCTCCCTCTATTTAATATTTAAAATATTTAATCATTATTTTGTTTTTAAACTTTAACTTTAACTCTATCTCATTTTTCTATTTTTTACAATATATATTCTTTAAATTCATCTACATGTCTCCTTCATTTTTTTAATATTCCATTTTCTCTCTATCAATAAGTTTTGTTTAATCTCCACGAAAAATATTACAATTTGAAAATTTTGAAACTTTAATACAATTTTTTTTAATCTCTACGGGAAATATTACATATTGTTGGTAAATGTTCACGGGATAATGTTCGAACTAATTAAATTACTATTTCAAACTCATTTTTTATCTACTTTAAGTTAGGCTTGATATTCACGGGGTAATGTTTGGACTAATTAAATTACTATTTGAATTTTTATCTACTTTAAATTAGTCTTGATATTCACGGAGTAATGTTCGAACTAATTAATAAGTTTTATTTAATCTCTACGGAAAATATTACAATTTGGAAAATTTGAAACTTTAATACAATTTTGTTTTTTAATCTCTACGAAAAATATTACATATTGCTGGTAAGTGTTCACGGGTAATATTCAGACTAATTAAATTACTATTTGAAACTCATTTTTTATCTACTTTAAATTAGTCTTGATATTCACAAGGTAATGTTCAGACTAATTAAATTACTATTTGAAACTCATTTTTTATCTACTTTAAATTAGTCTTGATATTCATGGGGTAATGTTTGGACTAATTAAGTTACTATTTGAAACTCATTTTTATCTACTTTAAATTAGTCTTGATATTCACGGGGTCATGTTCGGACTAATTAAATTACTGTTTGAAACTCATTTTTTATCTACTTTAAATTAGTCTTGATATTCACGGGCTAATATCTAGACTAATTAAATTATGTCTAAATTTATTAATAACGATAACACTACAACACCCGTGCGTATGCACGGGTATACCACCGTTAAAGTCATCAAGTTCAAATCAAACATATAGCATCAAAACACATTAAGTTAAAGACACCACCATCTGAATTATGCTGCAATTAGTTGGGGGTCTATTACAACTTCACATCATTTCTAGTTTAAAACTTTAGCTCAAGATAAGCATTCAAACAAAAGAAATGGACAGATATTTGATATTTCCACAACACTAAAAAGCGTTTGAACTTATAATTTAAAAGAGTCTTTAGTAATTTGAATAACCCCCTATCTTTTCATAGATAGTAGACCTCATCTTTTGCAAAAAGAAACTTAAAACATATATATATATATATATACTACAGTTTTTTGACTGAATTAAAATAAACAGTTAGTACTATATATGCAATGTATTTGATTTGATAGGAAGCCTCCTCCACACTAACTATTGTGTGTGGTAAATCATGACACGTTTCCGAAACAACGTTAGATTCAGCTTCAGCTAGCTAGGTTCATTGCATCCAATTAAATAATAGGCAAAAATACAACTTACGTCATTTAAGATATTTATTTGTAATAAGTTAGTTTTTTAAAATTTTTTTAACAAATTAGTCATTTAAGTTACTTAACGTGTTCACCATTGACCTTTTTCCAAATTTCCGTTCCAAAAATGCCTATGTGGCATTAACGTTGTTGAGGTGGCTTAACAGATGCATCTGGCAGCACACGTCACTTTAAATTAATAATTATATTTTTTAATTAGTTTTTTATTTTAAAAAAACCCAACAACACCTCCCTCATCCCTCTCATCTCTCTCCCAGCGAAGTCCAGGGGGTCACTCTTTCCTCCTCACAACTTTTTCTCTCACAGTTGCAGCAAACAACAAATCTGAAATGGAAAACGAATTGAAATTTGAACGACAAGAACGAAATATGAATAAAAACGAATTGAACGACAAGAATATGAATTTTGAACGAAAAACGAATTGAACGACAAGAACACGATTTGGGTTCATGAACAAATCTGGGTTCTTAAATAAACCCCAAAGCTTTTTGGCTCACACCCAGAATTTATTGTAACTTTTCCCAGATCTGCTAAGGAGTAAACAAAAACAACCTAATAATTTTGATCTTGATTTCATTACTGATATTTGTACTCTTCGGTGCTTTATTTTATGCCCAAATATCTGGTTTTTTCTTTGGGTTTGAAGATTTTGTCCTAAAAAATCCAAAACATCGAAAAAGCGTTTTGGAATCTGTGTTTGAACATGAACGAGAGGAAGGAGATGAACAAAGATGAATTAAATTGGAATCGGTAGCCAATTGGAATATGTGTTTGAACATGAACGAGAGGAAGGAGATGAACATGAATGAATTAAATTCATTTTTTAACTTTTATTAAAAAAAATTAAAAGTCTATTTGGAATTGACACGTCAACAGCATTATACACACATCAGCATTTAACAGCCACATCACTGTTGTTACTGCCAACTAGAATTTTTTGTAACAGAAAATGAAAAAAGGACTAACGGTGTACACATTAGGTAACTTAAAAGACTAAGTTGTTACAAAAAAAACTTAAATGACCAACTTGTTACAAATAAATAACTTAAAGGACCTCCAGTGTATTTTTGCCTAAATAATAACCCCTCTCATTATCCCAGCCGTAAAACAAACAAGGGAACATAAATAAAATAATTTGAGTAAAAAAAACATAAATAAAATAATATAAAAAAAAGAAAGAAAATGGGAAAAAGAAAACCAGAGGCTGGTTTCTGGCGGTGTTTTAAAAACCGGCTCGGCCCGGCCGGTCGGACCGGTTGAACCGGGAACCGGGGGGTAACCGAGCCGGGGCAAGGTTTTGGATCGGCCATGCAGCAAATCGGTGGGAACCGGTGTGACTCGGCCGGTTTTTGGAAAAACCGGTGACCCGGTGACCCGGCTCGAACCGGACCGGGTTGTGCATTTTTTTTTTTATCAAATCTTTGAACTGTAATTGGGAGGGGCCGCGCGAACGCAGGCCCCCACTAGTGATTGCCATCTAGGTAAGTATGTTTCCCATTGATTTGAACCCCTGACCTGTTGAAAGCAAATGCTGAGCGCTACCATGAGGCTACCAATCTTATTGAGGATATTATTCATTTCAAATATATATAATTGGTACCTCTTTTCCAAAAAGTCAAGTACGTTCATCCTCATGGCATTAGCTTGTAATATTAATATTATGTTTCAACAAACTTATTTAATATTAAGTATTTTTTTAAAGATTTATTTAATATTAAGTTGCTAACTTATGAAATTTGTTCTAAATATTTATTGAAGCATGATATGAACTTTTAAAATTTATTTAATATATACCAAGCAAATAAAAATAAAATAGGCATGGTGTGTAATTTTAGCAAATTAAGTTTTACAAGTATGAAATATATAGGTCCTGAAAATTTGGGAATTTTTTATATTTTAGTAGATATAAAATAAACATAGTTATTAATTTTACAGGGACGAAATTTATATTATATACTATATAGGTATTGAAAATTCTCGAAATAGAGACCGGGTCCGAGTCATCCGGTCCCGGTTTTGGTCATGCGGTTCAACTGTCGACCCCTCGGTCCGACCATTGACCCAGTGACCCGGTACCTTCACCGAGTCGGTCACCGGTCCGAATTTTAAAACATTGGTTTCTGGTTTTAATTTGCTACAGTATCCCAAGTAAGTAGCTCAGTTGGCGAGCTAAGGGATATCAAAGGAGTGCACTAAATGAGTGCAAGAAGGAGGTCCCGGGTTTAACTCCCGGAAACTAACATTCCCCCACCCCCACTAACGATGCTTATCAAAAAAAAATTGGTATGGTTAGGGATGCAAATGGGGCGGGGCGGGCACGCGTACCAACTTCCCGCTACCCCGCCCCGCGAGATAAAAATGAGACCCGTACCCGTGCGGGTGCCCGCGTAGCGGGTATTAATTGGGTATTTTCTCTTCACAGGTACCCATGAATACTTGTTAGAGTTGTAAAAATAATTTTTATATCATAAAATTTGAAATACTATACAAAATTAGTCTTGTTTTTGGACCAAACAAAATTAATCTTTTGAACACTATTTATTTTGCTCCTTTTTTTTTTGAGATTACTATTTATTTTGCTCCTTTATATAAGAAAATTATTTATTTAGTTAGACATTTATCTTTTTGGTCAAAAAAAAGGTAGGCATTTATCTTATCAATTATTTATAATAATAGAAACTTTGAAAATAACAACTCACTAATTATCCAAAATATTACCATAAAATATACAACCACAAGTTTCTATTTTAAACTAGTTGTGTGTATATATATATGTTACGGGTACGGGTACCCGTGGGCACAGATACCTCATTACCCGATCCCACCCATTTTATTGACGGGTATTTTTATTGTCCGTTTATTTTGTCCGCGGGTACCCATTAATAGACCCGCCCCGTGCCCATCGCGGATTTTACCCGCGGGTACCGGTGGGTTGGCTTTTTTTTTCACCCCTAGGTATGGTGGAGAATAATAAATTGTATGAACGAGATACATTGCATTGCACCCAAAATTCATTGTAGCGTCACAGTCATGTACCGGAATCTGTTTCCACTTCAAATAAAATCACCTCTTTCATTTCACATTCTCAACTCTTCATTTTCTCTTTTTCTCGTTTTTTTTCTCTCTCTTCTTTTTTTTTGCCCTATCTCATAGGGTTTCTCTCTCTTCTCCCTTCTCTCCTTTCTCTCATGCATTTTTGCTCTCAAGAGTTCTTCCTCGCTTTTACAGTAATCGTCGTCTTCTTCTTCTTCGCTGTCTTTCTAGGGTTGTCTTGTAGTGAATACTGCAGATTTTACCTCACGTCGCTTTTGGAACTGTACTCATGTCTAAAGTCTTTGAATTTACTGGTAAGCTTTCGATTCTGTCATATGGTTGACCTGATTTGTGATTCCAGCTGTTGTATTTTTTATTCTGTTAGCTCGATGGTTGATTTTAGTTTTTATTAGAATTTTGCAATAGATCTGAATTTGAAGCTTTTATATGAACTCTTAATTTTAATTTCTTGTATTATGTATTTATTTTCTTGTTTGGTTTGGTTATGATTGTTATTTGGATTTTGCAAATTAAAATTTCTTTCTTGGTGGATCTGATGAGCGATAAGAATAGATTCAGTGGTCTAAATTTAATGAGATAGTTAGATATTTCAGAGTGGATTTGTTTTGAGAATTTGTTTTTTAGTACCGAAAGAGAATTTTAGTTGTAGCAGTTATTGGTCTTTTCTGGAAAATACATCTTGTTTTGAGAATACTTGTCAGAAATTTTTTCGTTGAGTTAATTATTTTGTATGCATATTAGATCAGTAATTTTGTTCACCGTTGACCTGAGCCACATGTTATCTTTAGAGGATGCTTTGGATCTCTTTAAATATCTAGTTCATATTGTTTGTTCAAATCTTTCAATTATTAATTAGATGATATTCATGTGGTTTTATAGTGGAATTTGTTTGTTTATCTAACCCCTTTTTTTGGGTTTCTCAGGAAATGATGGTTTTCTTACTCGGGGTTCAATATACCCTAATCCCAAGGAAGCAGGTCTCTTCTTGTCACTTGGTCGTCAAGTTGATTCTTACTTGCCTCTTCAGAAGAGATCCCGCGTTAGTGTACCATTCGATTTCAGTGGAGAATGGTTTGAGTCAAAGCCAAAAACATCTATCGAAACTTTGCCAGATGAATGCCTCTTTGAGATCCTTAGAAGGTTGCCTGCAGGCCAAGATAGGAGTATGTGTGCTTCCGTATCCAAGCGCTGGCTTATGCTTCTAAGCAATATTTGCAAGGATGAAATCTGCACCAATATTTGTACCAAAAGTGGTGGTGATGACCAAGGATTTGAAGATGAAGGGCATCTTTCTAGAAGCTTGGAAGGAAAAAAGGCAACCGATGTTAGACTAGCTGCAGTTGCTGTTGGAACAGCATCTCGAGGAGGATTGGGGAAGCTTTCAATTCGTGGAAGTAATTCAGTTCGTGGGGTGACTGATGTAGGTCTCAAGGCAGTTGCTCATGGATGCCCTTCTCTAAAGGTTTTCACTCTGTGGGATGTTGCTACTATTAGTGATGAAGGCCTGATTGAGATTGCTAATGGTTGTCCCCAGCTAGAGAAGCTTGATCTTTGCAAGTGCCCCACAATCTCTGACAAGGCTTTAATCGCAGTTGCAAAGAACTGCCCAAATCTGACTGAGTTATCAATAGAGTCATGTCGTAATATTGGCAATGACAGTCTACAAGCTGTTGGGAAGTTTTGTCCCAATCTAAGGTCTTTATCAATCAAGGATTGCTCTGGTGTTGGTGACCAGGGAATTGCTGCCGTGTTATCCTCAACATCTTTTGTTCTAACAAAGGTGAAGCTCGAATCGCTACCTGTTTCCGATCTCTCACTAGCAGTTATTGGGCATTATGGCTTTGCAGTTACCGATCTTGTCCTAAATTGCCTCCCAAATGTCAACGAGAAGGGATTCTGGGTTATGGGCAATGGTCGTGCACTGCAGAAACTAACATCACTCACAATTGGGTACTGCGGAGGGGCAACAGATATTGGGCTTGAAGCTATAGCAAAGGGTTGTCCAAATGTGAAAAACTTTCAGCTTCGCAGGTGTGCATTTCTGTCAGACAATGGGTTGGTATCATTAGCCAGGGTTGCTCCATCGATTGAGAGCCTCCAATTGGAAGAGTGCCACAGGATTACCCAAATTGGGTTGTTTGGTCTTCTTTTTAACTGTGGTGCAAAGTTGAAGGTTCTTACTATGGTAAGCTGCTATGGGATCAAAGACATGAATCTGGAATTGCCAGCAATATCTCCTCGCGAATCAATTTCATCATTATCAATCAAGAATTGCCCTGGATTTGGTAATGCCACCCTTGCTGGTCTTGGGAAGCTCTGTACTCGTCTT
This sequence comes from Astragalus membranaceus, assembly GCA_039519185.1. Classification (NCBI taxonomy): domain Eukaryota; kingdom Viridiplantae; phylum Streptophyta; class Magnoliopsida; order Fabales; family Fabaceae; genus Astragalus; species Astragalus membranaceus. The sequence continues at coordinate 14,629,499 of CM076848.1, forward strand.
CAGCATGTTGAATTGAATGGACTTGAGGGAATAACAGACACGGGGTTTCTTTCACTACTCGAGAGGTCTGAGGCCAGTTTGGTCAAAGTTAATCTAAGCGGTTGCATTAATCTGACAGATGCAGGAGTTCTGCCCTTGGTCAAGTTGCATGGATCCACTCTTGAGGTGCTGAGCCTCAGTGGTTGTAAACAAATCAGTGATGCTAGCTTGATCGCAATTGCAGGCAATTGCCCAATGCTCAATGATCTTGATGTTTCGAAGTGTGCAATCACTGATGCTGGGATTGCTGTCCTTGCAAATGGGAAACAGCTCAATCTGGAGATACTCTCTTTGTCAGGTTGCACATTCGTTTCAGACAAGAGTATGCGGGCTTTGAAAACATTGGGCAATTCACTTGAAGGATTAAATATCTTAAATTGCAACGCCATCAGTTGCCGCTCAGTTAACAAGCTTGTGGAACAACTCTGGATGTGTGACATCCTCTTCTGAGCAGGCGGGTCTCCAAATTCGGGTAGCAAGTGCCCTTCAGTCTTACGCGGTAGTGTTTTTTGGTCCATTAATTAAGGTGGGTCTTGGTCATCCTTCAGTACTCGGTTCTCTTTTTCCAGAGCATACAGTTGTTCAATCTTTTTGTTTTTGCAGGTTTCCTTCAAATTGGAAATCTGTTGAAAGTTTTTTGGCGTCCTGGATAGGACGCCACTTTTAGAATCGCTGTTAATCTCTGAGAACACAGTTACCGGGTTCTGGATTTAGGTTTCTTTCTAGTGTTGGCACCTGATGTTTTTAGCTCTGCTTTGTATCGGTTTGTCCAGAGTGGTGTTTACTTAGTTTTTCACGTATTTGAACTTATGTTCTTGTACGTGATGTTTGGGTCTCAGTTGTAGTCATAAGGGGAGTGTTGAAGTTCCATTGTTATCCTGGTTGGTTGCTATTGGCAGTTCAGAGTTCTGAGGTCTTTTGTCTTTAGGGGCTTTGGCCATTGCAGCATGTTATACATGTCTGTCGTGACAATCTTTTCCCATTGGGAAGGGTTGTTTTTTTACCACCAAGCCCTCTTTTTTTAGGCCTCATTTTTTTTTGAACTTGCCATTGTAACTTCTATATTATGTAATGGTTCTGATATCTTCCCTTTGTACTGAATGTTATTTTTCTATAAGTAATGAATAATACTTTGTACTTATTGTCTCACCAAAAAAAAGAAAATGCTTTGTACTAATTGTAGTCTCGTTCCAAAAATTATGTCCTTGATATCTTTTTTTTTTTTTAGATTATGTCTCATTGATATCTTTGCATACCGATACTATGTAACTTGCTCAGAAAACAAATATTTGCTTTATTTTTAATTTATTTGAAAAGACATTTATGTGACGTAGATTATTTTTAATTCACGTTAAAATTTAATGTATGGTAGAGTTGGTCATATCTTATTATTGACGCGGTTTGATTTTAGAAGTTGACGTAACTTAAACTTTATCAGATAAGTTAACTTAGGCATTTTATCCCATATTTTAAATTCTAACAACCATTGCGGGGATTTGACGCTTTTGTCTTGATGAGAGATGCAGAATTGAGATGAAAGCAAAGTGAATTTTGATGTAGCAGTAGTAGGAAGTAAATATCTTGATAAAAGTTTGCATAAAATGGTTGGTTCGCAGAAGATGATGATGGTACATATACTCTACTATGATGACATGGCACATGTAATTCACATGGATTGCAATTATTGATGCATTATTTGTGAGGCTCCACACATATTTTATTGGGATCAAATAACAAGACATGTGGTGGTATCACCAATGAAATATTGTCCTTGTCTGCATAGTTTGCACATGAATAATCAAAACAATGTTTCATTCTAATTAGTAGCTAAAGTATGGGGCGATAATAGATACGCTGGCTGGTGGGTATGAACACCCATGGATTTGATTCTCTAAAATGAATGGTAAATTTAAAAGAAAATATAATTATAATACAACAAGGTATTTGGTGGCTATGGTATGGATATTAGTCTAACTCAGAATCTACAAGCAAGACAGTGGATCCTAGACCTAAAGAAAATTCTAAATAGAGGGGAATTTTTTGGTTACAAAGAGGGGGAAAATAAAGCAAAAAAGGCCAAGACTACCATCTCACAAGTTGCACTCCCATGGCCTCATCAAAGATTTATTAAAACAAAATTACTATAATTTTATTTTAAGTCTCTCTAAAGTAAGGGCATGACCCATCTTATTATTGAAGTGATCTTGACGAGGATATTCTTATTGCTACTAATAGTATGATTGTTAATTTGCTAATAGAAAATTAATAGTTGCACAAACTGTATCTTCATTATTTGACTAATTACGGATTTTCGTGCAAATAATTGCACTAAAGTTTTTTTATTGACAAAAAATAATTGCATTACACCTTATTTTAACCGTAAAATATCTTTTGAATGCTTTATTAAAGTCTACAAAGATTTTATCAAGCAGAAATGCAGGACAAAGCCCATATTTGAATTATTTTTTTTGATAAGTAATGTTAGTGGGGGTGGGGGAATGTTAGTTTCCGGGGTTTGAACCCGGGACCTCCTTCTTGCACTCTTTTGATACACTCATTTGATATCCCTTAATTCACCAACTAATTAGCTACCTACTTGGGATGAATTTTTTTGTTATATAATAGAGATTAATCACATGCAAAACATCCCACGGTCTTCGATAGTTTGATTATATAAGCATTTTAAATTTATTCAACAACTCGATTGATGAGCTTTTAGTGGAAATTTTGTAGTGGTTGAGAAGGATATCCAATTAATTGAAAACCTCTCTTTTCGTCAATCCTTCTCTCTGGTTTGTTATGTCATGATGAAACTTTTTATTTAGAACAATTTATTCACAATTTAGTTGCACATAAGCACTTTTGCAACTGTTTTGGTCTTTATGTTTGTAAATGTTTAGACTATTAGACCTAACCTCACTTTTAAAAAACCAACCAAATTGAAATGCAAAATTCTCAGTTTTCTCAAATGAAAGTGTAATTATTGAGGGGTTTTGATTGCAGTGATCATAAGAAACTAAGTCCCACATGTGAGTGGGGTTTTGATTGCAGTGATTGCAGAATGTGATCATAAGAAACTAATTATTGAGGGGTTTTTAGAGAAATAGTTCAATTTAGAGAGAATTCAAACAGTTGAGATTTCAAATGTGAGTGGTTAGTCCCACATCGGCTAGGAACGAGCTATATAAAGGATGTATAGGAGAGGAGACCCATATATCTAACGCCTTAAGGATTTGATGGTGCTGTGTGCTATTAGAGAACGCTAGCATCTTGTGGTGGTGTGCTAAGGGACCACTAGAATTTTACTTTTACATATGCATGCAACTTAGGAACACGCACATTGGTGCAAGCCGAGCCGTGGGGCAACCTTATAGGACTCAGATTTGCTCCACAGAGCGATCTCAAACAAAGAAGTTGCGATTAATTTTTAAAACGGAAATGCTTGATCGCACAAGTTTTACCTAATGAATGATGCTGATTGGTGCGTTTAACTTTTACTCCATTTTTTTACCCTTAAAATCTGGAAGATTTATAGTGTTTTGTGTTATCTCAAGTAAGTAGCTCAGTTGGCGAGCTAAGGGATACCGAAGGAGTGCAAGAATGAGGTCTCGGGTTCAAACCCCAAAAACTAACATTTCCCCACCCCCACTAACTCTGCTTATCAAAAAAATAGTGTTTTGTGTTTTTCTTAAAGTGACACGCCGAATTCGTGTGATTTCACGAGAATTAATTCAGCATATATATAGCATTGCTGTTTTCAGAATGAGAGATGCAATATCTCGCGAGAATATTTCTCATGAATGCTCGCGAACGGTTACATATATGATTTTGAAATTTAAAAAAAAAACCCACTTCAATCTCAATCCAATACCAGTATGTTTCCTCCTGTGATCATGGCCTTGGAAACCATGTCAACTGTGAAAGTTTCCCCTTCGCATGCTTCAAATTGCTAGCCACAGTCAATCCACCAATGCTACCATATATAGCCTTTCCTGTTTTGGGCCTGCGTAGTGTATTTCTCAGATCTGTTTATGTAAGCAATCACCAGTTTTTTCATATGTAAAAAAAAATTATGTCTTGATTTGGCAGAAATTGGGAGACATACGCGTGAATCAATACTCGTAAAATTTTCATGAGCTCCCTTTCGTGAGGTTTAGCATTAAACTTATCTAAAATGGTCCAACACATTCGCCATGGGCACAACTAAATAGAAACCATGACAATACAACTAATTTCATGTGACAATGGCTATTGTTTATCAGAGCGAGGCCTAAACAAAATGTAATTGAACCACTGATGGCAAACATTCTCAAAATTTTCGCTAACACGTCAACTTAACAGACAAGTGTTGCGTACTAAAATAACAGCAACTAGAACAACCTGGTAAATAGTTACATACATTGCTGCAAGAAGAGAGAATCGTAAAGAGAAAACTAGCAAGCTTAAGGAGTAAACACAAAAGAAACAATGCTGCTTGGACAAAATGACTTCACAAACCAAATGCAAATATGCAAGCCTTTCATTGCGATATAATAATCTCAGTCATATCTTCTATAATATTCACGAATGAATCAATCGCTCCGATAATTAATACCTGGTTTTCTTCCTGTGGCCCGCTTAATGCTCTGCTGCTATGGGTTCTTGTACCAAGGTGAGCTGTGATTTATCTTCAACGACGATATCACCATTCACATGAGATTTTGCTTCACCTGGCTCGAAATTCAGAGGTGGGGTTTCACTTGTCTCATTGGATAAGGCATTGTTCTCCTCAGTGGCTGCAGCCATCTCAACTTTCTCTTCCCTTGTTGCATTGGACTGAACATTAGATAAGGATTTTTTCTCATCATTCACTGCTTTAGACGAAGTTCGTGCAGTTGCTGAGTTCGATGAACTGATCTTTTCAGAAGTCAATCTAGGAGGAAGTGATTTTCGAAGTGGCTTCTTCTGATGAACATGACTAATTCCTTTAGTGAGGTTATTCTGAGACAGTTTGTCATCCAGACTTAAACGAACTTGTTGGACACTGCTTTTAATGTTTCCTTCTGTCTCTGAAGATGTTGAACTCTTCCTACGACCAAGCTTAGGAGATTTTGCTCTGGTAGTTGGTATCTACATTTGGAAGTCCAAAGCCTCTAAGAATTTCAATTTTCAAAATGATAGACCAAATTTGCTAACGGTAAACAAGATCATGGAAAATATCAACAGTAACTAAAAGTTAGTTCTGCTCAATCGAATAACACCGATAAAGGTTCTTGTTAGTTCTGCTCAATCGAATAACACCGATAATCAAAACTAACCAACTAGCCAATTTTAACAATCTCTAAATGCAGCTAACCGATTTGTTGTGAAGTTGACGTGGCATTTGCAATCATCTGGTATCATATGTAAAAACAGTTTAGATGCTAAATTGCTAATGATTAGTTAACTAACGCTGACAATAGAGTCAAACCAACTAGCTAACATTAACTATCTCTAACTGGAGCTAACTGATTCTGTTATGAAGTTGGCTTAGCATTTGGATGATCAGAATGAGATGAAAAATCATCTGGTAAAATAATTGAAAACAGTTTAGCTGCACTTGGTTAAGCACCTAGGCACAGATAAGTGAAAAACCATCTAGAACGACAAATTAAGAACTAAAATATTTAAAACAGATGGAGATCAATGGAAGCAGATAACTGCAGAAGTAGATTTGATCTGACATTCCAAATGATAGTCCTTAATTTTATAAAATAAACCATCAGATTCATCAATTGAAATTGAAATCACAATAAATGAATATCCAATATATATAGTAGTAGTATTTTGAACTTATGTACAATATAAGCTTATTTTTTTTACTTCACATCTCTACTAATACTAATGTTGGTCTAATCAGAAAATACAAGTGCAAGACATTCAATTAAATAGACACTAATTCATGGAGTGAAGTAGGAACAGTGAGAATAAAGCTTCAATCAGCAGAGTACTTTCTAGATGAATTCAGAAGATTGTTGTGTGCTCTGACTAATAGTTATGAACGTGTGTGCACTTGGGCATTGATATAGCAACAGAAAATACACTTGACCTAATTTCAAGAAAACGAAACTGAAAAGAATCAGCAGATTACACATGCCCTTAAAGAGAAACACACCTTTTTCAACTCCACTGTAGGAGGAACAGGCTCCTGGTAGAAGGTTGGCATTGGACTTGCTTTAAATGCTAGGCTTTTCCTAAGTTTTTTAAGCTCAGCTTCTTGAGTCTCCTATAAAAAGAAATGAAAAGCTGATATATGATTAAAAGGCAATATCTGCCTGCATGTTTTCAGCCAAAATATCAAATATTATATCACCTTGGTTTTTGCTTGCAGGTTGCTTTTCTCCATTTCTTTCGCATGAATCTTTTCCTCAAGCTTAGAGTAAAACTGGCCACCAAAATATGAACTTCTTTTAAAAACTGCAAGCTTATTCAAATTCAAAGGAAAATCCTCAGGGTAACAAAAGATGGAAGCAAGTAATAATTTTTTACCTCTCTTCTTCTTTCAGCTCGCTCATTACACCTGAAGCTGAATCCATAATTTGGCATTGTCCCCACTCTGTGAGGTTTGGTGTCTTCTGCAGTTGGACTTATACGTGGATTAAGGATAAACCAGAATCATACATTAACCTACTTTCAATAACAAATTTAGGGTAAATTTACCCATAAACTTAGTAATTAAGTATAACGAAATCCTTATTAGCTCCCAAATTTCCATTTACATGGAAGACGGAAAAAAAACACTTGATCACAAAAAAAGGATACGAAGATGATTCATCTTTTCCTTGAAGACTATCAAGGGGATCTTTCTTCAATAATCGTGGTCTAGTCTTCTCCCTGTATTCAACAAATTACAATCCACAAATCAGATAATTAAGATGATTGTATCTTTACACCATATTATTTCTTCAGCTCACATACAATCGGAAATTCAAAATAAATATAAGCATATTCCATACATTGGCGCTTCAGAAGATGCTGCATCAGTCTTTCCAGGATGCTGAGAAGAAGCGTAAAAAATATCAGGGAAAGCCATAATATAACTTTTAGTACCCAAAACCAAAATGATAGAAAAGAAACCGAGGAAGCAAAATTATCTTAACGACAAAGTTTACCTTGGACATTCGAGCCTGCTTGTCATTGAATGATCTATTTTTAACCATCTGTCTTGGATGAGAGTCTAAAGCGGAAGTACCATTTGAAACAGAAGATGCTGCTTCTCCATCTTTTCCATCTTTGCTCCTTTTCACTGAACTTGCATGAACAACTTTAGGACTTGGTAGCTTTGCATTCTTATTCTTGACAGGACCCTTTCGCGTTTTTGATTGCTTTGTTTCATCTATGTTTTCCACTTCCTCTTCCTAAAATTTAGAAAACACATAACATATTCAAAAAGAATAAATAAATTGATGAACCCATTCAAGGGGAAAAAGTAAACTCCTCTCACCTTAGAAATGGTAACGTTGTTTTCATCTAATTTGTCATTTGATCCTTCTTTGCTTTCGGCAATAGACAAATTGTCAATTGCAGTGCTATCCAACTGGTTGAAATTCTCAACATTTCCATTTGGAGATACAGTTTCTGTAATTTCAGGAACAACAGGGTCTAAAATTGAAGCAACACTATCATCCTTTGCAGAATTAGACAGTTCTTCATGGATACCATTTTGGTGTCCTGCATCAAGTCCTTCTGCTGCCAGTGAAGGGTTACTTGGATCCATCGTTCACACCAACCTACAAGTTACATAGAACCAATGAACTTCAACTTAGAGATAATTTAACACAAGATTGCATGGATTAAAATTGATTTGCTGTGGCAGCATTTTCTCAGGTCTAAGTATCAAATGAAAATTAAAAATAACGCTAGGGTATAAATCCATAATAATGCCGGAGAATATCTTAATAAGGATCCAAGCTTCATTTTGAAGAAGAATACAAATCAACATCAAATAACTATACTAACAATCTTACTCGAGTAGATGATTTGTAAAGAGCAGATAAAATGAGTAAAAATGAAAAATTGAAGAGTGGCGGTTACCTGAGAGTGAGGTATCAAAAGCAGAATAGCATGGTGGGTGGAGAGATCTGAGGATCCAAGCACGATAAACAAGATCCGAAAGATTCAAACTGTTACTGATGCTTTATCTTCTTTTTTTTTTTTCTTGATTTTTAAAATTTAGGGGAAAATAAATATAAGTGAGAGTTGAGAGAGAGTGAGGAGTATCTTGTTGTATTAAGAGGAACAGAAGGGGAGACAACAGTTTTACTTGAAATCTAAATGCTGAATTAAAATTTCAATTTCCAGGTCAGATCACGTCGCTTTCTCTGCTGTAACCTCTAGTCACACGATTTCACGCTCTACGGTTGTCTAATTACGCGGCCTTCACAATAATTAATATATCATTAAATTATCAAATGATAAATAAAAATATTCAAATTTCTTCTTAAAAACTAACAACCATTAAATAGAACCTAGAGCGTGAGGTTCAGCGGTTGGGGCTGAACCTCTCTTAATCAAGGGTCGGGGTTTGATTCCCGCTTTGGGTACGGAGCAGCGTTAAAATTTTGGGTCAGTTGTCCTGCCCCTCGAGACACCTACAATGAGCGATGAATTAGTCACTGCTGTCTGTGCGGTGGATACCCGGTTTACCAAAAAAAAACTAGTAAATAGGAATGAAGGAAATACTACCCTCCTCTCCAAATATATGATTTTTTAATAAAAGATTTGTCCCTTCTATAAGATTTTTAAATTATAAGATATATTAATTATTTTTTATAAAATTACTCTTAATTAATATATATTTTTATAGGAATAGTAAATGGATAGAGTATTTTTCTCTATTAAGAATCTTGAAAATAGTCAAGAAAATATGACTCATAATAATTAAAAGAAAATTTTGAAAAAGACAATACATATTTTTAACAAATTTAATGTATTAACTAAATTTCTTAATTTGTTCCAATTACTAAAAAAAGACCTACATATAGGGACTTAAGGTAGTATAAGACTTTATTTGATTCAAATAAATGGTAATATTTTATATATTCATATTGATAGCATAAAATAAGTGTTTAAATGAGTTGATCTATTTGTGAATTATTCGAGCTCGACTCGATAAATGCTCAATCAAGCTCGTTTGTTTAGGTAAACAAACTCAAGCTTGAGGTAAACAAACTCAAGCTTGAGACTAGGTTCGATTATTTAAATAATTTAAGTTTGACATTCGAAAACTGTTATAAGTTAAGCACGCTTAACTATGAAATTCTTAGAGTTTTGAGCACCTGAAAAGAATGTGCATCTTGAAAACTCATCATAAAGTCACTCATACGAGATAGAGATAGACAAGATGGATAAAATAGGAGACAAAGAGATAGACAAGAATGGATAAAATAGGAGTAGAGATAAACCATGACACCTTTGATGTCTAAATTTGATTTAAACCTGCTTCATCTTTCTCTCATCAAAAAAGTCTAATTAAGTTACCAAAGTTAGAAAAAATTAGCGTTAGACAATCCATTTCCAATTTTCACGCAACTTCATCATCTTTCATCCTCTATAACCATTTCTACCACTCTGAGAGCCAATTATATCACTTTTTAGGTTGATTCTATCAAATACACACCTAAAACCCTAGCTTCTATATCGCTGGGTGACCACTCTAAGGCGGAACATGCTAGAATACTTCTATCGTGCTACTAATTCTCTTTGGAAAAACTGTATGTTTCTTACATCCTCAGTAATTCAAGTCTTTGATTCCAATATGTTAGTATTTGAGTCTGTTTCTTGGTTTACGCTACGATCCTGAATCGATGTTGTTTGTTGCTTTGTGCTCTTCGGAACGGGATAGATAGCGGCTATACTGTGGAGATATGCTAGCGACATTTGTTTTGAAATTAGAATTAGAACACAGTGAACGGGCATGAGTAGCTCAGTTGGTTAGAGCATGTTGCTGTTAACTACAACCCCTTCCTCCGGGGTAAATTTACATTTTAAATATTAAAAAAAAAAGAATTAGAATACAGTGTCTGAGTCATGACTCTTCATAAGAAGCATAATCAAGAGTAAAAAATAATCAACCACTTTGGTACAAAAATTTAATTACCCTGCATGCATGCAAACACTTCTCTGGGCAATTTTTTTTTTGGGGGTGGGGTGGGGGTAGTAGAACTTAAAATTCACAATTTTAATGCAGCTCCCACAATAATAAACAAGCAGCCCCTTCTGTAAATTGGAACATTCAACTCCTAAACTTATAAGCTATTCCACCTCACACCAGAATTCACCAGCTTGACATACGCATTTTTGAAATCTTCAAAGAACATACTCTCATTGTTTGCGTAATTTTTAATCCACCTGTTCGGTAAATGAAGTTCTCGTGAGTTATGCACATTGCAATAAACAGATAAGCAAAAACATACAGTGCCGAGCCGTGCACCTAAACATTCAGCATCACGTGCAAGTGAATTACATAAAGGTTATGTTCAGCACCGCATTGTTGGCTTAAAATAAATAAAAGTCCCCGCTACTGGTTGCATTGACAATTTTCAACAATATAGGGATGTTGCCACATTGGCTTACAGGTTCGAACCCGATGTTTAAGTAGTGTTTATTTGCCATTTCATAAGCTTACCAAAAAAATAGATAAAATCATAAAAATAGGCTAAGCTCAACAAACAACTGTAAGCATTTTAACCGGGAGATGCAAATGCAAAGGTGAACATAGGTATTGAGTATTGCATGACATTCCCAACTCTGTAATTCTCTACTTTTTTATCTATTTCTTTAATGATTGTATTAAAATAAAATTCTCATAGAGTAAAAATAAGATATATATTTTTCTTCATATTGTGTATTTGGCCCCCCGACACAGATTTCTGTCTCCATTATTACTGTGTCTCTGTGTCAGGAAAATTGAGTACGTAGTACCATGTGTAAACTGGTACTCCAGAAGACAAGGAATTCGCTTACAAGAGCAAGAAGTAATGAATACGATTCAGAGTGTCAGACGAATCTAACCGGCCAAACTTTCCCATCACTAATTGACGTACAGTTGTTATCCTCCTAATTGTTACTTGTCAATTGATGAACTAATCTTGTAATTTAATCTAAATATTATTTAAAGGAATTGCCACTTTTTTGAATTGAAACTTAGTGTTTGGCTGCATGGCAAACAAATGCAGTGGAGACAATTATCATATTAAAGGGATGGCATAAGTGGTGGTTAAAAGATAAATAACCTTGAGCATTCACCATCTTCAACAAGTGCATGATCTGAAGCAAGACCAACCATACTCGACATACCACCTGTATAAAAGTGAACCAGCAAACGAGAACAATAACAAAATTGTTAACTTCAAAAATGACAAGAACAAGCGAATAAACATGTTAGGCCAATCTAGAAAAATGAGCATGCAATCACAGAGGTTTATGCCATTTATATTAGTTTTATTGGAATGCAACTGATGTCAAAGAAACCAAAAAAACTTGATCAGAACACTAAAATCCAGAGCAGAGTGGACATAAACCATGTGATAAGCCAGTAGTTAAGCCTGAAGGCCTAACGTATATTTTATCATTGTTTTGGTTAGAAAATAATTGATTCAGAAGACATTGTTTAGTGCCAAGTTTATTTGAAATACCAAATCAACCTTTTAAATGAGATAAGTTGTTAATTTACCAGGAGATGTCCATGGTTTCTCCAAAAGAACCTTATAATATGAATTGTCAAAAGTAGTAGGGCTTCCAAAACCTTTACTTCCAAGAGTGTGGGCTCCAGACAAAGCTACCAGTTCTTGTGTTCTGTGAAAGAAAAGTTTCAAATGGATAACAATGCATGAGCAAAATTAATTGTGGTGCAATATGCACAAAATTTTGTCCTAATGATAAATATTAGCACATGATCAATGATTTTGTTCTGTAAATCATTATATCTCCACCCTTGTTGCTCTAGTTTAGAATTAGGACTTCAATAAGATATCAATTTTTTTTTTGACAATCAATAAGATATCAGATTCAGTATGTCTTATCGTGTTATAATATAATTTTCATATTCTTTTTAAAAAAAAGTGTTTTAAATTTTCATGTTATAAGTCATGGACAATCAGCAATCGGACAGCTTTTAAAGAAAGTATAGCTACCGAAGTCTTGAAGTAACGATCAAATAAATAAATAATTACTTCCTTCCACTGAATAGAAAATTTAGGAAATCAATCACCCTTCTATAAGACACGTGCAAAGTAAATGTGATTTTTCCTCATACTCACGTAAAGCCTTTTCTCTGGAAGCATTTCTTCAAACCAGAAGCATCAAGAGATTCCTCAGGAAGTTTCCCTTCAGGATCAGGCCCCCTACCATTAAAATGAATGGAAATATTATTGGCAAATGACAAAACCAGCTTTCTTTTATGTAGCAAGCAATGAGTTAAATCTACATGAAGCTGGTCCCCCCCCCCCCCCAGTAAAGTGTTGATCGTTCTTTTAACAACACACCGAACATAATTCAAAAATGATTAAATAATATCTTATCTTCAGAGAACCTAACTTCGGTGTTATTAAACTCAGACTGATCGTTGACTAGGTCAGGGTAGTGGGTTAGTAGTTCATTGATTGAGTCGGCGGGTCACTAGTTGAACCACATGAACTGGCCTATAATGAATTTGTAAATCTAATAATGAATATGTGTGTGTGTGTATATATATATTATGTTTGACGTAACCATATTAACTTTGGAAGTTGTCGTTGTGGTTAACATTTTTCCTAAAACCTTATGTGTTCTAATCAGCTGGAGGATTCTTTTGCTTGTTCTGTTTACATGCACCTTGTGTTATTTTCATCTGTGTTCGACCATAATGCTACCTTTGCCCGTGTGTATAGCAGCAGGGACTGTGCAGGCTTTCAGCAGAAAGTGACATAGAGGCAGTCTATTTGATAGTTTGGCAGGAGTAGGACGTGGAATACAGAGGTGCGCAGAACTGGAGAATGTGTATTGCAAAATGTTGAGGTGTAAAAGTCCGAGTGAGCCGAGTTGCACGGTTCAAACTGAGTTATCGGTGAGTTGATGTTGTAAGCACCAACGAGGTGCATATACAATCCAACATGTTAATCGGACCGGCCATAAATCCGGTTTCCAGCCAAACCGGTCAGATAGGCCAGTCCGGACTAACACGTCAAACTAACATATATACCAACTAGAGTACCAGACGATTAGCATCTTACAGTGAATCTTGTCTGCCGAGTGAAACTTGGATAGTAGGACCTCCACATATTTCAACTGCTTCAGCTCCAGCAACAGATATAATGTCCGCCCAGGATACTAATAAAGGTAAACAGAAATTTATTGGTCTAGACCAAATTAACTCTTACTATTAGAAGCAACTACGTGAGAAAACAAGGACCTGGTTGGATAGCATCTATCTGAGTCTTTGCTTTCTGCAGAACCTAAACATGTGATAAGTCCACCGAGATATTAGCTGGGCCTGGCAGTTAAAATATAAGATGTCTGTTTTCATGATCAAGAAATTTAGAGAGTATAGAGCATAAAATCATATGGAGTTATTCAATTAATATAATAAAGGAGGAGAGGAAGAAGGGGACTGAGAAAAAAGTGAGACAGAGCATGCCTTTACTGATTTTTTCAGACCAGCATTTTCAGGTCTTTCAAGTTCATAGACTATAGAACCATTCATGCCACCTGCAAAGACAAGAACAGGGTGAAAAATATATCTTTTGACTTTGAGAAGAATAAGTATATATAGCCATTAATCGAAATTCTGAAAACAATTATTGAAATACTTGTTAGTTGTTACTGGTGATGAAACTATTACCAAGAAAACATAATAAAAGACCACACCGATTCCTATTTAATTTCTTGGCTCAGGCCTTGGGCAAATTTATCCATACAAATCCAGTTGCTGAGCAATGGCAAGGCTTGAACTACCACTGAGACGAGGTTAGAAAAGAAAGGGGGAAATGGGAGACATAACATAGAGACTTGCCTTTTCCACATTGATAATACATTACATAGGAAAAAACACCATATGATAATTTTGTCTGAAAGAAATCAGCCATGACACTCGCTAGTCAAAATATATCTGAAAAAGCCATGATTACTTTACTAGCACTATTTATCAGGCTCGCTTACTTTCTATTTTCTGCTTTCATTTTCTAAATTTTGTATTCATTTTAAATTGCTAACAAGAAGATTCTTGCAGTGAATAATTGTGATAAAGAGAAGATGAAAGACTAACTAGAGAAAAAACATTTTTAGAAAAAACAACTTGTAACCATTTTAAAATTTCAGAAAATACTGAATTTGTTATCTACGATGTTTCTTAGTTTTCATGAAAGTAGATAGAAATGAAAACTGGAATTAGGGAAATGGAAGTAAAATGTCCTTAGTAAGTTTCCTACAAGACTCAAAAAGGTGCTAAGATAGAAAACTTACAACTCAGCAATATAAAAACAGATTTGGCATTATGTTTTACATAGTTTAGCACAATGTGCTTGATGCCAAATTGGGTGATTAAGAAAGCGAGTGGATTAAAGGTTGCAAGCTTAACTATTTCAGTGAAAAATTCAAAACAGTGGTACTGAAACCGGAAATGAAAAGTATCTGCAGACTTAGCATATGATTGTTTTCTCGGCTGGGAGGAGTCAATTGCACGCCTAGAGTGAAGCTACATTTTGTAGCTTTTATGTCAACTCATATTTTCGCCGTGGAAACAGTGTCTTCCAAACATAAGCTTAATTGAGGTCTAAAACTGAATATAATATTTAGCCTTGATAGTAAACATTATCAGGCCTTTTGACGCAAGTATTTTACCTCCATTGTACAAGAATCAAATTTCATCGGCTGGTTTAGCTAGAAAGCTTAAAGAGTGTATGAAAACTAGCAATTTTTTTTAGAGATTTAATACTCTCAGCTGAAATGTATACCTGAATTGTCATCGATTTCAAAGGTTCCAGCGTCATGGAAAACCAAGCGAAGCACACCCGCAGCTTTTCCCTTTGACAATACCTTCCGCACTTCTTCTTTAATGCGAAGATATTCTATTGTACCTAGTCTTCATTAGCAGCAAGAAATAGTACATCAATCAATAATAACATAATATCTGAGTAAATGGAAAAAGAAAATGAAAGAGAATAATACACTTACTGCGTGGCGTGGGCTTGGAGAGAACCAATGATTTGACTTAAGGGAAGAAGACACGGCAACGTGGTGGCTATGCATATTAGCCCTCTCCTGCTACTGCTACTTGAGACCGCTATATTTATATTAATCATTAATTAATCAAAATTATAATAAGCAAAACAATCAATAACCCTATCCAACGGATTTTCGGATTGGAGGTCAGAGGTTACCTAGCTCAACTGAAGAAGCATGGTTGTTGGGGCGAAACTTGAGTGTTGAGAAAGAAGACGGTTGTAATTTGGCGGGAAAATTGGTTTCGGTAGCGGGAGCAGTGGAAATTGAGCACTGCACGAGGGGATTAGTAGCGAGACTTGAACTCATTATCTCTAAAGGGACGCCGCGCCGCACCTCACTCACCCTTTCCAACTTTACTAACTAACTATCCACTCGCTCAATTCTTTTTTCAATTATATCCTTTCCTTTCTTAACGTCGTCCTGTACTCATTAGTCCACAAAATGCATCAAGTGGGGGGGATTAAATATTTAAACCCATTCATTGTGTTTATATGTGGATCGAAATTTTTATGTGCATGGAATTTTAAGGGAGTGCAACAATTGAAGTGAAAATGGGGTTGATAGGAGTATAATGAAATATATATTTAATAAAAAATTTACTTTTTATTTCTTTTGTAATTTTTTTTAGTAAACCAATGTATCATTTACGCGCAACTGCAGAGATTAATCTCCCCACGTATTTAAATCCATTTGGCAAGATTATTATTTAAGGTTATGTCATACATTAATAAAATATTAACTTTTATGCATTACAAATTATGTCTCACACTTTTATTAAAAAAATTATAAACTCTAAATAATGACCTGGCCCATTGTTAAATATCCATTCAAAATAATAATACAAATTAGTAAATAACTAATTCAAAATACAACAACATTAAGTTAAACAAAAATTAATTAAATAAATGTGTAACTAAACAATATTAATATTATTATTAAAGAATATTTAACGTTGAATACAAAATTCTAAAATATACAATCCAAAAATAATACTAAATTAAAGAATTCAAATATTCAATTAATCAAATTAATCAAATTGAAAAACCCAAAGATATAAGGCTAAATATATCTTGTGACGCAAGAGTTAAGAGGAAACGTGACCTGAATTGGATGCAAGAGTTTAAATTGAAGATAAGTTATGCTTTAGGGATCTGGATCCTCTCCTTCCACACTCGCTACATCTCCCTCCTTCCTCTCTATCTCTCTCTTAGTTTCACTCTCTCTCATCATTAAATAAATGATGAGAGAGAGTGAAACTAAGAGAGAGATAGAGAGAAAGGAGGGAGATGTAGAGAGTGTGGAAGGAGAGAATCCAACCACGGCTAATTGGAGGCAAGAAGGGGCGGCCGATGAGTTTTACAATATAATGCTTCTTGGATTTTGTAAAAACATATGATTAATTGAATCGGCTAATGTAATTCTTTAACTTTTAAAACCACGTTTTTCAAATCATATCGCGCATTTTTCTTGCTTGCATGAAATTAGAAATAAATAATAAATTATAAATTAGACTTTAAGTGACTATAATCTAAAACAAGTATAGCTTTAATTAATACTAGTACTATACCCGTGCATCCGCACGGGCCGATCGCGTTACGTCATACGATTACCTCAAATTGAAACATTAGTTTAAAATCTCATTAATCTAAAATCAATTGTAAAATATAGATGATGACTTGCATACGGCTTTTTAGGAATGAATTTAGACAGTATTTAAATAGTCTGAACATTACCCCGTGAAAGATAGATAGTAGACTATCAATAACAAATATTTATCCCGTGTTTTTTTATATATCAGTAACAATTATTTGTCATTTTTTAGGTATTAGTGACAAATATTTGTCGCGTGTGTTTTAAATATTAATCAATTTAAATAGTTATTAAGCCTTCTTGTTATTTTAGATAGTAGTTTTCAAAAACTATAATTATCAATGGCAAATATTAATCCCGTGTTTTTTTATATATCACTGCAGTTATCCCCGTGTTTTTTATATATCCGTGCAGTTATCGGGTAGTTTCAATTGATTATTTTAGTTGATAGTAGATTATAGTAGATGGTAAATTTGTTAGATAGTAGATTATCAATAAGAAATAATTGTTTTAAATATTAATTAGTAATTTAAATAGTCATTAAGCCTGCTTATTTTTTAGATAGTAGGTTTGTAGTAGTAGGTTTCAAAAAATTTAATTATCAATGACAAATATTAATCTCGTTTTTTTATATATCAGTGCAGTTATCTCGTAGTTTCAATTAATTATTTTAGTTGATTAATAGATTATAGTAAATAGTAAAAGAGAGATAGTAGATTATCAATAAGAAATATTTATTTTAAATATTAATCAGTAGTTTAAATAGTAATCTTCCAAAAATTTAATTATCAATGACAAATATTAATCATTTGTCTCATAGTTTCCATTGATTATTTGAGTTGATTAGTAGATTATTGCAGTTATCCCGTATTTTTATATTAGATTATTTGAGTTGATTAGTAGATTATTACAGTTATCACGTTTTTTTTAGATAGTAATTTTATAGTAGTTTTTCAAAATTATAATTATCAATGGTAAATATTAATTATAAATTGTCAAAAAAAAAAGTATAAATATCAATGGTAAATATTAATCCCGTGTTTTTTTATATATCACTACAGTTATCCCGTGTTTTTTATTAATCAGTGCAGTTATCTCGTAGTTTCAATTGATTATAGTAGATTATAGTAGATAATAAAAGTCAGATATTAGATTATCAATAAGAGATATTTGTTTTAAATATTAATTACTATTTTAAATAGTCGTTAAGTCTTCTTGTTTTTTAGATAGTAGGTTTATAGTAGTAGTCTTCAATTTTTTTAATTAAAGTAGTGTTTGTATAAATTTAGAAATTTAGGTAAAAGAATTAAAGTGAAGTGATAAGAGAAAAAGAATAATTATTTATGGGAAAAGTAAAGTAAAAAGAAAAAAAAGAAGAAAGAGAGTGTAAAAGAAATGTGAAAATGAGGAAAGAGAGTGTAAGAAGAAAGAGAAAAAAAGAAGAAAGAGAGTGTAAGAGAAAAGTTAAAAGTAAGAAAGAGAGTGTAAGAATAAAGAGGAAAAAAAGAAGAAATAGAGTGTAATGACATTTTTACCCTCAAAAATTTGAGGTGTCTTTTAAATAGAATGGGGGTATTGGTAAAATCATATGTGGTGAATTTGTATAAATCTATAGTAGATTTTATATTAGATTATTTGAGTTGATTAGTAGATTATAGTAGATTATTACAGTTATCACGTGTTTTTTTAGATAGTAATTTTACAGTAGTTTTCCAAAATTATAATTATCAACGGTAAATATTAATTATAAATTGTCAAAAAAATTATAAATATCAATGGTAAATATTAATCCCGTGTTTTTTTATATATCACTACAGTTATCCCGTGTTTTTTATTTATCAGTGCAGTTATCTCGTAGTTTCAATTGATTATTTTAGTTGATTAGTAGATTATAGTAGATAATAAAAGTTAGATATTAGATTATCAATAAGAGATATTTGTTTTAAATATTAATTACTAATTTAAATAGTCGTTAAGTCTTCTTGTTTTTTAGATAGTAGGTTTATAGTAGTAGTCTTCAATTTTTTTAATTAAAGTAGTGTTTGTATAAATTTAGAAATTTAGGTAAAAGAATTAAAGTGAAGTGATAAGAGAAAAAGAATAATTATTTATGGGAAAAGTAAAGTAAAAAGAAAAAAAAGAAGAAAGAGAGTGTAAAAGAAATGTGAAAATGAGGAAAGAGGGTGTAAGAAGAAAGAAAAAAGAAGAAGAAAGAGAGTGTAAGAGAAAAGTTAAAAGTAAGAAAGAGAGTGTAAGAATAAAGAGAAAAAAAAGAAGAAATAGAGTGTAATGACATTTTTACCCTCAAAAATTTGAGGTGTCTTTTAAATAGAATGGGGGTATTGGTAAAATCATATGTGGTGAATTTGTATAAATCTATAGTAGATTTATTTCACTACTTTAATAAATGTATAAGATTTTATTATTTTTTATAAATGTATGACACAATCCTATGTCATAATTTTGAGATTATAAATTTTTTAATAAATTTATAACATACAAATTTTTATTGTAGAAGAGTTATTTTTTGATAGGTGGATGACACACCTTACGTCATAATTTTGACATTATAATATTTTGAATCAATGTATAAGATACAATTTTGTAATTTTGTAAACTATAAGAGCAGTGACGATTGCAGTTGTCATGGGGATGATGTAGTGTACATCTGTGTAAAAATGGAATGAAAATAAAGTGAAAATAGGACGGACCAAGTTGACAGTTGCAAATTATATTTATAAGATTAGAAAATTCAATTTGTCAAAAAAAAAAGATTAGAAAATTCATTATCGCTGATAAAGGAAAAATAATGTAAACGGAGGGGATATAAAGCTGAGGAGTTTAAAGGTAATGGACAACGGATTGTGATCCCCTGCAGTAAAAAACTCCAGGGTCCTTCACTCAATAAAAATGTGAAAAGCCAAAAAATTAAAGGAAGTAGTTTTGGACATGAAAAGACTAAAAGGTCCTGATGTTTAGTGCAAATTCAGGAGACGGTGGTAAAAATGACTTGAGAGGATTTGAATCCGGACAACTATGGTACTTATCGAATAGATATTATGTAAAATGAGTGAAAATATGCGACCTTTTAAATATAATTATTTTGTGGACATCTTTAAATAAATCTAAGAAAATAAGTCCGTGAACAACTAAATGGTAAGGAGTTTTAGAAAACAACGTTACTATTTGGTACGATAAGAATCGTACGAAAGTTACTTTGTTAACCTCGGGCCTGAATCACACAACACCAGTCGGACTTATCATCTTTAAGAAAACATCGCTACTATTTGGTACGATAAGAATCGTACGAAAGTTACTTTATTAACCTCGGGCCTGAATCACACAACACCAGCCGGGCTTATCATTTAACATTTCTGCATTTCGTCTTCGCACTTTTAAATATTAACCTTAAGAAAACAACGCTACTATTTGGTACGATAAGAATCGAACAAAATATACTTTGTTAACCTCGGCCCTGAATCACACAACACCAGTCGGGCTTGTCATTTAATATTTCAGACATTAGTTCTTCGTACTTTTAAGAGAATGATAAATAAATTAATAAAATAATAATACTAATTTTGGAAAAAAATTATCAAGGAGTGAAGTCTTTCCCTATAACACCTATATCTTTAAGTAAGTCTAATAAAATAAGTCCATGCACAACTAAATCGTAAAGAGTTTAAGAAAACAGCGCTACTATTTATACGATAAGAATCGTACGAAAGTTACTTTATTAACCTCGGGGCTGAATAACACAACACCAGTCGGGCTTCTCATTTAATGTTTCTGCATTTTATCTTCGTACTTTGTAAGAGTATATAACTCAGTTGTAGTTAATATAACTAAGTAGTATATGTACAGCTGTATCTTCCAATACACTCTCATCCTAATATATAAAGGATGCTTACTGTATCAGCTAATATAATCATCAATACAAGATTCAGTTACATTCTGTTATGGATTTTCCCTCTATCTAACTATCTCAACATGGTATCAAGAGCTACTTGATCTGATTCCTTCTTTTTTTTTTCAACAATGGCTTCCATCAACGGTGAACAACCACCGCCACCGCCTCCACCACCGCAGGGTGATGGTAGCATAGGCTCTACGTTGCGTAACACAGCGCCCTCTGGAAGTACCATTTCTGCAACAGAAGTGAAACAATTTCGCCATAAGATCACTGAAAAACTCCACGATGAGAACTTCGTCTTGTGGAAGCAACAAGTTGAACCGGTGATCAAGGCGCACCGCCTCCATAAGTTTCTGGTTTCGCCGCAGATTCCACCGCGATTCCTCTCCGAAGACGATCTCGCAAACGATTGTGAAAATCCTGAGTTCCAAGCTTGGGAGGCGCAGGACCAAGTGTTGTTGTCCTGGCTCCAAACGTCTCTTACTACAGCGATTCAGGCACGCGTGGTTGGAGCGACGTACACGTTCGAACTTTGGGATCGCATTCACTCCTATTTCCAGAAATTAGGTCGCACGAAAATCAGGCACCTGCGCACAGAACTACGCACGACAAAATTGACCTCTGGAACAGTGAAGGAGTATCTCGCGAAGATCAAAGCACTAGTCGATTCGCTCTCTGCTGTTGGAGTCCAGTTTCCTCACGCGATCATCTTGATGCGATTCTTGATGGTCTTCTGTTGCGTTAAAAACACACTTAGAGCAAGTGTACTCTATCGCAGAAGTAGTATAAAAGATTATCGTCTCCACAGGGATTAATTAACAAGTACCAAACTAATCAAGATTGTCTATTGTTTAGACGAACTAGTAATTGAGTTGTAATGAAAACAAATAAAAAGAAATAAATAACAATAATTAAAATACTAGATTTAATACATGAAGAGAGGTCTAGGGTCACGGTTTCACTTGCAAGTTTCGATTCTCCTATGTCTAATTCCTACTTGAATTCCTTTATTTTATTAAATTACCAATCCCTTTACTAAAGCTATTAATCCGTTTGGTCATTCGCGATTAATATTCTTTTTCCTAAACTAACCCTTGTTTGGTCATGCAAGAATTTAAATTTAAGAAAAGCATAAAGAGCAAAAAGGTTGAATGATTGGAAGACTAAATTAAAGTTTGGTCATGCATTAATTATAGCCCCAATTATCCTATAGGTCCACCAACTAATTGCAGTACGGTCGTTGATCAACTAATTGATTATGAACATGCATGGGGTAGCTAATCCTAATTATGTGATAAAAACAATAGGACAATATTAATTGAAATAAAAACCGGAATTCAGATATGAAATTAGACACGGGGGAATCAAAGTCTGCAAGTGAAACCGTGACCCTAGACCTCTCTCCATTGAATTAATTCTTGCATTTTATTATTGTTATTTATTTCTTTTTTATTTGTTCCATTACAATTCAAATATTTGTTCGTCTAAATAATAAATAATCTCGATTAGTTTGGTACTTGCTAATTAATCCCTGTGGACACGATAATCTTTTATACTACTTCTGCGGTAGAGTACACTTGCTCTAAGTGTGTTTTTAACGCAACAAGTTTTTGGCACTTGTTGCGTTAAAAACACACTTAGAGCAAATGTACTCTACCGCAGAAGTAGTATAAAAGATTATCGTATCCACATGGACTAATTAACAAGTACCAAACTAGTCGAGATTATTTATTGTTTAGACGAACCAATAGTTTGATGATTATAAAAGCAAAATAAAAATAACTAAATAACTAGAATTAAAATACTAGATTTAATCGATGGAGAGAGGCCTAGGGTCACGGTTTCACTTGCAAGCCTTGATTCCCCTATGTCTAATTCTACCCGAGTTCCTTTATTTTATTTAATTACCAATCCCTTTACTAAATCTATTAATCCGTTTGGTCATTCGCGATTAATATTCTTTTTCCTAAACTAACCCTTGTTTGGTCATGCAAGAATTTAAGTTTAGGAAAAGCATAAAGAACAAAAAGGTTGAATGATTGGAAGACTAAATTAAAGTTTGGTCATGCATTAATTATAGCCCCAATTATCCTATAGGTCCACCAACTAATTGCAGTACGGTCGCTGATCAACTAGTTGATTATGAACATGAAAAGGGTAGCTAATCCTAATTATGTGATAAAAATAATAGGACAATATTAATTGAAATAAAAACCGGAATTCAGATATGAAATTAGAACATAAAAAGGTCTCTAAACATGCAAGATCCACCTAAGACCCTAGAAGAGGATTTAGCTATCCAAAGTCATAAAGAACAATAAAATAGGAATTAGAGTCATGAATTACAGAGATAAAAATAACCCGGAAGTTAGAGAAATTCTTATTCTGAATCTCCAGTATCATTTTCCTGCTCCAAAGCTCTCTCACGATGTCAAGAACGGGTACCCAAAACTCCCTCTCTCCAAGCTGGCTCTACTGTTGCGTCCTGGTGGTGTTATGTGTGTGCGGCACCTTTTTTCTATCACCTTTTTTTCCGCGGCTACCGTTCTTTTTCCATTTAATTCAAAGATCTCTTTCTTCTTTTCCAAGCCTAGGTCTTGTGCTACATTTCTTTGTCTCAAAGTTTGTTCCATTAACCGTGGACCATTATTTCAATTCATGGATTGCACTTCTCATTTGGGCCACATGGGCCATGGCTCTTTTATTTTGATTTCCAATTCCTTTAATTGCCAAACTCATAATTTAAGTGAGATTAAACTGGATTTTCAATCTTTTATCTCTTTAGCATTTCTGCAAAATAAAGAGCAAATTAAGTCAGTGATTTATATAATTGATAATAATTGCTCTAAAAATGACTCAAAAATATCTCTAAAAATGCACTAAATTGGAGCTTATCATCTTCCACAAGAATATGATTGTAATACCCTAATTTTGTCCTATCCAAAAAAAGAGAAATTTTATTTATTTTTAATAAAAACAATTATTTTATTTTTTTATGCCATGTTTTATTTTATTTTAGTTTGCTACAAGTTTTTAATTTTTGAAAAAAAATAATAATTAGAAGTGAAGAAATAAAAATAAGCCAAGAAGGAAGTGGGGGGGGGGGTCTATTAAAAATAAGGTGCTGTCATGGAAGCCCAACCCAGCAAAATAGCTAGCCCAATTCGCCTAGCCCACTCCTCCACCCAACCCACAACCCATATCCAACCCACAACCCATAACCCAACTCATCACAAAACCCTAATTCCCCTCCTCCTAACCCTAATTCGAATTCCCCCCTTTACCCTAAAAGCCATCCACATTCACTCTCCCCCTTAACCCAAAAAATCATCCACATTCATCCCCTAATTCCCCTCCATATTCGACCCCACCCCCTATTATCCCATGGTCAAAACCCCACCTTCTCCCTTCCACACTCCACCTCTCCTCTTTTCTCTCAATCCCACTTTCCCATTTTTCCCTTCCCAACACACTCAACCCCTCTCTCTCTCCCTCAATATTCGACCCCCTCTCTCTCTCCCTCAATATTCGGCCATCTCTCTCTCCCTTACACATCATTTTCTCTCAATTACACTCCACCCTTCCCATCACTCCCTCTCTCTTTTCTCTCACTCTCAACCCCTTTCTCTTTCCTCCCTCACCTACGGCTCTCCCCCTCTCTATCACACCCACATTTTATTTTTTTTCTTCCCCTTCACTCATCCATTCCTCTCCCTATCACACACTTCACACATGGCACTCTCTTCTCCATGCCCATACCTTCAACCATCATCTCCCCTCATCTCACATGTCTTCTCTTTTTTTTCCCCTTCAACAACTCCCCCAAACCTCCATCATAGCAAAAAGTCATCATCACTATCCAAGAGTGGATGAAGAAGGAAGCAAGTTTTTTGTATAATTAGGGTTCCCCCACTTTGAAGAGAGG